>OX451209.1:15654137-16261113 GCA_949628255.1 Macrophya alboannulata
TCAACAGATCATACATATAGATCATACAGATACTCATTCGTCGTCTGGATATTAATAATGCTGAATTTAAACATGGCTTCAATCTGTCGCGATATTTCGATATAAAAGTTTTACGACCTGGGAAAGTACGACGACCTGCCTCAACTCTATCGGCAGATCCAATTCCGTTAAGAATAATATTCCACGAAGCGACAGAAATCGTTATCGGATCTTCATTCTCGGGGAAACGCACAGCACTCACGAAACCTTTTTCTTCGCCACCGTCTTCCTGGTTACCTATACTCATTTTTACGCGGCGGCCAACGATATTAGATATTCGTTGGCCATCCACCTTCATCAATAGATATTGCAGCACGTACAACCCATTACAGGGGCTCTCTCGGTCGAACGATCGACATAACACTTATCAGGATTGCTGGCCACTGTTCTCTGGCTTCATTTCTAATAAATACATGCGCACGCAGTGATATCAGCAGAGAAACTATAAGCTAAAATCGATTTTGCTTCGAGATTGAGTCCACGGCGTTGACCACACCGTAAGTTGACGCCGTTAATTGATACTATCATCATTATTATCATTCGTCATGATCATTATTCTAGTCTTCTTTCTTTATTTTATGTGTCTTTTCACCCCTTCGCCAGTACCACCGTACAAGCGAGTCCTCCATCGTCAATCCTTACGCCACATCGGCTGATCCGCTCAGCGTCTACTAGATCGATCCTCTTTCGTTTTATACTCTTATAATCCCCCCTTAAGCGGGGTCAAAGACCCGACCGAAAGAATGAACGAGATGCTTGTAGAGTCTCTTAGAAATCTGTCTCGCATTTGGAAAGGCACCATGTATCAGTAGGAGACTCTCCTCTCGATTAGAGCGGATGCGATATCGAATCATTCAACTAATTATATAATCGATATAAAACTTTTAATCCAAAGGTGGAGTACGGACGCACTCCTATGCATGTACAATCGATAAATGTTTCAATCATGAATAGTCATACCTACACACTTTACACACGGTGAATGAATATTTTCTTCTGTTATTTTTTTTTCCTTATATTTCTTTACCCGCTCTCGGTGCTTTATTTTCTCTAACGCCACCGAACACGCACCAGAATTTTTTCAAGTATCCAATAAGTGCTCGAATGGTCCGTCATTACACAACACTCCGCACGTTATTATTGCCAGGTCGCCTGCTTTCAAGATCCAGAAGCTCGCACGTTTCCCAGCCTGTGCACACTTTTTATTACACTCAGTATACGTGAATAACGCTTCCATGGTCTCGCTACCACGCTAACCATATCCACATCCATAGATATTCAGGGAACGAAAGAAATTCATAGTAATACATTATTTCGAAGAGATAAGTTTCAATGTCTTCATACGTGAAGGCCGATCTATAGTTTATACTTATAGTCTCCGAGGGAATAGAATATTATTTCTGAAGTGATGGCAGACCATTTCAACATTTATCAACATTCCCAGGGTGTTATTATACTGGATATTCAATATTTTATAAATCAAATAAGTTTTCCTCGATCTTAGTATATGTGATGTGAATAAATATTTAAGCTGCACTTTATTTTTCTCTCCCTTCCGTTAGCATTGGCTCAAGACAATTTTCACAGTGCTCTCATCCAATTTCTTTTTTATTTTCATTTCTTTGAATCTCTTTTCATATATTTTCTGAATGAAATTTCGATAAACTGTATACGAATAATTCAAGTAACATACACACTGTTACACCAACGTTACGTCAGAAAATAAATGCAGGCTGATTATAATCAGCGGTGCCATCGTAGAATGAAGTCAACTTAGAGACCTGGGAAGCTCTCTCTGCTACTGTGATAATTTTCAATCATAGTGGTCTGGTTGCAGCTGAATCATCGTTAGATATCGTTGCCAGATCCATATTATACCCTTGAGTGAGATACACCCGGCTGAATGCCACTAGAGTTTTAGTGTCTATAGGTATGTCTGGATACGCTGTACTATACTATAGGTATAGGTTATAGATGCGATTATTGATCCTTGATTGAGACGTTATGATATAATTTATAGCACACCGATACGCTACTTCCGGGTAGTAATTCTTCCGGTTCATATCCGTCCAGATGTTGAAAACAGGGGAAATACCCTTTTCGATGTGAAATTATCGAAAAAGCGAAAATTCGTTTCTTTTCAAATACAAGCCCGTCGGTAGCTCGACAAGTTCTTGAGGTATGTATAGGGCATCACCAGTTATTACACCTGACAATATAAGAATCTGAGGTACGGCTAAGGTGGATGATAGCGGGATGAAGCCCACCTATATCTCGATCGGATAACATCCTTGGCTGGGCGCCGCGGGACACGTTTCCAAGCCATGATAGAATTATAGTGTGGGGGCGAGGGGGACTGGAGCACCGGGACGTCGTGGCGCGCCTTGCGAAGTCGAAGGTGGGTAGAGAAGAAAGAGAAGGAGAGATTCAGGAGGTCTAACAACGTGATCGCGGTTCAAGCACTCCCTGAGGATCAACGGCGACTATAACCCTTCCCCTTGCGTCGTCTCAGCGCCTTACCAAGGTGGGTGTATGTGCTTCAGTCGCACCCTCTGTGCACCTATGCCATAACCCGTGCCCCCTCGCGCACGTACGTCGTTGCTCTTCGGTACCGTGGAGTAACCCTTTACCCTCATCTCCAAGGTATTTAGCGTCGGACCGAAGATTCCCTTGAAATATAAACGCAGCCCTAAACCTTTCGACGATCCCCGAGCCCCACTTTCGTTTAAATTGAATTATTGGTATCGGCGCTTTGATAGCGTGCTCTCACGCTTTTCTTAGTGGTTGTTCCTCGCCGTTTTCCACCCTCCCTGCACCAAAATCGTGAACCTTTTATCCTCTTTTTCCTTTTATTTTGCTCTACATTTTCTACCAACGATCCTCGTCCTTTCTTCGCCAAGGTCGCCAACCACTTCCCCGTTTCTCCTTCGATAACGAGAGATTTATGTATACGCGCAATGTCTTCGCGTGTCGATTATCTAGGGGGTGTCTCGTAGCGCTGACTCGCTAGAGATATGAGCATTTCGAGAAACGAGAAAAAAAAAAAAAAGAATTATACCGTTTCAATGAAAAAAACGTACAGACTTTCTGATTCATGGCTGCCCAATGAATTTGATAAAAAAAAAAACAAATTGAATTGGGCGAAAAATATTACTGCCCCTAAATTTAGTCCACATTTTCGGGGCTCGAGTATGTTGACTACATCGTCAGATGGCTGAAGATCGACGTCGAGACACGCTATCAAGGATTTTTTGTAAATTTTTTGAAAAATCGGCGACGATATGTCATTCTTCAACATTGAATGCCTCCTTAATCGATACGTATTAAACAGCATCCTGGCGCCACATTTACTGCCTGTAGAAATGTATATATCGCACATTTCTGCACAAGCAGCTGGCCGCCCGCGTCTGTTTCTCGTGGTCTAGCACAGCAATTACTCTTTTTTTAAGTAAACTACCGAAAGACGAGCGTCCGTGCGGTGAGGGGGACTCGCCGACGACCAACCGCTATGGAAACTCGCGGCCACGTCGCGGTTAACATCGGCCTCATCAGTGTTTTGGTAACAGTTAACAGTGTAGGACGGAAGAAGACCGCGCACGCTTATGCCGAGCCGTTAGAGCGGTCCATCGACGTTGGAGACGCCCCGGCGGATGTCGACAGCCTTGATTAGTGGTGGTATTTCCGTTGAAGGTGCGTTTCACGAAGACGTGGTATTACCCCTGTGCAGCAGTACCATTCAGCAAGTGACCGTCAGTTACGTAAATCCCTAAAACGCACCACGTGTTATGGTGAACTACGGCTGTGCAAAGACAGACAGCGGTGGAGTCGAATGCTTCGTGGAGTTTAGTGAGTTTGGCTAATTCGTCCGGAGATTTCGGAAAAGTAAAGAAAAAAATAAATGAATGAAGGAATAGAAAGAGAAAGGCGAAGTGGTCGTTGAGAAGATAATGCGGAGACAATGCCGAGAGTTTTATCTCGAATGAAACACACATCCGTTCAGATCACGTCTCGTGTTATTTGTATAACGAAAGTGCAACGATGGGGTTAATTAGGTCGGAGACCGCAGGGGATCTCGATAATTGAGTTTGAATTAACGGTCGTCTGTTAGTTGTCTTTATTTTTCAAAGGGTTGGTTGCCTTTGGGATGTTGGCTTGGTTGAAAAGAGAGATCGCTGAGCGGGGTAACCCTAATCTCCGCGAATGCGGTGGTAATACCAGAAGCGCTTTGATGCTGTAAATTAATTAGAAGACTGACCCTAACGAACGTATATAGTCCAAATAGTAATCAGGGACGGGATCTTACGTGAAAACCGAACGTGGATCTCAGTTCTAATTCCATAAAAGAAAAGCACGAGGCTTTAGTCCGCGACGGAAATCCGTATTAGATAACGATAAATTGGAAACGCGTTGAGATTTCTTTGCTGTTGACTTCGGCGGTGCGATACGACCCGTACACACGCCTGCAGGATACCCCCGCCGAGTCTTTGAATGCCAGAAGCTTATCTGAAAGTGCTTGAATCTTCACGAAGGCAAACACGTAGTTTCAAAATCAATTGATGGATGATCCCAAAGAGATTGAGTGCTAGAACATCTTGTGTTTACTCTTTAAACTTCAGTTTCAAGTCCCATTAATACTTGGTAAAGTTCGTAGCCTCAGGGAAGCTGGAAGTAATTACAAAAGAAAAAAAATTCACCTGACATCCGTAATTAAGGCCTTCTCGGTCTTCGCGCGTCGCATAGCTTGGAAACTATGGCAGCGTTTGGTAATCATACAAATATTTTTGGATATAAATAACCTAACACATGCCCAACGTGAGCATACGCGGTTGATAGATACGGGTAAAATATGGAGAATGAGCCTTCAAAATTCCCTCGGTATAGAAAAAAAAATAATCATTCGGTTATGATTTAGCGTTTGTTGAACGGCATCCATTTCGCAATCTATCGAAGAGCCGAATATAATCACATCAACCGTTTCGCTGCTATCCCTTGATGTTTTATAAACCGTTTGTCAAACCGAACTAAATAATCTAAAATTATATTATTTGTTTCATGTTTATCCACCAGAGGAATCGAGCAGACCCCGTCTGTCATTCAGCGGACATAAGATTGGCGCAATGACTAGGTTCATAGAGCTTGTGGCAACTATTGGCTCGTTTATTCTGATGTTGGTAACTTTGCCCTTCTCCCTCTGCTTCACTTTCAAAGTTGTACAGGAATACGAACGTGCAGTAGTATTCAGGATGGGTCGGCTCAAGGGTGGTGCTTACGGTCCAGGTAAATGTACTTTACCAATCCTCTAACGTTTTATTATCGCGAAAAACCTCCCCGTGGAACATATTCTGCACCTAATATTGAAACGGAATTGAGAAACGGTGTAATACTTCCAATACGGCAGGCAGCGGTATCTGTATAGCTTTGAAGCTTTATTGTTTAGCGAAATTTTCCTGGCACGGTCTGTACTGGTCGTACGACGATCAGTGGTAACGGTCTCTGGTTCGGTCAGTGGTCAGACCATGTGGTGAAGCTTTGCGGTCGGTAGTAGCGGCCGCGTAATATCGCTACTAGCCATTGCGGATTAGGAATTACGAAAATGGAGATGCAGAGACGGCTACTGGTACTTAGGAAGACCAAAGCTTCGTCGGATACGTATAAACTTGGGACTTGGTGCTTTGGTGCAAAGGGGCTCTCAAGGCATCGGAGTAAACGAGAGACTCGATGATACGACAAGTTCGACAAAGTAGATAGCGATAGGCAGCTTTGCCCCCTACCTCTCAGTACCTAGAAACTCGCGACAGATCTGCACCTCAAAGTAAACTGCGCCAAGAGAGATAACTGCACGTCAAAGCTTAGCGAAGACTTTATTGCTTTTTCTCAGGTACATTTTTCGTTATGCCTTGCGTGGACAACTGTGTCTTGGTAGATATGAGAACAGTATCCTTTGATGTACCTCCGCAGGAGGTTCTCACAAAAGATTCCGTCACTGTGAGCGTTGATGCAGTCGTTTATTACCGTATCAAGGAGCCGCTGAATGCCGTTGTGAAAATAGCCAACTACAGGTAGGCGAGTCTTGACTGCAAATATTTTTTTCGCTAATAAATCAGGTATATGATTTCTGAAGATTTTCTTACCGTCACAACCACAAATATAGTGTAATGTTAATAAAAATTACGGTTCTTTAGCCATTCAACGCGACTTCTGGCCTCCAGCACGCTTCGAACCGTTCTTGGAACTCGGAGTCTAGCCGAAATACTTTCCGAGCGAGAAACCATATCGCATACGATGCAGGCTTCGCTCGACGAAGCGACCGACCCTTGGGGCGTCAAGGTGGAACGCGTTGAGATGTAAATATATTATACACCTTTTCACACAGCTCTTTGCATGTGCCTTCTATCTCTTGCTATTAATTATACATAACATACCCACCGACCCGCTGTGCTATTTCAGTTTTTTTTTTAAATTTTGTTCTCTCTCAACTTTCAACCTTTCCCAAGACTGGTAATATTTTCCTAACCAGAACCGTCTAATGATGTCGTATTTTTATTTTCATTCTTTTCTCTCCCTTCTTTCTTCTATTTGATATCTTCTCTCGAACACCCTGCTGTTTAATGTCGTGATATCGTTAACGCAGAAAGGACGTCCGTTTGCCGGTGCAACTGCAACGAGCCATGGCAGCTGAGGCCGAAGCGGCTCGGGAAGCCCGGGCTAAAGTCATCGCAGCAGAGGGTGAGATGCGCGCGTCTCGTGCTCTCAAAGAAGCCAGTGATGTAATATCTGAAAGCCCGGCAGCTCTTCAGGTGAGTTGATCCAATATCTCACTCTTGTGTTTACTCAGATCTGCAGGAAAAGCATTTTTTTTTTTTTTACGGGTTCAAACACCACGTGGTATTCAGATCTTGCTATCGACGCACCATTCATCGTGTTATGTACCCGCCGTATTGTGCTCTTAGTTTCACAAATCTCTGACAGTGACAGGTGATAACCGATGATTCCTCTCATCTATCAAAAGATCATATTCAATTTTTGGAATAAGTAGCTTTCGTGATACGGTATCGATGCCGGGAACTACACCTATTTGTTTCGTTCGAATAATCTAAATAATATTTATGTTCAATTTTTCGAATATAATTGAAGAATTTGATGGAACAATTACTAGATTCAATATAAAAACAAGAAATTCAGTGAAAACTGTGGTGGTATACATTACGTCGATCAAACTGCCTGCTAAGCTCTTTGAGAGGATTTTTACAAATACGAGACAGTATAGTTTCCAAATTTCTGAGTTTCCAAAAAATTGATTTATAGCCTAACCCGAAATTTTTCGGTAGTTCTTCGAGGTTCAGACGCTCTTTCATCCATTCCTTCAATTATTGCTTGCCATATGCACTTTGGTGTCTCCAACTATCGTGACGGGTGTCATTCAGCTTTAGTACTTGCATTTGGTACAGTTCGATCACGATTTCACTTTGTAAAAGTTTGTTCTCTGCTGACGCCTCAGGTACCAAGGTTCTAGTGTTGCACAGCTCAAGTGTCAGCGTCTTGCGTTTAATAACAGCGTTCGTAGAACCAGTTTATTACTCTCACGGGAAGAACTTATCACCGTGGCTGCTTTTCGCGTAAACAAACACGCCGACTCGACTCGGTATTCGCGGAGGGATGGAACATAAAGCTAAGGTAGTTTAAGCAGTTTTGACTTATGCAGCAAATGCTTAATCGTAGGGAATTAATTTTATTTCAAAGGGACTGCCAGTCTCTCGCCATGAACCTTGCTCAACGTTTCGTATAATACCGTTCATGTAATTATCACCATGAAATGTTAAGAAGCCGCGCTTCTCGCTGACTGTTAATCCCGCCAACGTTTTGAAAATTAAGACACGTACTCTGAACCATCGAGTACCACTTTGGTACATTACATCCATTACCCTTGAAACTATCACATCTATACTAGACTTGCTCCATAAGTAATGCGTGGACTTTGAACGAGTACAATACCTGTGTGGTAGGGAGAGGACTGGCCATAATTCTACAGCCTCTGTCTGGATAAAACATTCTCTAGCGTAAGCTTTGATGCATCGCCGACCCCTGCATTGTTGGTTAGTCCGGTATTTCTAACGCTATTCACATTTAATACCCTATTATACGTTACGAAGAAGAAGTAGAAGAAGAAGAAGAAGAAGAAGGAGAAGAAGAAACAGCTAGTTGTGTGGGATCGCCAAATATATCGTCGTTAATGCGTTCATCGGAAAATAAATAAATTCTGTTATTCTGTTTGGACAGCTGCGGTACCTGCAGACTCTGAACAGCATTTCCGCGGAGAAGAATTCAACCATTATCTTCCCTCTGCCTGTTGACCTTCTGGCGCCTTTTCTTTCATTCGGCCAACAGAATCGCGGTGGAGCTTTTCAACGTCCCTCCTAAAATTCATCGCAGCACTTCGGACAACGGACATTTTTATTAACAGAATTTGTTCTTTGACACCGAGACCAGTCTTCATCTTCGTGTCGGATGTATCATATGTCAAATAATTTTCCACGAAGGGAAAGTATCTCAAATATATGGATTCAAAAGACTGAAATCTTGTAAATTGTCAACGCAAATTGCGATGTGATAAAATCCAATCTTTCTATACGGAAACTCATAACCAGATAAGCCGAGGAGTCGGTATAAGTAAGTAAGCTATATAACTATGCAAGTAGAAGTTCTGTTGCTATTCTGTTCCGAGGTAGTAATTAAATTATAGGAAAGTTTGTATTGCTTTGTTTAGGCGCAGGTAGTTTGATAAGAATAATAGCTTATAATTAGTGGTTGTAATTTACAAATGTGCCAGAACTTAGTCTTTGTAATTAATTAGAACTCCATTATTGTAGAGATTTCTGAATGCTGCTCGACGGTTCTGCCAGCTCAGCGAGTGCATAATAACCTTTCAGGGCTCGCATCTGTCTCGTTGGTCTCTGGTAGAGTATTAAAAACTCTGTGAGATGAAAATGAACGAAGAACGGCCTTATATTTAAACCGTAATTGGAATTGCGTTTATATTGAATCCGGTGCCTCATATAACCGGTAAAGCATACAACCCGATCCTAAGCTTTTGTGTGGAAATCATATATCATTGAATGTCAATTAACTGTTCCCTGGCTGGTTGGATTGTTTCCACAATATCATATGTGTGAATAATGAACATTGCTCCGTCAATACAAACGATTAATTATTCTCATGGATATACAGACAATTATGCCTTGAAATAATCGGATCAATCGGCGAATAGCGAGTAAATACTTCATCTACATTTTACCATTTTCTATTTATCCCGAAATCCAATCTTCGAGACACGTTGCACGACGTTGGAAGTCAGCGAGCGTATAGATATGTTACATCTATCCAATATATACTCCGAGAACGAGATGGATAAGACCGTGCTTGACTACTCGGATTCTTATTACTTCCGGATGAAATAATCCCGAGGATCGATTTACACCGAGGTTACCACAAAAGTGTACGGAGGTGGAGTTTTTTTTTTTTAATTTTTTTTCTTTTCTTCTTCCCCAAGTGTTGTTTCCAAGTGTCAGTGCTACTAACGGAAATTACCTTAGCGGTCCCAACTCTATTACCTAGTTATTAATTAAGGCTTGTGCATCCCCAGGGGTTTTGGTCCACTAACTTTCAGCGTCGAAATAGTTGCGAGTTCAGCTAAACCTCATCGCGTTGGCCAGAGGACCTCGAGGAAATACCAAACCCCACGGTACACCAACAACTGCACAAGCAAAACCGCACCATGTGCTCGCTTTCATTTGCGATTATTTGTGGAATAAGGAATACCCAGGGACTTATATACCTACAAGGTCGATAAAAAAATCTGATGATGAATGTGAAATTTTTGTTTCATTGTATGGTATACGAGAGATTTCCATAGTTCCGTGTATTATATTCTAGAGCTTTTTGTTTCAGTTCCTTGGAAATACCGATTTGAAAAAGCTGCACGTTCATTTCATCCGTTTCAAATATCACGTGTGTTTCGATAGTCTGCCACGGTGGAGTATTGAAACAGCAAATGCTCGCAATTCTTCATTTCTGTACCAGCTGGTTCGCGGATTCGATTCTATTCAATTCCAACAAATGGAGGCCTTCGAATCGCGGAACAAACAGGGAATTCAATCAAAACTGACGCGTCAAAGATGTCAATAGAGCTCTGGCTTCATCCCCTCGCTATCCGAATATCCACGCTACGCCTTTTACACTAGTGCTTTTATCTGGATACGAACTTTACGGATATCCGGGTGTTCAAATTAGCCCAATCCATCGGATCCCAATTTTCAAATTCGACTATAGTTTTGCGTACTGCGGGAATAGTTCGAGTATCCGGGTAGTTTGGATATTCGTTTAGTGATATTAGTAAAATAGTATACAATCATCCGGAACTATCCGGCTTGTTCGAATAGTCCAAGTATCGGGATGGTTTTAGTATCCGCACTATTCGAATAGTCCGGATATACCCGGGCTGGAAGTATCAGATCTGAGTAGTCCGGTTGTTCCGGATACCGGAAAAAGTCGTGGGTATCACTATTCTCTAGACGTGCAGATGTTTTGACAAAACGATGCGAAATAGATCTGTGCTAGACGGATCGTGAGGCCTAGTGGATGGCAGTGTGGGTTTTAAGCTGATCGCAATTTACCAGAACCCAAAGACTGCACGATATCTTTCATCCAAGTCGTCTCGCGTCACGTAAACATCGATCCTGCCGTACCATGGGCTATAAACATCCCGATTTAGACATGAATCAATTTGATTTATGTCTCCTCAAGTGAATTGAGGCGCACGTTGCCCGTAAATTTATGTGAAATAAGTGTATAAGGAAAATTGACAATAAAATTACAAGAATAGACGTCTGCCTCCCTGAAAAGCATCGGACCGTAGAAACTCGGTCCATTTGAGCCGTACGAGAATAAAAAAATTCAACCTTTATCGATATCATTACATCGCGGTTCCATCCTTAAATATTTTCTTTTGCCAATTTTTGTATGTATGTAACATACAAGCCGAATCTTTTCGCAACCTACGTCAACATTGCCGCATCCCATATTTCCATTGCTTCAATTTCTGAGCTATACACGGGGACCACTTTAAACCGAATCGCCTTAATATCCCCTACTGAATACGATGCTTTTCGACCTTTTTTGACTCAATTTAGATTCGAATTGGAACCGATTTCTTATGGTCGATGGAATCCAATGGTCTTCAAAACATCCTATGCGAATCACTTTATTGCCTGAAACTCGGCGTCTGCTTTCGAGGTAGTATTTTCAGATATTCATGCGATTAAAATACTTTCTACCTGCTGAACAGGCTCCTGCATTAATAATGGATAATTTGTTCAATATACTTTTACAAAATAATTGAAATTTCATCCAAATTATAGACAAAGATAATCGTTGAATAAAATAAGCGTGTTTTTTCCTCGTCCGTAATCAAGTGCTATCAAGTATCGTGTGATAGTAGCTGGCTTTCGCTGCGAAATGGAAAATAAAACGTTTCATTGAGTGTCAAATTGAGTTAACCGAAGTATCACTAATGTGACAAGGACACACTGTTACTGGCGATATTTTTTTCAATTCATTTTGTCCGACCGGCTGTGGGTAGAAACGTAATAAAATTCGTTTTCGTCACTCTTGGTACGGATTGGCGTGATAATCAACGCGACGTGTGTAGTAGGTACAGAGGCTTGTTTGGATAGGCAACAGTAACCAAAAACTAGTTTCAACTCGTGCCATTGTAAACACCGTTACATACGTGTCCTGTAACTAAATAACCAGCTCAGTTTTGTGGAATCATCAATTTCATCTAACACGACAAACGATGCACTTGCTTTACTCGTGTGTCAGTTTGATCAATGACTAACAGATTTTGGTACCAATTTTGCCAGTGTTTTTGTCTACGAATGTATCTGTACTTTTTAGACCGCAATTTTCGCAAAAAATCGGAGTTCTGAAGCTCTGAATTTTTTGTTCTAGTTTACAAACAGCTCAAGTCACTTCGGTGTATAAGATCAAGTCGTTCAGCCTTCCGCCAAGCCACTGTAGTGCCTGACACAAATATTGGTACTTGAGTTCATTCTCATTGTCCGTTTTGAATAGTCAGTTGGGTTCCGGGATTCAAAAAATCGCGACGTTACAGGGTAGGTATAATATGAAAAGTAGGTATTGGATATCATGTGTAATGGAAAAATCTTTTTACTCGAGTCTCCACATGCTGGAAAAATATCCTGATCTGAGTTCCGACGAGACACAAGATTCAGTGAGTTCTATAGAAAGAAGTTTTAACTTTGAAACTGTTAAACGAAGCACGGTAAGCAAAGTGGTCGTCGCGTTATGCAGTGAAAGTTCGTACTGCATGCGTATACCTCCTATACTCATAACTTTTTCTAAACCGGAGGACATTTTTTTCCCCGCAACGTGAAACTGACGGAAAACACTCGAAAGTTAATGTCCCGACAAACACTTCTATGAGCCTGATTTCCGTTGGATTTATTTTACTTTTACCTAGGAGTTGTCCGTACACGAGTTCGCCAACTATATACAGAATATTATTTTATTTGGATGAATAAAACTAGCGCGGTTTCTTTTCTTCGGAGATGAAAAGGGGTTTTCCACGCTCTCAGAGTTTCGACACGCTTTTCGACACGGCATAGCCGCGAGAGAAACGTATCAGGTTAAGAAAGGCAGTAATCTGATTTTACCTTTAATTTAACATCTTGTTAGTTACCAGTCGTAATTTTTAAAGAGAGCAATTTTTATTGGTCAAATAAAAGCGCTCTTTAACGGCACTGTAAATAGAAGACGCGGTATCAAGGGCTGGAGACGACGGTTCAGATGGTTGGAGGGTTGATGGGTCGAAGGTCTGAAGGGAGCCTCCTTGAGTAGCTTCAACGACGCTCTACGCGCGCCTACGGCAGAGTAAGGAATTTAAGAAAAAAAAGCGTCGGAGGCGTAGGAGGTATAATTCTGATATTATTCGGGAGAATTAACGGTCGCGTTATGTAAAAAGCCAACATTATCATATATTAAAGAGCGCTCCTCCCTCGGCGCTACCCTCCAGCTCGCCTCAGCCACTGAGGGTGGATATTCATTGCAGAACAAACGGGTCAAGCAATGAATACGGTGCACCGTTGCCCTCATTTATCCCCTTCTCAGACCACGAGTAAGTATTCAGGATCGTTGAAATGGCGACCATTGTTTATTCACCGAACAAAGAGTTTCGACGCATTTCACTGCATTTCGCTGCATTTCAATGGGTTAATAAACGTCTAAAAAAAAAATGCGAAACCTGCACGTCGTTGCAAAGAGCTGAATCATATACGAGAATTAGTTAATGAGTAATCTAAATGCACAAACTTATGTGTGAGCTAGGTCGAAATCGAGAACCAAAAAACCTGTTTTGTCAACAAATTTCAACCACCACTTTTTTGGGTACCGAATTGCTCCCGTTCTGCATAGAGTTACTTGCGGGTACCACACGGCTGAACTTTGTCTGATTTAAATTCATAGAATCGACTGAACATACACGACACGAAACGTTCATTGTTTTAAATTTCCAACGCGGGTAACATCTGCACGTCGGGCAGTCAGCCACTATAGTAACGGTGCAAAGTGTAGTCGGGAGAGTAAAGCGACTAGAAACAGTGTGAAAAGAAAATAGAGAGAGAGAGAGAGGGAGGAAGAGAGTGAGTGCAAGCGAGCCGAAGGGGATGTCATATACATTCAGTAACGTTTCACGCCCTCTGAGAAATGAATATCTCGGAGAAATAAATATTTGAAACGTATGCGAGCCAACGAAAGTTTCTCTTGCGGAAACAAAAAATTTATGTCATCCAACAACCACTTACTTGGAGCAACCGAGTTTACGCCCGTATTCAAACGAGAGGAGAGTATTCACCGTCACCCGTACATATCTAGGGTGGAATAAAATTTCATTTCACCCCGCAGATGAAAGTCTCCTAGTAGATTCGCTTGTGTACACCATCAGCGAAAACAGCCGGTTAAAATTTATATAATATATGTATAGTTTAAAGACGTTGCAGTCCGGACCTCGAATAGACGTAGTATCGCTCCGTCGTTCATGACTGTAATTTTATATACAGCTGCCAGTGAAAGAAAAATGTATGTATTAAATTTTTATCGAATTCACAAAGAATTCAAATCGCAAGTGACTAGAATTGCAGATCGTGAATCATCTTTGACATGGGGAAAATTTTTTTTTTTTTATAGTCTGGAACAATAATTGATCGACTTGTCAACTTCGTCCTCAAAGTATGTACATACGTGGATATGTACATATGTGGATGTTTCTATCGCATTTTTCTCTACAGTTAGTATACCGAAGCACAATACCGAACGTTCCATTGAAGTCGAGTAGCTCTTGGTGATCGCAGCAAAAAAAAAAAAGAGAAGAAAAAAACTTTACATTACTTCTAGTCGAGTGATTTTCGATATAGAATTGATATTCAATGCACATCGAACACACACAATACTGTGCAGGGTTTACATACCTATATGTGTTAGCGTGAGTTCAGAATTGGTTTCATTATATATATACCTTTACGTGAAAGAAAAAAAAACTAAAAAAAAAATTCCGCGTAACCAAAGAAGCTAAAGAAACTGCTCGCACAGCAATTTACTTGTGGTCTTTGTAAGCTAAACGATATGAACCAACGAAGCGTCGTAAGTCGACGACGATCAGTCGCCGTTATGGGGTAAAATATGACTACCTAGGTACATATTAGGTTGATATTAGTTGGATGTTAGGTGGATTCAGAATTCGGCGAGGCCACGGAAACGAAGGAATGGGGGGATACAACGTTTCATTATGCAGCCTCTTAAAGTTGGCGTAACTCCCACGGCTCGTAAATATGAGTTACGACTGGTCGAAATAGGTCGGGCTTACTTCTACACGAATGAATATATACACATACAAATTTATCCATATAGAGTTATGTACACGCGTATTTCGGAGTGTAAGTAATATGTCGGTGGGGACTGTCTGTCCGAGCTAAAGTAATAAATTATCATGAGATAATAACCGATGAATAATGAGGGTAGGCTCTTCCACTGAAGACTTTTTGATGAGAGGCAAAGCGTTCTCTACTTCGCATATGGGGGATGCATGTGCGCGGGATCAAAACTAATTATCGTTACTTCAGATGCAGCATATGATTATAATAATTATACATGTGCGTTATACATACGTTTTAAAGCTTCATTCGATTAACGCGGTAATGGAACCGACCGAGCACAACAGATTCTGGTGGGTCTGGCTTTGGCGACCGATCAATCTCGTCAAAAGCGTCATTCAAGTGATACTGGAATTTTATCATTTATAAAATTCATAATCATTTCACGTACGAACAAATTGTTGACGGTACCCATTTCGCAAACTAATGATATATAGTTGAACGGGATCTGCGGACTCATCGGACGGTGCATCGTTTTACAAACGATTATTTTATTTTACTCTTGTTTTCTACTCTCGATACAATTTGTATGAACAAATTCAAATTAGTCACACGCGACTGCATAACTCTAGGTCATTTCACCGTGAAACCTGAATCTACTAATTTCATACTCTACTCATTTAACCTTCTAATTGCAAAATGGTTACGATCAATACCGTTAACGAGTCTATAAAGTAATTCATTATTGCCGAATACCGGAACGAAGTAGTTACCCAAACTTCTTTTTTCCGTTTCGATTTTTACTTCTCCTCTTTTTTACACTATCCGTTTAATTTAATTCACCTCACATCTCTCGCGTTCAATGGTTACGGCTTAAATTTCTTTCTTTTTTATTTTAAGGACGATCTATCGCCTGTGGAACGGAAATGGCTATAAAGGCGAAAGTCGTCGTATCGATTTTGTACTATTAACAACAAGGCGGTGAATGCGACGAACCAATAACCGTTAATTTAATTAAACTTATGTTCAAATTCATTTCGAATTAATTACGCTCTCTTCGGCAGCGAGACGTGGCACGTAATCTATTCCACGTCTACTAACTCTGGCGTAAAATGATTCCAAGGGTACGTTTAACGGTCGTCACATCGTTAAACCTTAACAAGAAGCTTTCCAGCGAGTAACAGAGCCTGAGAGACCCTTCGTAGTAGGTTATTACACGAAGTTGATAATTCCTCAGGGATATCACCGCGAATATGCACAGGGAATGGGTATAGGTACGAAATTTGAGGACCGTTCCGCTCCTCCCATACGTCACCCAAACGAAACACATAGGTATGGGTACATATACGTTACGCATATAGGAGCTTAAAATAAAATGAACCCTCGCCTTGTTTATTCGCCTTTGACTTTTCAAAAGGTTATTAATACGCCATGAAACTGACGTCAAAACGAAGGTACAATCTTATTTGAAAAGGATTTTACTCTCGCTCGTTGGTATACCGTTTATCAGGATTTCATTTGCAAATATAGGGATTAACTTGCACTCCGTTTTCCGAGGATTTATTCACGATCCCAGAATCCTGTCATCGTAATTCGTGATTCGTTAAACTAGAATTAAGCCCTGAGAAATTTTTGAATATCCAGAAAAAATGCGGTGAGCGAAACGAGATGTTTTGCTATACAGAACCGTTTTGCTGATTCAACATCATACTTATAAGAAAACATGTCACTATTCTGACGACAGCGACGAGCCTCAACCGGATAGACGGATCGCAGAGGTGATAGACGTGACTTACTGATATCGGAAAACGCAATAACACCGTACCAACAGGTGTTATTAGTAGACCTAGGCAAATGCCTCTTCCTTCCTACGTTAATCCCCCTGAATATACACGACGCAGTTGGCTGGGAAACCGCGTGAAAGCCTCGCGATAAAGCAACCGAGTTTAAATGAGCCGCGGCACACATGTCGCATAAGGGTAGCTCATGTTGGGACGAAGATAGTCGTGAAATGATGGTGAGTATAGGGGGTAAATGGAAAAGGGGTCCTGCGGAGAGGGAGATAAAAGGAAAACTGGTATAGGCTAGGTTGAGAGAGTAGAGACTAGAGGCTAATTGTAGCACGGAAAGCAATCAGCCAATCATCACATTGCAGTACTGCTTTCATCTTCAGTAACCAAATAAAAGGAAGACACGGGCCCATGAAAGCTCTTCATAAGATATAGGTTTGTTTTTTCTACAAAGCGAACGTCCCACACGCTTGTGCCTCGTCGCGTCTCTCGCGGCTTTCGCGACTTCTCTAGACGGCGTGTATATCCGCTCAGTTTCCCTCCAGGCTTTGTATCTTCCGAGCTCACCCCGTGCTCTGAAACGTCACTGATTAAAACTGACAAAGACCGTTGGTAGGAAACCGAGTGACCAAACAGGAAATGACTCTTTGGGCCTCTGGTGTGGGTTGGGATCGACTGAAAGCTTACAAACGGTTGACTCCGGTAAAGTATATGTTTCTTTATACGCTCTATTCGTACACAGATGCAGCGGTGCAGTATCCATCATCTGGAGAGTAAGATCTAGATTATTTTTCAATGCATCGTGACACCAGCTTCATGTGATACGGTAAGTTGCGTCTGAACCGAGAAATATTCTACAGAGAACCGATTGATTCGATCAGGTTGATGTCACAGCAAGTCAATGTTCTTGTAACATGAAACACGTTATTGAAGGAGAATTTCTGGGGTCGTTATAGCCGAGTTTATTAACGAATGACGGTGAGAAATGCTTGAGAATTTTCGCGATAGCAAAGAATATAGCCTGTTTCATCACCGTGAAGTAATCGATCAGTCACAAACCGGGACCTTTCAGGGGGGCTCATAATCTTGAGCATTCTTATGCAAGCCAATTAAAAGCTTTCGGAATTTTCATCGTTACGCCTCTCACCTTTCACGGTTAGTTTGTTCGGGCGAGGAGAGAATTCCTTGTAAGATCTTCGTCGTATACTTTGAATTAAAAGAGATGAGAAGGAAACAATGACCGCAGGTTTAGTCGTCAAAGCTCGTTTTTTATTAATTAAATTTCTCTCAAGTTATCTAAAATTTTCGTCAAGTACTTCGTACGTTTGCCGTGGGGATAGGGAATTCCGCAGAGCTGCGATAAGGCGGACCATGAGCTATCATAAATATTAAATCTCACCCGATTATGGAAGATAAACATCTGAGGCTTAACCAGAGATGCCATGCAACCGCCATTAGTGTTGCCTACCCTCTGGTCATCCCCCGAAAGGTCGGAATCGACGGTTGGACCGTAATGTGAATTTACTAATGACCACCTCAGGCTCTCGACTGACCTATAGAAGTAGCCACCGGAACACGGTAGCACGGCGAATAACCGCGAGCTACAATTGAATATCAGTACCTATAACAACGGTTGGAAAAGTTGTACTAAAACTTTGGGGTATCGGGTATACACTTTCATTTCGCGAAGAGATCAGAAATTTTGTTAGCGGAAGCAGAATTTCACAAAGTTAGACTTTCCTCACTTTAGACGATCGCTGATATACTCCAACTCCATGATACCACCTGCTATCCAATAAAGTGCGAACGTGCGCTCTACCAGAGACCACCAATGAATCAAATGAGGAATTGCACCGGTTGTACTTCGTACTCTTTTCCGTATTAGACGTTCGTTTTGGACCTAGCTATATTTTTAGTCCCTGACAGAGTCGCCAATGTCTGTGAAAGAAGCAAAGTTTAATGAAGCGGAAGGGAAACAAGTGAGGAAAACTTGTTACAAAGATATCGCGAAAAGTTGGACTTCGCCTTTCATCGAGTTCATTACGAACATGACAATATCTAAGGAAGTGGGGACCGAACGTTAATTGGCGAACGTTACGTTAATTATTTTCAGATAAGACACCGTGTTACCAGGACTCGGATCGGAACGTAAATGGCAGAAGTTTTCCTCGCGAAAAGTACTTACCCTGCCAATCGATCATGAGCCATTTTTACGTCGACTGTTTATTGATATAAGAAACGAAGTTGTTTTTTTTTTTCTCTTTCATTTTCAATGATCAGACGAAATCTCTCACGCGTAATGGACTTTTGTACCTGATACATTTGTTATCATGTTCTGAAACCGATAGTATCAATGTGGTTTTGACGTCAATCAACTTGTTATTTACTCTCAGCTAACAATTCATATATCGTACATACATTTTGCTGGTCTAGGTACACCGACACTTCTCGGGTTTCTATTTTCCATTAGCAGCTTTATGTAACCTGTATATTTTCCAATAGAACTCAGACGGTGACGTTGAGGGTCGTTAACTGTCAATACCTCAACTTAACGGAGTCGCGGATCCTGAAAAAGAGAAGTAACACTCGGTGGTAAATATCCCCTGCAACGATGCGTCATTTGAATTTCAGCTTCAACTCAAGTTGGGAAAATAGTGTAGCCCAAATATCCTGAATTCCACGACCAAATCTAATAAGAAGCATCTGTTCTGAAGCTCGATATCTCGGAGGGTTACATTGTCCATCTTTCTGGCTGGAAACGTTGTCGCAGAGGATGCGATCGGAACGAGTATTTTCTCGCATTCGGAGAAACCCTGAGATTATATTGGGACTCACGTTAACAGTTAAGTCACGAAAGCTGATCGAGCGAATATTTTCCGCTTAGCTAGACAGAAAATGAGACCGAGATATTGGGCTACTTTCTATTCGGCTTGTGCAACGCATAAATTAATGCGATTTCAAGTAGGAATATGCCTTGAGGAGATACGATTTATTGGGTTAGAGCTGATCGAAGGGAAAAATAAGTTTCATATAAACGTTGATCTGTACCAAAAATAACTCAAAAAGATACGCTCAAATTTTCGCTACGAATGCATCGCGTACTTCCATCGAACTTGGACAAAATTCGAACAAAGCTGCAGGCGTCGAATTAAGATTATCGAGTAGGTACACCGCATCGCTCGCACATGGGCTGTAGTGGCCAGAGGCAAATCTTCCACCGAGTTTCAAAACCAGGACAAGAAAACGTATCATCCTCCGCCTTATCCGAACCCGACAAAACTCGGTTTTCTCGCAAAGGTGACGCGAGTGATTGAATTTGCCGAGAAAGGAATTCAAAATGTCGTTTACTCGTTGACAGACACGTTACTGGATTCACACCCGCGAGAGTACTCAATTTTTTTTTTTTTTTTACGGTAAAGGCAGAGCAGCAGCATAGCAACAATGGGCAGTTATCTTTGAGGGATGGTTCTAATCACGTCAGACATTTCGTACGGGAAAAATCCAGGAAGAATAGCAAACCAGGCAATATTTTATCGTCTTTCTGGTCGAAAGCATCCTCCGTAACTTCTCTGTCCATTCGTTCATCCGTCTGTCCGCGAAGGTTCGTGGTGCGGGAATGCATGTTCGGCTTATCGTTAGAACTCTCGTGGATCAGAAATCCCCAGGAATCCCCCGGTGGGCCTCGTCCTCGTACCCGTATCACGCTCTCGAGCTATACATATATTGTATAGCCAAGAAACTGTGAGCTGGATTTACACTTCCCGAAGACCGTTACGTTACGGGTATCTTGGTTCTGTGAAAATTTCAGATAGTGCAGCAAAGGCGATGTGAAATCTCGCGGATCCTGCTGTGAGTAGTGAAAAAATTTTCTGATAAATTATATAAACGTGAGGTTCACGACTCTAATGACTCGAATTTATGTCAGTAAATTGTTCCAAAACATGAGAAACTAGTTGTACCTTTGCTAACCTTGTGCAGCTGTTGCCATATGCGTGGAAAGGAGTTTCTGGCAGCGATAACATACCAGCCCAAATGCGACAATATTAGAGTCAAACTTGTGCGCACGTATGAAGCTGTAACCGAAATTTGGGAATCCTCGGTATAGTCGGTCTTATAAACTCCGCGATCACATGTACATTCGCTAGTTGAATTCAACGACGAATTTTTACAAGGACGTCAAACGTCTGATCCGGTATAAAAAAAATATCAGACCTAGAATTCTCATCACTCTTGCCTCTCCACAGTATTCTCATTTTCTGAAGGGATTAGGAAGTCAGCCGTTGACTGATTTTCAAACGAGACTGGTGCATGCCTTATCTCGACATCAAGATCAGACACGATGACGTGGGCACATTATATCAAAGAGTGAGACAAAACATGTCCTCTGCCACGTAATCTATATCGATGAAGGGTAAGTCGTTGGCTAGCCAACGCATACGTCTATATATTTGCATGATAGACATACACGTCATCGTGAGTATGCAAATGTTAATGCGAATGTGCCGTGGAATCGTTTCGGACCAGGTTTTGAGAGCATTAATTACGAATCATCGCGTATGTGTGCAGATATCGATTAATGCAATGCCGAATCCTTACTGTATCAAATTGAGTGTTCCAAGAATATTCTGCAGTCTGAGTAGCGGTATCAAATTTCCCAGCCCTCAAAGTTCGTACGGCTCCCCTCGATAATAACACGTTGAAGGGGGTGACTTGCTACTATCGCGCTACTTGGTTACCCTCAACGATAATTATCTGCAATTCAACGGTATCAATTATGAATTGATCCCCGTGTACACCGGAGTAGTGTTTTGTTGCCAACGTGAAATTAGCACCAGTTAAAGGGAGATGAGTTACTCTGTTTGAGAGGGAG
Organism: Macrophya alboannulata; assembly: GCA_949628255.1. Taxonomy (NCBI): domain Eukaryota; kingdom Metazoa; phylum Arthropoda; class Insecta; order Hymenoptera; family Tenthredinidae; genus Macrophya; species Macrophya alboannulata. The sequence continues at coordinate 15,675,779 of OX451209.1, forward strand.
TACTTCGTGCTCGCCAAAGAACACCAACGTGTATTGAATAAATAGATTTTCTGGATGAAAATATAACTCCAACAGGGCATTGTTCTATATCATACATCAGGGACAAATATAGATCAATTTTACTATCGGCGTATAATCTGAACTGCGCGATAAAACTATTCATGGAAATATGGAATCGTTTTGTTAGACAAACGTTTGCATCATTCATTCTATATTCATTATTCATCACTGTTATCATTACCAATTACCATTAGTTCGAATTCGTTACCCGATATCGCTGATAAATAACTTTATCGTCTGGGAAATAAATACAATGAAATGTAGGCAGTATGGAGAAATGATCAGATACCTGCTGTCGAAACGAGAGCTTGTTTTCAGCAGGATCAGTATTGAGAATGGGTATCCAACCTACCGGGTAAATTATCTTTCTATGATCACCATATCGCAAAGTACCTAAAAATATCACATGATGATAACGCGGTAACTCCTTACCGACGTTGAAGGAGAATACCGCGTAGGAAAATCTGGCAATGGGTACCATTGAAGGTAACCATCACACCTGATACAATACTCAATTTGTCTAAGATCTAGCTATAGAACTATCTATCAGAAAATATAATCATCGAATTCCGGTAATATTTTATGCTCAAAGTCATGGTGATGGGAGCGATCACGAGATGGGAGCTTTTCTTGGGCGAAGCTCGGTGCTTCTTCTAGTTGAGGAAACTTCTGCAGTAATGCAGAGCATGGTTTACGAGATTTTAGAAAACATTTAAATCGGGCAAAGTTGATAAATTAAAAGCTATAAGAGAAGGCCAATGAGGATGATTTGATAAATATTGGCATCTCAATCGCCTCGAAAAGATCAGTTCGACATCCGTACGAATAATCACGCTAGAATAATCAGAGCGAAATCGACAAAGAAAGTTCCGCATTGGGTGTCAGATATTTATAAGTTCTCAATTTCTTAATAATTTTTAATCAAAAAGGCTGAGCTGAGAAGTAATTATTGAACAGCCCATTCATTGTATCGAACTCTCTAAAATACGGCGAGCTTAAAAACGAGGTGCGGCGAATGATAAACCACAGACGATGTCGATTGAGATATTGTAGATAGCATAATTCGTTTATTGACTCACTGTAATGTAATCAAATACAATCACGATCATGAACAAGTTTATTTACACCAATAAATTCTGATAAGTTAAAAGAAGAGTTGATATTTGAATATTTAATATGAATCGCGAATTGATTCTATTAACAAGTGTGCAGCCAGGGAAAAGTTAGAACGTATAACATAGAGAAGCGTCTTCCCTTGCGAAAGGATTTGACTTCTGACTGGTAGTAAATTTGATGTGGTTTGATGAATATTTAATCATGAAGTTGACCGAAATGTGAATAGTTCCGGAGTGATTTGAATAATGGTATGATTAGAATTGAATTGCTGAGCGAGTCGTCAGGAGCAACTAGCGTAGAGAAACGTAGGAGAATAAGGTGAGCTAGCATAGGGAGGCCACATGTATAGCTGACTCGATGCATTTTTAGCGCCATGTGCAAAGGGTGGAACAGCGTTATTCCCATGGTTTTAGCTGACCATAGGGTTTGCAACGGATGTAGAATATCGGAGAACGTATCATTAAATTTTTCATATGGGAAAAATTGTCGGAAAATTCTAGTAGGTATATAATTTAAGACTGTTAGCCAAGAATCTGTTATTTTTGGACTCAACACTCAACTTTTTCAAACCGCTAGTTTTTCAGGCACAACTTTCGTATTCTTTGTTTTATCCACTGGAAACATAGCAGGATCGAATCTTCGCTCGATATAATACGTCGGAAACGAATTCCAGAAAACTACTTATCGTCATTTGACAAAATTGTGAAATTCCCGCATAAATAAGAATCAATTTCTTTCCGCGATCAATATGACCATCGGAAGGTATCAAATTGTAATCGATATATGTGTACGCCGGTAACGTCTTACCGACCTTGGGAACGGAAATCATTTTAATTAATCTGAAAACGACTATTGTTGAAAATGAACGTCATTATACCTGTTACAATGCGAAATTTATCTCTATAGAATCGAGTTACCACTATCGAAATTACGATGACCACAGCCGGTAAGGGACCACATTCAGACCGACACGTACAGGCCTCTCCTCGCTAGTAAGGAACATCGCCGAAGCAAAGCTTTTTGCCACCCCTGGCTGGAAAAACTCAGGAGGTAAAGCCGAGGAGTGATAAAACTTTGAAATTGAAGGGTAGGTACTGGGCTCAGCTAGTATATCGAAAGCTGTTTATTGTCAGTAGGCATTTCACCCAGTATTTTCTATCTCCTTTATATTTCCTCAGGATTACATTCTCCTCGTGTATGTACCTAGAACGGAAAATACAGAAAATAAGTCCGGCTTGCTAGTAGATAAAAAACCACTCGATGGTATCTCTTAGGCAGCATCATCGTTGGTGGTAAACATTTACCGTTGTTCATTGTGTATTATCAAATCACAGTCTTCGCAGTGGTTCGATTAGGCACCTACCTCGTTTGCTACATCATACATGTTCAAATTTAATCCCAGAAAATTATAATAGGCATTCTATTAGTCATCAGTTGAAGCAGCAAGAGTAGATTTATGATTGCATCTATATATTCTGTGGAGTATATCAGCAGACAAATCGAGTAGTAGTTTATGCTTTATTTAACTGACTGATGATCGACATTGACTGTATTTTTCCAGTTATGCTTATTTGACATGGACTAATGTGTATCAACTTGGATTGCTGTCGATGTCCTATAAATATAGAATCGAACATTCTATATTTCTCACGAGCAAACCATTTCGTGGTTATTTTCGAGACGAATAGATTTATGGGATTTTTTCTGACTTCGAGATGTTTTTGAAAATATTGACCAACGTTATGGAATACGACCCTCAAAGCACCGTAATGAACTATTCGTAACGCACGAAGTAATTCAATGTTGTAGATGATGATTAGCCAGCAAGAGCTTTTATGTTTGAATCAATGTCAACGACGATGTAATTAATTAACACATGATGCGTTATCCCAGAGAAAATCATAATGACGAGGTACAGGAATTGCAATCTCATTTGCGTATACCCATTGTGATAATTTAATCACTGGATTAGGTGTCAACGATTAGTGCAATATATTATGTTTCGGATCCGGCTCCAGTCTGCAACAACTCGTCGATTCGAATTTGAGGTCGAAAAAAGTGAATGTCATCTCCTTTTTTTTATAGTGGACACGCCTCGTCACGTGAAGGACTTTAATCACAGAGTCACTCCTGACGAGAGATCGTTCAGGTCAAAAAATAGTGGGTCTACGTGTTTGGCTTTAATGTCCTCTGCCCCCAGTGACGTTGTAATTAAGCCAGCAAATAACTTTGGACGCCTTTATTCCGAGAGGTCGTCTCCTGGCCTTTTTTCTTCCTATTCCACCAAGCAGACGCTCTATAGCTTAATAGTTCATACATCCACGTACGCGTGAAAATTCGCAGAAAGACTTTTCGAGGGATATCATTACACGTTTGACGATATGAAGAGAGAGAGAGAGAGAGAGAGAGACATTTATTAGGCGCTCTGGGATGGTATCCCCTCAAGCGCAGTAACATAGTAAAGATACAATGAGAAAAATAATTATAAATGAACAGAGGTATCAGTCAGTATTACAAAATTAGCTGAGTATAAAATAAACAATGATGATTAAACAAAAATATAGTAAAGTAAAGCAGATAACAAATAAAATGATTCAGAGGCTAGATAGTTACGAAATTAAGAAGCAACATGTGCATACAAAAAGTTGCGGCTGCAGCCGACTTGAAGCAAGTACCTCCATTTGGTGAAAGGCATGAGGGAAACTGCAGAAAACCTACGCCAGGTACGCAGTGCACACAGAACAGTAAAAGCATATGTAAAATGTAAGAATAAATCAAGGTGGAAGAGTAAAAGAGAGCAGATGATCAAATAGCGCCCTCTTGAAGATGCCAGCACTGGAAGAAGTGCGGATTTCCAGCGGAAGACTGTTCCAGAAACGGGGAGCCGCAGACATGAAGGAGTTCATGAGTAATTCGGTCCTGCATGGTGGCACATGGAGTAGATCGAGAGGGGCTCTCGTAGTGCGATTTGATACAGGTCTTCGATCCAGAAAGACGGACAGGTGAGATGGTATACCGGTCTGAATTACATTGAACACCAGACATCCAAGAAAGTATTGTCGTCTAGCTTCAACCTTGAGCCATTTAAGTTTACTATAGTATGGCGAAATGTGAGCATCTTTCCTGATGTCGAATATAAATCGTACGCAGGAGTTCAGCGCTCTCTGAAGCTGCAGGTTAAGTCCGTCGGTAAGATCCAGATATATCGTACAGCAGTAGTCGATGTGCGGGAAGATCATGGAGGAAATGAGACGTTCCCGCAAGGCACAGGGGAGCAGACTTCGGCAGAGTTTTAGCTGGTACAGTGTTGCGTTAATCTTCTTGGTGACATTCGCCACATGGGCACTCCAGGACAGAGTGTTGGAGATAGTAACTCCGAGATGTCGCACTAGATCGGAGTAAGGCACAGCATCAGCACCAACCACAATGGTAGGTAGGAAGGAGAAGTCGATGGCCTTGATGTAACGACGGGTGCCCAGTACCATCGCCTTGGTTTTCGCACCGTTCAGTAGCAATCCATTCCGTGTGGCCCAGTCGGAGATGCGAACCACATCCTCGTTGACCTTAGCGATGCCCTCGGCGAGCTCATGAGGGTAGCAGTGATGATAGATCACCAAGTCATCCGCGTAAAGATTCCTGCTGGAGTACCTAAGACAGTCTTTAAGATCAAGCATATACAACGTAAACAATAATGGACCAAGGACAGAGCCTTGTGGAACGCCATTGATGACAGGCCGCCACGAGGTCGTGGAGCCATCACCAGGTCTCAAGGCCTGTTTGCGACAGCAGAGATAAGTACAAAACCAACGTAGTGCAGCGTTAGAGAACCCGAGAAGCCTGAGCTTGTCGATAAGCAATCCATGACGGACCCGATCGAAGGCCTTAGAAAAGTCAAAGAAAACCATGATAGACACCTTGCGGGTGTCCATGGCATGTCTCACATCATCAATGACACGGATAAGCGCCGTGTGGGTACTATGTCCTCTTCTGTATGCAGACTGATGAGGGTCCAGAAGATTCCGTCTCTCGAGGAAGCGCATAACCTGATCAGCAACGATTCTTTCTAAAGACTTAGCTAGCGAACACAGGATAGAAATAGGGCGATAATCATTCAAGTTCACAGGTGACTTGATTTTGGGGAGAGGGCAGACAAGTGCTGACTTCCACAGCTCAGGAAAAGAACCTGAAGCAAGGGAGGAAGAAAAAAGATGGAGAATATGCGGAAGTAACGAAGGTAGGGCAAGCCTAATGAGGACCGAGGAGAGACCATCAGTACCTACAGATCCTGATTTAGAATAAAGGAGAGATTTAGCCAAAATATCTAAGGAGATATTTTCAAAGTAGAACTTCGAATCATCATAATTAACCTCACCCAGGAACCAACGCTCCAAGGAAGAGGAAGAGGAAGAGGAGGCATCGCGATCATCGCCGCCAGCGCAAGCGAAGTGAGCGTTCAAAGCATCGGCAGGTACCGCAAGAGGGAGATTGGAAGTACGCGATCGAACGAGTCCTAAGCGACGTAATTCATTCCAGACCGTTCTATGATCTCTGAGACCTCCAAGTTTTTGAAGATAGTAAGCTTTCTTGGCTGCTCTAACCTCAATCTGCACCTTGTTACGCAGGGATTTGAACCTATCATACAATAGCACTGATCTGTTTCTCCGCCATTCTCGACGAGCTCTGTTTCGCTGTGTCATTAAGAGCTTGATTTCAGGCGTGAGCCAAGGCGCGGGAAGCGTACGCGGACGCACTAGATGAAAGGGCGCAAGACGGTCAAAGCAATCGAGTGTGGCAGAGTTCAAAAACTCAACTTTATCGTCGATAGATTGTGCAAGGTAGAAAGGACTCCAGTCAATCGCATCCAGGCTCTGCAGCAATATACGTTTATCAAACAGACGAAAATCGCGACAGGTAAAGGCACGAGGTTGGTGACGCTGTACTCTAACATTGAAAGAGACAGAAATTAGATCGTGTGCCGATAAAAAAGGGACATCATGCTGACCGTGATCCATCACTTTGTGGGGATCATCAACTATACAGAGATCCAACCAAGTAGAAGAATCACGAAGGTTGTGAGTAGGCTGATAAGGAACTAGATAGAAGTTAGACGAATCGATGAAGCCCTGCAAATGATGTTTGTCAAAGGTGTTACCGTTCATATCCGTATTGAAGTCACCCAAAATTGCGAGATTAGAGTAAGATGGAGAAAGGACTAGGAGACGGCTCATGAATTCATCCAGATGACCAATGTGTGGAGGACGATAAACAGAAGCAAGCAGTAGCTTCGATGAGCTTACCGGTGATATCTCCACGAGGATGTACTCAGGTTTATGCAAATAGGTGCCACCAGAAGATTCCAGTACGCGAACAGGAAGTGAGTTGTGGACAAAGATGCCCACGCCGCCGCCGCCGCGTCCGACTCTGTCACACCGAAGAAGTTGATAGCCAGGAAGTTGAACAAAGTCATCCGAGACAGCAGGTTTCAGCCAAGTTTCCGACATGCAAATAACATGGTAGTTAGAATTATTAAAGAAGACACGAAATTCATCCAGATGGGCAACAAGGGATTGACAATTAACGTGACAAATGTTAAGCTTGTCATGCGAATCAGACAAGATTCTATCCATAGTTAATGTTACGCACCTTGTCAGTTAGACGCCTACTGAGTATGGTGCACTTCTTGCCGTCCAAGGCGGAGTGCGAGGTGTCTTGCACCTTAGCTGCAGTACAATTGAAGCAGCAAGGTGCATCACCTCTCTTCGGGCAGTTCTTCAGCTCATGTGACCCGGAGCAGTGACCACAATGAGAGGCACTTTTGCAATCCTTAGCCAAGTGACCAAAGGCGAGACATTTAAAACATTGCCGGACAACAACGTGATCCTCAAAACGGCAGGCTGAAAATCTGAGATAGATGCGGGGATTAGGAGTATTACGCAAGCTCTTACGTACCTGGGGAGGCACCTCAATGACACAACTTGTGCGGGTACGACCTTCCTTCCCCGGAAAGCGATAGATGACCTCAACTTCAGGATTATCAACGCCGCCAAGATTCAGTGCTACAAAATCAGATCGAATTTCATCTTTACTCATGTCCGCAGGAATTCCATGGACCACCAAGCGAGGATTCAATTTGGAGTCCTCTCTGACCTCGAGACCAGCCTGAGCAAGCGCCGGAAGAGCACGTACCCGATCAACGTTGACCGAACTAGCCTCGATCCGAATTGCGTTATTACGAGCCCCAGAAACACGCTCAACTTTCATAGCTAGCGATGCAGGATTAACTGCCTTAAACAAGGCATTTTTCGTTGCAACAGATGAGGAAAATTTATTAGCTGCTGCGGCCGTAGGGGCTATGACAAAACTAGTAGTCTTAGGTACTTCAACAATAGGCCCTCTGGGAACGCGAATTTTAGAAGACGCACGATTTACAATAGCTGCATATGATACAGCGTCACGGGAATTGGAGGTGGCAGAGATAGTTTCCTTGATACCATCACTACAGGCCTCCTTTGCACTAGCAGAACATACCCGAAGGACTTCAGTGCAAGATTCGTTAACTGCTTTGAAACACGCGCGCGAGCTGTCAGTTTTTCCCACGAGTCGGGAATAAGCTAAGGCCAAGGAATTGAAAGCGGCTTGATAGCTAAGAAAAACCTCTTGCAGTGCCGTCTTTTTATCTACAGTCTCACGCGACGATCTGATATATCTAAGAAATTGACTATCAAGATCAGACAGTTTGGCTCTTGTAGAATCTAAGTCAAAATCAGCTGTAGCGACAAATGACAAGCGGTGGGGAACAGGCAGACTGTTTATAGGCAAAGCTTCATCATCGTCAGACATGGTAGAGGCATAGGTATACAGCACGATGAGAGTATACTAATGTAGGTGTAAGTGAACGAAAACAATAATAGAGTTAGACGCGCGCATCAAACGTGCGCACGGAGACAGATGCTAAGAGAATAATCAAGCGCTTATGAGCCGTTAGATGACTTAGAAAATACGGAATAAGTAACTAACCAGTGAAGACAAAAGCCTACCGTGATATCCTGGACCAAGAAGTACCACTCACCCACCACAGGAGTACGATCAGAGGAGTTAAGCCCACAAAGATATAGTGTAAAATAGAGAAATACAAGGAGCGACTGATAACGTGACAGACAGCAGAGCCTCTCCATCAGAGAGAGGTGACGGTGTCTGTGTGGGACTGTGCAAAATATTTCTTAGACGATCGACCATAAACTGTATTATAACCCTAAGGAGAATTTCCGATCAGTCAATCGATTGATAAAATTATAATTTAGTACGTTAGCAGCGGTTGGTACACGTTCCGAAGATTTATCAAGGTCAACTCTCTTCAGGGTCGCAAGCTCAACTATCTCGGTCCTGCGTTACATGAATCAACCAATTTGCAAGCAAAGTGTATTATTTGAAGGCAGCTGCGAGTTCGAAGGATTGCAGAACTTGTCTTGAAACACGTACGAAAAGGACATCCTCCATCCTACACCACCCCGCATTAACTCTCATCCAGTTTCCAAGAACGACTGACCGTATAGCTGAGCATAGCTGACCATAACCGAAGGTAGGCCTCTCCGATTCCTCCGCGAGGCGATTGACTTTCATGGAGGTTCGCGCTGTACCGGAACACCGGACTCCCGTGGACAAACGGATGGCCACGACGACGACTTTTGGCCCACTTTTGCTCCACCACGGCGTACCGGGTAAAGTTCCGAATTTTATGATCCAGCGCGTGTTTCGAATGCCAAGATAATTACAGCGATTCGAGGTCTACACGGCGTTACGTGGCGGCTGGGTTCAGTTCCCAAGGCCTCAACCGTTAAGATAAATTATATTACCCCTTAATCCAGACTACAAAATTCGAATGATCATTGTTATTGCAACATTTATATAAGATATTGTTCAGGGACACGCTAAAAGCTCTTGCCGAATGCTCGAACTCTCTTTTAAGGGCGTCTTTCGAAGAATAAATTCGGAAATCGCACATACCGCCCACCACGTATAAATTTATACCCAGTTCTTTCTGAGAAAATGGAGGGGAAAAAAAATTATGGCTGTTATGCTGAGTGAATCTCCATAGAAATGCATAGGATCGCATGGGATCCTGTGGGAACCTACCTGGGGAAGTTAAGGACCCGATGAGTAATACCAAAATAATTTTTTCCCATATAAAGAGGAAGTATTTGACCATGAAAAATGCGTTTGCTTTCTTGGTATCCATTTCCTGAAGAACTGTCTGTTCAGAAGTTATCTTGACTTCCTGTTATTGTTAGCGTTATTTTGAAATTAAAAATGCAAAAAGATTTCGGCCATCTGGAGAATTTAATCTTCCATTTTTGCCATCGGAAATGTTCCGATAGAGTGGTAGAAGCATTAAAGCTGATATGAATCGCAGAACGGTATATAACTGAGCTAAACATGCATAATATCTGTTTCGTTAGAAACTGCAAACGTACGATTGCGGTTTAATGTACACATAAATGTGACCATTGAACGTACATCTGTACGTATAATTTTCGTGATAATTATCGGAAGCCGGAGAAACTATAGAAGAGCTAAATACTCGCGGTATTAACAACGACAACATTGTGGCATCCGCCCTATTAGTTTCTAGAGCTTTACATATTATTTTCCGCTAGTACTCGCGGAAATCGTGTGAACTTAATACGGGTAAACTCTCTCTCTCTCTCTCTCTCTCACGTTCTCAAAGCTCCAGCTTTATTATTTTGAATTTCAGTATATATTCCAATTATGTAGGCGAGGAACACCGCAGTAAGTTCTCTCGCTCTAGATGGAGGTGAGAAAATCTCAAGTCTCGGGTGAGGCAGACTTGCGGTCGTTATGACAATCAGAAGATATGCGAACCGTATACCCTACCGTAAAGTATATACATATGTACGCTACACTTTCCTACCCCATACTCTCCTGCCCCTAATCCGTACTTACGTTAGCGTGGGGAACCCCCATGCAGTCACTAGCAAAACAATTTCCAAGTTTATCAGACACATCGTTAAGGCCACAGCTGTGGATGAGGAGTAGTAGCAGCAGTGGTAGTAGTAGTAGTACTGGTAATAATTGGGGTGTCATTGCGCGTACTCACATTTTCATTGCACGCATGTCGCATATAACGTGGGTGGAAATTATACCGAGATAAAGGTGGGCAGAGAAATGTTCTAGAGGATAGAGAATCGTGTCCCACGGTCACTGCAGGTGCTATTCGATTGGAAATCCATTGTTCGAACGTTTGATAGTTTGCTGTTCGTTTCTCACTCTGCAAAATCGGTCTGCTTCAATTCCATGATAGGATCACGATATCGATATAATGATATTATTTATGACGTAGAAATTGTTTGGGATAAAATAATAAGCTAAAGGTATACCTAAATACACAACCCCCTAAACTCCTTTGCCGTCAGTTTAGTATTTCATCCCCTACGCGACACGGGGTGTTCACTGATTTGATTGTTTTCAAGAGTTTTCAGTTGGCAATTAACTTTCGGTGACGCAAACCGGGCTTTTATTCGAGTACAATAAATATTTGCGGTCTATCTCAGGCTGATGTTTTAGGGTTCCGCGATTTTCGAGCATACGGTTTTTGTTTGGAACGTCGCGTCGTTGACGGCTGTGCAAACGGATAGGTGTACCGTCACCAGTTATCAACCCTCGACAGGTTTTCGCGAAAATTTAACAGCTCGCACAACCGAGTGATCCGATACGTGAGATCTGTATCCATACACACGCACACGCCTAGTTTTCGTATATATAAGGCATATATACAGACGGCTACGCGCGCGCGGGAATCCCCTCAGGCAGGCTTACGTCAACAGTCTAGCAGAACGGTGGAACCCCCGCGGGTGGTTGACGAAGCGAGGTTGAACCCGGCGATTAAATTTTAATTACGACTTCTCGCCCTGTTCCCTCGCACTCTTCGAGCCGAGATGACGAGGAGTAATTGTAAGCTTTCGTTGTCTTGGATAAATCTCGATCACGAATTTAAGAGAAAGCTATAGCGAGCATATTTTAAACGAGTTCTTTAGCTTCGTAGAGTATACGAATTAATTCGTCCGATTAAAGAGGTTCAATTTATCAATCAATTGGGAGCAGCGGGAGTCCAGTTTATTGTTTGTTTCTGAGGCAATTAAACGATGTCGTCGCCACACGTCGACGATGTATACGTACCCGTCTATCCCGTAGTAGAATTTAGGTAGGCTAACGCTCTCGCATCACGTTAACACTATTTGTATTTCTTTTTTTCTTTCTTTTTTCGGGCTCAAGACTGCCAGTGGCACCGCAATTTCATATTTGCAGACTCTTCTGCGCGGCAGCATGGCGATCATTTGTCTTGCTGTTTTATACGGTCGACTCGGGTAAAATTAAAATTTCCACTCTGAGTTTTCTTGGTCAGTAGACAGACTCGTTGAGAAATAAGACGCGTGAAATAATAAGAAGAATGAAGAAATTGAGAAATGACTCTCGGACTAGAACTGCTACTTCACACCCAACCCGCAAATTTACTCAGACACATATGTGCATGCTATTTCTGCTCTAAGATGCCATAATTCAGGGTCTGAAATTCAGGGAAAATGTCGTACGACCGTTTTGAACGCGGAGTGCATTCATGCGGCGTTTAACCGGTCGAGGCTGACCAAACTCTGTTTGTACTACTGTTATTCAGTTTTCTGAAACCGGCTCGGGCTCGGGGTTCCATTTTCACGTATGATGTAAACGGTATGCGGGGTAATAAACGACGCATTCCACCAAGGGATAATTTTTCCATCGGCACAGAATTGGTTTAACATGTAATGATTAGTCCGAAGAAAAGAACTTTCAAAAAATTGTCAAAAGCTGGAAAACCAATTCCTCTGAATACGGGAGACACATCGTTGATACACTTACACACACTGCTGGTGCCTATAGCCCGACAATGATTCGTCTGGTAGGCAGAACAAGGCGGATCTCATTACGGGGCGAGATTTTTCCACAGTTGTGACAACGGTTGACGCCCTGGGGGGGCATTGATATTGACGTTTGTTTCTTGTCTCGTCAAAGTGACAGTCCGCTTTGGAACGGTTCTGTCGAAGAGTGTGACAGTCAATTTAATGCGCTGCGAATACTTCGGAGGCATGTCTGGTCTTGGAACGAGCCGTACACCGTATGTATGTGGATAGGTATACACTGTTGGAACAAGATCGAAGTTACCTTCATTTTCTCATGCTCTGTCGCACGGGTTGGCGCACCGGAAGTGATGGTGCTCCACCCGATCCGACCCCGGCCCGGTGGGTACCTATCTCGCCACCCTTTTCCACCTAATTGGTAAAAATAAAGAAATCCAAAGCTAAGAACAGTGCAGGCACCGCGGGCGGCACTAGCATCGTCCAATAAGCCGTAATCTGACCGGTAAATTGTTAAAGCCGACGGGACGCTGGCCTCGCTGCTTTGCCAGGCCACTCTAAATCCTCTCTAATGGCTAGATGCAAAGTTGCTAAGAGACACGCGGTAAATAACGAACGAAATCCAATTTCGTTGTGGTTTAAGCGCGTGCGCATAGCCGCATATAAACCACACGTATATATATACGGGTTCGTAGAAATCGAAATAACCCCCGCAGTAATATCACGTGCGGTTAATATTTCAGCGGTGATTGAGCTGACGAAAATCACGGTATCATCAAACACTGTTTATATACATATTATGCATGGTAAATCATCCTGACTAATTCATCAGCTAGATTTAATATTGACGCGACGTGTTTCTTCTCTTTGTTTTTCTGCTGCAGGCTGATGTGATGCTGAGGTGAAACCGCCACTGGCGGTGTTATACTACGTCGTGCTACTGCGTGGCTAGTTTGAATTACACGAGCTTGTAGTAGAATGCGCACACGTATCACACGCGTACCGCACCACGTAGCTTTTGTAGCTAGCACCCGGCGCACGTGTTGCTAACAGCTCTGACTCTGGGACACCAATAAAACGTTCTCCTTACGTTTCCTTTGCTTCCTTCCTTCCTTCCTTCCTTCCTTCCTTCCGTCTTTCCCTTCATCGCTCCTTGTCTACTTCACTTCTGACGGAGTCCCTCAGGAAAGCACGTGCATAAGAAGAATCACCCTTATCCCCTTCTTCAACGTCACACCGACCTTTTGCTCTCCTTCCTTTCGACTGGGGCGTATGTGACTTTTATCTTTGCTACAGCCTTTATACGATCTTTATGGATGTTCGGCTGTCGTTTGGTTTCATTTCTTCCGAGTTAACGCACGGGGTGAAAGTCAAGCCCGATTATGGGGTCAATGGATGGAGCCAACTTTCTGACGCTTCGGATTAACCGTTCTTCACAACGCTTATCAAATACTTTGATTCTTATTTTGCTTGAGCAAATTCTGTAGGTCGACTCATGTATATCATCCGTGTGCAAACAGACACGTACTTTACGTCTGTATACCTATAGATTACGTAAGTTCATAGTGTACTTTGAAACAATTTTTTTTCTCTCTCTTATTCACCTAGACGTCAACACTTCATTCCTTTCCGTCCAATTTTCAAGTGTCAACTTTGCTAATAGCTCGTTAGACACTAATTCAAAGTCCGGGAGGAAAATTTTATCTAAATTACGCACGCTAATGAGTGTCAGAAATTATATGAGATTGTAGTTCCCAGTTGAGGTATACTTCTCGTTGCTACTTCCGCTACTACCGAGAGGAAAAGAGATTATCTTTGAAACATCGGAGCGAGGGTATCGCGGTATATGCAATTTGCTAGGACCATCACGTGAATGAAGAAATACGGAGAGTCTGGGTTCCGGCAGGGTTTTTCGAACGGAATAGAAGGTTAAGTATTGCCGTAGCGAGTAGTTTCATCAGTGGCTCAAAATACTTTTGCCATTTTTCACCCGGTGCAGCAATGCAAGTGACGTTAAACCGAATCGTAAAGTACTGAAAAAGCAGCGTAAAACAAGTATGAATATTTACAACAGGCAAATGTATCGGCGAACAGCGAAATAAGGATTGTAGGGATTCTTCCGTTACCTTAGCCTTCGGAATTTCCTTCAATGTTCGTTGATAAAATGAGATTTATAAAGCATTCGACTCTGACGCCCAGTTTCTCCGCCTCAGCCAACTCTTTCCTTGAGAAATTTTTCCTTACGTCGTATCAATTTCTACGTGAATATTGCCACTCGACAAGGTAAGTCGGACTTATCGGAGACCTGGAAAAATCTCCGTTGAGAAAACCATCGGTAAATCGACAGACGGTTTTTTTCTTTCTTCTTTTCTTTATTTCTTGTCGACACGCGGTGATGCATGTCATGAATCGCTGGAGAAATCTTATCACCGTAACGTAGTCGGAGGACTTGAACTTCGCTGGAAACATATACTCGGATCTCAACAGATTTCCCATGTGAGGTGGGCGGTGGAGCAGAAGCTACACTTCTGGCCACAGTTGTTACCTTCATTCTTACACCACCTCACACGTCACTGTCACGAGTTACAGATCACAGCTTGCGAATACGAAAAAACGAACGAATATAGAATATTGTATATCTTAATATAGAATACGGTATCAAAAACTAGTTATTTTCATATTCTTCCCGCCCAATACTTTTCTCTCACGCAAGTTTTCTCCATTCAATTTTATCCATTCGTATGTTTAATTCAAGGATCCCATTCAACGTGGAAACGTTATTTGCGGACCAATGGGCCAAACTTATACATAAGAAGCTTAATAGATGATACGAACCAGTTCCTGACAGCAATATTTACTCTGACGAGGTTGTACGAAACAATTTTCGAAATTAAACCGAAATTCGTGGAATTTTGAAGGATTGAATAGAAGAGACTGTATAGTACGATGTTTCTCAGAGGTAATCAGCGGCTATCTTGTAAGTGGTATCTCGGTACTTACTACAGCTCTTAAGAGCTAATCTTCGCAGCGCAGCAAGCCTATTAAAGCTTCAGGAATTATAGCACGAAATAAAGTGTATATCGGACTAGAAGCTCCACTAACTTAAGCTAGGACGAAGCTTTAGCTAATGAGACGAGATATGCGCGGTGAAACAAGTTTTGACAGAATCTGTCATGCTGTTGTATCATGCTGTTTAACGAAAGATGGCTGGCGAACCGTAATGCATACGTAATGGACGAAGTTTTCATTTACTATGGTAAATGGCTGGTTGCTTGTCTTTCCTAAGCCGTCTGATAAATTTCTTAGTACTAAAAGAGCTACGAAGCGTTAATTACGAGTCACTCGGGATATTTACTTCGACATCATGGTGTCCCTATCATAAGTAGGTATACCTAATTTTTTCTCCTTTCTTTTCTTTTCTTTCTTTTCTACGCTCCGGTTCTCGTTCGCCCAGAATTATTCACAAGACAAATGAAAAGAAAGAACAAAAAAAAAAACCTATTTGCCGAGGGATCGAAACGCCGTCGAGTAGACGGTGAAAAAAAAATTTTATTCAATTAAAACGGTGAAATTTACCTCAAATTTCACTCGTCTCTAATGTAAATTTTCAACTTTTTATTATAAATTTGATATAATTTTTTTTTCTCAAACAGTTTTACCAATTCATAGTAAAAATAATGATGTAGCTTAACAATTAGTGGAAGAGAATGGAACGGCTGTACAGCAGCATCGCGATCAACTGAGCGAAATCCCAAATATCCTGAGATTTATCATTCCATTATTGTTATGATCATCATTACTGTTATTGTTATCATTATCAGCATTAGAGCCATTATTGCTATTATAATTATTACCGCTTTCTTCGTATTATTGTTGCCTTAACGAGATAAAAGTGGTGATCGATCGAAGCACAAATAACAGGACAAAAACATAGCGCGCGTCAACTCCCAACTGTAATGTAAGTGTCTTATGTTCGAACCATCAATTGTGGAACTTCAGAACCGTGAAATAAAAGTCCTGACGTTAAATGTGACCAAAAACGTTGAATATTTAAGTATTTTATACACCCAAACCTTCATCCAGGCAATCCGTGAACATGCAGAATCATTTATTCAGCCTGTCGCTTATTTCAATACACAATTTTCGCGGAGGCTATAACACACACGATAAAAAGTGTATTAACATCACCAGGGTGAGAGAGAAAGCGGCTTTGAAGAACGAAAATAAGGCCGATTTATATTTCATTCCTCGCCGCACTGCCATTTCCAAAATAGCTACTTATTCTTATTGGCTGGTGACGACATTCTCTAAAACTCTGTATCGGCAGATGCTTTATGCTCCGATAAAAGGAGCTTGGGGTTGGAGGAACGGGGTGGGTGATAGACATTGTAGTGTCCGATTGTACTCGGGGAGAGCCAAAGTGGGATGGCCAGAGAGACCTGGGGCAAGAGTGGATACGGAAGAGCCCTAATAGGCCTTCAGGAAAAGGAGCGTAATTTCCGAATCTGTCGCCATTCCTTGCCCGCTGTCCTCAACGGCATCGGATTTCGGGCCAAGGCAACGATTTCAGAAGGTTTCTTTATGCAAAGGAGAGATTCCGATCAGACGCTATCCTTGAAAGGCCCGGGTTCCAGTGTCCAAATTTTCTTGTGCTTTTTTTTCTTCTTCTTTTTTCTTCTTTTCGTTTCTTTCCTGACCTCTCGCTCAATAAGACTTTTTTCGCCTCCTTGGCCTCTCGACGTTTTCTCCTTCAGTCGACTGACCTTTTGAGATACTGCGCCACGTACCCAGGCGCTTCTTGGGTTCTCTCACCTCAGTCGGAGCTTGGAAAGCATTCAGGTGTTAGCAAACGCGACGTTCCTTGCGGGCCATCTTGATTAGTAATACACCTTAGGTCGACATCCACCTAAAAGGAGACATATTTGAACTGCAATTACACCTCGACTCAATGAAATTGTCAAAGTCAAAGAGCCGGGAGTGGGTGTGAATATTCACATGCATGGGTGACATGGTTAATTAAATTAAACCGATGATTGCCACACGATTCTTGCACTTTGATGAACCATGAAAAATGAATTTTTTAAATATTACTAATTATCGACGAACAAGTATTATGAACGATTCAAAATTTTCAGATGGAAAATCAATTTTTCGATAACTGCTCGTGCTTCTTATAAATCCGAATAAATTACATGGAGAACTTTTTTAGCGAGAGGACGAAGATCCAGTTCAAAGAATACCTTCGTCTCCTTAGCGTCTGTCAAACTTGTCACGGTGGGTCACTGGGAAAGTATAGATAGGTGGTCAATCCGTGAGACTGCTGGTGGATTCTGTTATTTTTAGTCAAGAAGCGTGCGAGCCCCGTTTATGGGCAGGAAATTTGATGACGTCAAATTTCGTTCAACGTTTGACAAGACCGCGGTAGAGCAGTCCCCTCGGACGAGCCTGAAATATGAATAGCTCCGTAGCTTAGTTTAGGAAAACGCGAGATCGTTGTTAAGCCTTCGTTTTTCAAAGGGCAGCGGGACGCTGCTTTTGCAGCCAATTTTAACCCGCAACGTGAGGCTTTTTGCGGATATTCACTTCCTATACCGTTGGAATGATCTCTCACTATCCGGCGTGGTACGGGTGCACTCGTCCATTGCATTGAAAATAGAGTTTCAATACTGTTGTATCGATACCGATACTCACCGCGGAACAAATAACAGTCAAAGCAATTTGTACGGGGTGGCCGGTAAATCAACATCACGAGTAGCGCGAGTGGCGTCCGACAATGATTTACAGATCGTTGTATTATACGCTGGCAGTGAACGTGCTCGTGATAAACATGCGTGTACAATTATTCCGTTTATTCGTCAATTCATTGTGAATGTGTTCGAAATGAGGCTTGCTTCTCGACCACTTTGGTGCTAATTGGGAGCCCAAAATATACACGTCTCATGAAAAATTAATTTTTTTTTTTTTTTCACCTACTTCTTCCATGTTCGTGTGTTGGGGTGCGTTTTTCGACGAGGTGTGTAAAACTCGGTCGTATTGTCGCGTAGCTATCACTCGCTTGTCCGAGGGGAGATTACTATAAGGTCGAGGGTTGGTTTGACCCCTTGTTAAAATAATTCAAAAAAACCCCCATCTTTTTTTAACTCCTTTGCCAAAAATTACGTATTATAAATCGTGGAGTAAAAAGAAAAGAGAAAAGGATTTTTTTCCTTTTTTTTTTTTCTTTTTATCGTCTGAAATATCGCTGCGATTACTTTCACCGTCGAAAGATTTATGGGACTGACTCTCGATGAGAGAATCACCAAAACTTTTGTATTTAATTCCCGATGGCACTGAGCGCTCACTGGGGAACCGGTAATATTAGGTATCGCGTGCTATCAAACGTTGCCCCTAATTCGATTCCTCTGATTAGCCGATTGTTTTCCACTACCCAGGGGAAATATGCCATACCTGCCAAGCCAACGGTAGACAGGTATATAGGTACGTACCAAGCCGTCACCGTCACCTAGCTAACCGAACCTACACGGTGGTTGGTACGCCGCGCCCGGGTAGCTGAGGGCACAGAAATATTGCATACGAAAATTAGCATAACAATCATCGCGACGCGAACAAGTGTGAGACCGCGCGTGTGCCGGCACCCTGCCGCGACGTGGAGAGAATGCAAAACAATGCGATGCCATTTCCAGTAAAATTGTTGGCTTTCAGTTGCCCCCCATGCAAATTACTTGTAATGAGTGGGTATGTTTTGATTTTTCAACGAGTTACCTTGTACGTCTGTAGTCAGTTGGTAATAATAGGTACCCTGCACCACCTTCGGTCTCCACCTTGCCGCTACTGCTGCACGGGTTCTAATTATTCTCGATAACTGGTCCAGGGTTTGAAACTTGATATAAACGGAGTCAAGTACCGATTCATTGCCAAACAATGCGAAATTTTACACCATTCATGGACAAAAGTGTTGAAAATATGTTTCGAAAATATTTATTCGGCCAAAGAACGCAGCCTTCAAAACTGAGTTACTGGCCCGAGGCTCTCGACTTCCTCGCTGTTTCCTACTTCAGTTTGTTTTTTACTTTGAAGTAGTAGGTAAGACGTAATGTTTCCGCGAATTCGAACAAGTTACTGTTTCTCTACGCCCGGCAGTATATTATGTACTTTTAAACAAATAGGTATATATAACAATGAGAATAATAACTCGCTGCACTGATGATGTGAGAGGTGGATTTTTCTGACAACGGGGGATTCTGTCCCGGGTGAAAGCGCGCCCTATTAACTACCGGTGCGGGTGGTATCAAGAGACACTGGCATCCCTATCCGCGATATGCATATACCCACAGTTTAATCAACGAAATCAATCCTGTACCAAACAAATATGCGTGAGTGCTTGCTGCCAAATGTTTGAGCGACAACACGCACTCGGCCATGGCGTCCCCCGTGACACTAGCCGGTGTTTGCCATGGAGGGATGGCTTTATTCGTTAATGGGTCTCTGTCCCCTACGGTTCACGTACTCTCGAGAGAAGCGTTTGCCAAACCGTTATACGATACCCGAACAAATCCGTTGAACAATACATCACAGACGAGCACTTTCGAGCTACACAGGTTAGCTAATAACGATAGAATTTTTACACCTAGGCTTGATTACTTCTCTACCCTGACCGTGTGCGTGGCTCGTGCGATTTTCAACGCGTTCTCAAATTCCGTATATAATAATCAGAAAATAATTAGCAACGATAACGTTGATTAAAATCTGGGGACTGTGCAGGGAACGGGAGGTGAAGTGAATCTCATGACTCGGTGCTATTCAATTCGATAAAATCTTTTCCATTGGGGGTCACCGTGAATCCGAGATACCCGATGTGCCAGAGAATCAAGAGCCGTACTGGACACTCTCGGATGTTAGTATGCAGAAAAGCTCAACGCTCGAACGCTTGAACGGATCGACAGTCGGTCGAGAATTGGCACGGTGACAAGTTAGATTTCGGCACAGTAGTCGGTTACATTTCAGGGAAAGAGACAGAGCTTGGAAGAGAGAAAGAGAGAGGCCGGCAGAAATTTCTACTGTATCCTTAGACGTTTATTTTCGTATCCTTAGCCAAAAAGGGTGCTGACAGCCGGAAGAAATGAAGAGAACATTGTGGAATATAGAGTCATTTTAAGGGAGGTTTTTTTTTGGACCGTAAAGAGATGCTTTAAAGATATGTATGTATGTACGTATGTATACGTGAAGTCGGTACGGTCAGGACAATGAGAAATATAACTCTGAATTATTGATGTTAAAAGAAATCTTTGATTTACTCTAATCTTAGGGTGATGTCGATAGTAATAAATTTTACAGGAAAGTATAAGAAAATTCCCAGCCACGGCTCGTCGTTACGTTTATATTGGCACTAGAATATCAAATGGCAGAGACATGACCGTACGAAGGACGCAGCGCCAATAGAAAATCGTTGATTCGAATTCTCATGACGGCAGTAATAAAGCTTCGAGTAATCTACAGGCTGGATCAAAAAATATAATTGAAGCTTTTCAGGGGCTACAGAGAATTGTATACCATTATGTACGTCACATTGATTTCCCGAAATCGATAGCACACGTTGATTTCGTTCTCCCCTCGATGGTTGAGCTAATATATAAATAAAAAAGACGGAATTTTCAAGTCAGTCACGTAATAGGTCTCTTCCAATTCGTCGCAAATTGTTCAAAATACGTATATACAAAAGAATCTCGGAAGACCGCTCCGTTTCTACTCAAACTTTATCCAGATACACGGTCGAAGGACATTAAATTTTATCTATGGCTCGATAAACCGATACTCCGAAGTCACACTGCAGGTATAGGTAAAATATATGCTCGAAAAATTTCGTCAAAACTTAGTATAGGTGTAATGTGTTGGATCTGATATATAAATCAAGTAATTTCACAATTTTTTTTCCAATAGATTCTATCAAACTGTAACATTCTGTATTCAGACATCTATACAATTATAGTTCAATGAAGTTCTTGATGAGATTGATTTTGCAGATAATGTAGCATTGCCATTGATTATTTGTAAATTAAAATACACTCGGTTGTACTTTTGGTTTTTTCTTTTATTCGAGTAAAAAAGCACTGAAACGCACTCTGATTTTTGAAGCGGTACTACGTTTCAGTAAACATTAAATTCCGCACCAATTGCATTAGGTGCCTGCGAAGCCAATTCATTTAAATCGTGGTATAGAAAAAAAAACTGTACCGATTTAACGATGTTGGTTTCTGCAGAAACCCCCGGCTCGTACTGGGCTACAGTGGCAAAAAACAAAATGAAACAAAAAAAAAAAAAAAAAACGGACGGAAAAAAAGAAAAAGGTCAACCAGCCCGTATTGGTATTCATACTGCTTCAACAGTTTACCCAGCTACACGTGGTGGGGCCAGGGTCTACACGCCTTGCCCCGCGATTAATATACACCTATAGAATACAATATGTATGCGTTTATACAACGAAGAGGGTTGCGAGGAAAGGAAAAACAAAAAAAAAAATAAAAAATAAGAATAAAAAAGATAAAAAAAGAAATATATACATATACGTATCCTACAAAGTGATTTAAGCGGTTCGAGCTGGCAACTCTTGGATTTTGCCTTGATATAGTGATATTGGCTGAACCCGACCAACCCAACTTATCCCAGACCTCAAGCTAGCGGAGCGCAACCCACAACCACGCGCCTTCTTGACGCACTCCAGCAAAAACCCTGAACTGCCGCGAGCAAAAACACGTAATTTGAATATCACTCTAGCGAATTTAATATTTTAGAAAGTTCTCCCTTTTTGGGGTATAAAGGGAGTATATTTCGTAGCAGTTAATTTCATTTCTAGACAGGAAAATTTTTCCCCTTTGACACGAGACGTCAGTTTGTATGTGTAAACTGAAGCCAGCCGGATGTCAGATTTGCTTTTTGCCCGCTTACACGTACGCTCGTCGCGTCATGGGAAAATGATAAATAAAAATATGTATATAAAAATATGCCATTCGGAATGCCGGGCGCAAAAAAAAAAAAGAAAAAGTATCGGCAACTCCAAAAAACAAAAAAAAAAACGAATCATACCAGAAACGTGTAAGAAAAGATTCTTAAATAATTATTCAGAATTATGCCAAAATTAATCCAGGATCTGCAAGCTCTGTCCTATACATTTCGGACCCTACTCCCGTTTTGCTTATGATCATTTATTTACCTTCGTTAGCATATTCCAGAGGGCAAGTGTTGCTTTACGATTATAAGGTTTGAATAATTAATTATTCCCGGTCTTGATACGAATATGGGTGTATATAGTTAATAGCACGGGGACCAGGGACTGGAGAAACTGCTATTCATGCCGTACAACACATTTAAATGTATAGACGAAATCAAGGATATGCGGATTGTAAAGTAGCTGTATAAGTGCCATAAATTTCGGAGTTCAATCGAGGGTCTAAACTAGATCAACACGTTTCTTAACTCCAGAGGTATTATGAACTCCTTCAAGATTTTCTGATCGTAAGTTAACGGTGATCAGTTTGGACAGGTTTGTTAAGTACTTTTGCTACTTGGTTGGGGTGTAAAGAAGCGATGTGCACTTATAAGCTCACCTAGAAATACTCGTAATTTATCGGCTAATAATAATGAGTGGGAAGCTCTGATCGAGTTCCCAGGTTAACGACTCCCTTTCCTCGGGTTTAATTTGCCGTGTTAAATTTTTAGCAAATTAAACGACCGCTATGTCGTCAGTAAATTTTTGTAAATTGGGTTAAACGGAGGAATATTATACGGCATCCTGCAGCCTCGTTTGTCTCGTTGTTCTCGTTGCTCAAACATTGTCTTCGATTATTATCTTTGGTATTTAATCGACGGAAATTTCAGCGTGTCTTGCAAGTCGAAGTTACTCAGAACGGCACACATGGGGTATGTCAGGTTCCAAACAACGACGAGTTATACGTTACCTTCGAAATTGAGTTGTGCCTCACCGTTCGTGGGATAACTTCAAACGGGTTGGATGGCCGAAGGTCATCTAAGGGACTCGAAAGTCGAACTAAATTGCGATTTTGAGAATATAAACTTCGCAAAGTCGTACCCGATATGGTCGTGGTAAATTATGGGGCTTCAAGAAATAGAAAATAGTGCAAAGAGGTTCGATAATGGAATCAAAAATCGAAACGAACAAATTGTCAGACTGACCCCTCAGGTTTAAATTTGCAAGAATTGATCCGTGATGTTTATCCTTCTTTTTTTTTTAAGGGCAGTCAATTGTTTCTTGATGAAGTATTAAGTATGTTCATTTCAAGACGCGCGAAGGTGGCGCTTGCGGAGGAGGGAAACAGCCACTTCGGTATTAATGGCAATTAATCTCTTTACCCACTGATTCGCTTTATCTCTGTAATTACACATTATCCACTCACCGCATCTGGTTCACCCTTGTTTCACCTTGTGGCTGGGTTGTTTCAGGAAAAACCCTTATTTCAGACCCAGCCAATCCGACTATAGTCCCAACCTTTTGCCTGATTCAACTCGGAAGAGCGGCAGGATATTAACTCTGAAAAATAGATCCTCCGGTAAAAGGATTCGAGCGAATAATATTTTTCTTCCATCTGGATTTAGTTGCTATTTTTCCACCTTTCTCTTATAATACACTCCGACGATTCTCCGGTTTCCTTTTCTACGATACTCCAGAGGAAGTTGATCCTATCCTTACCGGCCCTGCCAAGTTTTATATCGAATGCATCGTATTTACCGGTACCTGTTCCACTGCCGAAGCCAGTTCCTTCCCTGTCTGATAAGATAATAAAATAAGACCTTTATCTCGCGCGTTTCAACCGGTTTGCCAAAATCAACCAAGAAAAGTAAAAAAAGGTTACTCGTTCGGACAAAGTCCATCCTTGATCGCGTATTTTTTCGGACTGCATTCAATTGAAAGAAACATTTATATCTATGAAGAAAGCGAAGTTTTGTGCTGGGCGAACGATTCTTACCCTCGTATAAAGAATGATAAAAATAACAATGAAATTCGTGAACGAGTGACATTTTATCCTGGTACGAAAAGGAGAGAGAATCGTAACCACAGGGCACCGTTTCGTCTTGACTTACGTCGCGGCATCGTCGCTGTCTACGACGGTAAATGTCAGGTGCAAGGCTCATAAATAGGAGAACGTTCAAGTACACAAGAACGAACCGAAGATATGCTAATACGATTAAGGCTGTACGTACCTATCGCAAAATTTCTTGTCTTAAGAGTCACGGTGACATCTGCAGCATTCAATATCAATCGTTTATCTTGAAAATAAATTTTCTTCGATGACATGACTCTGCTGCCTATCTGACCCGATAAATTAATTTCTTAACTCCTCTATAAAGTTCATCGTGCACTTTGATCTCTAAACTTCACATTTATGATCAAGTTTAGCTAAAATCGCTTATCCAACAGAATTAGCATTGCTACCTTGCCATTTTTTTAACTCTAAATCTACGTGACATGCGTTTGCGTAATTCGACGCTACCTTATTGAGCGATTTTGTTGAAAGTGGTGAGTGCTTTTGGTTAGTTAAAACGACAAATATGTGAGGGCCGATTTGGGGTGCTGACGAAGAATACAACGTTCGAGAAAATCTACTTGGTATAATATTAAACACCTTTGATCCAGCCACTTTAAATTCTATCCAGTTATCCTGCGCAGGATCAGTGATACGCGGAAGCTTGTCAGAGTAAAAACTTTTGTCTCTGATCTCTTACACAAATTTCCGATCACTCTATGAAACTAACACGAAGAAAGAAACTGTGGATACTTATACACGAACACAAGGAAAGAGGCAATCAGAGTGAAGGATGAAGTAAAAAAAAAAGAACGATCAGGTAATAAACTAATTTGGAAAGGCAAGCCGATAATGAAACGGGAATGATAAAGAACGAAAAAAAAAAACATACAAACCAAAAATAGAGAATGAAAAAAAATAAAAAAACACTGGAAGCTCTTATATAGTACGAGTGGAACACATAGATTCGGAGAGTTCTACGTGAAGCGCCTCGTAAGGGAGGACATTATCGTATTTCTCGTGGACGACCGGCGAACAGGAGATATAAAGGCATTATCTTAACGTCTTCTGGGGGTGCTACTGCGACTGCATTCGTAATCGAACGGGGGGCTAAGTTACTATTGATTTCAGTCACCACCCGTTTGCTCCTCGTTCTTTTTGCCCTCCGCATACAAACTCGCGTATATAGGTACACCCACATTCCCACGTTTGCTATTTTATCCTCGCGCAAATTCTACACCGTGAAATGTTCTCAGTCTTGATTTTTCTGCGATAACAATTACGGGGAGCTGATGAAAAGATAGAAATAAAAAAAAAATAAGTGGATCAAGTAAACGAAAGTAGGCATGTTACGTACATATCAGGGGACAAAGACGTCGATGTCATACTAGAAAACGGATTGATCGACACGTAACACAGATATGTAGTACCGGAAAATAAATTGCTCGATGAAATTGAATAACGAGAATTTTATATCCTTCAGCGGGACTACAGAGAAAATCTTATGCCTGCCAAACTGGTCATTTCACTTTTATATTCCCATTATTTCCGTGATGGTTTATACTTAACGGTTATCCTAGGCTGTAGCTTATAGGTATACACATACCTATACGTACTTACATAAATCTAGTTTCTAGGTACGCAATCAGCCGAGCACGCCACCGCCCCCATACTTATCTTGTGTGCCGACCTATAATCTAAAGCGAGTACCTTTCAAACATTGGGTACGACCGAAACTCGGATTCAAATCGCGGTTATATTAGAACAGTAGAACAGTCCGAGGTTCCCGATCATTTCACGCGAGTAAAGGCATTTTCCCATAGTATTAAAGGGAACTGGTATCTATTAGCACAGATTGGCTCCGTACGCAAGATATTCAACTCGACCCTACAATTAGAGCGGAATCTACTTCGATTCGAGTAGGGTCTCGAATGCTATATAGAAATTTGTATATAGGTATGTATATGTGGTATAGAATAGCATCAATTAATCCTCGATTCGTAAGATTTATACTATAAAAGCGCATATGGGGGTGGGTTTACGAAAGACGTAAAAATTTCCAACAATAAACTTATACCTATATGCTACGAAACACGAAATTCTCGAAAATGACAAACCAGAGACGAAATATGAGTTTTATTTCTCAAACTAACGATAAGCTCCGCGTGTTGCCATGCTCCGGTCGTCTGACGTATGGCGTACGACGTCAAGCATCATGCCAGTCTCTTCCGGGGCCCCAGAGTAAATGCTGGGGTAATACCCGGACGGCATTATTTCATATACCTCGGGGTTTATTTTCACCTCGGAAAAGTTAAACTAAAGCAAACTATGGGATAGGATGTTTAAAGAAGCCAGACCGCAGATATTTGAGTCTGAGTCTGTGGCGAGTGGCTTCCACTGTTTGCTTCCCAGATATGCATTATGATAAAATTCATCGGGGCCCATGCGTTATCCGGGTAACAATGGCTGAAATAACACCAGCGAATGTATTACGTGCCAAACCATGTTATAATTTTTTTCAATTTTTTATTCATTATTGATTTCTCGACATCTCGCGGTTCTAGGTATGTTCAGGCACAAGACAAAAAAATAAAAATCAAAAAAAAAAAAAAAAAATTACCAGAGTGAAGCTAATTTCGAACGTTCTTTCGCTAGCGTCTCGCGTAATTCCATCAAATTCCGCATTCAATTTCGTATCCTCTCAGGCATTCTTCATCCCCCTCCCCGCTCCTCCTCCGTCGCAGCCCCGCCGTCGTTCTCTTTCCCCGTTTCCTTGTTTCTTCATTTTTCACCGCACCCCAAACTCTTGACTCACTACTCCATCCGCCCCACGTCAGCAGTTCGACGCGTCGTCGTTGCTGCCTTCTCAAATGTTACCCTGACACGCATTTCTTGGTTTTAAAAAATAAATTGCGCCTCATAAATTGCACCGCGTTTAGAAACAGTCGTCACACGACGACGTTTCTATCTTTTATATATTCACTGTTTGACTTGACGCGAAAATTTATTTTCCTATCATTTTCTTACTTATCTTATCATTTTTTGCACTCTTGGTCTCCGGGGCAGTTCCGTGATCCCTATATTTTAACCGCGATTCTTTAAAGTCCCTTAAAGTTTATATCTCATCGAGGCACGCTCTTGACATATTTTCATCATTATTATTATTATTTATTTTTTTTCCTAATATTTCACGGTCATAAGCGCCCGATTTTTTATTCCCTTTTTTTACAGGAACGATCATCGTTTTTCAGGTACGGTGTTTGCCCCTGTGTTCACCCTATATCCTTGTGTTGTCGAGATATGGAAAAGGGAGGGACTGTAGGCAGCTATATCCTTCAAACCCAACATCACCCGCAACTCCGAGGGGTTCTCGGGCTTGATTCCCGTCCGATCGTCCGATATTTTTGCTCGCAAGCCTAGTCAAGGGTGTTTGCAAAACCGCGACCCAGTCCCGGAATCACCAGGTCCAACGTGTAATCCAGGCCATAGATTTACCCAGGATCTAGACCAGGGATTCTCGACGGCTCCCCATAGGTCCCCGGGCAAATAGAGTTAATGCACGATTTTGCTCCTCGCGAAAGTGTACGAAGCTACCAAGTCCGAAAGAGACACCAGAACCAGCGAAACCTCGAACTAACTCCAACCTGCTGTGGTTGGTCGGGCGAGAATTAAAATGAATCTTCGGTAGGGCTGCGGTGTGCATGGTCAGTTTAAGCCAGCCATTAGATGATGTCCCCCCGGGTCCTCGCTCGAATCTGCAGCTAACTAAAACGGGTCTCAAGTCTCGGAACAATGATCGAACGACTAGAGTATCTTTTACCCATCGCTTTGGGGCTTGAATTCATAGATTAGAAACGAGTTTTTCGAAAGGTTGTTAAAAATAGTTGAACCTAGTCTTTCCCGGAGTTTAAATACGGTTTTTCAGAGAAAATTGTATACGGTAGCAAGTTTCTAGGAAGAGAGTTGGGACGGGGTGGGTACCTTGGATGTAGAAACTTTTGATTTTAATGTGTTCGGGAGTCTTGCAAGAAAAATGCAGATCGCTATATACATCCACACCATCAAGAGTAACAAACTTCCGCTAAGGTAAGATAACGTAACTCGTACAGGAGCTCCTTTTCTCCTAAGAAATTGTTAGCTCCTCGTAAAGTGAGCAATTCAAAATTATTAGCATTGTGTCTGGAATCTTTTACTGGAGCTACCTACTCTCGAATTCTTTTCAACTAGAAATCGGGTCCTGGCTGTTCAATTCTCATTCTGCAATACTGTATAACCATTGATCGTTACCTATTTAATCATTTCCGATGGCTCTGTGGACGAGTTAATCCATACCTTACCGGCTATAAGAGCTAAATAAATAGCTTTAATCAAGTGTACAGTAGAATTAACGACTCGACAAACTCGTAAACTATTTTTCTCTATTCTTCACAGCGTCTCGACGCGTCGTAGTACGAAAGGTCAGGTACGTTTCGTGACCGCAGAGAGAAGTTATCTGTATTGGTAAATAAAATTCTATCTCACATCAAAAGCGGAAAACGGTAGATATGTAGGAAGGAAGTATCAGTCATAGAGAAGGTTAGATACGTTAACGACTCTCCATGCATTTCCAAAGAATATCAGGAGCGATTGCAGCCAGGGATCATGCCGAGTCCTTATGCTCGAACAAGTGGCTTAAGGATCATATAGGAAACTCGAGAGATTCCAGGTAGACAGGTGCTTCTGGGTGCCATAAGTCGAGTTCTGTGGCCGGGGTTTTCCGCCAAGGATTCACGTAGAGCCTTAACTGTTATTGGCGCGTTTCCACTTCCCACTTGCCACTTTCCGCATCCCGTTTCTCGCTCTAGCTTAAATTGCTTCACGACCTTCTTCCGAGCTATACATATATGTATGTATATACAGGGTGGCCGATGTGAGAATATAAATCCGACTGGCTCCTGGTATGAGTGATTTAGAAATGAGAAAATATACCAGGTAATAATTACGTATATACCATTTCCCCGAATGCACGTATATCATGTAAAATACGTAACATATATGAAAAGATTTTTCGAAGCTATTTGCGATCAGCCATTTTCATTCAAAAATCCATCATATCGCGGTTTGCATATAAAAATATTTCGTGCAGAGCATCGTTGATTATTCCCTAATATTCTCTAAGCTTTTGCGCGTGGACAGAAATTTTTGTCAATTTTTTTTTTAAATTTTGTTAGAGGACCATAAATATCAATTTTTTGTTTTTTAATCTACTTTTGTCGCAGCTCGTGCTTTTCAGCTCAATATAATTGCTGTTTGAAAGATTGTTCTGCTCCTTAATCGATAATTGTCGAATATTTTTCTCCTCTGTATTCTTTGACGATCGGTAAGCCACCCTTTGGATAGATTGTTGACAGCGACCGAGCTCAATAGTTCTTTATTCTGAAGCTAAGTTCTATTGCCTGGATTGCGAGTAGCTAGATTAGCAGCGAATGGCGACCGAGAGTAGGACGTTCCGTGGGTGATCCCCAAAAATGGGCTTTACTACGTAACGGAATGGAGCTTAACCCGAAAGTGGGAAAGGCAGGACATAAAATTGTAAGTATCCCTCAATGAACCATCCGTCGAAAAACCACTGACGATCTCACCGCAATAGACACTCGTATTACGAGGCTAAATTACCCCTGGCAAGCAGAGTAATGTTTCAAAAGGATAAGCCAGAACCACAGACATGGTGGTACCATTCAGATGCAAACCTGATCCTGTACGAAAGCTTCCGATTTCATTGTTTCATCTCGGTTAATTTTTATTCCCAAATGAAACTTACAGAACAATCAATCCAATATCTATACGTCTCTCTCTCTCTCTCTCTCTCTCTCTCTCTCACTTATAGAACAGTTTTTTTCCCTATTTTCTCGGCTTATCGCTCGTTTTCTCTCCCCAGATGAATTATTACTGTCTGGTCTACTTCCACATGTCGGATAACCTCAACAATAAATTGAACTTTTTGGTAGGTATATGGTTTACCTTTGATGTCAAAAAATCCGAACCGATCACGCGGTTTCATGAAATTTTGGGATGGCTGGAAATATCTAGATGTAAGAAGAAAATTCTTTTCAGGCGTATTTATATAGGTATAAACTTGAGAGGAAGAAACTTCCATCGTACTTGTACACGTCGCTGGTTTTCAGGTCTGTCAAGGAGTAGAGAAATATATGCGAGGTCATCCGGACGCCCATCGCATACCGTATGCTTGAACAATTACTATTTACCTGAAGTCCACGCTTTAATCTGTGCAAGTGTCTCGCGGAACTCTCTGCCCTTTGCTGTGCGACAGGCCGGATCGTTGAGTAACTCTAAGTCACTGCTTCTGGATGTGCTTAGTTCGTAGTTTTCTAGCACTTAAGTATTAAGTTACTGACCCATCTTTCCACTTGGGATGCACACCGCCTTATCTCTACTTCTACTTGTTGTTCAAACTTATTCTGCTTTATATTTTACTTGAATGTGTCTATTTGCATATCCGTGTGTAAACCGTCTCTGTGTTCACTGATCTGTGTGTAATTCTTTCCCGGTACGTAAAACAAAGTAAAATCCGAAGATTTTTTATGTTTCATTTCCAGCCTTCACGGTATTCGAAAAGTCTCGAAAGTTCGTCGAATCAACGTCAGTTTGGAGACGGGAGAAAAATAAATATGTCAGTATAATCGCATTTACTATATTTCCAGTTGGACATAGGGTTTGAGCAATTCGTCCAATGTAGAAGATTCTCCAATTGAAAACAAATCACTTCAATTAAATTATCAGTTGCTGACGTTAATTTAAAATACGAAACGTCACGATGGTGTCCAAAAGAGTGAAATATGCACTGGCTCATCTTTCCCGGAGGAAACACTTGGCCATTCTCGCAAGACCCACATGGAGACGTATCAC
Source organism: Macrophya alboannulata (assembly GCA_949628255.1). NCBI lineage: Eukaryota > Metazoa > Arthropoda > Insecta > Hymenoptera > Tenthredinidae > Macrophya > Macrophya alboannulata. Next base: position 15,706,803 of record OX451209.1, read on the forward strand.
GAAGACTGATATTCATTGTATCGTAAGCTGAAATAAGTTTTTATATTTTATTGATTCTATAGTCTAATCGTCACCGACAATAGCCTCAGTATCTCTGCAGTCACTCATGAGGAAAATGGGGTATTTTTTATTCCATCCAACCGCAACCGAAAAAGTTAGCTCATTTTTTACGTATCGACTACGTCTAGGCGGATCCATTCACCGTGCATCGCGCAGCTCTAAAATGTCGCCCGTCAAAACGCCTCAGAATTATGGCCCAACCAAGAGTCATTAAGAAGAAATTCGATCCTGCGTTAGTTCGTTATAGCAAAGTATATTTACCGATATTGAGAATTGTGCTAGTATATCGGAGTTTTGATGTCTAGATTTATCAACGTCATAAGTAGATTAAAAATAATTCACTCCTGGACTATGAATATACTAATTTCGTTGCAAATTTTCTGACGTTTTAGAAAACAGGGTTCCGGGTATCCACGAATTCACCCGAAAACTCTTGATGCGAAATCCAGCAAGCGAGTTGTCGAACTGTCATTGCCAAAGAGAAGGTATCATTACTCAGCTTATAAATTACTAAAAATAATCATATATTTCAACCGTTTTTATCGAAATAGAATGTTGCTGATAACGAGGAAACAGTTCTCTACGAACAAGACAGTTTTACGAAATATCGACGCTACTCTGCGGGCAATTAAAAAGACACGGTATCACAAATATCGAATTCTTTGCATGGCAGCTGAACAGCGTACCATGGCTAAAGCGTAAGCATAAAATGTGAAGCATTTACGACAGTGATAACATTTTTCACATTTCTTTCTTCCAAGAGCCAAGATCAATAAAAGGCTTCACAAAGCTCTCTCAAAACCGGAAGATTGGGCAAGGCACAAGCAAACTTTAGAAAGAATTGCAGCGCCAAAAATATTCGCAGAACCCTACACCCCGGTGCGGCTTATCCTTATATATTTTCCGTTCATATCGCTACTTAATAATAAACGAACCAAGACGCGATTAAATCCGAGCTACGTGTATGTACGACGTACACGTCTGATATCTTTTCCATGATACTTTCCTGCATATCTGTACTTACACGGAAACTTATTTTTCCCCATGTCGAGCAGAGACATACATCCGGCGTCACGCCGTGGATATTTTCATCCCCGTCAACGGGAGACTGTTTTCTTTTAGATTATCTCCAGCTTGATCCAAATTTCATTTCTCCCCGTCACGCAATGTGCCTTTCCCATGTGGATTGCGAGTGATGAGGCAAGTCCACCACTCGGGCTGTTGTACTGTCATGGAAAAATAAATATCGCTCTTGGTTTATCTCATCCACGTCCATCTCAGCCACGTATATATATCGTATAGCGTGTATCTAATGTGTACTCCGGTAATAGAAGATTTATATTATGTACATATTTGAACTGGCCCCTTTGCTGATTACGGCATTAAGGATCGAGGTGAAAAGAAAAGTATAGAAGAAATGAGGGAAAGGATCGACATCTTGGCATTGCCGGTTGTCAAGGGTTCCGGAGAGAAGCCGGATCCATTTTCAGTGAGACCAAGCGCATTGAAATACCAGGCGAGCGAACGGATCAAAGAAATAGCGATTCGCAAGATAACCAGAGAGGCCTTTCCCCCCAGAGATCCAACCGCAGTTTCTCAAGCTGCTATCAAGGCAGTCCGTACGTCCATAAAGCAAACTATTTTACGGTTCTACCTCAAGACTAAACTAGAAATAAATGGCCGTTGGATTGTACCGGAGATTGCACATAGTATTTCATAGTTTAAATCTGAAAATCTACTCCTCTTGCAGCAACACCGAGGACCTTAATCCTGGCGAAGCCAGCCGTGAGGCCAGCAGGACTTGAGACTGACCTTAAGGAAGATGCGTTTAGCGTTGTACCAAGGGCACTCAAGGCCAAGTGTTCAGCCCGCACGAAAATACTTGCCAAGCCCAAGTCGTATGGCAATTCCACATAAAGGACCGGAGATGAAATGCCGGCACGTCCGAAAGGATCGACCCGCGTTGTGCCGGTCCGAATCTTGCGTAGAATCCTTCCTCCTTATTCGGTAGGGTAGGGGTAGAGGTAGGGGGTGAGTCCTATATTCCCGTCGTGAACCATATCTTGTGTAGTTCTGTATCTCCCGTTTGACCATAAATGTTTCATTAATCATAAAAGAGAGAAAAAGAACGAGGATAGCAAAAATTTTTATTCCACTTTCCTGCCCAGTCCGAGATATCGTTTTGACGATTTCACCAGAATAACTACATTATACGTATGTATATGTATACATCTATCCGGGAGAGTTCTATCTAGGTAATGGGAGTTCACGTTCTGGCCACTGTTTTCTCATGTGCTATAAGCTCGTTCGAGCTGGGAGGAAATTGTTTCTTCACGTTACATGAGTAACATCAGCTTTCCGAGATTACAGTGAAAATTTAATAATAAACCTGAGCGCACTTTCCATAAGCTAATAATGGGCTCACAGTAGTCTTTGGTGTATGAAGGATTTAACCTGAAAAACGTGCCGCTCGCTAAACGTGCGGTAGTAAGCTAAGCACGCTTTTAAACAGTAACCACCAATACATACCTGCCTATATTTTTGGTGGTCACACTTTGTACATGATACGCGATGCGAAGCGCCGCCTCGGGACGGTAGCCAAGTAACTTTAGCTCACTGTGACCGAGCTTCGAAACTGATGCTGCAGGACTGATCTCATGGTTGAACAGTCCAACTTATATCTCCTCGACGGACCATGACTTTGACGGTGACAGATGTAGATGTGGAAGAAACGCATTCAGGAAACTTAATTGCATAAGGGTTGTTCATGGAATGCGAATGAGGATCAATTCGATTCGACGTTATTCGATGATTCGATTGACAAAGTTTATTCCCAATGAATCTGCAACGGGTCGTTTGCGATATATTGCTATAATACAGAGGTAAGAAAGGATCGAAAAAATCTGATTACAAATTCAATCTTCTCTCGAGCTAATCCCGTACAGACTTATCTCTCAAACAAGTTATCAAATGACAATTATTTCCGCCAGAAAAGACTTTTAATTTTCTGCACGAAGAACGCGAAGATGGAACTCCGTCAAGTGTTTTCTATTGCGTCTTGACGGGGGAGCCGGGCCTGTATTTTCTTTTTAATATTAATTTCTGATCTTATATTCTTTTCCTAAAAGTTAAATTAGGACAGGTACGTTTTAATCAGAGACCGTATTTTATATACAGGATTTGCAATGCGCATTATCTGCAGGGTTTCTTCTTATCTCGTTGTTTTCGCTGAGAATAAACCCGGAAGATATAATTATCTAGGCTTTTTTAAAAGCCGAGTGAAATCGTTGTAAACGATAAAACCGTGAAGTTGTCGCTGGATAATCGGAGCGGAGTGGTGAATAGAAACGTGAAGTTTCTATTTTCTTTCACGTCGTCTCACCTCCCGTTTCGATATGTCTATTTACCTACCACCGAGGCAAAAATATCACCAAAGCCGTTGAGAGTAATCTTCCGTGTGTTTCTCCCGCTGCCCAGTAGATCGGAACGTTTTAATGGGGCGACTATCCGAGTCGAAAAGAAAAACGAGGAATATTCCACTGGAATAAAACCAAAATCACTACTCTGACTGCAACAAAGAAAAAACCTGATATCACTAATTGATACGACTTATGCACAAAGTTCATCACCCATTACCGAAATACAATTTGAGGGTAGAAATCCAATGCACACCTTCGCATGCACCAAGTGCAGTGACTTTCAGCTGATCCTAACATAAACTTCTACTTAGAAGTCCTCGTGCTGTTATTATGAGGTGTAATGAAGCTCAAAAAAGATGTGAAGAAATGAAGACTAATACAACTTTTTTTTAATTAGCTAAATTTAATGAACGACTAAATTTATTCAAGCTTGGTAGCCCGGGAGATGGTCGGGGCGTTGGGATTGAATATAACAGGACATCCGCCAAGATTCTTTCCGTATTCATTTTCACGCATCTACAGCATCGCATCGCGCGACGTGAATGTGAATCCATTGCCGAGGGTGTTGCGTAAAAAGTCCCAGGGAATAAAGACGTCCTTGCAGTAGGTGCGACAGGTGTCAAGTAAGGCCAGTAACAGCAGCCCCACACATCGACAGGAAAAACTGTACCTCCGGTACGAATTGCTACGTGATTTCTTCACCTGAGAGAACAGCCTTCTCAAAAGAGAAGTGAGTCAGTCCGTATTTGAACGCTAGGTTGCATCGTAATTGTATGAAGATGTTATAAACGTGAACCTCGCCGAGTGACGACGAATTCCAATTAACATAGAAACGAGAAACTAGATGGAGAAATGTTTGAGCTCCACTTTACAAAAGTCATTTCGTTTTCGCGTGCCTTTGGCAATCTCGAAAAACTAACCGGTAGACAGTCTCGCGATCGCGATCAGATTACTTTGCCGGTAGCATTAGAAGACAAACGCGGTCTGGATTGCCTCAGAATTCATAGAACTACGCCATTTCTTCTCATACTTATCCGTTTTTCAGACCAAAGTGTAAATTAGGACATTCAGTTAAATTCCGAACTCTATGGAAATCGCGATCAGAATTGTAAATTATGAATTATAATGAAATGATCATTCGCATCTGACACAAAATATTTTGACAGCTTAATTCACCCCTTTGGACATCTTTTTTCTCTGACGTTGTACATTACGGCTTTTTACGAAGAGATTTCTCCGGCCATAGATATCCTCATCACGTTGTACAGAAGGGATGTTAAATTTTTGATTCAGAAGATTCTTATACTTCCTGCTATTCCCAATTTATTTTTCCATCTTCTTCGACATACCCAATTTTCGAAATGCAATACCAAAGCAAAAACGATTCTGTACTGTACACGATGAATTTCGTCAGAGAAGCGCCACTGTTTTGTAGGTCGGCATTTGTTGCGTGCTGAACGATCGCGGTTATAAATTGATATTTATGAGCCAAGAGCGTTTCGTGGGAGTAGATATCTCGGGCAATTTTTTATTTTCGGTATATTATGGCCGAAGTTCACGGCACCAAAATTGTTTAAGATATTGTCAGAAATGCGTCCGACGTCCGTCTATTGATAAATCAACAGCGGAAAGTTTCCAACAGTTTGACGTTTGCAACGTTGGGCGGTTTGGCTGTTCCGTCGCAAGGCTTGCTGTTTCGGTTGATCATCGTTCCCTGTTCCCGCAAATGTTTACCATTCGATCGATCCGGTGGGTCCAGAAAATACGATACCTGGCCGAGCTGGAAAATCTGATTCCACATTCCCCGAATTGTTATTATATCGAGTCGGGTCGAACTGTATTCGATACCGGGTTCCGACTGGCTTTGCCTTCTCGTATATCAATTTGCATAACGATACGGGTCGGCACCCGCGTGGGTCTCGGGAGAATGAAAGAAGTTTAAATAAAAAAAAAAAAAAAAGAAAGAAAAAGAGGCCGTAGTAAAGAAGAAATCTGACAATACCCTCATAGACCAGATATCTTATTTCTAGCGAGTCCGTAAACTTGGTAAACTCCCATAATAGACGCTGGCTTTTCGGTTAAAGAGTTTTCGTAATATAGGTATATCTAAGGTTCGACTAGCCCGGGGTAAAAAGGCGTTGGTTTCCTTTCAAAACGAACGATTCAATTAGAAGAATCCTTAAAGCTTGAATGAATGGTTGAATTTCCTAACACCCCCGCATATGTGTCGGTGAAATAATGTAGTCAGTATAGGGAGGGGCATATATGCGGGACGTTGGCGATTCTAGTCACGTATAAAGCTGCTGCCTGTCACCGACTCGAACCAACTTCAAGCCGGCAACAATGAGCGCCGCGGTTCAACGCAACTTCTGCTAGTTGCAGCAGTTTAGTTCTCGGACACTTTACCCTGTCCACCCGTTATTGGTTATTGGAAAATGAGGACCAATAATCCGGCAGGGTCTGTCACCCAGCTAGAGAAACTAAATTTGAATTCGAAGCCTCGAAATCTGTCCGATGGCGGGGTTAAATTTCGACAGAAATATCAAGAACCACTCAATTTCCCCCGTCGTATTAATCGAAGAGGAGATAAAGAGAGAGAGAGAGTGAGAGAGAACGAGAGATAGAGGTAGAGAGGGAAGATGGATGGATTGATAAAGAAATTAAATCAGAATTGGAGAGCGAAGAAACGATGGGAAAAAGTCCTCGACGAATCGCGTAATTGCCTGACGCATTGTTTTACGAGCAAGAGACTAGCTTGACGCGGCAAAATGACCCAATTACGCCCTGGGAAGATAATTATCGTGGCAGATGGTGTTGGTGGGCGCACGTGATCAGTCAGCGAGCCAAGTTGGCCGGCGTGGTTAATACGGGACTGTGGTAAGTCCCCTCATGGTTGAGACGAGAGATTGTTAGTATGGGAGGACTTTTACGTGCCAATAAAAGCTCCGGCTTAAACAAGCTCGCAGTACCTATTCCAACACGACTTTCTACGGCCAGTCGTGATTCCACGGACTCAAGTCCAGGTCAGCTACTAATTTGCACCACGATTTTGTCTGCATACTAATCACCGGATATTAAATGCACAGCCTGGAATGCAACGCTTATATTACCACCGGCAATAACTATACTCGTATCACATTTACTATAACTCATCCGCAGCTAGAACGGACAGATTTTAATTGAGTCCTACACCTGATACATGCAATATGTATGTACACCGTAATTGATGGGTGGAAAATAAATCGAAAGAACATACGCCACTCTTCCCTGACATAGAGACCAGCGAAAGTAAAACAGAATTTTTCTCGATGTTGGAATGCGAATAAAATTCTTAATTCCACTCTTCTACGGTTTACCTAGTTCGTTATTGGCGACTAATTTCCATATGTGGGGGAGTACGATTAACCAAAAGCTTTAACCTGTATTAAGCTATTTTCATACTGCGTGGAATGTTTGAATATCTGGTTGGCGGTTTCTCTATGTATGCAATTTGTATATTTCGTGATAACGATACGGGGATTTCAGGTCCGTGATTTACTTTCCAGTTTAAGTATCGCAGAGCGCAACACGTCGAGACGTAAGGATAAGATCAAAGATATAGGGTTTTATTCGGTGTCCGTACGTAGTTTTTATTGCATTCGAAGTTCGTGCTTTCTTTAGTTCCTCGTAAAGTGCTGCTAGTATGACACTGAAGTTGGGAAATTCTTTTGTTGGACCTTGGGAAAACAGGCCGAGGTCCCCAGACCGAAACTTTTGTTGCTTATACGGGAGGTTTATTAATGCGAACGGGCCGTCAATGTCCAGCTCCAAACTTTGATGGACTTTGCTTAGACTTGTTGGGAACTCAAACTACCCTATGGTTTACTAATACAGAGTCGACCGTCACTAGATAGCTTCGATAAAAATCGACTCTAGAAATTTTTACGAACTTGTTTATTCACCGGTTTCATTCTCGATGAAAAGTATCTAATTGGAATTCACCGGGATACAATAATATTTATTTTCGTTTATGGTCAAGGAAATGATTTGGTATACCGGACTGCATGGATACAGACTTTCGTGCTTGTTAGACGAACCGAAACGTGAGTCGATAAAATTACTCTCGCAAGAATAAAAAAGAAAAAAAAAGGCTAAATAAATACATTCTTCAATTTTCAGGATTCAGACGCTTGTTCTTCTTTATTCACGTACAAGCTCCATATGCAACGCAGAAAAAAAAACTCGTAAAATGTTCGGTCTTTCCGTACAGTTAGCCAATGATCGAGTAACCGTACCCGTAAAGCTTGCGGAGACGGGCAAAGGTTACACCTCATCGACCATGCAATAAGCATCGAAATAAGTAGCCATGATATAGATATGTATGTATGTATAAATAATGTAATGTGATGTATAGAACGGTGTCTGGCGTGGGAGTTGTGGAAGTTTCTTTGGTCCATCCTCCGATGGTAGGTATATGGAGGAATATATGATAGACCGTGTTTGTTGTCGACTCATGAAACAATTCATGAATAAAAGATAGCGTGACCCTGCACGACGTTGAAAAAACTAACTCGACTCACGTGGAAGACGTGGCTGTGGCTATTCCTGAAAATTCGCGTGTCCCTACAACCGACTAGAAAATCTTTACCGATCACGACTCGGCTTGGTCCGATGAAGACCATTACAGCTGACAACTCGCTTTCGCACGGACACAATTGAGCCGGGATCTTCCACCTTAGCTTGCGTCGCGACGCTATGACCCCCCGGTGACCTAGGTGCTCGACCTTCATTGGTCTCTAGTGGTCTGTGGACCGAACCCCACTGATCACTTATCCCGGCCGAAAACTAAATGCCGATTCTGCACCAGTCGGTCGGGTATTTATCCGAATGTATGTATATACGGTTAATCCGCGTTCATGGTTCATCCGTTACAACGACTATGCCTCGATAAACCAGTTTGGATCTCGTATCAATCTCGTAAAATCTGTGATACGGAAATATTTGAATATCCGAACGCCGACATGTATTACGCATGTGTACGTATTTGCTTGTATCATTCGACCGCGTGAAATTCAATAATATTGATTGAAAAGGTCATTAAATGCTAGATCGTGTTCTATCAATCCTCATCGGCCTCGTCATACTTTATATAAATAGATATCCAAACGCAATTGAATCTCAATGAGAGATTGGTGATATTGTATGCCCTCCCGCTGCGCTGTAAACAGAAAATGAAATAATTCAATCAACGTAGGTAGCTGTACGCGAAATATGATTTTGGATATAATGCACGTTTATATAAGACGGGTTTTCCTTGCTATTTAATTTTGTAGTATCCATATTTCATTCGTTCAGCGGTGAGTGGAGGTTTGAATTTCATTTTCATATTGGAATAACGATTGAATAAAGCGCGTTTTCCGATGGTAATACCGTGTTTGAAAGAAACATCAAGAGGCCTGTGAAGTTATATTGGCATCCTTTGAAAATAAGGAAAATTGCAATATCTCGTAAGCACGCTCCATTCCGTGATATATTTGTCATATAGATTTCGAATTTCACACGCTGTTATGTCCTCAAGCCACCGTGAATTTTCGATAAAATTCGACAAACCGAAAAGTGCCAGATACAAAATATCATAACAATAGTGTATTGTGTACTACTATACTATTGTTCGATTCTAGGAATATTTTTACGATCAGTTTTCAAACGTTTCTATATTTTCGACTGCCCACGTTAGAGACGGTCTTACTTGCGAATTCCGTCAAAAAATAACCATCCAATTTTTATACTACCAAACGAGAAGAGAGGAAAAAGAAGAAGAGAACAGAAAACCGAAAATATTAATATTGTATGTGCAAAAATAATACCTGCAATGCAAAGTAACATTGCAGCTTATATAGAGACGGAAGAGGAGAGCATATAGATGCATTGTGTGTTTACTCGTCGATCTTCCGTTTCAAAATCCGAATTTCACTGCAGTATCGCAGTATTTCTTATTTCTCATGTTCGTCCAGTGAGCAAACGATTCATAATGCTAACAATAACTTCGAGACGAATCATATGTCATGATTGAACTTTCGAGTTACGTTTCTAGCTTCGAAACTTGAAGCTTGACACAAGAAATTATTCCACCGAAATTATTCCTTGATTTTGAATTATTATTTGAATCGTGGATGCTGTAACTTCAGCAGTGAACGAAATATAGTAAAACGAACACTTTTATCCACGGAGGTAAATGTCTATTCGAATGTTGCTTCTGTGTGTTATCCAAGTATAGTCGCAAGTGTTTTACTCTTGAAAAAAAAATTGTTTGTCATTCATTAGCGTGGTAACTTCAATTCAAATATTACATGTGCGATCTATCGCTGCATGATACGTTGTTTACGACGTCGTTCGTCGGAATCGGTGAATTCGTGCGATAAATTGTACGTAAATATTGTGTTTTACCTCAAGACACGTGTTACCTGACGACTTTTACGATATATTTGTACTGCACACGGTAAGAAACGAACGAGATTTTTCAAATCCGAAAGTTGAGGTGAAAGAATTCAACGGGGATTATGTTGATGTAAACGAGAAGTAAAACTGTCAATATTAATATATATGTATACACACCTATACGTAGCCAGTATATTTTACTTATGGGCCTCTGGGTGCACAAGATATTCTATACGCATTAGTTTGGCCATAAAAAGACGATAAAAGCCTTTACCGTCTATTGGCTTATAATACCTACAAGAAATTTCTCATTTCGATGCGATGGCTGTAACTCTTTCCTCGATGTGAGGGCCGAACCACTGTGAGGGCTCTCGTCCCTTTGATACTTTCAATACTTTTAGTGCCAATAACACCTTGATGCTTTCACCCTTTAACCTTTGCCCTTTAACTCGAAGCCGCGACAGTCCTCCCACGTTTTTATTTTATTTTATTTTCTTTTCCGTATACCATCTCAATGCCAATTTATGTAACGTTATGACTCCACGTCGTACAAACTCGCACTTAGAAAACTAAAAAACATACAATAAAAATACGAAAACGAAAAAGAAAAATTTCGCAGTTTGCCTTCTGCTTAAATTACTTTTTTGAAGACAAAAAGATAATCAGATTTTATATACACGCGTTGGTATACCTACCTGAGCTTATTACTGGCTGCAGTAAAGCGATGCTAATTGAGACAAATTATGCTAATGCGGCCAGGGTACACCAAAAAGCTTTTTGAAATACCAGCAATTCAGAAAACTGTTGACATATATTTGTACGAAAAATAGAATAGGATTAAAAATATTTTGTAACTTCTCTGTTTTGGGTAATTTTCGAACAGGCCAATCTCCACGATTTGCCAATTATTCTCTTCCTCGTTACTATCAAGCTTGCGGTAACGAGCTGACATATAATATACCTACGTAAAAATATTTTCCGATATGTATTTCAATATCCAATTATTCATTTATTCAAATTCCTTGGGATATGTACAGCTGGTGTAATATTAAAAAAGAAAAATTCACGTCAAAATTATTTATAGTTTTGACAGTGACGAGGGTCAGGGTGGAGACTATACAGCTTCAATTTATATACGCCGACAATTTTATTCTTCAGCTACTCCGTCAGGTATCTTGAGTGGATAAAGGACATATACTTCGAGATCAGTGCAGCAAAATCCTGTATCTTATTCTTGTCGGTATTACAAGAGCTCAGCGCCTTGGAAGACGAAGGCAAAGTAGCGAACCGCTCGAAGCAACGACCGTCTAAGACGAAACGTTTGCGCATTCGATGTTGTCCTCGTAGATTTTATGGAGACTTCAGGACCGCCCAAGGCAAATACTTTTATTTATAGGCGATTTCGTAGAAACACAAGCATCATCCCTTGGGCCTAGTCGCACACTCCTAGGCTCGGGGCGTTGTTTACGTACTACGTGCCCTCGGTGAGGACTAGCGACCCAACAACTCCGGGGCGTTGCACTCGAAGCAAAATAAAAAAAAAAAAAAAAAAAAAAAAACGGTAGAGTAAGTAAAGTGGAGAAGCCTCGAGGAAATAAAATTTACCAACTAATGAAAATAAAGTACTAACTCTTCATGGCGTCGCATTTCTCAAAGAAATACTACCGAATCCACTCAGAAAATCTGATGTTCCGTAACAGAAATTCATTTTCCGGAACGTCCAAAAAACCAAGTTCCTTTCCTGTTTTTTTTTTTTGGTTCCTTCTGTTTTTAGGGTGTAGAGAAATATGTTTTTGTTTTTTTATTAATTTTTTTTTTATTAGAAACGTTTATCGCCTGAATTGAACAGTTAGAAATTATTTCACACGAACAAGTATTTCATCATAAATTTTATCATCATTGACAAACTCTCGTGATTCAACCCCAAACTGCGATTAAAAGAATGTCCTCACTCGGATTTGCGTGCTTGATATTCCCATACAAAAAAAGTTTCCATGCTGTATTAAATAATATTCAAAACTGAAGATTCAGACAAAATATTGATGAATCCAAAGCCGAAAGCTGCGTCTACTGTCTACTTTTCAAGTTGGTCTACATGTTAAACGATTAGAGAATTGATCCGTGAATTTCTCCCGATGAATTGCTGTTCCCTTTTGGCCATCGGTGTTCATGGTTCGAGCGTGATCTACGGTATACATTCCTATAGGTAGTGTACCCATACTGCATCCCCTAGGAATCAACCAATATGCGCAAATTGTCGAAAAGCATTTGAGAGTAGTCAATTTTTAGAGCTGGTTTAGTGGAATCGTGAAAAAAACGTTGGGTTAAAAAACTTTATCCGAGGTTTTCGACTGCGATTTGAGCAGAGAAACGTAACAGAGAATCTCATGTAGGTAGGTATACGAGCGAGTTGTGAAGAGGGAATCCCTGCCTTGGGTTAAGAGGCTGCCAGTTCGCGTGATTCATGCCTGTATCACTGCCGCGGTGCCATAGCGTATTAGATCACGGATTTCTGTACCCTCGTGAAAAAAGGAGTAGGTACCTTTTATACAAGGCAGAATTTGATATATGAAAATTATACAGATTTTGTTACGGTTTGATTAAATCGGGTGCCTTGAACCTAAAAAAATAAGGTTTTTGAGTGTGAAGGAAGAGTCCAAGGTGATACTGCAGGCTAATGCAGATGTATCGGCGACCCTGTCACGCTCGAATTTCAATCTTCCACCTCCGCGAAACGTACGGCAATTTATCTTTATTTCTGGCAAGGAAAGTTCCTCGACCCAAGCTCTGTTTTCTCATTGCTACCGATTGCCGTAGAAAGCGCGTCTCCTGGAAATTGCCACTTTTAAAGCCTCGCCTAAAGCTTCGAAGCACACGCCCGGAAGATAATTGTTTTGCAGTGGCAAGGCAAGGGCCTGTAACGCGCCACGTGTTATATTATATACCTATACCTACGCGCTGTTTTCGGTAGGGTTATACGAGCCTTGCGGTGAAATTGAATCGCTAATTGCTCTCATTTCGGAAACTCTCTCGTGCAGTTGACAAGCGTGTCATCTTTTCCATAACGACTTCTATGCCGGTTTGAATCTTACTTTATTTAGAATCACAAAAGAAAGGTCGACGATTGCAGGCTTTAAGGATAAAATTACGGTTTTGGATCCAGGATCCTCAGTAAAGATCGTGAAAGGAGTTGAAGAGATAGAGAAAGAAGTTCGGAGACAGAGAAATCCAACGCGTAAGCGATGTCGAAGGAAATCACTGCAAATCAGTATTCGACGGTGAAGAGTTAAGGCAGATCCTTTCAGATCCATCCAAATTCTACGATCCTACGATCTAGAAGTTCCTCGCTCCGGATGAAAATGATCCATCACCGACACGCCGGTTCTTTTAGCGTTCTCTTATTTTTTCTCTCTTTATCGATATTCCTGAGCATTTCACCCTACGCCCTTCCATCCATCTCTCTCTCTCTCTCTTTCTCTCAATTTATCTCTCTTTATTTATCTCTTCGCCGTTTTCACCTTATGAAAGAGCTTCGACGGACCATTTGAAAAATTAAAAAAAAGCTATGTCACTTTGCGTAACAAACCATCATATTTCCAACAAAGATTGGTAAAAGCTTGCATAAGTTTTAGATGTATTGCGTCAAATCGTTAAAATGAATTATTTGAGATGATCTTGACTCTCGGTAGAAATTCGGAGACGTTGTAAAACCGAGCCAATTTCCACCACGCAAGGAATCTTAATTTTCCTCGATTTAGGCGAAGAGTTTTAGCAGCTAGCGTATAACCACCAATTTCAAGAGGGTGGTCGGAAGGGGATGCCGAGGTGAAGGTAGAGGCGCCAATTGTGATTTGTAGAAACACGGGAGTACTCGGCCTGGTTCTGTTTTACTGACGGAGCTTAACCGCCCCCAACCATCGCGTTTCATCCCTGGACCCCCTCGACCCGCTACGATTTACAGCCATCTGATCTCTTCCGTCGTCGACTCTTATTTACGGGCCAACAAATCCAACCATTCCGCTGCTTAGATAATTTCTTATTTATTTCCAGAACTTGGGCTGAGGTCACTTGAATTTTTTTTTTCTTTTATCTATCTCTTGATTCCTCCACTTTGTATCTTTTTTTTTTTTTTTTTTTTTCGTTAAAGAGATTCGTTTCAAAAGTGTCGGGTGATAGGACGCCGGGATGAAGATTTCGTTTTATTAACGTACTTGAAATAAGTGGATCAAGTTGAGATTATCTCAGTCGTCTTTGAAGTAACTGGTGGATACGTTGCAAGATTTTCGGAGAAATTTTCCTGCGATTCTAACAACCTTTTGCCAACGGTCCGAGAGATCAAACATCGTTTTTTTTACCTACGTATTATATGCCTTAGATGTTTCTTTCAGGCCTGTGATATCTTCAAGGTTACATATTATGAATATGTAACCTTAAACGTACATCGATATTCATGTCACCTAAATTTCGGGTGCTTGTCAACTTACGATAATTCACATCTCTTTATTTCGTACTGTAACATTAGATAAATGAAAAAAAAAATGAATGAAAAACGAAAGAAAAAGAAAGAATGAAAATTACGGAAGTGGCAGGGATTGTTTTACATGTTATACCCACGTGGTATAGAAATAATTGTAAAGAGAAATGAAATTGTCGTTGAGAATGTTCAACGGTGAGTAGAAACGAGTCGGGTGTAGATATAATACCCTCTCGTTCTCTAGACGTATAATTTAATTACATCCAGAGCTAGATAAGGACGTGGTGATCCAATTAAAATGGGTGGAAAAGAAGAGAAAAAAAAAAACTCAAAAGGAGATATGATTTAAAAACTGCAGAATAATAATATAAAAGAAAAAAGAAAAATGGGCTCGTTTCTGGAGCATCTGAATTCCTGGCAGGCGTGAGACTTGATTTTCAATAACATGACGTCTGTATAATTTATATGTAAATGAGTATCAGGACATTGATTTTATGTCGAATGTGTGACTGGCGGAGTTGACGACGTAGCGGACCTGGCATACAATCCACGTCAGCTACCCTTTGCGCAACCCGTTTCCTGTCCTCATCACAGAGATGTCCTCTCTCCAGCCTCTCCCTGTACACTGGTTCATTCAACGCTCGGTATGATTTTTCGCATGTTCACGCTCACTGAAAATAATGAAATTGACGAAACGAAACGAAAAGAAAAAAAAAAAAAAAAAACTTGAAAAAAACAAAACCAACAAATAAATAAAAGAGATGTAACGCAGCCTCACACAGGTAGGTATGTCATTTTTCCGGTACGATGCATCGTTTTCCTCTAGTCCCATAGATGGTGTTTTTTTTTCATTTTTTTTTTATCATATTTCCTTTTCCACACATCGATTCAGCGATAGAACCGTTTCTAAAGTCTCAGGCCGGTCTCGTTAATCATTGAACCGTAAAGATATACGAGAATCAAATGGAGCCGAGAAGTAGAATTTATATTCTCTGGCAAAAGTTCATATAAATATACGCGTGAGGCTTTAAAAAAAAAAAAAAAAAAAAAAACCAATTGGTAAACTTTAATGGGGTGCAAATAAAATATACATGACTTAATTTGATATATAGAAATCGATAAATGACTAATTAATTTACTATCATATTCCAACATATCTATATTCTCTTATTCGTATATTTTAAAACTCAAAGCATCGTCAAGCAGCTATATCATAGTTGTATAAAAATATCCGTATAACGTATCACTTCGAAAATTCACAAAGTATATTATATTCAGCCCCGTATTCCGGGGTAAGTGATTTGTGGCGGAAAAAAAAAAGAAAGAAAAAAAAATATTTCACATACGTTATCGACAAGAGATCAAAAATATAACGCTGATCATTTGCAGAACCTCTTTCAAACGGAACACACCGAAACACTCAGCGTATATATATTAATCTATACTACCCACGCATCCGCACATGCATTTTATAACAGTTGTGTGTATATTATCGTCGAGTAACCACTTCCCCTGTTCAATGGTCGTTAAGGGTAACTTATACCCGAGGTAATTGCACAGTAGAAAAATCCCGTGGTCGTAAATTAATGGCTATTAACGCTCGGGTTTATCGGCCAATTATCGCAATGGATTAAGTGAAATGTAGAAAATTTTTTTTGTAAGTCGTTATTTCATCGGCGAATAATTGAGACTTTAATTTACTTTAATTGTTACGTCTACCCATTGCGTGAATAGATTATTAAAATTTACAATTATAACTCGTATACCTTAACGCACCTTTGCCTAAGCTCCGGGTCAAGATTCATGTGCAAATCGAGAAGAGAGCGTGCCTCAAAGACACGGATGGTGGTATGCGGAGGAGGCAAGGATGTCGCTAAGGCAGCGTAAGATGAATGAGGACGCGTCATTATCTGATAAAGCAGAGGCATTAGTGGCAGAAGCCTTTCCTCTTCATCCCTCGTCTCTCTTCTACCAGCAAAGCTCTTGCACGAAAGGAGATAGCGCCGTTGGCCTCGCGCGATTTAGTGCCGTATCAATCATACACCCAACGCACGGAGCTGAGTTATTTCAGTACGTTTACGTGTAGTGTCGTAGACCCCGTAGGCACGAAACCTCCTGCATTCCGGAGACCTCATACTACGAGACGACCCAGTACACCTTTTCTCTTTTGGCACTCTTCTTCGCGCTTCTTTGACGTTAGTCGTTTCCGGTCTGTATATGACGTTGCCCAAGTCTGTAACAGGAGCTGAGGGATAGAAAACCATAAAATAGGTCGACGGAGTCCTCTTTCTCAAAACCATTCCCAAAACCCATCCCCTAAACATTTTGACGCTTCGCAGTTGAATGAAATGAATTCTCATTCGACAATATCGACTCCATTTCTGTGGCCATGGGCAAAACCACGTAGGAGGTAATCAGTTTGTGAATTATACCTAAGATCAAATCAGAGTTATCGTCTATTAATGGCGGTGAGGGATGAATTCGGTTATTCAAAGCCACGGCCCTTGGGTATTAAACTACGAGGGTGAGACGATGCGGGACGGTTTCCTCTCGCGTAATGAAAAACGTTGGTATATTTATAACTATACTTATCAATCACAGGTAAGTACGTGCTGTACTGTGTAAAGTGCGTGGGAGAAGCGGAAGGGCGACGCTTTTTGCTCGTTGTATGGAGAGAGAGGCGCTTTTCACTCATTGTATCCACAAAGCCGAGGAAATATGATGAAATTTCTTCTTTGGCGGCTCGAGTGGAAACCTTAGGCCAGGGAACGTAGCTTGACTTCGCTCGACGACCGGAGACCGCGTACTGAAGAGGACCAGGAGAAGAACCATGAAGAACGAACAAGCGAAGGATGAGGATCGTAAGAGAGAGAGAGGAATGGGGCTGAAATGGGTGCGGAAGGAGCGAGCGAGATTGAAGGCTTCTCCAGGCTCAAAGCAAGCAAAGCAAGAAACCAGCCTCCTGGAGGAACGTTCCAAAGCACCAACCAACGCTAATCTTCTTAAATCTTCTCAAATGTTCTTGCCGCTCCACGTTTTCTCTCCACCGGTGCCGACCACATTATTCAAATTTTAATTAAATTTCAAGCATGCAAAAGGAAAGCGATGTGCAAGCGTCACTCATTATCGTGTCCACTGACCACACTCAGAATGCTGAATGAGGTCTTTATACGAAAGCGCACACTTCTACTGGTTCCAGATATTTTTTTTCGGCAATGAAATGAAAATCTGTGCGGAGCGATGTCGACGACTGCCAAAGAAATTTTTTCCACCGAGCTCAATCGTTCACTTACCAGAGATTTTACAAGGTTCAAAAATTCATGGGATATCCTGTCAGAGGATATACACTTTCTGGGAATATTTTTGTTTCCCAAAAACTACAGACTTTTTAGTATTTTTTTTTTTTTTTTAATCGTTCAGTTCAAAATTGATTTCGTTCAAAATTCAATTAAGAGGCAAAATAAATATCAATTTCAACGTGGATTCAGATTCTCGTGATTAGGGCTCTACATCTCGCCAAAAAGAAAAATCGATACAACATATTCTACGTGTGTATAAACGTTGTTTATTTTTATTTTTTGCTCTATATTTCGATAACATGCTATTGTTTATTTAATTAATTTTTTATTTTCAATTTCATCCCAAACGAAGTATCTCCAGATTTTGATGCGATGTATAAATATTTATAGTCGCCCAAGGGGTTCAAAAATTTTCACTCTTTTGCAAAATTGATATATATTTATTTTGAGAATACTCAATTGGGTACATAACGCAGCTTCCTCCATATATCGGAAATAAAAGTTTCTCAAATTGCAGCCCGATTTATTTTGAAATTTAGATACTCGAGGTGAGTAAAAGTTTGACAATTTTTTCAATATTTTTCAATCCCGCAAGTCAAAATTACAACGAAAATTTCGATCCGTTTTTTTCACGATTTCAGATCAAAGCGATAGAACAATTTAGCTAAGATTGGGACGTAATCAAGTGTTCGTTGATGCTGTGCCAATAAGCTTGTCAAACTTCGGTTACTTTCGTTTCATCACAAGATCGTGCCTGATGCGAAGAGACGGAGCTTTTTGGCGAGACAGCTTATTTAAATTGGCGTTTTAGTTGAACAATTGACAAAAAAACACGGCAAAAATTGCGAATGATTATCTTTTGACTGGTTCTTTGGCAGTGAAGATGACCGATAAAATCCGCGCACTATGGTCAGGAAAAAAATCACATTATTTTCTTGTTCATTAATTTCAACGCTCTGTATGCTCCACACACATTACACTTATCTCGAATATCTTGCAATCAAGTAGCGAAATGCCATTGTCTTATTATGTCTAGACCGAATTTTTATCTTCTAGATTTGTTTGATTCCAGTTATGCGATCGCAAACAATGATACATATAAGTAGTGAGTCTGCACGTTCCAGCACGAGTTCTCTCGGTCCCCCAAGCAGAATACTAGGACCAAACTCGTATAATTCTATGTGCTTCGCAAAAAATTTCATTCAAGCATTCAAGTTCAAAATATGGAATAATAAATAAATATAGAAGAGTCAAAATCTGCCTGCACTAAAGATAGTGAAGTCCGAAAACCGGCAGCAACCCCAGAACGACTATTTCTTTTTGGTTCTTTTTATTTTTTGTTAAGCCGTGACTTTGATTATGGGATCGAGTTGAAAAATTATATCCCATTCTAACAATACGTAACTTAAATTTTTTTCTCTTTCAACCCCTATCTCCTATGTGTGGGAACATAAAATTTACGGAGGTCTCCCTGATAATATCACCAACGACGATGCACTTCCGACTCCTTTTTATTTCTTAAATATTGTGATACACATCCCTGGTAGTATAATATTTTGAGGGTGTTAATATTTCTACACGATCTCCAGATAATATGCGTACAATATTTTTTTAAATTCGGACAATATAATGAACTGAAAAGTATACCAGAAAGAATATTTCTGAAATATTTTTTCGTGTGTTTTCACAATATTCTGAATGGAATCCGCAGCACCCCGTTTGATGTATTATTCTCGTCGTACCATTTTACCGATAACTGACTCGATGAATTTCCGATAAATTCTCAGTGAACACATTCGACTACGATTTCATTTTTACGGGCTAAGCCGAGTATAGGTATATTTCTAAGGGAAATATAAGTTTAATTAATTCTACCCTCGTGATTATTATCTTCGATTTTCGAATCGCAATGTAAGAATCAGGTGTTACGTTTTTATCGCGAATAAAGCCTGCAGTGCCGTAGATCAGGACTTCGCTCACAAAGCACAGAATCAAAAGTGAATTACTGATTTCGGAATATGGATACATGATTATCGAGAATCTCTCGCCAATAATACTTTTTTACGATTATTCAAAGTGATTTCGGTTTTTCAGGACACATCGTACAGATCGAAGATATAAGTTTGTCTTCTGAATTAGGCATGAGGAACTCTTTGAAATTATTTGAAACTTGGGTGAGTATTTCGACACGTAGAACCACCGCACGCCAAAGTTCACCGTCGCGTCTCTGCGGTGCTGGCGAACCCGCCGAATATTGATCGACCGCAATATTTACGCGTAATGGGTAAATTTTTTGAGCCATTTCGAGTTTTTTTTTTTTCTTTCATTTCGTTTTATTTATTTTTATTCTGTACTTTTACTTAAAGTTACTTCTTTGGGTCACTTGAAATGCGACGGGGATGCGGTTCTACGTACATACGTACACATATACTTCTCGCGTGTGTCTATACACAGACTATATACCTATATATTCGAACGTCATATTTTAGAAAACTTTCAAAGGTTTCAGATCACGTAGCCACGAGAGATCGAACCGAGCGATATATAAGGTAACTTTTCATCTTTATAACTAACCCGCACAGACACAACTATCTTCATCCATCCATCTGTCCGGCGTGCTTTTATCGCCCGACATTTTTACCACCGACTCGTTTAATTTTTTTGATTTTTTTTCTTCAACATTTTAATCTCCACGTCTGTGTAATTCAACGCAGACCTGGATATTCCTCTGATTTTTATATTTTAATCTATAAAGATAAAAGCATAGAGAGATAAAGAAAAAAGAAAAAAAAAAAGAACAGATACTTCAAATACATACATGCTGCAGGCGCGAACCACTTAACTCACGAATACCGCTTTGGTATGGGATACACGTCTATGTAAACATGTAGAACTTTGTCTATGTATGTATACGTATATAGAAGGTATAACTGGCTTTTAACGAAGTACCACGAGTCACAGTGAATCTCTGAAATGGAGCTTTTTCTACATCGCGCAGAATGAGGTCCATATTTCAGTCGGTCCTGTATACTGGCTGCTTCGTTAGCCAGTCCGTCGGTTTGTCGTTCCCATCTCGTACAACGCAGTGCGGTTATATTCAGCGCGATATTTCTTTCGCTTGTTTTGGTTCCGAGGGTGGACCACTACCTCGGATATAGGACGACGGCGACATCGTGGAGAGAAGAGAAGAGGAGAGAAGAGGAGAGAAGAGAAGAGAGAGAAGAGAGGTATTTGTTAATGGGACAGAGCCAAAACGCGTAAACATGAATGTGGTGGGCAGCGGTGTCCGCTAGAGGCCTTTGCATTAATCATGGCCGGTATCAAGGACTTGTATACGAGATGCTCTTACCGCAAGTTGTAATATCTCTTCCCTCCCCTCCCGCAGAACAATAGAAGATATCGTACACTCCTTTCGGAGACTGTACTACAGCTACTTGGATAGCTGATAAAGCTTTGTACCAGAGAACACAAAAGCAGCTGGTTTGGAAGAAACTGGTTAAGCGATATCGAGGCCCGATTGAATCCTACTGAAAAGAAACCTCTCCTCGCTTTTCTACCAGCACCGACCAAACTCGTGGAAATATAGTCAGCTCGTACGCTATCCTGCAGATACTTTTGCATCGGTATTGGATCAGCTCGTTCACGGGAATTTCGAATCCACAAACAACGCTTATCTATATTTATTGTCAAATGAGTCAAGACGCAAATCTTGAACGAGACTAGTCGTTTAAATTTCATTCGCAATTGAGAAAAGCAATTTATGGGTTCGGATTGATATTTTTTAAATGGTATGTGTAGATGCATACGGTGCAATAACTTTGTCGACAAAATAGTTGACTGCCTCAAGGCTACATCGTTATCTCGAAGCTTGCACCGGAGAATTGTTCGCGTATCAATACGGTGGGCTAAAGTTGGGCTTGTTCTCTGATAATAATCATTCGACATCGTGAATAACGAAGAGACTTGTACATACGTATGTAGTACATACATACCATATTCGTTCTATGTGCGATATCTAGACAACGCAGATATCACTCGATGGGAACGAACTGGTCTCTAGGGTCACGAGATTCAACTTTCTGCCAACCGGTGGTACCTACTAAAAGTCAAGGAGAACGGTCCTACCCTTAGCGTACGTGACTCCACTCCTTCACCCTTATGTGTTTCGTGTCGCGCCCTAATTATGCCGACGTGTATTTAATCGAACAAAGTCCTTCGCACTGCAGCCTATGTTATTCTATAAGAATATAGATTGGGGGATAAGGGTCGGGGAATTCAAATCAAGTCACGAGGTTTTTTCCCGATCATTTTTTCATCGTGTTACTCGGGTTATCAAGATCGCCAAATGTCAGAACGGTGATTATTATTTCAATAGAGAAGGACGACGAGGGAATAAAAATGTCGAGCTTTTACCAAAAACTTTAAATCGCTTGACTATTATGCTGCGTTGGACTTAGACGGTTGAGGTTTTTAGGATCGGTAGGAGGTACGAGGTAGTAGATGGGCGGCGATAACTTTCTCGATAAACCATCACGAGCAAAAGTTTCGAACTAATAAATATTAATTCGAGACTGTTACTTTTTGTTTCTTAATCGATCGACGTTTACCAGACCCAACGCTGCGCCCCCTACTCTGCAAGAAAATCGAGCAAATATCCCCGGAAAACCCCTACTGCAGGATAGCTGCTCACGACAAACGCTGCAGGTAATTAGCGCCCTTGTAACGCGGACATCGCTCAATTTATAGAATTTTATTAATAAAGATCAAAATTATTCGGTATAGCTCGATAATTCTGATTGTGAATGCGATAATGCAAATCTTACTAATTGGCGAAGAGTTTCAGTTCAGCTGAGTAATTGGCTGGAAATCTTGAATTATTATAAGTAGGTTTAAAATCCAAGTCTGAAACGGTCGTTACACGAGTATAGCTTTTTTTTTTTCTTTCAAGTTATAGTTCATTATCTCCGAGGGAAGGTCGACTGAAATTTCTTATCTACCTTTGCTATGGCTAAATTCGTTACGTACCTATACCTGCCGTGCGAAATCGAATGAAATCACGCAAGCACTCAGAAAATAGACGCGTATCACTTGCTACGGAAGTTCCGGACCCTACTATTGTGTGTGTTATTTATTTTTTGAACATTCTCCATTTCACTGTGTACGTTAGATTTTTCCAAATCCCTGATGAAATGGAATGAAAAAATCGCTGAAATCAAATACAAACCTTTACCAACATAAATCCGTTCGATGAAACAAAGCTGCGATATCACTGAATCCAGGTTTGGATCACTCAAAGATTTAAAAAAAAGAAATAAAAAAATAAGTTTTGCAGAAATTATACAGCGGTCGTACTTCGTTGAATGGTTAAACCGACAGTGAGCAGTGCGGCGGGACCTTCTCAATGTTTTTTTAACGCATTTATTCATGCCTCATTGGACATTTTGACTCCATGTCGACTTGGGACCTTGGATAAATATTAAATACACTTACCGAGCAACACCCGACTCGAAAAGGCCCCCAGGGATTCTGACGAATCAACGTCAGCTGTTTTCTTTTCATTAAGATTTTTTCCCGGCTAAAAGTGAGAGGGACTACCTACTTCGAAAAATGCCATCTGACAGATTCGGGTCGCTCTTCATTTCATAAAAAATGAAACTTCAGAGAAGTAGCTGACCAAGCCATTTATATGTAAAATGTATACATAGGTATATAAATTTTTATTTTATTTTGACCGTCAGATCTCCCCAGTTTCTTCTGTTTTCCATAAATCAATTCCGGGCTTAGAAATCTTCACTTTTGAATATCAACAGCTCATTGACGATTCGAAAACGATAGAATCGCTGAACCTCTCAAAAAAAATTTCTGTATATTGAAAGGTAATTTTTTTTTTTTTTTTTTGCCGCGCGAATATTACGACCATTGAAATTTACTCGAAACTCACTTCCTCATGGCGAATCAACTGCGGATGGGATATTATGATGGATGAGTTGTTCAATTTAATTCTGGCGAGGAAAGTGACAATAACTGAATCTATATGGCGACAAATCAAATGCATTAGCCCACGCTCTTATGGCCACCGGTACACCCTCTCAAGGGAGCCTCAATCAATCGTCATTAATTACTCACAGGATCCACACTGGTGGAGATTAAGGACGAGAAAAAAAAACCTGCTTTTATGACGGTGGAATGGTATGATTTTTTTTTCTGATAAATCTGGAGACAGATATTCGCACGACGTCGTCCCTTAATTTTTGCTTCTTTCGCTGTTTTTTTTTCTTCGGCTTCTATTTTTTATCTTTGGTACTTTGAATTTTGGAGGAACGATACGAGTGATCGCGGTGTAAACCAACTTGCATCAAATCAACAGAACCTCACAAAGTCTTCTAAAGGTTCAGTTTTCATCTCTTACCTTTTCTATTCACACGAAATATGTATCGCAAACTCCAGTCAATTAGTCCTGAAAACTGTACCATTTTCTGTTAGAAATATCAAACTACTCTCGTGACTGTGGAAAAATTTCAGTTTGGAATTGGCCGATCTCGGCTTGTTCGCAATGATGAAAAAATACGCAAATCAGATTCTATTATTATTACACATAGGTAGATAAGATATAAACATGATTTCTACATACGTGTCAAAAAGAAAAACCCCCGAAAATAAAAACTAGTTTATAGCCGTGTGGAGATACCTACGGATTTCATCCTTGCTAGAAAAACTTGGCACGAGCTCTCCGCAGAAAATATACGCCTAAAAAACTTATTGGCAAGAATTGCTTAGGGTTATTTTTTATCGGTCCTCCATCCCCCTGGGAAGTTTCATTAGATCCTTCGAACACGGTCGAGCTTGGTTGCCAAGTATATTTATTTGGGTATATAAACTTTATTTTTTGCATGTTTTGTGCCGATTGAGAGGATAGCGAAGTCTACCGTTTAGTCCGTGACTTATAATGGATTCGAGATTTGAATAGGGGATATAAAAAATTTGGCTCAACATATATTTATTAAAAGTTCATAAATCAAACGTCCGATAAATGGCTCACGATAAACAAAAAAAAATTATATTATTTAATATCTACACGTAATATTCCCAGGTGATATCCCAGCAGACGACCTCCTGCCAATACCCAGGGGCTCCTCAAAGGTCAACCCTGAACTTTGGCGACGGGTTTAATACTTGTGTGAAAATTCGTGGAAATTTTGGTAATTAGATTACTTCATGAAATTAAATAACTTACATGTGTAGAAAATTTCTGAAATGCAATATCAGGTGCAAATTTAAAAGTTTTGGTACTCTTTTACATCTGACGATAACAACGGTGCAAATTTTCATGCTCAACCACCGTTAGAATTTTACCATAAGAAATAAGAGCGGGTTATAGCTGGGCTTTTACCCGATATACATTCCAAGTGGTGTTTTATAATTCATAGATTTCTAAGTACTCGTCGTATACCTACCGCTGGCAAAAATACTGGCTGCGATTGTACATATTCTAAAGTTTGCTGTATATTCTTCTGCAGACCATCTTCTACGTATTGCTATTTGTAATACTAAGATTTCTGATTTCAATGGGTTGTGTGGTTTGAACGACAGCTGTTTTGATATCTCTCTATGTATATACTGTCTCGAGAAATCTTTGATCTTTTCACATTTAGATATATGTATGATGTATATCCGTTGCCAATCCTAATTTGAATCCTAATTGCTGTGTATTACGACGAATTTCTGCTCCGTTGAACTGGACTCATATCGGATAACGAGATATCAAAGAGATACTCGAAATTTTTTATTTCTTTTTTTTTTCATTATACCGATCCTCAGACCCTGCGGCATGGATCCACACGTACATTTCATAGGTTGCAAGCTTCGAACATTTGTCTAACAAAATCGTTACAAAAATTATTTATGTGCGTACAACATCAACTGAATATAGCTTCAAAGTAATTAGCAACGAGTCACGTTCTGTGAGTTACAAACACGTGCTACGCCGAAAGTAAGGTGGTAAGGTCGAGGTTCGTACGGTGGTAGGGTTCAGTAATACCTTTATAGAGTTTTCAAGCCCGGTCAACCTCACTACCGCAAATAAAACCATGCTCCGTGAAGTGATTGTGAAAAAAATTGAATGAAATGATCATAAAATGTCAGAAAGGATCGTCACTCTTATAGATATGGTCTCACATATCGTTATCACATTTTTTTTAAATGAAGCTAGATACTTGCAACGTATAGAACCGTACATGTGTTTCCCGTTTAACGATGTCGGTCCTATCGGTTCGCATAACGAAATATGCCTGCTGTCACCCTCTAATGAATCCCATTAGCGGTATTCCAGCTACCGATAATTTTATTGGAAGTAATGGGTTCGTTGGGTATACATACGTATAATAGCTAGAGCGAGAGGCTAAGGCTAAACTACACCGGACCAGATTGAACGGAAACTTTTGAAAGTGCACATTGTACGTCGGTCCATCCGAGAAAAGCACTCCTTTTGAAACTCGATTTGATTCTCAGAACGAACGCTCTTTAACAAGAGCTGGCGAGTGGTTGGCGTGAGGGTAAGGAAGGAGGGTAGAGCAGCCCTCAAGACTTCGGTGGTACGTCGATTGCCTGCACGCAAAAGAACACTCCACTCGTCCACGATCGAGAATGAAGAGCAATTGGAACGCCTCTTCGAAATTGAATAATTTATCAGAGAATGCTTCTACTTCGAAATGCGTCGACGGTAAAATCTTTTCACGTTCCTAATTACCACCCAACTTTGGACTGCTCTCTATTGAATCGACTGTCTGACGCCACCCCTAAGGCTGCGTGAAATATTTCAATTCTTACAATTTGCCGGGGGGGCGGGGGGGGAGGGTACAGTCGAGGAGAACCACGGTGCCGCTACCCGAGGTGGGCAGACGAAACGACATGCGTATGACCAAAAATACGACCGCACACCAATTTCGTCGTCGATCAAAGACACCCTTTCATTTCTCCGGCAAGAAACGCAAGAAAACTGAAGCTGCGGTCGCGTTTTACGTCCGTGCCGTAGATGGGGAAGATCAGGTCATCAGCGGGCCTGAAGTACCGGACAGTATTAAGTAGAGATTCTCCACAGAGAAGGGGATGAATTCAACGCTCCCTTGCCAATGTCGCAAGTTTACGGTCGAGGATTTGTAACAAAGTTGGTTGGGTAGCTTCCCGCACTGATGCCACCCTACCTACAATCCCGAAACTACCATCTGTTGTTGCATCGTGCCAAACTTCGAGAAGATGAACGGTGAGCAGAATACCAATGGAATATCAAAGACGGAAATTGTGGAAGAGAAAACAACAAATCGACAGTCCAACAGGCAGCGGAATTAAATAGAAAAAAAAACGGGAATTACGCGTGAAAATGAAAAGAAACGGACTTGAGCCGAAGTCAGCAATGTTAAAGTGATGCCTGGAAGGGAATAAAATTGCAGGACAGTACGGTATACGTATAACAGAGAAGAGACTATCTCTCATTCTACCAATCGTTACAGATAGCAATGAAATTCATTTGGCCAATTAAGAAAGTAACAAACCAACTATATTTCCGACCTGTAACAGCGTACTTCATTCATTTAGGCACGAATCCTCCATCTGGAGCTTGAAGTACGTTTTAAGTTTATGGCCGGCAGTACAGGCAGGACTTTTGGAAGAAGATAAAGTTTAATATAATTCGTTGAAAGTGTCATCCCAGTCTTCTTCTTATACTTATTGAAAGCACAGCA
This sequence comes from Macrophya alboannulata, assembly GCA_949628255.1. NCBI lineage: Eukaryota > Metazoa > Arthropoda > Insecta > Hymenoptera > Tenthredinidae > Macrophya > Macrophya alboannulata. The sequence continues at coordinate 15,734,209 of OX451209.1, forward strand.
GGGAGGTTAATTTTATTCTGCCTACCTTGGGGTTATTACCGATTCCCTTCATCTCTTCGGGACGAGCCAAATGGAATTATCGTGTCATCATAGCCCTGCAAAAGGAACTTGTATGATATAGCAGTGGATACTTTTTTAATGGAAACTTTTGATGATGATTGAGCCCGAAATTATTCAAGTTTTGACAGTTCGGTATAGAACATTAAATCAAACAGTCTCTCCATAGTTATTGTTTATTGTTCCTGTCTCAAATTGAAATGCTATTCATCATTGCTGCAGGTCCATTCTTCGGCGGAGATCGCGGAAACATCAAGGAATGCGGCAATAAGCAATTTCGACGTTTCAAGAGACTTTCTGACAGGCAATTTTCGCATCGCTGTCCGCACCCTAGCAGCCGCCGGTAAGTTGTACTAACTCAATACAACTCCCATCCCAGACTCTGTTATGGTCACAAGAGTTGTAGCCAACTTATAAGAACTTGTCATGTTCTCTGATCGAGGCCTTCGTGTAATGGGTATTGGAACCGCGAGCGTCGAAAGAGAAGAAAAAGAAAATAGAAAACAGGTGCAAAAGTTTAAATTCAACTTTTGATACAAGTTTAGAGAGGCAAGGATTCTCATCACGTCGAAATTAGTTAATAAAATAAAAGATAAAAAAAAAAAAAAAAATGAATAGAAGGAAAGAGCAACGTAGGTAAGGGAAGAAGGAAGGAAGGAAGGAAGGAAGGAAAGAAGTGAAGAAACGAGAAAGCAAGGGTGAGAAAGAAAAAGTTGAGATTAACTACGGAAATCCAAGTGTTCTTAATTTCACGGACCCGCGAAAAACTCGTTTGTATAGTCACGTTGGTGACGGAGATAATTTTTTAATTTTTACGACAAAAAACGCGAACTCACAATTTAATTACTCCCCTCACCAAAAGCACCATCTTGACCAGATATCAACACCATCATTCATCAACGGAATAATCATCTGGAAGCAAAGTTTCCCAGATGATACAGGGCACAGATATACCGTTAGCTATACCGTGAGATATTAAAATCATTTGAAGCTTCGAAATTGCCAAAGTATCAACAGTATCAAACCTCATCCCCTTACGGCAAACATCGCTTCTTCAGAAGTGACTTTCAGTTGGTGGTTCGCTTTACCTTCCTCCAAGATTCGTGGACACCGTAAATCCTCGCTGGGCTTGTTTCGAAGATTCATTACCATAAAGGACCCGTTCCGAATATGGCGAGTAAAATGTCGGTGAAAAAGCACCTCGCGTCCTTCGTCCAGCGAAGAGAGCCGTTTTATCATCCCGCGCTTGAAGTAGTGAAGATAAACGACTGGTTGCGTGGAGCCTCTCGTGCATCTCGTTGCGCCCCACTTTTTCACCAAGCTTTACTTCTTCGCCTAGCTATAGAAGTATACCTTAAAGAATGGTTGAGAATTGGAACAAAAGGCTGCAGAGATCGTGGTGTTTTTAAAAAGCTCTGTGCAGGGAATCATCCTCCACATATCGACACGAACGTGAAGCTAGTCAGGATGAATGGTAAGGTTGAATTTTAAACCTCAGAATGATTATTTTGTCGCATCGCTTTTGCCTGCAGGCCAAAGGAAAGGCGTTAATAACTGAAGACTGAACGAGTGACGTAGGTACATCCATTTTTTAAACTTAAACATATATTAACCTAGCCTGCGATGCACAGCCTATATTTGGGGAAAAGAATACCGTACACTTTAAAACAAATATCACGTTATGGAACGACATCCACGACGCCCCACGGTACGTCTAAGGGCCTTGCGCTCGGCCGCGGTCGTCGTATTTCTAGTCGTGAGAAACTCGGAAGAGGGGTTATAATGGTTTGGTCCGCTTTACTCTTCAATAAAGCCCACATTTGCGTGTATAGTGCATTCCCCGCATAACTTAACCCCTTTCCTTTCAAACTCCTGCGTCTGCTCTATACCCAGCTCGCAGAAGTCGTGACTCCGTTGCCTTTACCTGCTTCTTCCTCCTCGTCTTCTCCTTCTTCGCCTTCTTCTACTCCCATTTATTTCTCACTTTTACCTCAATCGGCAGGCAATGGCAGGGATCTTACCCGATATTTATACTCCGGTGATTTTATATACATAAAAAGATGCCGCTGCCGCAGCTAGGACAACGTTTCGTTTTCGATAACAGCAGCTGGAACGAAGAAGATGAAAAAAAAAAAAAAAAAAAAAGTGGGGGTAAAAAAAGGAACGAATTATTCATTACTTTAGTCATAAATAATTCAACTCGATAATATAACTATGTGTATCGTTGGCGAATTGTTTCTGTTTTTATCCGTCGGCGTTTTTTGGAACATATTTCGCTGTCGCTAGGCACTGCCGCGGTTGAAGACGAATAGCTTGAGCTCGATGTTGGGCCAAAGTAGAACAGCGAAGACTCGCCTTCAACGAAAGACCTTGGAAACCTTCGCGCACGAACATCTCAAGGTAAAGATATATCTCTGTTCAACGGAGAAAAAAAAGGTAGTCGAAATCGAAAACGAAAGCAGAAAAAAAAAAAAAAAAAAAAACACCTACAGGATGTAGCAGGTTTAAATTTCCGAATATAAGTGAAAGTTGTTTCAGAAATGTAATAACTGTATAAGGAGAGAAGACGCGATTTGATCAATGTCGAACACTTGGTAAAAGATATCTCTCCGCAGGGTGGGTCACAACTTATTTCAAGGTTGACCAACCCTCGGCTTGTGCCCTTCTCTGACGCTATCGCAAATACCGGAAATAAGTTTAGGCTCGCCGCCAATTTGTCAGGAGATGGAAAAAATAATCCGTAATATGTAGCCGCGGCGCGACTTCCGGAATTGAATTTTTCGATCTATATTTATATAGAAATCGTGCGTATTTCCCGATCTAACTTAAGCTTAGTTCTTTATTGTCAGTCCTAGCTGGGATAAATTGGCGCGGTATCTTTTCCCGTTCGATACCGGGGGGTTTCGTATCTCGGAAAATTCGACTTTTCAACGAGCATCCAGCAACGGCTGATCCTCGCAATCCGATTCATCCTAAATAAGCAAGACACACCTATAAATCACTTATTACCAAGAAAAAAAAGGGACCAAAGCAAGGAAGAAAAGAAAAAAATACGAAAAAAAAAATAGCATCACCTTTCGTTCAATCGAATAACGTCTCTGCTCAGACTCAGGCTTATTTTTGCCGAAAGCACGTTCGTCTTGTCACCCGAGCAGTCATTTAATTTATCAGAGCTTTCGCTGCGGAGAAGTCACGAAAAAGTTCGCACCCGCGTACACGGCACGAACCCGACCGGCAGTATTCACTCAAATTTTTGTCACATCGAACAGTGATTTATGTCTCCGGAATGATAAGCGTTACTTTTATTTTCTTGTCCTCCACCGTGTTGCTCGTTACTCGTTATTAGTTTGAAAATTATTATGAATTTCGTCACCCCGACGAGCCACGAGATTTGCAGCGGAATAAGTCAACCATTTTATAGCCGTAATTACATCTGTGAACTATGAAAGCCTTGAGTCGGTCCATCGATACGGTATCACAGTGATAAAATATCACCTTGAAACATGATGCTGATTTTATTCCGGAAGAAGTAAACTTCCCGAGGTGTCTGAGATGTTCGTCTCCGTTTTCCCCGACCGCGACGCGGCGGCCTAAGGAATCCCCGGCGAGAATCGGGGCTTGGGGTATGGGAATTGGGTTTGCCGCAGGGTAACATTTTAACCCAGACATCTCTAGTCATCTCTACCTCTCCAACGATGCTTTCAAGAGGTTTCGCGCCAAACTCCACCGCGAATCTTACCCAACTTCTTACCTCCTTGCTTATCCTTGCTTCCTTGCTTCCCGCCGCTCTACTTCCTTTTGTTCTCATTCGTCCAACGACACGCAGAAGCTCTTCCTCACCCAAAATCTGATTTTCGAAACCAACCACTCCGAGGTTTCTTCATCCTCGCTACATACCCGTGAAATTACACTCTACACGCTTTAATCGATCCGAGAGAAGATGTTGTACCGTTCGTCTCGTTGTGTCTATGTACTATATACGTATCGTATATGTGTACATACTAAACACACATAAATATCCAGAATTCTGTCTATTTCCACCCAACTTCGGACCACCACCATTCCCAATTTCGTCGTAACGCTGGCACCTCGTAGTACTGTATCAGTACCCGTACTTCAATTCACCATTTGTGTCTATAATTAGGCATATTAATATTTTTGTCTGGCCACTACGATTTTTTTGAAAAATCAGAATATACCCATTCCGAAAATCCGAACGCTTTATCTCCAGCCAAGTATTCAGTTATGATTATAAATGTGCGAAATAGAAGAATGAGAACGCGTCTTCGCAGCTAGAGTTTATAGGAAACGCGCAAATTTTTTTGCACCGCTGAATTCCTTGTCGTAATGTTGTCATTCGGGAAGATTTGGGGCGTACTTAGAGGTTGACACAGCGTGAGTATTTTACTAGGCCGAAGTTCTTGACGGTGGGCTCATGTCTACGCCCAGATTTCCCGACTGTAAAAAAATCCAATTTGAGAACGGTTAATCTTTCCAATTTTTTTCTTCCAACACCTTCGACAATTTTTTTCTTTTTTTTTTTCCAAATAACTCGAAGTGGAACGAAAAATCGATGTTCATTGACTCGCAAATCAGAAATGGTATGATCCTGGTACTGAGATAAGGATAAATACGCTTCGCTGTATCTGGTGATCGAAGGCTAGGTGAAAACTGACGGAATTTCCTGTGTGTGTGTATACCTATATTATACGTGGCAATAGCTAGGGGAGAAACTGCTTCCGTTGATACGCGTTCGTTAAAGAGAGGATCAGTGGTTTGCCCGCGTCGTTAACGTTTCCTACACGCAGGATACGTGCGTTTGTATATATGTATGTACAGAGGCGTAAGTGTAAATCTATGTGGCGAGTAAGAGAAAGGGAAAAGCAAACGTCAGAGGCATTCCGTGACGTATTACTTGCGACAGGCAGCAGCATTAAGTACTCCGAAGTGTCAGCGAGAGGCGAAATCAACCTTGGCTCGCTCCCTGAGCGTGTCAATCTAAATCTAAAGTCCCAACGAATAATTCAGTAGCACATGCATATATATGTACATACATACATACATACATACATACATATATATATATATATATATATATATATATATATATATATATATATATATATATATATATATATATATATATATATATATATATATACATATACTTATCATAGAGACATGGCTTTTACTTTGGAACCCCGAATTTCTGCTTAATTTTAATCAACGGGCAAACTAATCTGAAACACTGTTGTCTTTCAATTAATTCAAACGAGGCATAGCAGAGAGAGAGAGTTAAAATCTCAGACGATCATACTCTGGAGATTAACAAACTAATTGAAAAAAGAAAGAAAAAGTAAAGAGAACAGAAGAAAAAAGAATTTAAATTTCACGCCTAAGATAAAATCTATTTTACTGAGAGGTAGACGCGAGAAACGTGAAAACTGGCGTCATACCTAGACGCACGCGAACGTCGCGAGAAAGCACTTCGGTAAATAAGAGCTTTAATTAATTATATAGTATGATATCTCGGCATTAGCGGAAGGTTAGTTTTAACTGAGAGTTTAGTTAATTAGAATTAAGGTTAATTAGGGTTGAACGCGGCCGAGCATTGCCGACGTCGGAGATTACCTTAGTTCGGTACTATTCCTTAACCACGTCCACGAATCACTCCGCCTTGTCGCCCGGAGTCCGGAGTCAACTCGACGGTGACTCGGCGGTAATTCGTTGGCTGATGATATAAAAGACTCTGCGGTTCGAAAGTCTTAACTTGTGGCGCACGTCGCTAATTTACAATGGAAAATTTTAGAATTCACCCTAATTAGACAAAGCGTGCCACAGATGCTCGCCTCTGGTAACAGTGCGAGCATTTCCCTTGCTTTATTACACGAACTTGATTGTTGCCCAATCAACCTTGATCGAGCCTTAATTTGATTTTAACTTTCCACAGCATAAGTTAACCCTGTAACCAGCAAACCTTTTTTTTTTTTTTTTTTTTCATCCTCGTCAATCTACGTAACTCTACGTTTCACCCTCGACGAAACAGAGTGGCTAATTTTTATTTTCATAAAAATCATTACGCTTTCATGAAACCCCTCGGAGTGTTTCATAAAATTATTCAACATTAGCAGATTAATTTTCATCGTTTGTTGAATAGTAGTTTCGTTTCACAATCGCCTGGACACATCCTTCAGTTTCATTGCAGGTAATATCGTCCGATGTGGATGCGTACTAAAAAAAAAACCAAAAGGAATTAGCAGAATAAACAAATTTTGTAAAAATTGATACGACTTTTTTTTTTTTTTTTTTTTTTTTAAATTGAAAACAGTATATGATTTATTCAGAAAAAAAAATCCTCGTGTTCACCCCCTAAAACACAACGTGTTCTATATTTGCACACTGTTACGAAATAGATGTTTATCCGCCACTCGTGAATTGATTTTTCTAGTGGTGGAAACGTGTTTTCCATGTCCAACGGGTGTAAATACGAAAATCGTACTCTTATTTGCCGCATATATTGGATATTGCTTATGAATTATTGACACATGCGCATCGTCCGGGGTTGGTAGATATAGTATAGATATATTCACCGGCACGCTTATATTCGGAATATTTTGTGGTCCAATATTTGAGCTCGGGACGCATCTGTATAAATTTCGTGACAATGATTGTATTTCCCACGGGCTGCTGATGATAATCAACGGCTAGGAATAAATAATAAATAAATTATATTGAATTTACCGTCGTTCCTTTTTCAATTTTTTTTTCTTTTTTTCCAACAGTTACACGTAAATGTTTGACACACGTTATAATTTTATCGATTATTTGTTCTTTACATCATCAACACTGAACTATATTATAATATAATTAATGTAGTAAAATTATTTTCAAACATTGTTAGGAAAATAGTATACGCGGTTTGATTAGCTTACGCAATTCCCAATGAGCAAATTCAATAACAAATTAATTACACTCTCTACTATATTTGTGTATTTTATCAATTACTAATTCAACCCGTGACTGTGTCCCATCCACTACGCAAGTCGCGGAAGGGTGTGATTACATTACGTGCGATATATATATATATATACGAAAAGGTGTGCTAGCTGGGTTTTCGCATATCATGTATATTATGTGTGCACATGATTGTGCATATCTGTGTGTGTGTGTGTGTGTGTACGTGAACTATATATACCAACGTAGGCCGTGAGTAGGCAAAGTTGTCTCGCGTTCCAATACGGCCAGTGCTGGTCGATTTTAATGCGATTAGCAAGTGTACTTAATGTCCTACGCACACACATTTCCACAAACGCGTTTAATAGAACGTCGTATATACACAGACGACGACTACGACGACGACGACGGAGCTGTGGTACCCAGTATAAAACAGTAATCGCTTACAGTGCAGTTACGAGGCAACTTCGATAATCGATTTAGGTACAGTTTCGGAAGTACACCACCGCCGCCCTTAGAGGGTCAGGTTTAAACTTAGTTTAATTAAACTGTGGCTTATTGGATATACTGCTTGACTCAGGTCAAGCATTTTCAAAGCGTAGCGCAAGTCCAGTAGATCAAAGTAGCGCCAGCCGTACAGCGTACTTACTTGATCCTGCACAGCAGGAGCAGAGGTCTATTCACTCGAGAGTCTAAAGATCAAAAAAGATTAGGATGGGCTGGGGTTCGGGGATGGGTGTAAGCATCCCTTATACTTCTTACTTCAGGCTCAACTAGCTGCCCTGCAGAATTGTGGGAAAGAAGAAACCATATCGACCTTTATCAGCCTTACGATATTATGTATACAACTTCAATATTTCGCATCTATAACGCGGCGGAATTAGCCCCGACTTTTTACAGAACTTCATTATGCTAATACACAATTTATCAACAAGATTTAACGTCCTTCATTTGTCTTTGTTGGCCTTCCGACACGAGAACTTGACGTTTGTACGCGTAGAACTAGCCTTGTCCAGGATTCAAGTAGCGATTTCATCACGCTACGGTTCCATGAAAAAGGATTTAACCCTTTTTAATTGCGGTCAAAGATAGACACGAGTAGACCCTAATAAGACTAATTTTTATCCTCCGTTAATCCTCCGACGCGGACTGGATTTTACTCAGCTCAGAACACGGCTCACGAGTCACGGTCGCGTAACGGGATGCAGGAGGGTAAAGACGGAAACGAAAGAGGTACAGTAGGGGGAGTTAAAGAGAGGGCAGCGGGGGTAGAACCTTTGCAATTTAGGCTGGTAGCCAGAAGAGGCTCATTAGCACTCTCATCCGAATAACTACTCCGGGTCCAGGACCCTGACTAAACTCTCAATTATACACCGGGGATTTTTTGCCGATGTTACTTGCGAATAAGAAGCACCCCTTTTCAATACATTAACACGACCAGCCAACTCTCACGAGGCGGAGAGATCGAAAAGTTCTTTTCCTTATTAAGGCTCCTTGACAGGCTTTGGTTTCGTTCTTGAATACTGATTTCTGTTCGATGCTGCATGCGGCAGCTCTCTGATGAATCACCTTTCCGCGAGGCACTTCAGAAGCTTCTCATTGTTGGAGTAAGCCACAACCGAGTAAATACACGCGATGTGTATGTATAGATATTTATTGTGCATGCTACGTGCAGAGCTTTTGTCGACGTCATAGACGTTGATCGAAGTCAAGAGGTGACGATGCGTTTAGATTCGAATGAAGCACGGTCAGGTTCGAGAAAACCCGAAGATCGCGTCTTTGGTACTGTGTCTGAGGCTTGTTGTGTTGGTTTTTATCCGTTTTCTATGCATACGGGATGCACCTCGCAAGCACGATGCGAGCTTCAACTAGCCGCCCTATAATCCCCGGCTTGTTATCTGCCGCCGTTGTTATTAACCGGGATAATATTGCCTGCTTAGCCTCCGGTGTTCTAGAAGCTCGACCTCAATCAAGTCCCGCACACGCATGCCCGGTTTGTTGGAAAGTTCATCCTACGAAGAAATAACTGATGCGGAAAACAGATCTAATCCTAAGAAACTTTCTGATCCTTAGATGGTAGGATGATGCTCCTCCGCGGGCGTTAATTATTGGATGACCAAAGTTGATATACTTCACATTAATTATTGCGTAAGATATTCACATGTTTCGCGATACTAAAATCTTTGACGAAGTTTACGTATCAAAATCTTGAACTTGTTTAAGATTAAATTTATCAACCCGTGACTAACGACTTGTACAAATTTTGTATAATTTAACATCAAAGAATTCACGACTATTAAGCCACACACCACTCTTAAGACCAAATATCCAAATATTTGAATTCCTAGAAAGGGTTAAGGCTTTGATCAGTAGCTAAATTTTTTATATAATGAAAATATATTTCAGGCACGCGAGATCGGGCAGCTTATTGAAATTATCGCTAATTAGATGCAATCGATGATAATCGTAAGACATTTGCTTACCGTAGATCTCGGTGCCGCAGTTTCTTCGGGAGAAACTATTCCTTGGATAATATTGAGAAACGATATTCCGGTTTGAGTTTCTTTCTAGATTGCATGTTGTATTTTGAAAGCAACTATGGAAGCCTTAACGATGTTAAATTGCTTCAATTCACGACGGTTAATAATTGATTTGAATTGGTGCACTTTGGATCTAATCAAAACGCAATTCAAGTTTCTCTGTATATTGCAATGGAAAGGTCGGTTTCATCGTCGCTTGACGAGATCTGAACGTCGACCCCTCGCTGCTATTACGCAACAAATTGGTATACACCTATCGCTAGAGATGTTATGGAATTTACTTACCTCGTAACGAGACTATCTAACCCATAACTCTTGCAATATAGTTAAATCTGAAAATGAGCTTATCTCAATCACAACGATACTTAACGAATAAAATTCGTTGCTAAATTTCTGAACTATTGCAAATCCAAAATCAATGTTACTCGGGGAACTAAGAACAGTTGATTAAACAACGTGCGAGCTGATGGCCATTCGATTATTTAGAATAGAATTGATTATCGATTCGTTGAACAGTATTGTATAATTTGTCAGATTTTTATAACAGCGAATATTCGATCCCTTCAATTCAGTACGGTTTGATCAGTCGAAAATTTAATTTCTAAATAAATATGTAGGTCTTGAAATTTCGCAGCGGACCTCCTCACCTTTCCATTTACTCGGAAGTTTGGTTTTGTTGCGAAATTAAACCCTTTCATGTGACTCACAATCAGTAATTCAATTGATGCCCTGTTATTAGAATTTCTGAGGCAGAGTCCCCTTTGAATTGAAAGGCTAACAATGATTTCGAACAATGATTATCGGGGGAGCTGGTATTACCGAATCTTAAAATTACTGCCCCTTTTAATCATCCTCGTGTATGCTACACGTGCACTCCGACATTCGCTAACACTTCTCCAAACTGAAAGTGGTGAGAACACTTTTTCACTATCTCCGGGTCGTTTGGATTTATTGGCACAGATTGCGACGAGTCGAAAGCTTCCGGATACCCGAATCGAGTGGATGTCGTTGGTTGGACCAGTGGACCATGATCTCAGTGGACGAGGAAATAGTCCACCGTTCTTGAGATTGAATGCATATTGATCAGTCGTCGGTAAGATCTTGAAACTCGTACATTTACAAGATTCAAAGTATGTACAGCGATACGTTACTTATTCCTCCTATACACAAAGTGTTCGAAAAAGCCTGAAATGTTGGTAACCTAGAGTGCTGATATTTCATCGAAAATCCAATATCCAGATGAAATGAATCTCCAGTATGGCGTATTAAATTACTGTTCGAGGCTACGAAGCTACGATGCGTTTGCGAAATATGTTTGGAATTGCTGCTTTCGTCGCTATATTTTACGAAATAACTTACCCTCTCTTTCGCTCTCGGTCTTCTTCTGCTTCTTTTTCTTCTTCTCCGCCTCTTTCCCCTTCGCCGTGCTCGCTGCTTCTGCTGCTAAATGGACTGTTCTTTTCCGCTCGAAGCCTCTTCATTCCGACACAAATGTCGAATAGTTGCGAATGTCAAAAACGAGAGACCTGTTACCAACCATTCCGTAACTTTCAATTTGAAACTCGAGTTAATTGATCGGAAGATGCCGGCTGTTACCGAAGGATAACGACCGTCGACGAGGATAATGGCTGTAGTCATCAGGTGACAATTAGTCCGTTGTCACCAACCACAGCCGCCCGTTTCAACCCACGCGGAACACCCATGTCTTGATCATAGAAATTTATATATTAGAACGACGCCAGGCGGCGGTCTTTACTCCACTTCGTTCGATAATTATTCCTCATTTCACTACGAGTACGTACATGAGTTTATATTATTATTATAACGATGTTTTTCTTTTACCTTTTTCACTTTTTAAACTAGGAAACCTATCCCCAGGGGAAAAGTTTTAAAAAGAAATATGGGCAGGTCGAAAGTTACCCCGGTGTAAAAAGGCAGAACTTTCGAAGCTCTAGTATAGAAATCGCTCCGTATTTTTGATTGCCTCCCAGAGTTCCGCATAAGTTTTCCATCCAGGAGATGGATTGCCAATATTTTCTTGTTCCTTACATTTGTTTCGGCTGAAACATTATTTTTACTGTACATACCTGCCTACCTACCCACACGTGTTACGCAGTTACTACTTGCGGAAACATTTCCTCACATCAGTGCGTGAACAGGGGTTGGGCGCCAAGGAAATAATACAATAAAAATTTCGCTCTCTTACGCTGTTTAGCCAGTGAGCTTTTGGTTCTCTCATGTTTTTGCTCCTCCTTGCAATCGTTATATGTATCTATTTTTTATTTCTTTTTTTTTTTTTTTTAATTTTTTGTAAAGAAAGAGTTTTCCTTTTCAAGGGGAGAAAACCAATGCCAATGCCGGACAGAACCAGATCAAAGACTACTATCGTCGTCGTCGTTCGGTCAACGCAAGTTACGGTTTAATATTTTCACTTGAAAGCACAACTGTCGAGAATTTTCTATCGTTAAATGCTTGCACCTTTTTTTAGAGGTTTCGAAGCGTTTTGGCGCGTCAACAACTTTCAGTTTTACGACGGCCACGTCCACGGATCCTTTTATACTTACTTTATCTTTTTCTAGGTTAATGCTAATCCGAGATCATGGCGTGTGAAGGAACAAGAACTCTTTTCGTCCGCCGTAGCTAGAGGTTGGTATAGGGAAAGTAGTTGAGGTGTAGATACGGTCGGGCGCCAAGGGGATGGTGAATGCGTTTTCCGGGTGTGACTTATACGCCAAGGTACCCTCTGAAAAAGGCAGAAGCCCTTCTTATCGATCACAGAAAGGGGTCGGACATTTTCCGCGTAACTGACGCCTCATTGACTTCGCTTACACGCTCAATCGTGTAACCAGCGTACGTATGTACATGAATCAAAATGTTTCAAGATTGTTACAGTTCCTCGTTACGTTACGTAAATTATCCGCATCAAATACTTCATCGTTAATTCTACACATTAACCTACCGCAATATGAGCATCATAACGTTCAGTCGAATTTAAAAGCACATTGAGCTTTTCTTAGCTAATTTTCTCAGTGATTAAATATTAGGTAAGTCATTATATGCTTCATTCATCGGAACGAAACTAATAGTTCGGGTTTTGCAGCAGGGTGATAAAGATCCGCAACGGGGGACAAAGGCTCAACAGTTTTCTCAGCTATCCAAGCTACCGTCACGACTGAGTTGATCTTTTTCCTATCGCATCACGCAAGATTAAATTTAACACCCGTTGAGATAAGAAAGATTCGAGATCTATTGTCGAGAGAAACAAACTGCGGGGTGAAATGCCGTTGGCAAATTTTCTAGCTTTGAAAAACTTCGCTAAGTTTTCGAAATGTTTAATCTGATTTAAGCTGAGACCGTTCGAATATCGGATGTCTATTTTCCCAACAATTTATCAGAGTGAAAGAGACGGTTTTCATCAATCTTAGTCATAAAAAATTCATCCAAAATTATTCTAGAAAATTCGAACTGTTTGTTGCGTTGCCGAGATTAACGATGGGGTTTCAAATGTAAATAAAGGTAATTGTAAGCTACAGACTTTTACCGGCGCAAAGCTGGCCAAAGCTTAGTGCGTCGCGTCTAAGATTTATTGCAGTCTTCATTGAAACACAAGAATAAAAGCCAGTAAAGAATGAAGACGTCTCCGTGTCCCTCGCCTTCTCTTTCTTTACTCTTCCCTTTTCTCGACTGCCCTTTTTTCCTTTTTCCTTTATTTTTTTTTTTTTTTTGTTTTTTTTTTCCGTTTTTTTTTTTTCTCTTTCAGTCCGTCTTTTAATGCTGTGTCTACAAACGTACTTCAAGACGGTATCTTCACGATAAGATTTCTCCAAATGAGGCCAGTTCAGAGACACGCTTTACTCGACATCGTATATAAATCTAGCTTTCACATATGTAGTACAATGCATCATGTGCCTTAGACTTGGCTTTAAGTAAGAAACTATTGCTATATTACTCGGGCGAATATCAAGCCGATATCTTTAAGCCCTCGTCAATTTGAAAGTAATGCAATACCATTGCTTTATACTGGTATATTTTCGTTCTCCGGTTTTCCTGAAACTAGCTAATCGAAACCTACCTATATTTTAGCACTCGTCTTCGACAGCGAATTTAAACTCGTTGCTAATTTAGAGGAAAACATAGCGATGGAGATAAAGTCTCGTATAAACTATTCCCACTAGTAAATCCGTTGCTTTGTTATATATGTATATATATATTTTTTCTATCCACAGTTTTGGTTTCTCTAGACTCTATAACACCGGACCGAACACGGTTTGGCCGCAGGGGAGGTCCGTGCACCAACTGATTCGCCGAAGGGGCTTCTTTAAACAGAGATTCAACTCGTTTTAGTTTCCCTTTTTCGGTCCCCGAGCAAACGGACGCTGTTGGGATCCAGACCGGAAATAATACCAGGGCTTATTAGTGTCACGGACTCGCGGACCGACCAGAGCTCAGACAGTCTCACAAAAACACATGAGACTGTCTCCTGAATCTCGCGGAGCCCGTAGGTCTGCTCGACTATCGTCAATGTTTATAGAAACTATTACCATTCTAGAAAAAAAAAGCTACCGTACGTTTCATCCTCGGTATAAATTGTATAAAGAAAAAGAGAGAAAAAAGCACAAGATTTATATCTATCTGGTTTTGAAAAAAATTATCCTAAAAAATTTTCCAAACTTCGGTATACCAAGACTCGAGCTAACATTAAATGAGGAACGCTACAGAGTTCTTGATGCCAGCAGTATATGTATAGTAGTCTAGAATCCGGATCCAGTGTATATATATACTTTATAACTTAGATATAATACAAGTAAGTGAATGGTCATTCTGTATACGCCAGGTACACAGGCTGGAAAAGTTTATTTCCACAGAAAGTTCTAGGTATGTAAAGCAGTGCAATCTCCAGAATGGTATCCGTGCGCTTCGACGACAATAAAAGTGAACTACCGTCTACATCGCAACAAAACATCTTTGTAGTACGGTGCTCCGTACGATAGGACAGTTTGGCCTTCTCGTAATATTACGAGATTGCCAACACTAATCGATCGCCAAACCCGCTCCCCTCACCCTCGAATCTGCCCTTATATTACATGTATAGGTATATATATTATTGCTGTTTTCATCGTTGTCGTTGGCAAATAAAACAAACAACAATCATAACGCTGAGTTTCATAGTATTATTTGGCAAAGAGAAATACATACAAACATGTGTATATACCTTATACAATTCCCACTACTCTCCCTGTAAATGGATTAGACCAGTGAAACAGCGCGGTCACAGCGTATAGGTATAGAGAAGCTACTCGTGCCGGTCCGAGACTCGGCTGACTCGTTTGCGACTTACACTACTTGTTTAACTGCATCTTACACGACGTTTATAAAAGTGGGTTTCCGTGACCCGCGCGGTATTGCCGGTTGTAAGATAACAGGAAACTCATTGTGTAAAAAGCGCGACCCTCGTTCAACCCCAGAATCGAAAGATTAAAAAACAAAAAGCAAGAAAGAATGGAAAAAAAAAACAAAAAAAAAAACAGATAACGACGTGTACGCAATACTTGAATGGCCAGCTGAGGGTCTTGCGCTTTAAATTACAGCGGACGTTTTTTTTTTTCAACTAAACCTGCCAATTTAGCATAATTCGCAAAGTGCCGCGGATACTGCGATTAACGGATTCGCACAATTTTGACGAAACATACAGTTTATCAAAAACGCGAAATGCGATTATAGCTGTCTTTCGAATTTCGTCTAGATACTTTCGCTACCGACTACCGTCGCGTCGGTCAGGTGCAGTTTATGAATATCAAGGTTTGCCAGGACAATTCATTTACCACAGGATTGAAATATCGCGGGTAAACTCTATGGTGATTGCAAAACGTATGCCCGCAGGGTTATGAGCGTATTTCGAAACACATTTCCCTCGTTTCCTGTACGTTCGACTATTCAAATAAACGCCACGCTCTTGCCATGCCATGGAACGAAAAAGGATATAAATGAATCCACGCGCTCTGGTGTAGACTCGCAGTTTAATATTAAAGAAAATTGTAAATTTTTTACAGAATCAATTAACTATTAAATATCACAGAATATTACCAACGTTTCAAGCTATGTATATAATATACTCGATATTAAATACTGAATTGAAAATGGTTAAATTTTCTCTCTTGGCTCGGTGAAACTTCACGGGCTTTTAGCCAGCGCAATATTTTTCGACATTTTCACAGAATATTTGACAAAGAATTCACGCGGATGAGTATCTGCGCTTCACGCTGTGCCATAACAGTTTTACAACCCTTTATTTTATTATATATTTTTATTTTTACTTTTATTTTTATATTTATTTTTATTTTCATTTCGTTTTTCGTTTTCGTTTTCGTTTTCGGTTTTTCTGGCTTTATAGTTACGTCGTTGTGCCCAACGTTGTGAGCGCGAATTCTACATTATTTCCATCGTTCGTGAAATCCGCAGCAATACTCTGCCTGGTTCACAGTATTTCGATAGAATCGCCGCGCTGCTCCGGCTGACCATACGTAATTTTATTTGCAGTGTAGCCGAGTCATAGACAACCTCGCAAGCCAACGAGGCAACCGGTCAGACTCACCCCGATCACCGTATACCCGCGGTACTCGCCTGGGGACAAGGCCACAGCTCGTTAATTTTAATTGCACTATATTTTTTAACGAGAGGATATCGAATTATATTCTGTTGATAAATATAGTGAATACCGCAAAGCAGTATGGTGGTTTTTCCTGAGAGTCACTATACGCTCGAAAACACTCGCTCGATTGCATATGATAATTAATGCCTGTAGGCTATAGACACTGGGAAATTATTAATTTTCAATAGGTATTTCGTTGCATTCGGATTGTCGATGAATCAGCCATTAATCAGGTTACAAAATCGGGATCCTGTATTGTGACAAGCTCAACCCATCTCACTACTCAATCCAGGCTCAAACTCCGTACAAAAAATGTATATGCATGTGCTACGTAATTGGATCACTGTTTTTCTAGTAACCAAACGTTAAGCTCACTCTATCCTTCTCTCTCTCTCTCTCTCTCTCTCTCTCTCAAAGGGAACAGAATTACGGCTGTTCCATAACAAGAACCGTTAGGGTCAAGAGTGAAAATACAGACACCTACAGCCTACATCGTCAGCAACCACAATCCACCAGTGAATTTCTACGGACGAGATACACTCTGCCTGGTAACCAACGGCTATCCACTTACCTGTCGAGTATATCATGCCCACCGACATCCATATGCATGATTTTGTCCTGTCCGTGGTACTAGATCCTCAGAGAGCTATACATAGGAAAAGGGGTCTCGTTAAGGGGGTCTACGGGTCTTGGGGTCTCAGGATTTCACGTTTCCAGACCCTATCGTTCCTTCCTAGGAGCCACCGCAATGTCAATCGTAGTCACGCCTGAAGTACAAATACGAACGGACTCGTATTCCGAGCGTTATAGAAGGACGGGGGTAGGAGGTGGTTGGTGAATTTGGGATTTAAGATGACTCAGATAGGCAAGTTTTATTCACATATTTCTTCGCAGCAGCTGAGCGCTGTGAAATAAGGACATAGGTACTTTCGTTTTTTTCTTTTTTTTTTTCTTTCAACCGGACCTTTCGACGGCCTATACCTACCTACCGAGCAACTCCGTGTGCGGCTAACAAATTTATTTATATTTATTCATTCCTTTTGTTCATTCAAATTCGAAAAGAGGCGCGACGGGATCCATTATCTTCTGATCGAAGATTGATCTCCTGCCGTGCTCCGCTATTCCCATGAGATGAAAATCCCCGAATCCGCGCAACTTGGGTATAAATTTAAACCTAGACTTCCCCCGCCGAGTATCGACGCATGTTTGCTTACACAAATTTTCGAATACATTACTTGACAATCTATACCATCTCATACGTAATAGCATTGCAACTTAGGTATAAGGTATATATGTTTATACGAACAGTTGTGTTTTGGGTAGATACAACACGACGTTTACCGTATTGTCGACTATTTCGACAAACATAAAGCAGTGTGTTACCATAGTTGTAGAATCCGTAACTATATAGCATTGTCGGTATCCCCTAAAGCCTTGGCCAATGTGCATGAATTTCCATTGCACACGGTCCGTTCGCGAAACTACTATATCTAGGTCTCGCGGTGGACACCTAACCGGGGTTGGCTGGTGATTTGCATGAAATGAGGCCCTCTATATCCTATATCCTATATCCTATATCCTATATTCTGTCCCGTGTAGCTAGACGCGAGTACGCACCAAGTGTGCGAACCACATGCATACATATTGCATGGGCATAACACATACGTGTTGGTATGTACACGAGGGTCTATACCGCATATTTGAAGGTGTGTAGAATATAAACTTGCCAAGCAGTGATGCATACTGTACGGTGTGCAGTTGATAAAACTGAGTAGCTTAGCAGTGCAATATATTTCTATAGCGATCATACACGGCGCCAGTAATGAAACGCGAGTGCATTGAACAAGTAAGTGTTATCGTGCCATTGCGGTATGAGCGAAACGTTGTCATTGTGATTGCAACATCGCGTGGTTATAGTTGGGTTATGATAATAATTACTTGTCTGGCAGCAAATGGTCGTAATAATAGGTCTGCCACGTGTCTATGATATAAAATTTTGTGAGCTGGGTATATACTGCCGGGGTAAAGTTAATTGGAAGGTGGGCCTGCGAACGAAATATCCTAGGGTCAGTGGGTCACTCGGTCGTTCGGTCAATCGTTCGCTCCTTTTCGCAATCATAGAGAATTGTCTCCTTTCTCTGTATATTAGTGCCACTACCTCTGACGTACTTGAGCTGATTGTGACGGAATATGCTTATACCGTGCGTCTGTTAAGGGTGATTCAGTTTTGATTGAGAATTAAGTCTTGTGCAGTTCCGATCACAAATCATATTCCTTTTATTATATATATGCTATATAAATTTTACACTGGGCATAACAAAAATTTGAAAAAGTTCCATTCGAACGGATTCGTGTAAGTCCTTTCATATACTCATATTTCATCATTCGTTTGCGTGTCACTAATAATTATCCGGTGTTTAGTTCATTTGGTTCACTTGTTGTACCATTTTAAATCTAACATCTAATCTCTCACGCACTTTTGATTATCTCACAGTCAACTATTTTCACGTTTATATACCTCCCTTCTTCGTCGATTGATTGCTTTTATCAGTTTTTGATTAGTCTCTGCACTGCTTGAAATTTTCAATCACCGCTGTTCGCACCCTCCGTATAATTTTCCGTTAATCACAATCATTTGAATATACACTTTGCTTATACACTGTACACACTCGAGTCACGTGGCTCCGGTTTGGGTCAATTGGATTTCAATTGGTTTCGATCAAGCTGGCGATGAGAATTACGGTCAGTTTACCCTGGGATGAACAGCTCATCTCAGCATATTCCCTATCAAGAGTGTGAGCAAGGCAAGAAGAAGTTTAGGCGTTATCCCACAGCTGCCACCGTGTTGCATAGCGGCTGGATGCTCACCTACGACAAACATTTCAATTTCAAGCTCAACTCTCTGTACCTGCCACAGAATTATTACGAAGCCCACTCTATTTCAAGCCTCGGTGCAGTACGCTCCGTTGAATTTATGTGCCAAGTGTCGCCGTATTTATAAAATGTAAACGTTTCATGACCTCGAATAAAAGGTACGTGTTTATACGCGTCCACTATAGGTATATATATATACCTATATCCTCCGTATCAACTATTTTCTCAAGAAATAATATGTGAGCACCTATTCGCTTCCAGGTTGAGATCTATGAGGAGGCTTACCGTTCAGAACGTGAACAACGACGCTCGCGGAGGCTGCGTTTTTAGGAACGCAGGAATAATTGCCACTGTCGGTCAGCTCGGCCCGGGTAACCAGAAGTTTGCTAGTTGTACCTGTCTCTGTCTTCTCTGTGACCAAGGACACTCCACCCCTGTTAATTTTAACGAATATTATGTTTCTACACAGTCCACGTTCTCAGATTTATTTACGGGACCCATTTCGATTCCAAAGTACTCGGTATGCAACAAAATTGGGACCGTGAACGTGACTTTATTTTGAAATGATTAAGCGTTAAAAATGTTCCAAATTTAATCCTATTTCAATCTCAAATCAAAAACGAACCTAGGGCCATCAAAGTCCACGACAGCGCCAGCATGATACCACGTGACACTGCTTGGCGGAGCGCTCTGGACATTGACTGTGCAGGTCAGGCTGATGGTGCTTCCTTTCTTTACGAAAACTTCTTCGGGGCCCCAAATCTTGGCTTGAGCGTCTGTGACAAATTTTCTTTTACTGTCTATCGGTGTGTAAAAAACAAGTTTAACGCCAGTTTCTCTAATCGAAAAACGCAACGACATATCGGACACGCGACCCGTTCCGTGAAGCGAAAATGAAATAGTGATATCAGCATTATCCTTTCATCAAATTCAAAGAAGTATCTCGCGATTAGAAAAACGATAATCCTTCACGTCTGCAGTCTGCTAATTATATTAAACTCGTGTTACGTGTTAAGATCTCGCGAGCCATTATTTCAAATACCTTTATCCTCTGACACTCTGTTAAATATCGTATAATTTCAAACGGGATTCACCTTGGACGTTGAGCATAATGGCCAAGTGGATCTTTGGCTCAGTGTTCACCTGGCACTCGTAAATTCCAGCGTCTCTTGGCTGAACGTATTCAATTTCAAGGTCCCAATCGTCGGAGTTCTCAGGATGAATGACGGCAAACCTCGCGTCTCCAGTGTAGGTGTAGATCGAAGATGTCAGAATGTGGAGGTCTCGCTTTCGCATCCAGGATACCTAAGGACAGAGGATGAACCGTTCCGAGGTTTTGGGTCACAATTCGAATATCGGAGAATGGTCCAAGATACAATTGAATAATAATAATAATAATAATAATAATAATAATAATAATAATAGTAATAATAAGAATAATGGTAGTAAGAGATTCGAAGAATAGAGAAGATCGTTATAGCGCAAAACGGTCAACGTATATTCTCGCCGGTCATTAAACTGGTCAAGCGTCTCAACAGGAAATGTGACTAGACGGCGAGTTTTACAACTTAACAACAAGCAGAGTAAACCGTGAGGTGAGCACGTCAGCTACATCGTTATATTTCGTAAATGTATGTATACCAAGTGGGTACGTTATACCGAGGTACTGAACGTTATAACCGTTCGTCTGTTTATCTCCACGAGCTGTTATGATGAAAGAGAGTAATAAAAGCTCTTGGGTTCGGTATATCTACCTCGTTTATCCAAAATGGTGGATGGTGCTAATTCCACGTAAGCTTGAGTGTGTGCCGCGTTATTCACTGTTCAAATATCGCGGAATATTGAAAGACTTATTATACTCCCTTAAAATTGTCGAGAATTAAAACGCGTCCGAAATTTTACGAGCATTGAATCCTGGGATTTAAAGAGTCATCGATTCGACTTAGAAAAAGCTGAATTTTACGACTACGTGACACTTGTCATTTTAACCGAAAACCAAATTATCATAAACTTACCGTCCGCTCGCCGGGATGCTTGACACGACAATGCAACACAACGGGCTGGCCCACAATGGCCGTCACGTTTTTTGGTGACACATCTATAAAGAAAGTTTTCTCCGTAGAACGCGTCAGTTTCTGGCTATCTCCGACTACGTTTCGTGGGCTAGATCCAGCTGTGAAGCAACATTTGAATAGACAAAAAAAAAATTGTAAGAAACATTGATTTATGTATAAGTTTGAAATAATTGGCTGACAATATCTTAGCGTATAGGTATATGACCGCGAAATCGTGCAAAAGCCAAAAAGCTTATTCCGGGTATGAAATTCCACGACTTTACATCGGCTTCGTCTTATAGCCTCGTCTTGTCACGACTTCCGGAATTGATCTTGTACTCAAGCCTGGAGGGTCTGTTAATTAGTCCGAGTCTTAGCGACCGCAGAGTTCACTGCGTACCTACTCCGAAGTAATTTCAACAGCGCTTTCGTCCGACTGTATAAAACAACTTCCGTGAGTGCTTTGCTACGGTACACGGGAACTCCGAGTATTCAAAGCTATTTGCCACATTCTGAGGAACCCGACATCAAAGAAACTTGTCTTAAAATCAGCGCAGGAGGTGCATTGCGCCACCATGTACTACATATATAACGTATGTATGTATGTACATACATACAACCGGGGGTTGTAAGATATATCTACCGGGAAAATGTGGAAATAACTTCTCAGACGCGAAATTTTTCAATGGTCAAAGGAGGGCTCATAAATCGGGTATCCATAGACAGCCAGTCAACCGAAAACTCGATACGAATCAGTGAAATTCGGCTCCGAGATCCGGATGAATTCTTATCAATCAAATTTACTGTAGCCTTTCCCGCATGATAAATTGAAGAAACGTGACGTCGCGTCGGCCTTAGAGGGGAATCTCTGAATTGACGCACCTATGGCACTAACTCCGGAACCGGATGGTTCTGCATGAAAGATGTAAGCCGTCGCTCCAAGCAGCGCAAAAGTCACCCGTAAGACGGCCATACTATTTTTTCTTTCTTTTTTTTTTTTTTCTTCTGATTTTTTCGCCAACTCTCATTCATTTGGCGCCCATTCCTTGATGCTGCAGCTACGTGCACCGGGTGCTGCGCTCCGGGTGCTCGCGCTCAACCGAACAAACCAAACTCCTTGTCGGACATCCCGACCACTAGTTGCCACTCCAATATTATCTCACACTATGATATTCCTCGATGGATGTATGCGTGTGTTATTATATCGTTCCAATTGTGCCCGATGTGATTCCGCTAAGCGAAATATTCACAAGACGTGTCCTTGCGGATGAAAATTCTTCGGCTGTTGCAGGTATCCGAATTAAACGATCCACGATTCACTGACATTATTCTAAAAAAAAATTTTAATTATTATATATTGCAGCAAGTGGAGCTGCTACAATCCGCGTATAATTAGAACTGTTTATCTTGATTAAGCAATTAATGCTGATCGACGAGCCGTGACACGTGATCGTATCACTGAATTAGCAGTTTACTCTTTGAACTCGGTTTTGATTAGCATACCAAGCTAGAGACTTCTCACTTCACTTGCTATCGATGGGACCCTCCGCCCGATAATATAGACTTGATAGACTTAATTAGAGCAATTGACTCCTAACCACTCAACTGCAAACTTTGCACTCTACTCGGAACCGAGGGTGGAGCACGTCTTAAGAGCGATCATTTAAGGGTGAACTTTCTCTCAGCGGTAATCACCACGTGGAAATTAAAATCGACGATAAAATTAAGGAAGTAAAGGAACAAGAGCACACTTGAAATTTGTTTAAAAAAAATTCACTAATGCTCTTGTGACTTGTCTGCATCTCACCACGGTACTGTTTATGGAAAAAAAAGACAAAAATTATTATGTTCATCACCATCTGCAGGCTAGTGGAGGTCGCGCGCGTTCGCCAGACTGGAATTGCTGCTCCTCCAGGAACAGACCTCCGCACGGAGAAACGCGCGCTGCATGTACCGGCCCGGCCCACCCGCGTTTGCGCGCCCTGAACCACCCTCCGAATCCTTCAGCCCTCTTGCAGCCCCCTCTTTACCCTATTCGTTTCTTTAGCTTTCTCGCGCCACTTGCAGCTAGGCTTTCGCCCTCGCTTTACCTCTTCCTCAGCCTTACCTTCTGCATCCTCTTTGGCACCACTCAATCCAGTACCTTTACGACCTACCTCACGGCCATTCCGCACCCTTTGATGGTGAAATCTTCCTCGACAGGGTGCGGGGAAGAAGTCTCCGAAAAAATGATCTTTTGACTAAATTTCTTGGTGGTTCATAAACTGAATTTGTTTCTGAAACACTGTGTGATAATCTCGGATTGATTATGCATAATGTACATATCTATGGACTACATACATAGGCGTATACCTATTTATCGTGGATTTGACAACTTCGAGAGAAAGCTCTGCGAGGAAATATTGTTAGATTATTTTGTACAAATAATAGATAACGTTGCGGGAATATGAAGGCAATTGAAGAGTCGTCTTTGCCTCTCGGCGTCGTAACTGGGAATGCTTTTTCATTCGAAGTCTAGGTTTGTGAAGTTCAAGGCTTAAAATTTTTTCGATCCATTGCATGTATTTCGCGAGCGCTGTTTAAGACGAAAAAGTTTATACACTCTAAATGTAACCGTTAACTTTAGCTTTATTTAAGTTATACGTTTCTTTCTTATACCTCGAACTTTACAAGTACGTTAGAAGTACAGCCCGCATTTCAATCAACGAATTTCATTATGTATGATCAGTTAAACCCCCAAGTCATGATTGATATATGATAATACATAATAGATCCTCCCAGAAATTGTAACAAGCACCCAAAAGGGGCTAAATTGTCGTAATAATTATCCTTCAAATTGCGGGCTTGACTGCTTGACAAATGTCTTCGATCTGATAAGTATCCTCACGCATACCCATTAATATAGTGCCGTCATTAATTATTAAAGCTTCCACATTGATAACACGAGTTTGTACGCTCGTTAGACTTTAATCGTTATTAACATAATACAACGTCGTTAATTGTCCTGTATTTTCTCCAGGACTATAGGGATCCTTTCGATACCTCATCATCCTTTTTCTTATAATCTTAGTCCTAATTTGATGTCTCTCCAGGTGATGAATTGACAGCTTTTCCTGTACTTTTCCATCCTAGCGGTTGTTTTCAACAGCTGAAAATTAGCTGACCATCTTTACAGATCGAATAAATTTAACCGTTTGATGGAAATACGAAATTTATCGATTGGTGGCAAGACAAGGGTATTCTCGACGATGGATACTGCGCTGTAGGGCTTCACCCTGACGGTTCACATCGGTCTGTGATAAACCCTCTGCGTTACCGACACTAGGGGTAGGCAGTTACCTACCCTTAACTGAACGACATCCCTTAAGGTGACTTTCAACTTGTGGTATTTCGGTGAACTGTTTCTACCGAAAAAATTCATTGATATATTTTCATTTCGCGATTGCAGATGGCTGGGGTACGCATTTTTGGAGCTTTCTTCTCTGGGACCAATATGTTCATGATTTAAAAACGCGCAATCAATTAGTTGCATACAATTATGCAAAAGTATCTCGAGCCATCAATTGCTGATCTTATTTTTTCATTAGATCAGAGAGATGCTATTAAATTTTCTTTACTCGAGTATTCGCTCCCATTGAGTCCTAGGCTGATCGTATAACACAATATGTATTATTGGAGGATCAGCCACAGAGAATTACAAGACTGCCTAGAGTATGTATACCAGAAGTCTGAATTACGAGCGACATACCTATCGGTTCGGTCGAATACCTCGTGCGATTTGAAATAGTTTTAGATATACCGTCTTCATCTCGTGCCTACCCAGCGATCAAGTGATGTTTCATATAATAATGCCATAGCTAAAAAAGCTAATTACCTCAAGTTTCGATTACCTGGATCAAAGATATTGCTAGTCAATATTCGAAAATTAGTTATTGATTTTTCTTTGAGGGAAACTCACTCGCCTCAGTCCAAAACTGGTTGAAATATCGCACAAAAGGCGGAGTGGCTTGATAAGAGTCGAAGAGCTACTTGGTTAGAGATTAATAATAATGATAATATTGATAACAATATTGATGAATTGTAATCAAAGAACATCTAATCTTCTTACTATTTTAACTGAATATTTGAGATTCGGGTGCTTGTATAGTTGGAACGTAAGAATCATCCAGCTATTTATGAAGTATAATTATACTTTTTAATGAAAAATCTAGGAATGTTTCCGCTCGAAAAAAGCTCAACAAGTTCTCATGATTGTTGAAATCTTTGAAATTCCCGTGAAAATATTTCGTCCATTTCGAAACGGTTTCTGGGAAGAAATTTGACGTTTGAATTTGACACTGAATCAAACCAGCTTATATTTTCGAAATTAATTTTACCCCTGGAGATTTTAACGATTGGTTGAAAATAACAGGAGTGATACGAAAAAGGGAATTTGGTGCCTTTCCTGATATACCTGAATATCATACGGACAAACATGTTTTCGACGAAGATATATATCCTTCGCCTGCAATTACCGCGTTAAGGATTTAGGAGACAGTAAAACGCTCCAAATGTCTATCTTTCGTGACAACGTCACTCACGCGTTCAATCAGTCATTCAGTCGTTAGATACCTAATTCGAAAGGTCTATTGAATGTCAACTTGAAATTCGGTCGGACAGTGGTATAAGAATGAAATATGCAGGAAGTTTAAGTCATGCCTAACCTACCCCGCAGAGTATCCGGCTACAATGGGACCGGAGGGGTGCGGAGGGATCACGAAGGGTTACGCCAAGACTCAAGAGTACAAGGAGAAGGAAGAAGAATGAGAGGAGGAGGAGGTGGTCTCGCGTGGCATGGGATTCCAATGGGAATACTGAAGGGAGCTTTGAGCCGTGGGTCCTGAGTTTCGTAGTAAAGGGATGACGATGGGAGGGGGGAAGGGATGCAAGACTGTACCTACATACTCTCAGAGCAAACGGTTGGGCGTGCGCCGAGGTAGTCCCGCGCGAAACGAAACTCAGCGGCCGTGTCTCGCGTGGGTTACTATTCCCGACCGGCGATTCCCTGACGCCTCAACTCCTGAGTGCAGGCGCTCCGAGTGTGTGACTGACTGAGCTTTTGGAAGGAGACCGATCTGTGCGATAGTTTTACTCTAAAAAAAAAAATCGAAGAGGCTGGGACAAGGGTGGTTCAGCTCTTAGGACGAGAAGTGATTTCTTGGTCCGCGGCCGGATTCATCCAGCAACAGATATGTCGTGGCCGATAACGGTCTGTCTGACCGATCTGCAGTGCGTTTAACTAACACGTGTTGCACGCGGTAAGTACCCTGACACACAATAAATTAACCTTCTTCGTGCGAGTGGAAAATCCTAATCAATCATTTTTAATCAACACCGTTTCTTGAGTGTTCATGAAAATCGAGATCAAGTGATTCGGTTTACGATGCTTCGAAGTGATATATAACTGGATGATGACGATGATGCGTATCGACTTTCTTAAAAGATGTTATTATTTCTCCTAACGAGTGATCAACTTTTTGCTTCTTATTTTTGGTTCATATTGTCAGTTAATAAGTTAGTCTTCTAGAATGAAAGAAATCCGACAAGGATTGTTATTATTCTACTTTCATCAAATTATATAAGTTGCCTAGAGAGCTGAAAGCTTTCTTTGAATTTGATTGTACGGACCAGAAAAGTTTTTTTTTTTTCTCTCGTTTTCTCTTTTGTTGACTTTTTCCGCGGTTTTTTTGCCCCCTGGTTTTTTGGATCCCATACCTATTCGAGACTCGCGGTATTGTTTTACGAACTTATTTCAATGAAATGGTAGTTCGCTTATCTGATTCTGAGTGCGATCGAGCCAATCATTCTATCTTTTAAAGCTCATATTTGATCCACTCTTTTTTAACTTTGATATGACTTTTTAGATTTACGGGATATTTGACTTCGGATGTATTTACACAGCTTCAAAAAAACTCAGACCCAGAACTCTGATATGTTTCGGTCAAATTATCTACCTGCCGAAATTCAAACGCTGCAATAAACGGCGAGAGTCTCGATAATCCGCATAACCAATGCACTTTTACTCCTGACATGCTGCTTTTTTTTTTTTTTTTTCTTCAATTAGCATAATGCGCTGTGAGACGAGGCTTGTTTTTACGCGAGCAAATAGTCGGAGATTGAATTCATTTCACTACCAAATGTATTATGGCTCCGGAGCTACTCTGCAAGGGAGCCAAAAGCTGGGCCGGAGAGCAAGGAAAGTGCACGTTAGTCCGAAGCTCAAACGATTGAGCTTGCATGTTGATTTAAAGTTTAAACCAACCGACGATTCGACTTTCGGTAACCTTCCAAAAAACACTTAAATTACAATATTGCGAGTCGTAAAACCCTGCCGAATGTTTACCTTACCGTACTGTTAACCGACGACGCCCACGGCTAATGGGCCGAAAAATACAACCGTTATTTCAGACTCGAGGATTTTTTCTGTCGTTCGAAAGCTTTATAATGCGTAGCTGGGTACATGCGTTGGATGATTGAAATAAACGTGATTTACGTTCCGATGAAATTTTTCGAAATGAATCTGGGCGTAATCTTGGAAAATAAAAACCGTAGATTATATGGGCACGCGTGGAGAATCGAGTCGAGGACATACTGAGACCAGAAAAGAGGAGAAAAACCAATAAGAAGAACGGCACAATCGCAGAGGCGAACATGGTCCCGCGAGAAAACCACTCTCGGCATGGCGTGCCACTTCCCGGGACGAAATAAGTAAATAAAAGGAAATTTCTTGCCGCCCCTTAGGGAGCACCAGGTAACGCGCAAAGTACCTGCCCCGCGGAAAGTAACGCTCATGGGAAAACCAACGAATACAGTCTACAACCATTTAGGCTTTAGAGTCAAACTAATGCCGCGACGGAGTTAGAGTTTGTTAATGATATTTGTTCAGCGCGGTGGAGCTAATGCACTGCAAACAATTACATCCATACCCCTACCCTATTCACTAACCCTGTTCTACCAACCATTGGCCAACTCTCTCAGAGCTATTATACCTAGATTCTAGACTCTGTAAGGTCTTCGTAGGTATAGGAAACGGCAGAAAGCTGCACCGGTACGTATCTAGGCGCAGGAAAGCAACTATACGTATAGGAATGTAAGTAGACTTATGTTTGTATTGCATACGCGCAGCTTTACGTACAGTTGCCAAGCCTCAGAGCCATCGCATTTCGCAATAGAATTTCATCTACTCCCTTGCCTGACTGCTGGAATCTCCGCATTCTAACCAGAGTATCTCGGCTCCACAGAAATTCGTAACTAAGAGCTTGCGAGGCTGGTGTATACCTATCTAGCCACTGCGGAGTTTGTACGGAGACATTTGTTCGGGAGTTAGAAAAGATCCTATACGATATATTGTGCAGTAGTATAGGTGACCTTTGGCTTTGGCAGGACAAAATTGAAGGAAGGATAAAAATACCGTCGAGTTATATCTGGAAGGATATCATCTGACCTATGTGCCTAGAATTCTGCGAAAAAAACGAGTCTTTTTCTAATCACATTAACAAGAAATTGTGAATTTTTTTTTTCAGAAGTTTCAAAATTTTTATAGTGGCGAATTTTTACCGCGGTCTGTGCGGGACGGAGATTTTGAACGAGATGAGTGTTCCTAGGGGTGTTCAACGAATTCTCAACGTATATTGGAAGATTAATTTAATTCTATTCCCGCCTTTCATTAGTTGCCTTACTGCCTCGCCACTTCCTCCGTTTTTGTAATTAGTCAATAGACGGTGAACCCGGATACTGGTTCTTTGTTATACGGCTTCTGTTATTCGATACAGAAAGGATCTCTCGGCTATGCATCCAAATGAAACTGCAGTAGCTATCTAGGTACACGTATACCTGTATAATAGTTGTGGAAAACTATTTTGAATGAAAATAATTCCGCAGTTTGTTTGATAAAACATTCCGAATGTATAGCAAAGTTAAATTTTCCAAGAACAACCCGCTAGCGTAGGTAATACCGGAAATTAGATAATCGCTCCTTTCCTTTGTTTTATCAAAACGTAATCACGCCACTGCAGAGGCAATACCCGGACTCCGTTAGGTATATCTGGAAGCAACCGTGTCGTTTAATCTCTCAAAGCGAACGTTTCGTATTGCGATGAGGTTCCAGGAACGTCGCCACAACTGTCGGCGTTAAAAATCACGACAATCGTAAAGGTCCGGACGCTCGACAAAATCTTACGCGCTCGGCTATGGTTCGCCCACTTTGCACCCCTATACGAAATAGCCCCGGTACTTTGCGGGGCGCGCTACAAGCCAGCTTAAAAAAAAAAAAAAAAAATATTAGGGGGGACGACATGGAATGGGAACAGCAAAACAGTTGCCCGCACCTGTTTTGCGATCTAACTTTTGAGTATCAAACAAAAAGTACGATCTTCTTCAACATGTATTTTCCCACGGACTGATCCATTGCGTGAATTATAATAATTGGCACAGGACATTTATATTTGTATATAGACCATACGTCTGGGTTCTGATATTCGGGTAATCGAATGCGGTAGGTATATAGGTTGTCGATGTACACGCACCGGAGCATAGATTTAAATTGAATTTAAATTGAAAATACTTGAGACTTCTCAAAGGAAATCAATGATGTTTATCCTGTATAATTGGCGCGACGATGTGAAAAATACTCTCGCACGTTTCCGGGAGATAAAATTGTTTATCATCTTGTATAATGATTATCTTTATCATTATTATTATTATTATTATTATTATTATTATTATTTTGTTTCGTTTTTAATTAGACCTTGGGATGTCATACTTTACGCGTCCGACATGCTTCCGGGTGATAAGATTGTTCATCATCGTGCGTACTCAACGAATGCACGATATAATTGGCTATTAAATTATAAACAAAAATGTCGATTATCATTATTGAGACTGTAGAAATATGCAAATTATAAAAACTTGAAAGATTTTAAATGAAATACAATACGTTTCGAAGTATAATTTAATCAATATCGATAATGACTAAAGCCACATGCTGAAGAAAAAAATTATTATAAACTTTTTCGATTATGTGTCGTATATACGAATTATTTTTAACCGTCTGTTCAAGACTGCAGCTACAAAGTACTATACATATTTAATTCGAACTAAGATCACCTGAAAACTCGAATTTTATTCTATGTTCGATTATTCTTGTTCCTTTCTTCAATTTTCGTCCCGTTTTAGTCAAGTTTTGCTATTCAACATCTTTCAACTTGATTTAAACCAGTCATATAGTCTTCTCATTTTTATTATATTGTATCTAGATGAGGGAAAGAATTTGATACCCTATTGGCACAGATACGTATTATACGCAAGTGAACGGTTCGTGAAAATCAACCACAAAACATCTCCCAAGACACGGAAGTCTGAGTATTAGGGAAAGAGACACCGCGACAAGGCAAATGAAAGCGAGGTTGTGTAAGTGCGTTGGTGTACTTGGGGTAAAGTTTGTACTCGGCATCGTCAACAGGCATATCCCTATTAGAAATTCCGGGGTGTCAAAGTCGAAGCCAGTGAGCTGCGTGGATTCGCGACGAGTAGGTACGAGGAGTCAGAAGGCAGGACTACAGCAACTACATGTAGCGATCTGGGAGGGGTGACAGGACGAGAAAAGAGGGCGCGAGGACGGAGGAAGTCAAGTGACCGAAATTGACCCGCTCGCGCGTAATATTGCAGGCTCATCGTTATGTATACAAAATAGGTACATACATACATGTATGTACACATAGATGACTATACGATATTAAAATGACTTCATGTCCAGTCCTCGTTAGCGAGTAACAAAAAATCCGCGGATCGAAAATGAAAGACCCGAAAAAAAAAAATGTTAAAACCTGAAAATCACGAAACAAAGACTCGATTTTAGCCACTCCGAAACACAAAGGGTTCTCGAGTTTGTTCAGGCTATAAAATTTTTGATGAATCTCATCAAGCGATTAGTTTCCTTTGATCGGTTGGTACACATCATACACATAAATTTCTGTATGTATGAATAAAAGTAACGACAATTCTCCCGTTATGGATAATAACGTATACCTATACGGACACATATACATACGTACATTGTACATATATGCAGACACAGATTTAGTTAGGTACAGGCATTGGTGGTGTAAGGTTTGATTCACTGGCGCACCCTCTGCAGTTGTTGGCTCTTATCGTTATTTCAAATATCCCAACACGACCATCGAGCGCTTGCGGAGGTATAACCGCGACAGAGAGGACAGCGTAGGATAGGATAACGACGCCTAGCACAGCAACTGGTCATGATATATCAACCGGAAGTTGCGCACCGGCGTATGGTGAGAATTGTTGCACGCCTACGTACACTGTCCCGTAATCTCGAGGGCCAGGTTGAATGTATAATTTCATTACTCGGGCAACAACTGGACGTACCTCATGGCAGGCCGCGTCCTTCTTAATTTACAAGAACACGGTCGGAGGTTGTGACGGTTTTCAGACGTTTGCAGAAACTTGCCAAAATGGAAAACAATCAGAATTTTGTATCAAGTTTGTCGCATTCATGCCCGGATTGTCCTAAATCTAATGTTGCTGGGCAATTTTGGATATACCTTTACCATACGTAAGGCGTTTTTCTGTGAATTTGGATTGTAAATCACGTCCGCGAGAAATATTCTTTTCCCCACAGCGATAAGCTGCCATATTGCGCGGTTCTTTCGTGACATTCTGGTTATTTTTATTATTTTTTTTTTTCTTTTTCACAGAAGGAGAGTGATGTTTCGTGGGAATCGTGATGTGAATATCACGGATGTCATGTTTTGGTTATTTAAAAAAATTACCATGGCTGATATCGTAGAACTCTGAAAATAAAATTTATCAAATGCTATACCTACCCAGATTATCCTGAAGCGTCGTTGCGTGCTCGTCGTAACTGTATATTGCCTAGTAAATTCTAGACGAAACTCTAATTGTTATTTGGTAAGGGTGCATCGCTGGGGTTTGCCACCCGGCGATAAACCACGTGAGATTCGCGACCGAGTACCTACCCACGTTGCAAAAACCTAAATAAATAAAAGGACCATAATGCGTGCGGATACATTACGGTTACGTGTGCGAACACACAGGTGCTTGGCATCTCGTGCGAAGGGAGGTTAGCCCACGTGACGTATCTTTTCATCTTCCCGACGACCCCTAAGCGACGCCCTACGTCCGGTCATCTATTTCTTCCCAGAGTCAATGAAAACAACCTATCGGCTATCGGGCCGTCGTGACGCGTTGCCTCACGACGTTCGACGAAACGGTGACTCTAGTGTTTATATATAAATTTGAGGAAGGTGTTGCTGTAACCGGATGTAGAAAAAATAGGACGGAAAATTCCCACTGTCTTGATACTGCATTTACACGAGATAAGCAAGAAAACCCAACAACATATGAAGAAATGTCCCGGACGAAGAAAAAGTGTCTCGACCAAAAAATAGGAGATGAAGAAGTGTCGAACGAATGAATTTATGACGAAAAACTGTCAGATAACCGTTCGGATTGAACAATGTATGGCAACTCTTCATGCCTATCACTTGAATGTAAAATCCTGTAAATTTCAGATCTCTTTATCGAACCGATTCTGAAATTATTCACCGAATTTGTAGGACTAGACTGACATCTGTCTAAAAACCGAATGATACTCGGATGACAACGGTTCGAAAACGTTGGGATTCGTTGAAATCAGCAAAATTCATCTTCGACCGAAACCAATACTTTTCGCATATCGCCAAATGTAATGAAAAGTGGAACTACGTTGAACCGTGGAAATTCTTTCGGGCAGGAGATGGATGCCGGTTTTTGATTTTAATTCGTTTTTTAGGCGCTACCTGCGCTTGAATTTGCCCATTGTGTGCCGGGTAGTAGAGTGTCGAAAGAAATTTGGTTTCGCGGGTGAATTAAAAAAATATAATTGTCATTTTAGTAAAATATTTTGTAAATCGCTCGGCATTGTTTTCGATGGAAATGTCATAATTTTGGCTAAAAGCATTCATCAATTTTCAATCCATCAAGCTCCATTAAAAAGGCGGAGTATAATGCTGCATAAAGTAGAAAAAGAAAAAAAAATTGATATCAAATTACGAGAAGATATTGAGGAAAAGTCCTTCCGTATACGAGAATGACGGGAAAAATTACTAGCGAAGTAGATTCGTACGTTACAAACCATTGTCAATTTATTTCTGTGAAATTGTACGACAGTGTCCGCTTCTCTCCAACGAGGATCGATTCAATCATCCGTAAAATCGTACGAAACATTAACCATGATTTGATATCTGAATTCGAGATTTCGTCAAGAGCTTTAGAGTCTCTTGGTAAAGGGAGTTCAGCTACAAAGTTTCACGTAAACTGATTCGGCTACAAAATTACATCTCCTATCTCGGATATAACGCATGTTCACAACGACAGATGCATCTCGTGAAACTACAGAAAGTTCAGTAGTTTCTGAACGCAGATCCAGACCGCCGAGTAGCTCTGATTAAATTTCAACAAAGTCACGGATCTTCGGCAAAGAAATATTGAAGTCTTATTCAACTCTGTAATTTTACCGTACCAAAGGCAATAAGGGAAGAAACTGTGAGAGTTCACCTGTTGCCCGAGTTTACAAGCTGCCAAGTGGCATGAGAGAAAGGTGGATAAGAAAAGACCACAGAAAACTAAAGACTGCTGACAATTAAGAGCGAATCTTTATATAGGTATATGTAATACGGCAAAGTCTGCGGAGATGAACCGGATTAAAATGTCGGAACGGGACTGACTATTTTTCACCTTTTAAGTGCTACCAAATTTTTTCTTGATTTCTCTGTTTCATTACAACGTTCCCACCATTTTTCAGAAGATTGCCCCGTGCTTCGATAAGCTTTTCTCTGTCAACGTCATATGTATCCATCTACGTACCCACCGCCAATTTCTCATATCCCTACGTAATATCACACAGCGAACAATCAGTCAATCTATCGATCTGGTTTAAATGTCAGCGTAAAATCATAGCCTCGTGTCTAGGCAGCATAGTAATTTGTCTTTCAAATAGCCACGCAAATATATGATATATATATTTTTTTTCTCATCAATGATTTATCGAGAACGTAAACCGAAAAAGGGCAAGCAGTTAAAATTTTTCGTGTCAGTCGGCCACGCCACGTATTCGACGTAACACGTCCTCGTCGACTGCCCTGAGTCTCGAATGAAGTTGAATGATGTATGTAGGTATTGGGCTGGTTTCGCGAGGTGCTGAAGGGTTAAAAGGGGGTGAGAAGGGGATGCTAAGCACGAAGGTAGGGTGGACTAGGCCCGTTCAACTCAGTTCGGTTTCGAGTTCACGGTTTGGTTCAGGCATTTGTTTAGCTGACAGTAACGCGCGAGTAATAAACATACTTGGTTGCTCCGGAGGTACTGCTGCGGGGTTGTGTATAAAGATAGGGGTCGGGATGGGCCCAATTCTATATCACAGATTTGAAACAAACTGAACGATGAGAATCTAGCTCGCTCGTTGTTACGAAAGTTTGAAAGATTGCGCTGAAAAAATGATTCACGTATTTCTTTTTCTTTTTTTTTTTTTGGCCAGCAATAGGTAAGCGAAAAATTTATTACTACCCGCACGACTTTAGCAATATCATATTCTGATTTGCGTAGAATATTCCTAACGGGAATTTACCCTGTGACCCTTCGACGACCACGACGGGGTATTAGAGATGAACAAAAAACGTGAAACGTGCGGTCGCTAAACTTCTTTCCTCCCGAAATTATCCGCGTCAAAGTCCCTCCCTTGTTCTGGCGGCGGCTGTTGATGGTACCTTTACAAACGTGTCGCAAAACCATGATACGTGTACGCTTTGTTGGTATGGTATATATGCGCGGCAGAAGAGGGAACCCGAGGCATTTCATGTATGGGTGGTTTCATGCAGCAGCTTTTTATCACTTCCTGTTACGGGAGGAATTTGTCGCAGGAAAGTAGTGCTCTATAGAAATAAGCGTCGAATTGAATCGAACATTTATCAAAAATACGAAAAACAAAAATAGAGAAATTGATACACTGTACTAGTCTCCATTGAACCGATATCGAGCATTGTTCGAAAAATAATTAATAACGAGACAAAGATAGTCGTATGATAGGTTATTCGTATTTTTGAATTTACCACGTTCGAGGGTGATGGGATTATAGAAATTCGTCTGGTTGCGAAGAGTCCAAACGAAGAACGGCATATTATTTAATACTGAACGAAGTCGTTATTACTTTCCACAAATACATATATCAATTGGATATCGATTCATAATTATTACTTACTACACATATAACTGCACCTTACTAGAATACGAGAGAATTTCATTCAAATGATTATCAAATTAATCAGACGAAGTGAGATGCCTGATAGACCCCTCTGGGTCTTGAATATATTTTATCCTTTCTAACTGATGCTTATCGGGTTCTATGACCCGACTG
Source organism: Macrophya alboannulata (assembly GCA_949628255.1). Lineage (NCBI taxonomy): Eukaryota > Metazoa > Arthropoda > Insecta > Hymenoptera > Tenthredinidae > Macrophya > Macrophya alboannulata. Next base: position 15,769,804 of record OX451209.1, read on the forward strand.
AAGCGGAAAAGTAGAAGGGTTAGATCTCCGAGCTTGTAGAAATACATTTGCCGCTGTACCTATACTTATCTAAAATCTAGACGCGGATGAATTGAGCAGAAGGTATTTCGTTGGCTTTGATTTTGTGTAAAACTTTCATCGATTGGATAGGGATAATTAATTATTTATTATATTTCGAGACAAACCGAAAGCATAAGGAATCGATAATTCTCGAAAAAGAAAATTTCTACCCGCATTCAAAGCTCGTACAAAAAATAAAGTAGAATACATGAATAAAAAGAAGCTAGGAAACTCGGAACTCTCGAAGGCTGACGTATCGACACATCGTGCTCCGCTCCGCACTTCGAAGCTTTCATTATTTTCCTCGCCAACGCGACGCGACGTTCCCACACGTTTTCGTATTACTAGAGTCCAATAATTACTCTTGGGTCATCTGAACTTCACCTGCTCGCCGTTAGACTAATTATCAAAATATACCTACGCGTATATTCATGTTTATACCATCAAAGTAGAATCACACCCAGAAGATTTGAAATTTTAGTGTCATTCGTTTTTTCGTTTTTTATTTGCTGATGTACAAACTCATCATAGATGTAATAAAATACCATCAAACGTAAAAGCTGATTAGATGTGATACGTGCAGTCAGGACTCGGGAGTACGTAGTCAGACCTCGTACGGTACTGTCTGCAATCCGTTGACGCAGACCGTGTGCATAAAACTATAAGCAGATGTATTTAAACCTGGTGCTGCACATTGAGGATAATATATCGTTGAAACAGAAACAGGGAACGGAGAGGTGAACAGGAAGAGAATGTGGGATAAAGGTACATCTACTGCCCGCAGGCACAACTTAATGAGCTTCCTGCTTGCGTTGATTCCGGCTCAACCTCGTCGCGTTGCGTTGCGTTGCATTGCGTTACGATGCAATGCATTTAGAAATTCCACTGCCGTTTGGTTCTGACGTATGTACAAGATCGAAGGATTATTGTAAAGGGAAGAAGCGTCGTCGTGACGTTGTGCCAGAGACTGCGTCAACGCGTCCCTATTCACGCGAAGAGACTATGCCCTCCGTCCTCGGTTCTGTCTCCATCATACGATCCTCTCCAGTCTTCACCATCCCTTGAATGATAATCATCTTTCATCCGAGGCCGCGGGTTACGGTGATAAACCTGGTTGACGGAAAGCACGTTCGTCAGAGATGACGCGTCGTCACCTCGACTGGGAACCATGTGTGCATACAGAGTTCAGAACCATGTAGGCCGACGGTAATCCGTGTATATTACAACGGTAGCCGAGGTAGCAGCTTCTCCTCGGTACAATCAAGACTCGTGACTTTTAGCCACGGCTTACTTTTCCAGAAGTTTACTGAAGTCAAACTTTTACCAAGCCGTGTATCTTTTTAACGTCATTCTACCGTCGCGGGAGATCTAGAGCTGTGATTAACCTCTGGCCCGGAGATTGAACGAATTAAACCGTAAGAATCTGCAATTGCTGGTACAGCGACAATGAGGCCTTTTTCAGTTTCGAATCTTTTCGACGGAACTCTAGCCGAGGTTCGCGTAGTACCTATTCATACACTACGTATATATAGATATATAATATATATATAGGTATATATAGTATGTATACAGATGTATTGTACTCGGTGGTACTTGCTTCGAGAGCCACTGCGGACGTATCGTCGCATTAGGAAGGGATCAGTGACTCGCACAATGCACGTACTCGAACCTGAATGCATTAATCCCACCTCTGCTCGAACGTGGAAAGAGGATTTCTCCAGCTCACGTATCGTGCAAGTCCTCGTTCACCATCTGCCAACTTATCGCTGAGCTACTAGCCGCGAATTCGTTCATCACCTAACGCCACTGAACGAGAACTAGAATGCTAGGAGATTACGATCCACTTTGACGGCTCAATTTTACCTTTTTTGGCCCTGGAAAATAGGATAATCGTTATAAAATTCCGGTACCCAAGGCATAGGCCTCGTGGACCCATACAAATTTTTTACTAATCCAAAATTATGTAGGCTGGAACGGTTAAATTGTCGGCAAATCCCAGGGTGGCGTGGCGTAGTAATTCTAGGAGCTTTTACACCACCTTTCGTGACCTATAGCCCATCTAAAGAGCCTAAGCCTTGGCGTCTGGGTGAGTTGCACTCGCTCGATCGGTTCATGAACAGAGTAGCGAACTTTACAGACAGTTTGAACCGCAATCCTTAAGTTCCTCCGACTAACCAAGCTCTCGATGCAACCGACAGACGGTGCACAAAACTAGGCATCAACGTCTAATATGTCTTATACTTTGGTAAAGTCAACTCGTCGATAATCGATAAGATATTTTTCATCTTTGTCGAAAATAATCCCGTGAGAATTGTGGAACGATTCTGAATGTTTGTAACTACTGTACATTTGAAACTTTATCTTGAACGGAGTTGGTAATATCGTCCCGATTATCCATCATCTGTAATATTCAGGAAAAGAATATCTGCAGCAAAGACTCTCAAAGATATGACGAAGCGATAGGACCGTGTTCGCGCTGCGGTGGATACCGTTTTTCAACTGTACAGTACGTGAATGTAAGATTTAAATCGGTCGTTTCCGTAGAAATCCATGGAAGAAAAATGACCGAATGAATTTCTGCTTGACTGCCCGTACTGTCGGCTCCTCGAAACTCTGTTCAACTCCATGACTCGCCCAACCGCTTGGTCCTCTTCATCGTCGTTCTCCTATCGGGTCTCGAACTTCAGTGACGTGGAATAAAATGCTAGATTTTCACAAGCATCTCCTTGGCTAAGCTGGCGTCCCGAAGAGAAGTGAAATTTTGCGTGATTAATTCCAAGGTGGATTTTAGGGTTGGAGCCTAGGGTCGACAGGATCAGAGGCCGCGATGCCGACGGGGGTTAAGGAACAGGGAAGCGCGGGACGAATAATATGGGAGGAGGAGGGAAGAGAAGGGACATGCGACACGGATTAGGTCGCTGTAACCGGAAGCAGGGACCGCTGTAAGTGGCGGTTGATGCCATCCAGTACCATGCGAGCAGTTATTTGTCCGGTTATGACCACAGTGATAGTTCCTTCAAGCAAATGACCAGCGTTTCATTTTGTAGAAGAACCACGGCGGACGTACCCACCTACCTACCTACACTCGTACGACACGCTCCTCGTAAAAGCTCTCTTAACGACCTGCCTTAATCAAAAAGAAAGAAGAAACTCTGCGATAATAAAAAATAGTGTAACAAACCTGAACGCGTCCTCAAACACAACAGACTGTTTCCATTTCTTTCCACCGTGCGAATCTTTCTGGTCAATTATTCCAAAGAGAATCACTTAAAAATGTTTTTCGGCCTGACAAATGTGACAGACAGAAAAATGACGATTCTACCTAAGCAACCTCTCTGGGTTAATAATATATAAACTTGGAAACCTGGGGGGTGGCAAGTGAATCAAGTTTTTTACTGCTGGAAACAACGGCATCCACCACCCACGGTGAAGCACAACTTGGTGTAAGGCGATCTCTAGTTACATCTTGAGATTTCCGCTCAGTTGCACGGGAAAAAGTTTGAAATAGGATTAAACTCTGGGTCTGAACCATTTTTCCCGGTTTCCTATTGGTAAACGGTCCGCTAAAGCTGGTGGTGAGTTTTAATCGTTAATCTTCAACATCAATTTCGGTACCATATTCCGCTGACACCGTAGGTTGGTGCTATACTATTCCCCCTCACGCGACACTGGAAACGGAAGCAATTCTTTGGGTACTAAGGAGTGGAAAAGCTCCCGTTGAAATGGAAGAAATTGGGTAATCAAAAACCGGCTAGAAACACAGTCTCTTAAATTACGAAAAAAAATAATCGAGTATTCGGGGTAACCTAACCATACTCGGAACGAATCAAAACGGTATAAATCTTAACAAACGGGGATTAAGAATGACGTATGGATTAGCGGAATGCAAAATGCGACACTTAAGCCATGCTGAGCTGGAAATGTTCCTCAAGAAAATGAGGATGAGGTCGAATTCAGGCTTGCTTCGTCCGTGGTAGAAGCTGGGATAGTAGTATTGGTGGTAAGAGCTCCTCGGCAAGCTCTTCTACACGAAACGGATAGCACGTGAAGGAAGAGATTTCGTTTCGTGTTGTCGAGAAACAGGATGAAGGGAACGGCGGAGGATACAGAGGGAATGAAGGGAAGGAGGTAGGGTGTAAGACAGGGTGGCTAGGTGGTAGGGTCGGGTGGTGGCTTCCTCTTCCTTCCGTTGTTAGCAATGAGCTAGCGTCGCTGGCTTAAGTTAAGCTCTGGGGCTAAGAATCTCCCACCGCAGTCACCTCTGACCTCCGCCAGCCCCGAATCCCTTCTAGTTTTCCTCATCCCAACCGCTGCGCCAAGATCTTCTCGTTCGCCTTCAGCCCCAGCCCCCCAAACAACACGCAGGCTCGATCTCATTTCGCGGGGATAACTATTCCGTGCAGTACTACGGTACATGCCGATTAGTAACAACCGCATAGTCGTACACGGTCAATAAAACCGAGTCCTCCCTTGAGAAGTGGCCGTAGTAGACCCTCGGAGGAAAATTATTGGTAGGTATTCAGCCTACGGTCCTTCGGCGACTGTGTTTCTGGACAAATGAACACGGGCTCGGGGATACTGCCTCGTTTGGTCTTATTTGACCCAGGCCTCGAGCGAGGCATGAACTATTTTAAGTAATTGTTATTCCGTTGAACAAGGCGCAGAACCAGGTCACGTCAGGTGCGCCACGGTCGGGGATCAGGTCGATTTCATACCCGAGTGAGAACTTCGAAATCCTTTGGTAACTTTCGCAAACACGTATCAAAAGTTATGCCATTGCACGATAAACGAAGCTTCCACAACTAGAGGAGGAAATAGGTGCGAGGATGTGTTACACCAAGGCGAATTATATCGCTCAACGTGTAACACGCGAAACTCGAATCTCTAGAAACTCATTTTGCCCCGTGTACGTGATTTCGAAATGAGTTAGAGCGGCAATTAACCACGTCAGATATTCGTTATTATTAAGATTCCCAAATTCTAACAACGACCACCTTATCCTACTATACTTCCGCCTCACCATTCCATACATACAACTGGTTCATCCACCCACACTCGGTACTTACCTATAGATTTGATTTAGGATCCAATTGCTTCACGCTACCTCAAATGGTCCGCGATATTTCAGAAACCATAGTATAAATGGGGGCGCGGTGATCTTTGCTCGTTCTTTTGTCGGAGGCGTCTCTCAATTAGAGAACCTCTACCTTGGTGGTTACGGACGACAAAGAAACTCCTCTTCGTTTGAAACGGTTCGAAAATAAAGTGCGCGGCTCTTGGCTCTTTATATATTTAGTAACGAATGGCAAAATTGATTTCTTGCATCGGGTGAAAAAAAAAAAGAAGAGAGAGAGAGAGAGAGAGAGAGAGAACGCCACGTTCCCGCATGACGTCATTATTTTTCTCATTTTTTTAAATTACGTTTATTCCCAGAAGTGAAATCCCAGGGAAAGGAAGAATTAACCCCCCCCCCCCCCCCCCTCTTTCGCCCTCTTCGTCGCCCCCCAAAACCGCCAGCTCCTTTCTCTGCCGTTCTCTTGAGCGGCTTAAGCGAGCGAGAAACAGCGAGAGGGAAATAGAGAGAGAAAGAGAAAGAGAAAGAGATAGAGAAATGGAATGAAAACAGAATCAAAGAGAAGGTAAGATTCCGGGGCATAAATTATTATTCAGTTTCGATTTCTCGCCTATTTCGTCATTTCCTTCACCTCAACTCCTTCCTCTTAACCTTATCTCTTAATTCCCTTCAGCTTTTGCGGAAAATTCAGTCGAGTAATTCAGGGTAAGTTAAAGCTGCCGAAAGGTCTTTCTGACCCCTGTAAAAACGACCTTTTAATTAGTCATTCGAAACCGCGCTTAATTTTCGGAATTAACAAGCCAACGAGCTCTTCGCCTGACTAAAAGACGACAATTTAGTTGACGACAGACCCAATACTATCTCTTCTCAGTCGTCCGATATCGAGGTACGTAAGATGATAATTAAACAGAATTATTTATCGAAGAACAAACGAAAAAATATACCATATAGGTATATTGAAAATAATTGATTAGTAACGAGAGAGAAAACCGGTGCGGTTTTATTAACCAGCCAGCCTACCAGTTTGCGAAGAATCGTTAGCCGCTCGAGTGTCGCCTTGTAAAGAGCAATAATATCCTGGTTGAGGGCTGACTAGCAGAGGTTGGCAGAGGGCTGAGGATACAGACGAAGTTGGAATGGGGAGACGAACAAGTGCTCATACAGTGGCTCATAGTGCCAGGTCGATTCAGCCAGATTCATATAAATGCCTGGCGTGATTCGGACCAGCCGTGAATGTTGGTGGAATATGGACCAGCAAGGGGCAAAGGGGGCTGGAGGTGGAGGTGGAGGAGAAGTACATTACATCCGCATTAGCCTCGTAACTCACACACGCCATGAAATGTCGCGACGCCAACCGCGCGCCACTCCGTTACCAGACATATTTAACTAGCCTAACCGATTCTCACGAAAGCTAGTATAATCGTCAAGTTTTTTACACATCCATGTAGTTGTTTCTTATTCTCCTTTTTTTTTATTCTTGTTGAATAGTTATAAATCCAACTATCAATTCACGGTGAATAATAATTATACGTTCGTAGCTGGAAGAGCCGGGGAATTACTGCTGATTCTAAACAACGTGACCATCTTCGGGAAAGCTGATCCAGCATGGCCTTCATGGCTTACCGGCACGTGTTGTAGGATTATGGATGTTAGGGTAGAGATATAACGCGTTGGAGTTAGGAAATGGGTCTTGACAACCTTAGTTAAGATAACATTTGCTTCCGATCTTGCTTACTAGACATTAATTTAATACTGCGAGCAGTATAATTGGCGACATTTGCGGTTCTCTTTTCGTATCTGTGGTTACAGCGATTTTTTTTTTTTTTTTTTTTCTTTTATCACATGATAAAAATCGGCTCAAGGTTCAAGATCCTACGAAGAAAATGAGCAGCTGCAAGGTTAATGGGATAATGAGACAGTGTTATTGGCGTTTTTGATAGATGCCGTTTGCGAGAAAATCTGGGTGCGAATAAACGAGATTTACTGAGGACATTATTTAACGAATTGTGGAGACTGTCGTTTTAGCCGAGGTGTCTACGGGGCGCGCGCCCCCGTTTCGTGATCGTAACGTTTTAAAATGGTATAACAATTTTCTGGAATGTAGATACAGATAAATCGAGTAACGCGATCAGGCAGGGTATCCTTGAAATATACGATAAAGGGGCCTGTGGGTAGGAAATCTTAGGTTCCACGAAGGGATTTAGAAGAGCGAATCATTTCGCGGAGGACCAATCATATTACGAAAATCGTCTTTAAAGTATTTCCTCGAGTCCCTGAATTCTTAACGAAATATATAGACCCCGGGCATTTTGCTTCTCTAAAGTGGGTATTAATTAACCCCGAGCTCGAAATATAATTCCGTTTTAACTGTTGAGAATTAAAACGTTTAAACTTAACTTTTCCTAAACAATCCAAGGACGCGATTCTCAAATTAAATATTTTCCGAATCAGAAGCGGAACTCTGCTCTCAAGACCAAATATCGTATACTTAGTTCAACTCTGCAGGTCATTTCGCCGTTAGCGATTTGGCGAATAGGTCGGGTAACTTAGTTAGACACACGGTCACTCATTCAGTCAGCGAACCACGTACCTACTCGTGTCGCCAACAGACATCGAGTAACATGTGTTTGAAGGAAAGGCGGAAAAAACCATTTACTCGCTTCAGAGAACAATTACATTAGACCATATCTCAAGCGCAGAACGGAGGCAACCCCGGAGCGGGCAGGAAGTCAAGGAAAGTCGGAGCCCAAGCATCGTGGGCTAGAACGAAGTGGGATATATACAGATGAAACGAAAAGAAACTAAACGGAAAGGAACAGCTATATTTCCGGTACTACTTGTTACGCGAATACTATGAGAAAGCTGCAGCATCTCGCTCTTCATACTTTATTCGGATATCCTTTTATGTATTTTTCTCTTTTTAAGACTATCTGGAAAAATGGTTTCCCCTCTTGTCTTTCCAGTTGGGGGGCAGAAAAAAAAAAAAAAAAACTGTGTGTGAAATCGGGCAGGGTCTAAGAATCCATCTTTTACTTCCTTCCATTCTGAATCAAGCGTCTTGAAGATCCTCTTGGGAAGGAAGTCTTTCATTCTCGAGAGTATGAACCTGAAACCTCCGCGGATCTTTGATCCACATCGTTCCCCATACTTGATCGTCTCAAGTCTGATAATATACCCTCCGGAAAAAAAAAAATTTGTCGCATAACGAAGATAGAAATTTTGAAAAAAGTTCGTTATAATTCACAATGGAGAAAAAGAAATGGACAAAACTTGCAACAGCTACCTCCTCGTCTATACAAACCAGCGAATTCTAAATATTTACCTATTCTCCGGGTCATGTTTGCCCACAGCTTCGTTTAGTTCGATGAATATTGTACTCCTGTATACATATCGAATATAGGTACTTCCTAATAAGTGCGAATAATTAATATAGCGTTTTGTCCCGCAGTGTACCTCATCCATAACCATGACCATAAGTAACAGCTACTACAAATTCGAAGTATATACTAACTTGATTTTATATCAGTATATACGTTAATACAATGAATTTCTATATGAAAATATATTGAAAGCCTCAGGCTTCCTGATCTGTAGGAATTTTGACGTTGGATTCAAAGCGGAGAGGAGACAATAAAGAATAAAGGTCGGTGCATCGTAAGCGAAATTTTCATTTAGTTCGGCGATAAAGGGACACGGTGTGGTTGCAGAGAGCGGGCGCGTTCCCGCTTCTCTGTATATGTGTGCGTATGTGTAGGTAGGTATACGGGTGTATAAACTCTGGTTGGACTCAGTATGTGGAACGATGGCGGTGGCACAGGGAGAACCAAGGGGTGTTATCGGGTATGGGTATGGGAATGGTGACGGAGGTGGGGTTGAGGGTGGATATATCAACGGTTGGCGTTTATGTGGCGACCAACTGTCGAGTTAATATTCACGCGGCCCTCAAACCCCCTCCGGCGTCGCCGCCACCGCGAGTCGAACAACCCGCCTCGACCCGTGGATCCTTTTTACTCGACGAATATGAAACGTCGATGGGCTAGAAATTCACTCTGAGGCTTTAGGACCGAAACTTTCACTCAATGAATTAAACGAGCTTTCACGTGAGCTTTAATGGATATGATTAGTTATTACCAAAGAAGATTGGGTCCGATAAGCCGGAGTATTACTTACCGGCTTAATCGATAATTCACTCGTCGAAATCAATATTTTTATCCAAAATAACTAACATTTCAGATATACCTACTTTGTCAAGCTTCAGCTTTCAAGTAGGTATCTCAAACTCGTTGAAAATATTCTTTACATCAACATATTTCATTACCATTCCAGAAGGAGCGATCCTGAGGATAGTCCACAGCCTATGGCATGGCCCCGAGTGACGTCAGCCTCGCATTTGTGCTTGCTGCGTTTCTTCACTCCACATTCGGTGAGTTTAATCTGGGAGCGATGCACATCCTCAAGCTCGCATAATCGGAAGTATATATTTTTTTTTTTTTTCGTATACCGTGTATGAATACGTGAAATTGCTCCCACATCCTCGGGGTGTATCGCACCTAGATTCGTATACGACAAGTGTCGAAACAGGGTTGTGAAACGGTGATATTGTGCGTGACGGTGCGACGTACGTGGGTGTTGAAAGTGGGCGTTGATGCCGGGTAGCCACACTCCGATAAATCTGAACGGTTAATTTTATAGGCGTTGTACGAAGTGCTGACTTTAACCTTAATTACCTACGCATGGGTAAACTTCGAAGGTCTGCCCGGATCCCTTGAATATTTGGTAACTTCTTGACATTTTGAACTGAATGTAGGTATATAACAGGTTCCCGCGAGTTACTTCTATATAACGGGAAGTGTTTTGGGGTGGATGTGCAGGGGCTAAAATATCTTCGAGAATCGAAGGTGGGTATATGTATAGTTAGGTATAGCCAGACACCGACCTCCTACATTTTGAAACTTCAGAGTTAGCTAGAAACTAACATGAACCTGAAATCTACGCGCGTTCGGATGGAATAATATTTTCACCATACTGTAGGACCGTTTAAGGGCAACAACCCCTTTACTCCGTCAGTATTGCAAAGGTCCCCTATAAGCGCGCAAGAGATAGTTACTTTATCTTTAGAAACGACCATTTATTTACCATACCGCTGCTCCTGCTGCTGCTGTTGCTGGTTGTCATCAAAAGATAAAGGTTCAGGTTCAGCTGGCTAGGGTAGAGAATGGAGTGGAGGGTCTCTCGCTTCCTCTCTCTGTAACTCTCTATATCTGCGTCCCAAACGAGACCTAAAATATTCCAATTTCTCTGGGAAAGTAACGAAGCTTAACTCGTTTGTCCTCGGTAGCTGTCGCTTTAATATAACGAAATGGAATGCGTATAGCGGGACAGGATGCCGTTTAAATTGTCCAAAAATAAGGGTGAACGAGTAGCTTAACTTAACTGCAGTAAAAACGTGTGTAACGAAAATCCTGGTAAATCTTTTCAAAAGTCAAGATCGATTATACATCCTCGCATAGTTCGGCGCAGGGCCATGCGGTCATGGCTGAATGATGGTAGGGAGACCAGGGTAGTTTAACGGTCACCCTTCGAGAAGTCTCAAGTGTAAGTGGAGATTTTGGTACTTCAAGACCCGAAGTAAACTAGTACTGAGCTACCACGAGAGAACGAAGCGTGACGGCCAAGAGTTGACGGTTCGGTGCCAGCGGGAGAGTATTGAATGCCAATTCAGAGAGTGCCCAAACTCACCCCACCCCCCCTCTTTTACTCCTGATATAACAGCGGGTAGGAAGTATATATATAATACATGTATACATACCTATATACATAGAATTGTACACAAGCGTATACGCGCTCACGCTGATCCTTTGGAAAGTGATTTCGACTGGACCGTATCAATTTCTAAGCAAATGGATAATAGTATTCAATGCTAGGCAGAGACTCGCTTCGTCTTCGAAATAAGGGGTAGTTTGAAGCGAAACACCGAGCCCTTAGCCGTCAGAGGGTTCGGAGATAGCGAGAGAGAAATATATTTTATATTTTGTCGCTCATCCAGGCTTAAGGGGTAAAGTTACTAGGACTGCGGAGTTTCTAAAGATAACGTCACCCTGTGCTTTTAGTTAAGCTTTAAAATTTTCAGACTTGAAATCAAATTTAATTTCAGGTAAAAGTCTTGAGTCATTTTTTTTTTTTTTTTCTTCTTTTTGTTTCGTTTATCTTCTTATTTTCTTCTCTTGTCTCACATATTTTGACGGGGGTGAAGAAATTGCTTGAAAAATAGAAATAAGAATAAAAAATATCTCGATCTAGAGATCTTACAGTAATATCTATAACGCATCTCCTCTTGAATTCGTTTTCAAAATCCATTCGCGATATTGTCCACGAACCAACACAGATCTCAAGCCGTCATCTCTTATCCGCTACGGAAATTACGTTAGACTTTTCCTACGCCCGTAATCCGTCTCGCTTTTTTTTTTTTTTTTTTACCTCCCATTCATGGAACCCGCGAGTTTAACGATGGTATTTCAAGAAAAGTTCAACCGTCCCCCGAGTTTGAAAATACTCGAAAATCGAACACTCTTTTTTTTTATAACTATCTATACGCTTTTCTTTTATTGTTTAAAATTTTTATTGTTATTTTTTTATTTTACAATTGGTCACGATTCAACCCCTCATAACCGACTAACGTTGCTCACTTTTCGCCGGCGGATATACCCTCGCTATTTGGACGGTGAGCTCAGCCAATGTAAGGCTAGGTAAGATTAAAGCTCGGTAACCCAGAGTCCGCGCAATTCGCGAAACACCCGCCCTATATATCATTCACAGTCGACTTGGCGCTATATCTACTTGGCTCTCTCCCGTTCCTTCCTCATTCTACCCCCCATAGTCCCGCCAGCAGTCACCCCAGGATTCCTTGGCGCTGGAATTATCGGTATTATGTATTATAACGCTCCGTGTCGCCGAGCGAAATCAATTCCTCGATTTGTCAAATCGTAAGGCGGAAAAACGTTATTGGTGCGATGAAAGAGAGAAAAAAAAAGGAAAAAGTAAAAGGAGCAAAGAAAATAGAACAAAAAAAAAAAAAGTAGAATAAGAAAAGAGAGAAGAGAATCGCAGCATACATATGCGAGCTGTGTGTTTTCTCGGTAAGACAGACACGGGCTACTTGGAATTCAGTCGATTCTTGGGGATGGATTCTAACGCAGCGCCCAAGGTGGTTAATACATCTGCCATCTTCTACCACTCCGCCCTCTCTTTATATACGGTGATGGTGACGGCGCAAGAAATCTGCTTATGAATAAAAACACACTTGTCAAGCGAAACTGGAACTGGTTTTTCCGATCGAGATTCGTATCGGATGTCATCTAGAGTAACAAAAAAATAAAACGAAAAGAAACCCTTCTCCAATTCATTCTGCGGGGCTTACCTCGACTCGACGCGCTCTCGACTAAAATCCTTAGACCAAACTCCAGATATAGATATATATATATATATATATATATATATATATATATATATATATATATATATATATATATATATATATATATATATATATATATATATATACGTACAATCTTATCCAAGGAAGACGAGATAAAAAATAAAATAAAAAAATCGTGGAACAGAATAATTCTTACATTTAGTTAAAATATTCTTCATTCTCACGGTGCTGCAGCCTCGCGAAACAACCTAAACTATTAAAACACAACGTTTTTCGCTACTCATTCACATCATTTTCAATTTTAATATCGATCTAATTACCAGCGCGTGGCTGGACTGTTTCTTCTCAATCTACTTGGCTGACTTATATCTACTTTTACTACTGCAACGACCGCGGGCAGCTAGAAGGCATAGCAGTAGGAAGTGATCTCTTCAAATTTTTTTTTCTTTTTCAGATTATAGTCCCATCCTGATTACATTGTATGAAATTCGTATGACAATCGCGATATTTATTTAATTCTTAGGTCAACTGATGCCGATGTTGGAGATCCAGCCGACATTTTTAGCACCATTGGAGAATCATACCGTGACGCAGGGGCGTGATGTCTCTTTTACCTGTGTCGTCAATCATCTTCAGTCTTACAAGGTAAGCCTGTGATTATTTATTTTTTTTTTTCTTCGGATCTTGTGACGTAAAATAATTTTTATTGATTTTTTTTTTTTTTTTTTCTCCAATTTTTATACTTCCATCGACCGTATTCTAGTATCCACGCGTAACTTTATTCGGTAATGTAAAAAGGCGATAATCGATCGACAGGGTTTCCTCGTAGTCGAAAGACTTTCAACCGTGAAGCGAGGAATTTCTCGTATTTTCCACCCCTTCAACTACTCGTATAGTATATCCGTGCACGCCTATACCATACCTAGTGTCGGTTGGCCCACTTTGGCTCACTCTCTTCCTCTTACCATCTGCCCCCCCACTAGCCACCCCTATCGCAGACGTGATGCATCGTGCACGTTTCTAAATTCCCGGAGTGTTTTGAATCCGATGAAATTCCATCGGACGAGGTTCTTTCCCATGCCGAAACGGATTCTTCGTGTCAGTTTGCACGACTGACGACGAGAAAAAAAAAAACGACATAGAGAAAAAAAAAAACCCCCCGTAAAAGAACAAAAAATATACATGTAAATACATATCAGATAGTCGTGTATCTGTGCATCATATCAACGTCTATTTTCCATATTTTTCTATCTACGTCGGTGTGTGTGTAACGTTGAAAATCGTTGCGGTGAAACAACGAAACTTATGGAAATGAAACGGTACTCAGTTTTTCGAGTTCTCGATCTCTGCGCAGTGATACTGGCCAACACGGAAAATACGCGTCGTTACATTACATAGTCAGGTCATCGCCTATGTATAAGTGTAGACCAGCTGTTTTCGGAACTTTATTCGACACGGCGTACCGTTCGAAACTCGACGTTCGTTCGAAACCAGGAAATCCGTACCTCGATGCGGTAATAAAACCTGCAGAGAACGATTTTGCGCGAAGATGACGGACGTTAGTCCGACGACGAATTTGATTTGTTCGATAAAAATTTATAGATGCTTATTATATAGACGATGGGAAACTTTGTAAAGTTTAGTTTTTTAGATTTCGACTATAGTGATGAATGGGTTGTTCTCTCTGGACAACACAATAACAAATAAAGTTCAGTCGCCAGAAGAACGGTTCGTTTTAAATGACGAGAAACTCACTTATACCTCGTAGAATGAAAAAGTTACCTCGCCATGGTACGCGATTCTCGTTAATCTATACCGTGGGGAGATTCACATTTTTCAAATACTTTTACAACGGTTAGAAATAATTTAAACTATATATCGTGCCGTTTGTATAATACATAGGTATACATATATATTTTGAAATATCAACCAAAGTGTATAAGTCGAGTCACAGAAATAAATGTGAATTGACAATCAGAAAAGTTTCTTTTACCATAACCACCCCTGTTCCGTATTATTTCTATACGTATTTCCTAACTGATTGATATACCTTTTACTTCACTCCTCGCCGAAAACCGGCGCCAATTCCTTAACTGGAATTAGTATCGTAACGGTAATCGGAAGGCGCGAACCCCCTTTGTCTATCGCCTTTTGTTTACGAATCAAATAATTAAGAGGGAACGTGACGAAACTTTCCTCGCTATTGGCCATGGGGCGAATGCCCGATGTGGGAGGGAAGGTCCTAAGTACAACCTGGAATAGATTAGGGTCAGATTATAGCCTGGGTTAGCCGGAACCGTTTAAACATTTCGTGCACCTAGTAGCATAGTATATTGTATCGGGATGGCAGCTTACTGCTACCACCAGACTTTCGAGTTTCCAGTTTCGAGTTTCGAGTTTCTGGTTCCTGGTTCCTGGCTTCTGGTTCCTAGTTCCAAGTTAGAAGCCGGTGGTTCGCAAAGGACGAAGTAAAGGCGGAGAGTTAAGACGTCGACGACGAGCCGGAGCTAGGTAACGGGTTCTGAAGGGCACTGAGGCGTCAGCTGTGGCGGCAACTAATGAACTCGCAGTTGAAATAAGGAGTACGGCTCAGTAGTAATTTCTTAACTGCTGCAATCAAATTTAATCGACTGTTTAAGTTTACTGCACGAAATAGAAGGCAGTACCTATATAACGCTTCGTACCACCCCTGTATAATATACATTTGTACTGACAGTGTGGATATATCTATATACATATAATGTCTATCGTGTATACCTATACGTGTATATATTATATACACACACACACAAATGCAAACAATACGTTATATCGTAGCTCCTTAGAACAGACGAGGAAACTTCTGCGCTGAGATTGTATATTATCCCTTCTCAAGGGCAACCATTCTCTCCGGGGGATAAGTAGTCAATTTTACGACCCCCCCGAGAATTTCTCTACCGGAAGCACACGGCGAATTTGATACCCTATACAATTTCCCTCTCGCATAATTACCCCCAGGTATTAGAAATTTTATTACACAGACTGCAGTAGCAGCTATATTTTTTCCAAAAGTACAAATATACTTTGGAATTTTTAATCTTGTTTATTTTATGTTTTTAACGCAAGCTATTGCTCGTCCTTTTTCACTTGTAATTTTAAGGGAGAGGCGAAATAAAAGTTTTCGACACTACGTCGTCGTTGAGAGGGATGGCGAGGAGGCATTTCCCATATCAATGCGTACTTCTTCTTCTTCTCATAGAATTTCCTTGCGCAGAGTTTCGATGTAAAGGCGTGAGGGCGGGTGTTCAGACGGGAAGAAAAAGGGGCATCGACGAATAGCTGGGTAATTCAGTTTGAGGAAAAAGTCCAGGTTTGATTGCGTGTTTGACTCGACAAACACTTCTATTCAGGAAAGAAAATACTTTCGGTTGCGATGGTTGAAGGGGACTGGTGGGACGTGGTCGAGAGGAGGCCGGAACCCCCGGGAATCTGGTCTAGGGGTTGTGGAAACCTGGTAAAGAAGAAGGAACGCGTCGGGCAAAGAACGGATAAATCAAAATCAGAACTGCTAATGTAATATCGCGCGGTATTCTGTTCGCGGACGAGAATCGACCCACAAATGGACGTCGAACGGACCTGAATAAACTTGAATGGAGCTCATTACTGCGCGACGTACCCTCGTGGCATTTGGATCCAAGTAATTGGGCCTCATTGACAGACAGGCGGGGAAGGTTACCCGGCTTTTTTTCCTGTTCTTTTTTTTTTTTTTCTTTACTCCGAAATGAAGTATATTTCGATATACTCAAAGAGACGGAGTATAGTAGCTCGTATATATTGGTACGTCCATCGACTGTGACTGCGGATTTTCTTTCCTCATAAAAAGCGGAAAACTTGACTATCGATCAAGAGTGTTGCATTCGTGGAAAGAACCGTCGAGATCTAGACTCTTGGAAAAGAGTTCGTAGTGGGACGGATAAGAACAGACAGAAGGCAAATATTGGCTCGAAATGGTTCTCGGAGATCTTCTCTCCTCCCTCGTGTTAAAAGAATAGGGAGAACAGCTTCGAGGCTGATCTGAGGCTAAGACTGGCTCCCGGGTAACTTCAGCTCCTGCAGATATTCAAAGAGAAAGAAGAAAAAGTGAGGAGCCTAGAAGGCAGCTTGACTGTATCTTTACCGCGTTGGAATTGTAACGCAGCTTTCAGAATCGAATAAACCCTGAGAAGTGGTTTTCTGAAGAACTTTGCCCTGGAGGCTATAGGGTGGCAGTTTAGCGTCGTATAATTCACTGAGGAAGCAACAATGGCACCGTCACGTCGACCGTATCCAACGCTACCGCGTTGGAGTGCCAACGCGTAAGAGCAAACCGGCGTTGAGAAAATAATAAATTTCCACCGTTTTCCACGTTGCGCCTCCACGCCCTTCATCGGTAGTCGAACGGCGGGCTGAGAGTGAAGCGCCACGAGTATAGAACGATAGAATAACCAAAAAGAAGAATAAAAATGAAAACAAGGATGGGAATAAGGATCAGAAGCAGAAAAATAATACACGAACACGTGTGATAATGTAAAACGGGATTAACCAAGGCAAGAAAAGTCTCATAGGAAAGGGATCAAGCTGGGGTGAGACGGATCCCACCCTTCATCCTCCCGCCTTCCTGTTCCTCGGATCGGCTGGAGTGGATACGAAGTGGTAGAAAAGTGGTGAGAGCTGAAACGAAGTGGGCAGACCTCTTAGAGCGAGGCGAAAACCCGGGAAAATAGCCAGGACCGTGAAAGTCCCCAGCTGATATACCAGTCCCGCTAACCCTCGGGTCTCCAACGACCTCATACGTTCACACTCGAGTATCTAGGTATCCATATATGTAGCTATAGGTACACTGCCAGCCGGGATTTGGATTTCGGCGCATCTCAGGTCTCGCGAAGATCCGGATGCGTATCGTCCACTGCCCAGAGACGCGGAGGATTTGCGGGAAAAAATAGACGAAAATATGTAACACAAATATTCCTCATACGTGTGGATAATTTTTCTTTTATTTATGAATCGATTCGAATAACGATTCAACACATCGTTGAACGTCGTTGCATCCGAATGTTGATTCGATGATCCATTTCAATCAAAATTTTGGGATTTCTAGGCCGTTTTTTGGACCACTCGAATTTTTTTATGTATAACTAGGTATATACGTGTCAGGTATAAGATATATCGTGAGAAGGAGTCGTAACCGTGGGTATTATAATAGAGAAACTATACTGCAAGAAGCTCTTGGTTATCGGTTCGCTTAAGTACGCGTAGTTTTACGATCGTGCGAAATTCGGTACTTGTGCAGTCCTCGAAGGACGCAATTCCTTAGGAAATCCTGTATATTACGCATGTATATATATATATATATATAGCACAGCCCTAGGCCTTACGAGGAATACAGCTGGTTATACGATAAGGTATAGGGCGTAGAGCGCCAAACGCGTAGGGCGCTGGATTCGATGCTCGGGGGTGCGGATCGGAGTGAGATGCGCAGGGCTCTGATTTGAAATCCCTTGTTACAGCGGCTTACAATCTTCAGCCCAACCCGACCACCCGGCCCGTCCGCCTATACCCGCAGTCAGCCGTACCTCGAGTTCTATCCTTTCTCTGTTCAGTGGCTCGTACCTTTCACCGAAAATTCGAAGACACTCCGATAAGCTGCAGGGATACGTGGATACGCTTTCTATTCCAGCACTGTAAAGTTCCTGGTGCCGGTCGAGTCGTACGAATAAACTCGAATCTAAACTTTAAAGTTGAATTTTAAGCCCCGTTCTTGCAGCGACTATGGGACGTATATATGCGGGACGTGGGACGAAGTATGTAGGTATAATACCTGTCGTAACGACTAACGATATCGATACAGGTACCATGCCTCGTTCATTGGTGAATTATCGGTATTTAGGTATAGCTGAACCATCAAAGGCTTTGGAATTGGTAACGTATAATTAAATTTTTTTTTTAAAAGCTACGTTTCAAAAGCGCCAATCTTCAAACGGCTGGAGTCATATTATTCACTTGTCGTTAGCCATTATCTACATAATAACCGATTTAGCAGTTTCGAAAACGCCCGTTAAGTGAAGATATATGTACGACGACTGTATACATGTGAATCCATACCCTGCAGCATGTGGTTATATCGTACCATAAGGAGTTCCGAAAAAGTGAAGAAAAATGAACAAAAAAAAAAACCATTTTACTTTACATATCTAAATTCATGAGCGATGGTGGTTTGCTGCAAATTGTGTCGACCTCGAGGAGATAATAGGATGTCTAAATAACAGCCCCTTTACTCCAGGGTAAAGGGGCTCTCTGCGGCTTTCGTTTGGCTGTATCATACCGAATCATATTATAGGTCAGTGTCAGTCAATTGTCAGCGACTCGTTTCCAAATATCGATAGACACATGGGGTGTCTGCAGAGGAGCTTGTAGGAGTAGGAAAGTTTTTTTTCTTGAATATTCATAATAAGTTGTCTTCTTTAACAAGATTCAGAATATCACCATGGGTATCCTTTTTTTTTTCTTTTTTTTTTTTTTTAATTTTATTTCACATTTTTCGCCCTTTTCCAACCGGTAACTAAATGAGAAGTATGAATGCCACCGTGCTTCCGTACTGGCTTGTTCCCTTTCTTTTTCTCGCACTCATCCCTCTCCACATCCTCTTTGCCCTCTTTTCTGTTGAGTGGAGCGCACCGAAGAGCGTAGCTCGAGTATGGAAACGAGAACTCTTTGTTATATTTTTATTTATTGCTGAAATGTCATCATGTATTTTCTGCGACAATATTAAACGAGATAAAATCTCGCTCATCTAACGTACGTTCGTCGATCCTGCAAGACTTATCCGCTAACGTTATAGCTTCGGTACGTGCAGATACTGCTTTTCTTTCTCTCTCTCTCTCTTTTCTCCCCCGATCGATATGATACGCATCGATACAATCGAAGAAATATTTTATCAGCTATAAATTTCTCACCCTCAATTTCTCATCAACTATCTTTAGAAAGAAGTAATAACAATGAGATATCTGATTAATATAATGAAAGAAATTATTTAATTAGACGATGATCGACGAGGCGTGTAGTTTAACGACAAACTTTTACTTATTCAATACCAATATTAAATTTCAAATGAAAATCACTTCGAAACAATTATTGATACCCACGTGTCGCCGCGAAGCTTGTGTCTAAGCTTTCCATCCCTTCGGTACTGGGATCGACGATTTTCGCAGGGCGTTATGCGGCGATGCCTCAGGACGCTGCTCCATCAACGTTATTTATGCACACCTTAAATTGTATTGCCTCGGATATCGCGCTTTTGTTCGAAATTTAAAAGCTTTTCGCGCGTTGAATAGAGCTCTGCCTGAAATATGACAGATCGCGGCGTCAGCCTCGCCAACTTGGTTGTAGTATGGGACAGAGGCACGGGGTTTGAACAGGGCAGGAAAGAGAAGAGGAGAAGAGAAGAGAAGAGGGGTATGAGGGTAGATTTTTGGTGTTGTCGAGGGATGGAAAAGTCGGCCGCTTGAACGTGCACGCGTATATTCGTTCGTAGGTATGTATGTACGTTCGTTCGTTCGTTCGTTCGTTCAGGCACTCTCCGCGGGTCCATTGTCTGCCTGATTTCCGATAAACGCTTTTATAAGCTGCCACGTTCCCTAAACATTCAATTTTTCCGCCAGCATAAACGCCAGAAAGTAGTAGTGGCTTTAATAGGCAGTTTCCCCAATCGCGGATGAACAAAGGGGACAAATTCCGGACGTGTCAGCCAGAACTATACCATATTCTACTACTGGGTCAAACTGAACTTTCCAGCTTCTGTTCCAGAATCCGTACGGTGCCAGCTTTTTTTTCGTTTCATCCTTTTTTTAGTTCATATTACTCTTCCCTTTTTTTGTTTTACACCCCGAGATATATGTATCTAAGTGCGGCGGTGAAAATTGTTCGAGCCAAACTCCACATATGTTCAATATGTACATACATCGCCAAACCGCAATTCAAATATACGATTTATCGGTACAATTACATCAAGTAACAAAAACGCCCGAACCGAGGATATGTAATAACAAAAAACCGCGTCACACGAGATCCAAAAATCTCCCGAAATCCCGTGATTCTCGTTAAGTTTTTTCCCCATCTACATAGGTATACTCATCTCCACACACTTGCCTCTTCTAACACTAAAACTCCACAACCCCTTTCGCTGAAGATTCAAAGAAGAAAGAAGCGGTAAACTATTCGATCGTACGATTGGTGAGTTCAAGCCCTGCTTTCATCCTTCGTAAAAGAGTAAAGTGGGTACACTGGTTGAAGGAGAAATCGCAGAAAACTATACCTCGCATTTTACGACTTTTTTGCGAACCATCCGCTACTTGGGAAAAGAAATTTTCGGGGTTTGTGCAGACTATAGCAGTTCTACAGGGTTCTAAGACCTGATAAGGACGATATTGAGGATTGATAACGCAAAGTGAATTTCAATATTTGACGTTAACGGTCCTGAATTGTTTCAGGTTGCTTGGATAAAGTCTGACTCGAGAGCGATTTTGGCAATTCACACCCACATGGTGGCGCACAATCCACGTCTTTCGGTAACCCACAACGGACACAACACGTGGAAACTCCACGTGGCTAACGTTCAGCGAAACGATTCAGGAACATACATGTGTCAGGTCAACACTGACCCAATGCGCAGTCAGGTAAAAAGACCAGAAATGTTAATATAATACGTGTAACGCTGAAGAAAGCGTGTTTTAATGTATTATAAGTACAATATCAGACCCTGACCAACTCTCATATGTGGGAGAAAACTTTTCCCTTCGAAAACTCTTCTTTTCAACAATAGCTGTTTCAAAAACGAAACACCTTTAGTATGGGTGTGTATAAACGGCTAACTGACGGAGGTCAGCATCTCGTTTCACGCCTGCCACGGGTATGGTAAAGGAGATACCCGAGCTGTCGAGACTAGTGATAATCCGCGGTCTATTTTACATTTCCGAAAGCCGCGTAGAGCCGGAGAGGGTTAAAGGAGTAAAATCCGGTATTAACATGGCTTAATGTTGCTCATGAGTTCATAGGTACACGTACATACGTGTACGCGTGTACACATACATCCCCCTTAAATAGGAGTAGGATATATCCACGTACATACATACATACATACATACATACATAAATACGGTATAATGATGAGAAACTTGGAAATATAGATGGGGTACATGGAGGTCGTGATCCCACCTGACATAATGGATCTGGACGACTCGACAGAAGGTCTAACAACGGAAGAGGGTGGAAGTGTGCGACTACGATGCCGAGCGACCGGAACACCGGCGCCCGACGTCACCTGGCGTCGCGAAGACGGGCGCAATATCGTATTGCGCAACGAGCACGGCATTAAACGAGGTACGGGACGGCAGTTTCTTTTAATCGACACGAGACCCGATTACTAATTAGTGGCCAACACCCGCACATCGCGGATAAGAGATTTCAAAAATCGCCTACCTAATTATTTTAGGCACGGTTTCCTAGGTACACTGTATATATTTATTCTCAAAAAATTCTTGAAAAGTTTCTTCAATTTTAATAGTTTGGACGATATTTGTTCGTTTGAAAAATTCAACGACTCCTATAAGCTGCAGGAAGGCCAAATATTGACGATATAAATACACACGAATCTTTTTTATCAAAATTTTCAACGGCAGCAAGGAAGCCGGTCGAATGCGTGCTGAAACCTCACTATTTCAACGTCGGTAATACACCTTGGGAATAACCGTGGAATGGGACGATATTTCGCCTTACGTAGAATTTTTTTTTTTCGAAGGCTAAATTTTTTTTGTCTTCTTTCCGTGTACTTCAATTTGTAAAGATATTTTTGATATAAAATTTTGTCTCATTGTCGAAGATTTCTTCTTTCTTTTTTTTTCTTCTGAGCGTTAAACTGCGAAAAACATATATTACAGCCCATTTAGATGCTCCATTTCGCCCTGAACAACCGCATATACGTTCGAGAAGGTATAACCAGACTTTTCGACTATGAGTGATCGATGTTTAGTTTACATACAGCTCGGTGCCCGCTCTGTTCTCTCTTATTTTATTTATTTTTTATTTTTTCTTTTTTCTTTTTTTCATCTTGCCGTCTATCTTTCTGTGGCGTTCGCTTTTCTGCGCTTTCATACGCTATGTAATATTCATTGTGTACCTACTCTGGGAATGGCGTGGGTGCCGTTCTAATATATTTTACGAAAGGAGATATTGCACACATTATTACCGAGGAGATGCATCATCCGAATTTTGAAGGGTGCCAATGGCCGAGGAAAATCTATTTATTAGATTAAATCAAAATTCCCAGGCTGCGTTAGGAGATACGTTCACGGCCGTACCTTCAACCCTCGGTGTATATATAAACGTTAAAATCCGAATTTTTTTTCGAGGTCAGGTAGTATAACGTATAGGAATCCATTTAAACTACGACCGCCATAAATATACTTTTTATTTTTTATTTTTCTCAACTTCTCACCCGTTTCACATGTAAAATCGCCCGTGATAGCAACTCGCCAGTATCGTTTCAAAAGATCTCTTCATTGTTGTCACATATTCACACCCTACGATCACCGCCGTATAGATAAGTTTTATTCCTTTAACTCAGTCGGCAATAAAATATAATAAATAATAGCTGAGAGTGAGCCAGGTAAACTGTAAGTTAAAAGTTAAGAATAACTCCGGCTCTCGTCTTTATTCGACTCCTACCTAAACAGGACAAGTTTCTGTAAGGAAAGTTCAAAAAATTCGCTCATTTTAGTGGTCAAGACTTCGGAGGGTGAACAGCTCTACCTGGTAGGTGTACTGCGGCAGGAGATGGGGTCGTATCTCTGCATTGCTTCGAACGGGGTGCCACCTTCGGTCAGCAAACGATATTCGGTACGCGTCCACTGTAAGTACGTCGTCTCGTTTTATTGAACCGACGAACCGAGGCTTCAACATTTTTTCCCTTTATTTCCTTTTGAATTTTTAGTCCAACCGTTGATCAAAGTCGCTAACCAACTCGTGGCCGCACCCGCTAACAGTGACGTTGTCATTCAATGCTACGCCGAAGCTTCGCCGAGAGCCATGAACTCCTGGTATAAGGAAACAGGTAAGCGGAATGACGATTATTAATTATCAGTTTCAAATTTTTGCGGATATTTGGACATAATTTTGTGTGTGCAAAAATTGATATCATCGTAAAAACACAGCTATAGTGGATTGCAGAGGTCATCGTCGGATGCAAAGGATCTATGCGGAAATGAAAAAAAAAAGTTGTTACAGTTTTCTGAGTTTGATTGATTTTTGATTATTTTTTTTCTATTTATATAGGTATATATATTTATTTTTATTTTTTGTACTGCGTAACTCTGCAGGCATCGTTTCCCGATAACCAATAACGACGTTGGGAGCTCGGAAACTATTTTTCTTCGGACCATCAAATGCAATTTCCGGTCAGAGGTTATTTCGCACGGCAGCGTGCAAGAACGAGCTATTCGTTGTTACAGCCTGAACCGGAAACTGCAACAGTTTACTTATTGTTAACTCTACAGTTCGCCTTAGCTCACAGAGAATTCTGGGTCACGCGAGTAGCTTGTATACCGGCGTTTTCAACTTCTAAGATCTTAATTAAACAAACGGAACTGGCACTCGGAAATTAAGTCCAGTTTTTTCTTTGTATTTTTCATTCAGGTGAAAAACTACTGCCTGGAGAAAAATACGCGATGTCAGAGATGCCAATTAGCGAATACGCTTATCAGCTGAACATGACCATTCGAAGGCTCGAAAAAAATGACTTTGGAAGTTATATGTGCTCATCGGAAAATGCCTTCGGAAAAGCGGATGGCGCCGTGCGATTGCAAGGTGGATATTTTATTTTCTTTTTCACGTATGATCGCTGTCTATCGGCCGCTTCTATATATCATTCGATAATCGATCGATTCACATTACAGAGCTTCATCTTACCAAGACAACGCTACCGTCAGTCCGGCATAACGAACTGAGCAATAAATCGCGAAAAAAGACAGCCAAAGAAAGAATAAACAAAAAGCTCCTTCATGGAACGGAACCTGAGGAGCGGGATGAACCCTCAATTTTTGGTCGAAACGAAGATAATATTTCGGCAACAACCCCATCCGTTAAATCTTTGGGACGAGATGGTGACCTCCGTGGAGTACCAAGACCTCCGGTTGGTCCACCGCCGGCTCCAGCACCAGCACCGGCACATTCACCACCGACGGAATTGGTCCTGTTGAATCATGGTTCGGCATCGTCTCGTCGTTGTCAATTTGAAACTCTTACGATAACCGTAATCGCCTTAGCGCTAATATCCCGCGTCTGCTAGATGAATCGATCGCGGATTATTGCTTACGCGTATATAACGTCGTAAAATTTAGCGAAATGGAACGGGTATATACGTGTCGCAAGACTAGCGATAACGTCCGCGTAATAATTTATGCGGTTCATACAGCTAGAGCAATAATAGTTGAGATTTCAGCAGAGTTTTATGTACAGTGGAGGATTTAACGTATAAGTATATGAATATATAAACTGTTCGTTGAAGAGGATCACCGGTCCGGTGCCCGTTTCTCTCGTGATTTATACGACTATAATGAGATTATACGTCGGGGAAAAATATAAAACAATTTGTACGCTTTTTTTTTTTTTTTTTTGAACACAATGTTTATACATATGAATTTTCCTTGTTGTATGAAAATGATGAACCGAATCCCTCGTGGTAGGTATGATGCCATGATCCTCCAGTATCAAGGGGCGAATGTTTTATACGATACGTTATATCTGGATGACAATAATCAAATTATTCTACGTATCTAAAGTCGCAATTCCCGATCATGATCTTATCGAATTTCAAATTAACTGTAAAGTATTAAATATTTATGATTTATATAGATATACACATATTATTGAATAAATTATTACGACGATCGAGAGAATTATCTGAATGATTAGCGTGTATCTGTAATATAATTAATGATAAACAAAGAAGAAAAGAAAAAAAGAAATATTGTACAAATTTGAAAATGTGGTATGACTACCCACTATGTACGCGAGATCGTTGAATATTATATATATAGAGGGATTTAAATTTTTATTATTTATAGATTTCGAAGTCATTTATTTTTAACAATTAATATATTTGCCACTATAAAGATATCGACAAATTACTGAGACTCATAAAATTTTTCGAAGTTATAGATTCAGCTACGCGATCGATTCAACCGAATATTCTTCGATAAAAATTATATCAAACATCGTCTTTTTAAACCTTCGCTTATTTTGTTGTATATATATATATAATATATAGACCGCGTTAACGTTTACGAGATGATAAACATTATATTTGTACAATCTTTAAGTGCCAAATTTAAAGTTAAGCTCTTCTCCTGCAGTTCGAATCCGACAGGACAATTATGATTTCTCGTGTACTGCAGACAAATTTATTATTCTTCCATAATCTTTATTGAATGAATAAGTGAGCATATAATTTAACCAAATCATAGTTCTATACTTGAATGTGAATCAAATTCCATTTTAATACTTGGCTTTTTTTTCACTCAACTGGACCCGCAGTTATAGGCCATCTAGCGCCCTTATCAAAGACCATGCCGCTTACCCCAGGAGAGTTATGTCTAATTAAGATAAAAATACGTTACAGTATTAGATTTTCGAAAATTGATTCTAAAGGTCTGTTGTTAGATTTGAATTAGTCGATTAATTGTCTGTAAAAGAAGGAAGAAAAAAAAAAAAAACGTTGCTATAAGAAATGAATAATGATATTTAAGAAATATAATAAGAAAAGAAATGAACTTATAGCTTGCGAATGGCAAATTGTGGTATAGATTGTATATTATACATTATATATTTCTATATAATATTATGTCACATAATAATAATAATATAATGTGGATATGATTATGAAAAAAAATGAATAAATAAAAATAAAAAAAAAACGACATTCTATAACGTGAAAGATAAGTAAATGATCGCATAAATCTTCGTTACATAGTTGTTAGCACATAAAAGAAAAAATAAATGAAATTAAAGACATCAAAAATTGACGAACTTTACAACAATTTCGAAACGTGGGCTCTACTCATTGTTGATTCTGCATCGTTAATTACGTGAAAAACAAAAAAAAAATCAAAATCATCACGACGTAATGCTGCAATGCTGCAATTTGCTGACTAATTGATTATATGAATAAATAAAATAATTCTGAATTTATAGATACGGTCATAAGTGAGATTCTTATATGAATAATAAATGAAATTAAAACATACACATTAACGGAATAAGTACAGAATTACCCGAAGTATATATGTATAATAAAAAAAAAAATGGTTGTCCTGTCCTCTTATTATATAATCTAATGTAAAAACATGTGACAATAAAGCATTTCTTACTGTAATCGTACACGTCGTTATGATATACATATATAAAAAAAAAGAAAATTGAAAACTTGGTAGAAAGTCGAGCAAGCTGTTACTTAGTTTTTTTTTTTTTTTTCTTATGGTCGTTGAAGATTGCTATAAAAATATGTAAAAGTTGATATTATTTTTGCTGATACATTTATCATATACCGTAGCCAAAATCCACGAATAATGTCTGCTGTGTGTGGATAATCAATATAATACAAAGTTTTACAAGCAATTTAACGTTTAATGCATCAAACATAAAAAAAAAAAATACATGAAATGAAATTTTTTCTTTACTGCTTGGAGGGGCGTCTTAATGGGTTCATAAATTATACCTGCGCGTTCCCGGTTTCGTTTTTAAAGGAAAATGACAGTGCCGCAACAAGAAATCCTTATCTCTTTTACGAAGGAGGAAATTTCCTATTTGTTATACAGATTGATCTGCAGAACACCGCGAGATGTCTTAATACGACGATTAAAATTAAAACGATACTATTGCGAGCGCAATTAATCGGACTCTCATCAAGGTCAATGCGAGTGGTTCAAAATATCAGACAATGAGGCAGCCACTTCCGCTATTCCGAGATTTGCCGCGTTACGTAAAACCGCGCTTTTATCTTTTCATAAACACAATGGGCGGTGCTGATTACAACTGGAAATAGAATGCTGGGGTTTGGGCGTTATCAGGTTCAACCGGAAACCACACTCTGTTAGGTTCCGAAGTTTGCCGGGTTTTACAAACGGCCACGATGTTTATAATTCAATAGGAAAACAGTGCCCTGTCGCGACAGTGCCTCCCCGTCTCTGGACCTACAGTCTAACGCGGAATCGAAAAATCTTCTTCAAGAAAAATGTTACGACTCTTTTTTATCTCGGTGGTGTTCGCAGTGTTGGCATTAAACACCGAGAAAATCGCGGCTGAAACCGGATGCTGGAAAAAAGGAAATTGGAAATATGATTGTATCGGTATTAGCAAGTTCTCAATCCTCGACAACGCGGAGACCACTACGCGATCAATCAGTTTTCGCAATTCCGAAATGACCAGCATTCCTGCGTGAGTAAATAGTATAATTTGACTACTTTCAGTTTCTATCTTTGATATTTTGCAAACGCAATCTCCACGGAAAAGTTGTGAATAATCTACTATGAAACTACTATGAAGATAAATTGAATTAATGGGCATCACGTGAATTTGTGTGTTTGCAGAAATGTCTTTCGGCGTTTCCGCCGCAACCTGAAGTCAATCAACTTGCATCTCACAGGAATCGAGAGCGTAGAATCCGGAGCCTTTAACGGTCTGACTAATCTGGCAATCTTGAATCTTTGGGGCAACAGCTTGACCGCTGTTTATGCACATTGGTTCACGAATCTCACCCAACTAAAAACCTTGGATGTGTCTTTCAATAGAATTTCGTATATCGATGAATTAGCTTTCCAGCTAATTCCCAAGTTAGAGAATCTCTACATCGATTCTAATCTCTTGGTATCGTTGAACTGGAACGTCTTTTCGTATTTGCCACGCTTGCAGAGAGTCAAGCTTGGAAAGAATCCTTGGAACTGGTGGTAAGTCTATAAAGTCTTGGAAATGTTTATCAATAATCTATAGTTTTTCTGTCATCACAGGTAAAATTTGTGTAATTTAAGTCGACTACTAAAAGTGGTACTATGTAATTATCTCCGATTCAAGGTACCGCGCACAGATTGCCCGACAATTGAAGGACCAGCATGTCGATTATAACAGCGAATGGGACGACTACGACTGGATAAATCACATCGTCTGGAACTGTATGCAAAAACATGCAGCAAAATATGAGGATGACAGCGTCCTGGACTGTGCATCATCGTATCTTATCGAAGAGCGTTCTAAGATCGGTTTCGCTGTTCAAAATAACACCTATTGTGCTGCGGAGTCAAAATTACTATATGATTGCTCCATGAGCGGTGTACCAGTGCTAAACATAACGATAACGCCTAAAATTGCCATTAGAAAAATACTGCAAGGGTTTATCGGCTCATTTAATTCATTGCGCAATCCAGGCACGACATTGACCGAGCGCTCATTTAAATAATGATCCACTAAAGTTCGCTTCGAATTTCTTATCGGAAAAGAGTATCATATAAACTACGTATTAATTATTTCGGGTTTGTAATTTTTTTTTTTTTTTTCAAAATTCTGCAATTCTTCGTTGCAGTCTGAATTTATGTACCTTTTTTCTGATAGCCTATATACCTATAATACTATTTGTATCTTTTTATTAATAATCAATAAATATTCCATGGAATAATTAATGGCAAAATAATTCCCCAACATAAATCGTGGGAAAATCAATTTTCGACTATTAATTCTGCTGACTGATTTTATTTCACTTTTAATCCGGTACACTGCATCATTCGAATAACTGCGGCAGGTAATACTTCGAAGGACTAGCGTTAAGACTTTTATATTTAAAAAAAGTGATACCAAATGTTTTAAAATTAAATGAAATAAACGAGATACAGATAGGGACAGCGGTGGTCCATTTATCTGCAATGGGCTGCAGATCGGAATCATCTCAACTGGAGAGGAATGTGGGCGTCGGAAGCGTCCTGGTCTTTATCTGAGCGTAAATATCTATTTGAACTGGATCGAAAAAATTGTTCATTTAAACGACAGAAGCATTTCGCTAGATTTCTACAGTCTTGGTCTTGGTCTCATCGGCTATGCCCAATTACTATTATCCATTATTTGAAGACCCTGGTAAATTAACGAGAATCGCAAAGAAAGATCTTTGAATGATCTGTATAAAGATATACGATATTACCAAAGCACTCTGAAAAGTATCAATCCGAATTGGGACACAGTTTGGATAGTTTTGAATAATCTAGCATACTGCACTTTCAACTTTCAAACGATGAGAATAACTTGTTTAAAAGAGCTAACTTCGTCTTATAATATATTGATATAATTATTTTTGCCTATACTTTACGATCGTTGTTTTAAAAATAAATGGTTAAATTTTACGATTGTGAAAATAGTGACGATGCCTGCACGCTTTAGTAACAAATCAAGTAATTAAACCGCGTGAATATTCCGATGAAAATTAATGAGTTTTACCTAGCCAGTTTTCTTTACGCTTCGTTGACCAAACTCATTTCCCTACCGTTCGTTTTAGAGCAGGATTGAAGTTTCAAACTTTGTTAATGCAAGATCGATCTACTGCAGTTCGCTCGCTAATTCTGTCTTTAACTTTGCACTATTTCTAAACTTTACGTCTGCAGGTAATGCAGGATTGTAATATTCTTTTTTCAATTCGAATACAGCTTGCGGTAAAACCGATACAGTGACGATAAGGTTGCTGAATGGAAGACTGCTGAAACTTGACGATGTTTCCTTTTCGGAAACCGTCGATACCCTAAAACGTAAAATAGCCACAAAGCTTGGGTCTAAATGTAATAATTCCAGCTGTGTAAAAAAGGGTGAAGATTGGCCTCCCGAGAAGCAGAAACTATGGGCCTATGGATGTTACCTAGAAGACGGTCGAACTCTCTCAGATTATCACCTGAATTCTGGAGATCGAATTTATCTAACTTTGTGCATTGAATAATATTTTATTCTTTGTTAAGTTTGGAAATTAAAAAAAAAATCGAATGTATTTCGGTCTTTATTTTCACTTGCAGAGCAGAATGCAGTACACGCACGTATAAATTTTTCAATTTTTTAATGTAAAATGCGGTATCAGATTGATATGCAATAATAAATAGAGTAAAACAGTTTATGGAATGCATATATTTATTTCTGCTATCTAATATTTTTTTTTTTTTTTTTTTATTGTATAAAATAAATTAAGATGTAACAGACATGAATTCATCATCATGCTATATTCATTTCTATATTTACTAATTCTTTAGTTTTGTTAAATATAATAAAATATATGTATAAGATTTTCGATATGTTGAAATAAAAAAACAAGTAAAATAAAAAAATAGCGCCTATACCCACAACCTACTGATTTCATCTGGCAGCTGAATTTTCATTTTGCGAAAAAAAACAAGAAAGAATTAAATAAAACCAAACAAAAAAAAAAAATAAAATAAGAACATTAAATCTCAATATTTCGAACTAAGAAAGCATAAGATAATTTGTTAGTCAGGGTGAGATAAAAGCAGTTTTAATACGAATGTATAGTAGCAAGTATAAGCTACATCCTATACGTATAAAAAAAATCTGATTTTTTTTTTAAGCTCATAAAAAATTACTACCTAATTTTAGATAAGTATTACACATCTTTCTGAAACTTTTCTCATAACACATGAGTATATGTATATTTATAAAAATACTTTACGCACACACATCGTGATGATTCTCGTTCACAAAAATTGTATCAAATTGTCCAATGTGGATGTAACCAGAGTATCCAAATTTTTAGATTTTTTTTATTTTATTCAAATAAAAGTGTAAACTATATAGGTATTTTCAGACTGAATTATATAGTAGCTGCGATACAATCGTGACGAGAAAATTGATTAAAATTTGATTTTAGCACAGAAGAAATTCCATAAATTTAATTATTTGTTTTCTATCAACAAAATTTCCAGATCAACAATTGCCTTATTAAGATCACTCAATTCAATATAATCTATATTATAACATAAATATATATACATATATATGTATGTATAATATAACGTATTAATTTTTATCTTTTAAATAATAAATTTACTGAAGTCAATACGTTATACATATTTATATATAGGTATATATATTCAAACATTAAACTCTATAAAAAAAATTTTACAAATATATACTATAATATATTTTCTTTTATTCCTAACGATCTAACGAATTATATACTATATTCATTTTTCAATACTAATTTTATACACGATCAACAATACGGCCTGTTTTTTATTCTAGATTAATAAAATTGTTAATGAATTGAAATAATTTGTAAATGGCAACAGTAAGTGGCACTGGACGGAATATTACAATTCAAAAAGTTAATGCTGCATCATATTGTATAATAAAAAAAAAAAATACAAAACCGTAGAAATAATAAACCCGTTTTATTTACAAAATTTACCATCTTTATTCACGATTAAAATATGAATTTTGACTGACTCGGAAAGTCTGATTTTTGCGATTTAAAAATAAAAATACATTCCCGAAGATGAAAGATCATTTTTCCTTCCATAAACCGTGCCGCGATAGTTAAAAAAAAAATCTGACAATATGTAATTGTGAAAAAAGAATATTAAATCGCTAAAGATCAGCTAGAAAAACCCGGATTAGTATGTTCGATAACGCAGCGTCTACAATAACGTTTAACAGCACGATATCCGAGACAAGTGACTCTGGGACAATCGCCAATATTCAATTGCCTAAGACCACGAACATAATAAGCAAGTGCTTCAAGCCCAACATCAGAAACTCTTTCGCATCCCCTTAGAGAAAGTTTTTTTAAATTTGGGCACCCGGTCGAAAGAGCCTCAAGAGTAGCGTCGCCAATGTCACATTTTCCAAGGTCAAAGGCACGCATCCGAGGACAGCCTCTAGCCAAAGCAAGAACTGCACTATCACTAAGCGCCTCGCAACCTCTAGCGTTCAAATATCTCAGCTTATAGCAATGTCTGGCAACAACTAATAACCCTGCATCTGAAACCCGGTCACATTTACCAACGGAAAGATACCTCAAAGACGGACCCAATCTCGCGGCCAACTCACGAACCCCAAAGTCGGTAACCCTAGCGCAATCAGATACCGATAATTGGCGTAAAGCTCCGCAGTAAGAAGTAACTGCGACTAGACTAGCGTCTGTTATTCTAGCGCAACGTCTTAAATAAAGACAAGCTAGATGAGGCATACGGGAAAGAGTTAGCGCTAAACCGGCGTCATCTACGCCGTGACAATCACTCATATCAAGAGACTGGAGTTGTAAATTAGAACCGTGAGTATAGGCTCTTGTTACAGCTGAACATCCCGTTAAATCTAGCTCTCTAAGATGTATACAATTATCTAAAATAGCCGCTACTGTGTCGTCGTTAACTCTTCTTAAGTGTCGTAACGCCAGAATAGTCAATCTTGGAAATGGAAGAGAGGCTAAAACTCCGGGGTGACCGTTAGCCCCTTCAAAAACAAGACGATGTACTCTGGAATGATAACCGTGACGTGATACTGCGCTTAGAGCTGTTGTTATGCATTGTGGATTATGGACTTCGATGTCGTGCCAAAGGGATGGATGCCAGACTATGTCTCTCAGTCGACGACAAGTTTGAGCTACTGTACATCGTTCCTTTGTTGTTAACCAGGAGAAAATCTTTAATAATAAATCGTCTTCTAAATGACCAAGGCTTTTTTGTTGAGATTGTTGCTGCTGCTGGTGTTGATGATGTTGATGTTGATGCTTGTTGGGAATTGCAACGATTGAAGTTGACGATGATGAACGACAAGCACTATTATCCAGAGTGTGATAGCCCAGGTCACTCGTGTCTGGACTAGGTCTGTACATAGGCAATTTTTGTACCATGTAACTAAGTCCACGATCCGATACATTCTTATCTCCAAAATTTGAGAGAAGGAGGGGGCACGATCCATCCATTCCATTCTCCGCTCTAAAAAGATTTGTCCAAATTTTTTATGGGATTTTGGTTTTATATTGAAAAAATATTTACTTTTTAATTCAGTTTACTGTGACTTTGAATGAAATTCTTTTTTTTAATAATTCACCAAGGCTCAAAAATAAGTCATGTTTTATCGAACGAAGTTTTTCATTGATCATCAAACAACGAAACAAAAAATTGGTCGTCAAAATTCAGAAATTTTCGTGAATGATTGTACAGAGTTAGAAAATAATTGACAAGATTTTTAATCATAAGAATTCGTGAATAATCGCCTGATTTAGGTTAGAAAATCGCTAATTTTCATTTTATGGAGGTTAGATGCTTGTTTAAGAAGGTTGTGTAAGCATATTGAGGAACGGATTGAGACATGTGATAAGATAGGTCTTGACAGATGATAAAATCGGGTATTTTATTTTTTGTTACGATATTTTACTTTTTTTTTTTTTTTTTTAAATAAAAACTAAAATTAGGTATAAGTGTAAAGGGTGGTTGTATAATTACCTTGTTCACGACAAAGTAATGATATCGAATAATGGAATCATGAAGAATAAAGGGTAGGAGGTAACAATAACGAATATCGTTGATCCGCTACGAGACCCTCCATTTTACATTCCAATTCATACAGTACGGCTCTACTTCACTGTGTACATATTTTCACGAATCGGTCCTTTGTCCTTCCTTTCACATTTCGTATCCTAATGCGATCAACAGGTTATCGTTCTTTGAACACGATTAACAAACCGTACTAATGTTTAGTCGAAAACACTGACTGTTTAACATTGATGTGTCTTAACTGCGACGAATCTATCTTTCAAGATTATTGGCGGATCTGTGCTCTTCCCTAAAAACTGGAAAGCGAAAAAATTACAAGTTGTTGGTCGAGTTGACCGCCTCCGGCATTGGCCATTTTTAAATGTTGGCGTCTAACTTCGTACGTCATGGAACCCGGAACTACGGAACGATGGAGTGTGGGTGGAATCGTGGAATCAAGGAATATGAAATACGTTTAAACGATAATGTCAAAATACAAAAAAGATCGTAAACTTCTATTTAAGTACTCCGCGAACATTGATGAGTAATAATTAATGCAGACATCATTAATAAACTATTCATTATTACATTCTTAATAATCTACGTTGTGCTATTTGACCTATTCTCTTTGGTTCGAGCGTGAGAAGATCGATTCTTGACCCTATTGTTTCACAAAGATGGCCGAATCCAAAAGCAGTCGAAGTGCCAAAATACGAGAACGATTGTAAACTTCTGTCTTAACCATCGCGATCGCTGTATAACTTTGGATTTATTATTGCGCCCCACCTAAAAAGTTGATGTTTATAAAAACAATTATAAATCTACCAAACAGTCGGTTGAGTTATTCCCTAACTTGTATATTTCTCGTATGATCTACATCCTAACCTATAAACGTAAATAAAATAAGTTTATGATTTTATAAATTGTTTAATAAAATGGCAAATCCGTCAGCCAATGTGCCAGTGTCTAGTATTTTGAAAAATAAAGAAACCTTCGAAGATGAGCCGCGAAAAAAGAGTCGAGAGGATTGGCGCAAAGCAAAGGAACTAGAAGAGGCTAGAAAAGCAGGTACTGCTCCTGCAGCCGTTGACGAAGAAGGAAAAGACATAAATCCACATATACCTCAGTACATAAGTGCAACACCCTGGTACTTTGGTGCAGATGTAAGTATCTTTTCTAAAATTATAAACTCAGATTCGTAAAATTGTTTTCTCTCTTTGTAAATAGAAAAAAAAAACACAAGTAATCCTAACAATAATAATATTAATATAAAATGTATCCAAAAACAGGGTCCCACGTTAAAGCATCAAAGACCTCAGCCCGAAAAGCAGAAACAATTCAGTCACTTGGACGAATGGTATAAGCGGGGCGTAGACACAAGCAAAGTATCTGTAAAGTACAGAAAAGGAGCTTGCGAAAATTGCGGAGCAGTTACACACAAGAGAAAAGATTGCATGGAAAGACCTCGTAAAGTTGGAGCTAAATTCACTAACGCTGATATTGCTTCGGACGAATTTGTACAGCCTGAATTGTCCATTGATTATGATGGTAAAAGAGATAGGTGAGATACAGATGAGCAGAACAGATTAATAATTATTTATTATATTCTCGTGAGTCAATTTTGCGGTGATTTATACAAATTTTCTATTTTTTGTCTTGTTATTTTTATTATACTTCAATTTCAAAATGCGTTATTCACTCTTTATGAACAGATGGGCGGGCTACGACCCAGCGGAACACAGAGCAATCGTCGAAGAGTATCAAAAGATAGAAGATGCGAAGAGACAAATGCGAGCTGATAAATTAAACGCTGAAGAAAATGATGAACAGGATTCTGACAAAGATGAAGACAAATATGTAGATGAGGTAGACATGCCTGGAACTAAAGTTGACTCTAAACAACGAATTACTGTACGAAATTTAAGAATCAGAGAAGACACGGCTAAATATTTGAGAAATTTGGACCCAGATTCGGCGTACTATGATCCAAAGACCAGATCTATGAGGGATAATCCCTACGCTGGTACAGACTTAGAGTGAGTTACATATTTTCTGAAATATCTTTTTAATATCTTTGTGTATTAATATTGTTTGATTTTTGTTTTAATATCTACAGAGTCGCGTACAGGGGAGAAAACTTCGCTCGTTTTTCGGGAGACACACAGCAGCATGCAGTAGCCCAACTATTTGCCTGGGACGCTCACGAGCGTGGCGTTGACGTTCATCTTTTGGCAGAACCCACAAAACTTGAACTTCTCAAACAGGAATACGACAAAAAAAGGGACGAACTAAAAGACGAGGCTCGTGGAGGCGTGATTCGGCGATATGGAGGAGCGGAACATCTTCAGGCACCTCCTACCGCTCTGTTACTTGCACAGACCGAAGACTACGTTGAATACTCGAGATACGGAAAGGTTTGATAAATAAAAGTTCTTAAAAAAGATTGAAAATTTGAGATTTTAGAAATAAAATAGCGTATTCTTATAATCATTTTTCGTTTCTGTACAGATAATCAAAGGACAGGAGAAGCAAGTAATTCGTTCAAAGTACGAGGAGGATGTTTTTCCTAATAATCACACTTCAGTATGGGGTTCACATTGGCAGGGAGGTCATTGGGGATATAAATGCTGTCATTCGTTTGTTAAGAATTCTTACTGCACTGGTGATGCTGGAAAACATGCCGTAGATACTCCGATTTCAGCGTCTATTGCAGTAGAGGAACGCGATCAGAAAGAGAAAGAGATAGTTGACGAAAATGCCGACGATGATAAAATAGTAGGAGAAAATAGTGATACACGGATTGCTGGAAGAAGTAACGAATCGTCAGCCGAAGATAAAGAATCAAGTGATTCGTCGAACGAGGAAGAAAACTGGAAGTCTAAAACCGAGCGTAAATCTAAATCTAAGAAAAAAAATAAGAAAAAAAAACAGAAAGAGAAACGAAAGAATAAGAAAAAGGCGAACAAGAGTGACGAAGATAAATTAAAGGATGCTTTGAGGAAAGAAGTTGAAAGTCAGAAGGAGGCTGAAAGGCTGCTGAAAATGGATGAAAGAAAAAGACCTTACAACAGTATGTTTGAAGTGAAAGAACCGACTACAGAAGAAATTGAAGCTTTCCAGATGAAAAGAAAACGCGAGGAGGATCCAATGGCTCATTTTCTCAATAATTGATCTTGATCTCGATTACGGATCAGCCGTTTACCTATATTAGTATAATCGACATTTATTCATCGATTACTGATAATATTATGTACAAAGAAACAATATACATAACATAATTTAAACCGTTAGATTTTATCCTGTTATTTTGTCTCATTAAAAAAAAAAAAAGAAACAAAAAAATCAAGTTGTGAGATTCAAATTTTTCCCCGATTCCCGCCGTTTTTATTCATTATCAAAAATTGTCTATAATTTTTCGATCGGTTTCACTGATCTGTAGCTTGACGATCGCATATCATATTATAACAATTTTTAAATTCGAAAATTAGATTCTTTTTTTCTTCGCTAATCATTTACTCGTGATGTGTATGGAAATATTAATTTTTGTTGAGGTCGGCAGTGCATGATTAGATGTTCTCATTCAAAATTTCTATTTTTTTTTTTTTTGTCACTTCTGTTATACCAAAATTTGATATTAAAATACAATAAGGATATTTTATTTGGGTAGGAAAAATGTTTCCAGCAATATATTATCCTTAATCTTTCGATTAGATATACGAATTATAAAAATGGTTTATAACGTTGACAGGAGACGGCCATGTGGCCTGATTTATAACCTTAAAAAGAAAAAAAAAAAAAAAAGAAATACAAAACCGAAACTGACAACGTGATAAGTGGTTATAATTCCTTGTGTCAATATCTGACCGTGTTGTTATACAAAAAATAATATCATATACAAAAATGATAATGTATTTGTTACATAATAAAGGAATGAAGTTACGCAAATACGAGGGCGGTTGAGAAAATAGCGTACGTTATTTTAAGTTACGTGAATTTTGAAATCCCACGTATTTTTCTGCCTCGGCGCAGTCAGTTTGAATTGAATTCCGGTATGGCCGCCCATTAAATGTTGCTCGGGCGGCGGAGGGTCGAGCGATAAGTATATTTCAAGCTCTCACGAGCAAATTATGGCATTGCTTCTTATCAGAGCGAAAGTATCACACCGAGGAGTATCCCAGTTGCGTTTCTTCGCAAATCAAACAACCATGAAGGTGATTATTGTTCAAATATTGTTACGTAGAAAGTATATTTTACTTTTTTTTTTATCATCATAATATAAATTTTTTATCCAGTTAAGCCATACACGTTTTTTCTCTCCGTTAATTATGGTTTATATAATTCTTAATTTGATTGGATATTTTTCAACACCGACTATACGCTTCTTTTATCATTAAAAACATCGATTTTGTTTAAATCTTTTTTTATACCTACTATAAATAATGTACGCAGTAAAGTGTTTCAACTTCGTATCTGAAAATACTTTTCGTCAATTCTCTGTTTGTGCTAAGAAAAACAAAGGAGAAAAAAAAAAAAAAAAAAACGAAAACAAGATTGTAATACAATACTAAGTATCTGCTGATAAATACGTTTGCGATTAGCACACTCAATGTCATTTATAGGTATATTACGCCCTAGTAATTTCTATACTACTTGGAAATATTGAATAATATAACAATTCCGTTTGCTTATACGTCGTGTACAATAAACTATAAATAATTATCGGAAAAAAAAAAAATGCATCTAATCACTGTACTATGTAATTGAATTACCTGAGTAAATTAAGATTGTTGAGATACATTAATCGGAATTGTTTTATAAGACTTATTATGTTGCAAAAATATACTATAAATTTATCTCTAAGTCATTTAACTCTTGTTTATCTATCGAGTAAATATTTCAACGATGAAGGATGCGCATGATTTTATGTAGATTACAAAAGAAGTTGTAGGCCACTTGAAATATGTGGGAAAGTCTATTTGCATTGAATATATGTTTCAGATCTTTGGCTTATCGTGTATTAATTATCTTACAACAATTTATTGGAGAATAATGAACATTTACATAATCATATAATCCGGAAGAATTTTTATTCCTTTATTCATTTTATATTATACATTATTACAGAAAGGATTAGTACTTGGAGTTTACGAGGCAGAAGGTCAAAATGGTATAACGTTGACGCCTGCTGCTGTAAAGTATAACGAACTTGTTAACGGAAAGTTACTGGAGAGCATTTCTTTGTAAGTGAAATGAAGTATAATTAACAATAATCTGTTTTAACACTATAATTAAACATATGTTTCGATATTCATTTATAATTATGGTACAGCATAGTTGAACTTGAGTTTCTTTTGTCCAGAATGGATTATATTGGTCTTTTAATTGTTTTACTTTTTTTTTTTTTTTACATAATTATTATTTTACAATATTCACAAAGAAAAAAAAAACTTACGTTCCTATACCTGCACTTTGTGTAAATTATATAATTGTTTTTATTAACATTATTGTTTGTGTATTGAACCATTTTATTTTATTTCATTTTATTTCTTTGTTCATTTGTTTAATTTTATTCAGTGTTTTTGAACATTTTTTCAACCACATTCCAGCCTGAAACAATTACTATAATGCTGCCTGAGCCCTATACCCGATGATTATTTTAAATATTTTCTCACAGTCATCATTTTATTGAGATTATTAAAAGGTTTTTTTTTTTTTTTTTTTTTCTTTTTTCATTTTTGTTTTTTCTTTGAATATTTATTTTCATTTCCGTTAATTAATTTATTTTGCTAAAACAATATTCCGATTGAATTGATCTTTTAAAATATTATCCCACGAGCTCACAGGCATTATTTTGATTGTTTCAGGAAGGGATAGGCTGCGTTGGCCCATATACAAAAAATAAACGACGTTGATTCGTAGTCCGATCAAGAAAATAAAACACTCCTATACCTGGTTGGCATTTTACGATATTTCAAATTTTCTACCGATCATTTGACTCGGCCTTCTCTAATCTATAAAAAAACTACTCGACTGCCCAACAAGAAGATTCTAACAGCACACTTTCAGAATTCATTAAAAAAGAACAAAAATTTGTGCTCATTTTTCACTATCTGCAAACAAATCGAAAAGCGAAACAATAAAATGTCTCTCGGGGGCAGTAGTGGGCTTGAAAGTGGTGGTACGGGTACCGAGAGTTCACCATTATCTACAAATCGGGGTGGTAGAACAGCCAAACGTTTGTTGCAATCGCCAAATGTGCTTCACGGAATCGGTGGTACTATTGAAGATAAAAACAACGATTATTTATGCCCAATATGTTTCGAAGTGATAAACGAAGCGCATATCACTAGGTGCGGTCACACATTTTGTTATCGATGTATCACAAGTTCACTCGAAGTTAACGGACGCTGCCCAAAATGTAGTTTTACATTAAACCAGCAGGATATATTTCCGAATTTTCTATTGAACGAGTTAGTCTCAAAGTACAAAACGCGGATAAAAGGCCTTGCCGATTTAGGAAGTAGTCGAGGCAGCTACAGAGGCGGAGGAATTGGTGGACCAGAAATAGATATGCTGGTTCCAGTCAGCGACGGATTAAGAGATTTTGTAGCAGCAGAAAGTGCCAATTTAACTTTACCAGACGTTAATGTTATGCTGGAAGTACTCACGCAAAGAAAACACTTACTCGAGGCAGAGTCATGCGCTACTCAAAACAAATTGCTTCACGAATTTCTCAAGCATTTACTGCAGCAGAAAGAGGAACAGAGAAATCAACTAGTTAGGGAAGTTGCTCTGATAAAACGCGACATGGAAGAAGTTGAAAATATTCTTAAAGATGTTCAGAGCAAATGTCCTCGCGTCGAAGACTTGAAAAAATCTAGTGAAACTGATACGGCTCAAGTATCAGCTATTAAGAAAGAAATGATTGACTTAATTGACATCATAGATTCAAGTATGGTAAAGACTGGAGAATCGAATCAATCCGGCTGGAATCAGGATCATTTTGCAACAGCAGCACAGAAACAAAACGATTCGCAGACTATCTCGACGTTAGCAATTAGGCGAAAGAGAATGCACGCGCACTTTGACGATTTTGTACAATGCTACTTTGAATCCCGTGCTAAAGAGCTGGTTTTTGGACAGTCACAAAAAACTACACAGCAAACAGAGACTGGCCCTGGTACAAGTTCAGGATTAGATATATTCAGAGAGAATTTAGTCAAGTTTTCAAGATACAATTCTTTGCGGCCATTAGCTACGCTGAATTATTCTTCAGATATATTCAACAATTCTACGATAGTATCAAGCATAGAATTTGACAAAGACAATGAATACTTTGCCATCGCTGGCGTCACAAAACGTATAAAGGTTTTTGATTACGGAGCAGTAATACGGGATACTGTTGATATCCATTATCCTTGTGTTGAAATGACATGTAGTTCTAAGATATCGTGCGTCTCCTGGAATTCTTATCACAAAGGGATGTTAGCTTCTTCAGATTATGAAGGCACAGTCACAGTATGGGATGCCACGACTGGTCAGCGTACCAAAGCGTTTCAAGAACATGAGAAGCGATGCTGGTCAGTTGACTTTAACGATGTTGATACAAGGCTTATAGCTTCGGGATCGGATGACGCAAGGGTAAAATTGTGGTCTTTAAATATTGATCATTCTGTTGCCTCGCTAGAGGCCAAGGCCAATGTTTGCTGTGTCAAATTTAATCCACGAAGTTCTTGTCATTTGGCATTTGGATCTGCCGATCACTGTGTACATTATTATGATTTACGCAACATGAAAGAAGCATTGTGCGTTTTCAAAGGCCACAGAAAAGCTGTATCATATGTTAAATTCATAAACAAAGAAGAAATTGTTTCTGCAAGTACAGATTCGCAATTAAAAATGTGGAACATCAATAATCCGCATTGTCTTAGATCATTCGTGGGACACGTTAATGAAAAAAATTTTGTTGGCTTAGCAACTGACGGCGATTACGTTGCTTGCGGTTCGGAAAATAATGCACTTTATGTTTATTATAAGGGATTAACGAAGCAATTATTTTCAAACAAATTCGATGCTGTTAGAAGTGTTTTAGAGCTTCAAGAAAGAAAGGAAGAAGATCTGAATGAATTTGTCTCCGCCGTTTGTTGGAGACAAATGTCTAACGTTGTGGTAGCAGCAAATTCCCAGGGTATTATTAAAATCTTAGAGCTTGTTTGAATATAATTCAAAAATATGAAATGAATGAAGATATAATTTTTGCACATTTATTTTTGGCCAAGTTACCATAATGTTCCTGTCCAAAATACACAAATGAAATTCGAA
Source organism: Macrophya alboannulata (assembly GCA_949628255.1). Taxonomy (NCBI): domain Eukaryota; kingdom Metazoa; phylum Arthropoda; class Insecta; order Hymenoptera; family Tenthredinidae; genus Macrophya; species Macrophya alboannulata. Next base: position 15,812,270 of record OX451209.1, read on the forward strand.
ATGGTTGAAAAAACAAAACAAAACATATTAGTAAAGCTTATATATTTTTTAAACTCGAGTAGCTTAAAGATTGAAATAAATTGTATACAATTTTTTTTTTTCAATTATAAAATGAATAGGATTCCAGAATTAGCCAGGAGATTTATTTAATATTGTGAATTAGACTTTGCACCTCTTCACTCGGTATAAAATAGGACGAGGTGAACTAGAAGATGTGTAATTCGTTCCATCTTCGATGAATCTACCTCCGATCTTATGCACGCACAATAATTGTTACTCGTTTTCCAACCAGTCACAATGTAGTTCAAATGTCGCCGTAATATTGATAAATAATTGACTTCACTAGGTACCTAACTATCTACACGTTAAGTATGAACGACGGATATATTAGAATGCAGGCTTCTTTTTCTTCTTAGAATCATTGTAAATTGTTTATTTTTTTTTCTCATTTTTTTGTTCGTTTTGAGAAAACTGTATTCAACGTACCGTTTTATGAAAAGTTCACAGTGTACATACATACATACCTGTGTGAAAATGACATTCAGACTGATTCTATAATAAATAAAAATCATAGACGTACTGTAATTATGATACTTGTTACAGTTTGTATAAAATTTCTCAGAAGTATGATTGCGAATAGAATTGTTTTATGTTCTTCGCTATACATATATTATGGATTTAGGAAAAAAGTTTTAAGTAACTCACGTTCAGTATTTGTATTCATATTATTTAGGTCGTATAATATGTAATATAATTGTAGAATTCGTAGAGAATTTAGATTAATATTAATGATAAAATATGTATGGCTCGAAATAATATTGTAAATAGACTTTATCTTAGTAAGCTCAATTTGAAGAAACTTTATAACTGATTCAGGTTCGTGTGTTTTAGAGAAAAAAAAACAAAGAAAAAACTACATGGAATTTATACTTAATAAGTGTAATTTTATCGTTATTGTAAAAAAAAAACACATGCAATCGATTGAATTTCTACAATGTTGAGCCTGTTGAAATAAGGACTAATTATTAATAGCAATAAAGATAGGCTCTTGCAATTATTGTGCCAACGTGAGTGATAAAATATCACGTGTCCAATGGTATAAGGTTGTAAGCGCTATTATACTACTCATTTGCCATTTTTTAAATCCAAAGGTCGTATAATTTTTTCCCTTAAATTGAATATTGGTCAAATAAAAGCAGAACGTCGTAAGTCCGGGCGCATACGACCTTTTGAACTTAACTGACCAAACAATAACCATAGAAACCAATCATAAAAGGGTGTAGACGACATTATACGACTTTTTGTCATTTGTAAAAGTAAAAAGATGAAAATTTTCGTAAAACTTAAAAAATGCTGATTCAACAACTAAAAGCAGAAGGACGTAAGTGCTGGCAGATACGACTTTCTGTTTCTGACTTGAGAAAAAAAATCTCTTGGACCAATTCCATAAAGTCGTATGCGAAAAATCTTTGGAAAACGATTAAAATTAACAAAAACTTAAAACCCGCTTCGAAATATTAGAAACAAGAAAAAAAAGAAAGAAAATTAAAAGCAAAAGGTCGTATATGCCTTGAAATATTAGAAGCAGGAAGTACAAAAATAAATGATAAAGAAGAAACAGAAATTTCAAAGTAGGAGGCGTATATCCTTGAAATATTAAAGAAAAAATAAATGACAAAGAAAAATAAGAAATTTAAAAGCAGAAGGTCGTATATGCCTTGAAATATTAGAAGCAGGAAGTAAAAAAATAAATGATAAAGAAGAAACAGAAATTTAAAAGCAGAAGGTTGTATTAGAAAGAGGAAGTAAAAAAATAAATGATAAAGAAGAAATAGAAATTTAAATGCAGAAGGTCGTATATCTTTGCAATATTAGAAGTAAAAATAAATGATGAAGAAAAAAAAGAAATTCAACAGCAAGTTGTATATGCCTTGAAATATTAGATAACGAAAAAGAGAAAATTTAAAAGCAGAAAGTCATATCCGCCAACATACGACCTTTTACTTTTAGGTTTTCAAAATCCTAATTTCGAATTCGAAATAAAAAAAAATTATGCGACCTTATGTCACCAAAATCGCCTTTTTGGTACTTAGGACCTTATGCCATTAGGCACACGATATGTAATATGTTTTAGCATATATGTAAGGTATAGTACTAAAGAAATATCAATGTTCCGTAATGTGATAATACTGAGTAGATATTCATTGTTCTTTACCCAAGCTGCTAGTTTCAGTAAAAGCACATGCTGTCAGTGTATTTGAATAATTGTGAATGTAAAATTGTTCCGTATTCAAAAATTAAATATAAATGATCATGAATAAGCTATGGTAATTTGAAGTAAAATTATATAAATTCCGTAGTTACATCTACAGATATTCTAAATATGAAACGGATAAAATAAATTGAAAGCATAGTATATTTTTAGATTGTATTTTAAACAAATATAACTTGTAATATATTATTGATAATCGATGTCCAAAACAAAGTATAGAATTTAGGAAAAATCTATAATTTATGTCTACATATGTATATTTTAAAATACATTATTCAATGGGAATTATGAAATTAGAATCCATGTTAATTTCAGATTATTGGATGAAATTATGTAATGCTCAAACGTAGCTGCTCTTGTCTTCCTACTGCATTCAGTTTTTCCCTTAATCTTTATTGATACGTTGTTAACTATATTGTAAAATCAATACTCGGCTCAAAGTAGACAACCATTTATTCTGACGTGCTATTATAGTAATAATCTTAACGCAATAAAAGTAGATCAAAATTGTTAAACTACACGCACTATGAGTGATAGGTTTGAAATTGATCTATTATTTAATCATGATGTATTGTACTTATTGTTAGATAGCATATTATCAATGTGTGTACAAAATATCGCCGTTATGTAGACATATATAAGATTGCCAACAATCAAAATGACATATTTCCAGGAGGTTTAGGTTCGAATAGCTCACTGTATAACTACGGTCTTGAACATTATGCTGGATTATAAGATAATACATCTTTTGAAAGGCAATGATTAATTCATTATTATACAATGAAATAACACTGGATTATTTTCAATACGTTTACTATGCAGGCCTGGTACACATGAGTTTCTCTCATTGCTGTCTAGTCTAATCTACAATTACTTTTTCTCCAATGTGCGTTAACTGTCTATGAAGTATTGAAATATTTACATTCTTTTTACTGATAATGTATGAAAAATGTTCTTTTTTCCCCTACTTTCACTTAGTTTGGGCTAATTCTTATTTTATTAAATTATATATGTTTGATTCACCGATATGTGTAGCGGTATTTACCTACTCATGTAAAAGGGATTGAAAAACTGTGAATAAAACTGAACAAACTTGATTCAATTTGTATATTGTTGAGTGTAATATCATCTGTTACCTTCGAATAGTTCAACAATTTATACTTAATAGACTCTGGTCGCTGATATTCTTACAACTTATTTACAATACAACTTATGCTTGATGAAATATGTTTCTATTTCCAATAATTATATCACTCTGCTCCAAATTATTCCAGAGCCGGACCCAAATTAAAAACGGCAGAGACTAGGGTGTTCTGGGGTCTTGAGCCTGCCGAAAGCAGGCAACATGTCGGAGTCGCTGTTGTTGGATTGGGAAAACCGAATATTGGTGTAAATGAATTGGAAGAAATACACGAAGGCAAAGAAAATGTTCGGACCGCAGCTGCTGGTGAGCTGCTTTGCAAATATAAAACACACTGAAAAAACCATATACAATATTTATCGGAACCTTAATCTGGCTTTCTTTGTCAGAGTATCCATATAGATTTCTCAACACAAAGTATTAACTATCCAAAAGATATTAATAATGAGCAATTTAAAATTACCCACAGCTGGATGTCGAGCATTGGATGCTGTCGAGATTAAAAACATAAGTATAGAGTCACTGGGGGATGCTGAAGCAGCAGCCGAAGGTGCCGGTCTGGCGTCATGGTTTTACCAAGAATACAAAAACAAGGAGAAGCAGAAAGTTTTGCCAGTGATTTCTTTACATGGTTCGGAAGGAGAGTAAGTTTGATATACCTATTGTAATTTGTAATTTAGTTCTCAATTACATCTTCATCCGTTGCCGTTAATTTACTCCCAGTATTTATCCTAAAACGAAAATTAAACGTGAAAATGTGTTGTCTTATCAGAAAATAATCATTGTTCATTCGTATTGGTCAACAGGCAAGCCTGGCGAAAGGGAATTATCAAAGCAGATGCTCAAAACTGGGCAAGAAAGTTAGCAGATACACCAGCAAACCTGATGACACCAACAATTTTTGCTCAAGAGGTGTCTTCGGTGTTATCGCCGCTGGGAGTCAACGTTCAAATACATGACAAAGCCTGGGCTGAACAGAAGAGTATGGGTTCATTTCTTAGCGTAGCTCGTGGCAGTGCTGAACCACCCAAATTTCTGGAAATTACTTATAATGGATTAGGTCAAGGTGTGAAGCCACCAATTCTATTTGTTGGCAAAGGTGTGACCTTTGACTCTGGTGGTATCAGCATCAAGGTATTCGATTTTTATTATGAATTTTATATTCAAATTCAAGCAAAGATCGTAAGGTCTGAGTTGTTTTTTTCATAATACTAAACAAAAATTGTCCACAGCCATCAGCTCAAATGGACGAGATGCGGGCAGATATGGGTGGTGCAGCTTGCGTTGTTGCTTCCATAAAAGCAGCCGCTCAGTTGGGATTGAAAGTAAACATTGTAGGCTTAATTCCATTGACGGAAAATTTGCCTTCGGGTACTGCTACTAAACCCGGAGATGTAGTTGTTGCTATGAATGGAAAAACTATCTGCGTTGATAACACCGACGCTGAAGGTAGACTGATTCTTGCTGACGCTTTGTGCTATGCCGAAGAGTTTAATCCAAGGTACCTAATAATGTCTTGATATAAGGTGATTTTCATTATTGATAATGGATAAATGAATTATTATAACACATTATTATTCACAGCTTTACTTTGGACATTGCTACGTTGACCGGTGCCATGAGAATTGCTTTGGGAGGAGTTGCTACTGGGGTATTCACGAACAACGCTAAGTTATACGAAACTTTGAAAAACGCTGGAACTTACACTGGTGATCGAGTCTGGCGATTCCCACTTTGGGATCATTTCAATGATAGAATGACAAGTATGAATCCCAAATATCTAGCAGATTGTAGAAAATTTATACAAGGGACTCCACTTTGTTGATGACCATGAATAACTTGGAAACAGTTAGATTCATCGGAAAAGACCAAGATACTTTATTTCTAGAGCGTTCAATTTTAAACAAAAATAGCTATGCAGAATCTTTTTAAGTAGATTAGTTCTTGAGATAGACGAATCGAAAAGTGCCTCCAGAACATTTCCCATGTGTTTTAAATGGAAATCAAAAAGTAGCGATGAACAACCTTTTGAATATTAATATTAAGAGCTGAATTTTCTTGAGTTTCCATATTTAATCATACAGAACAAGTTTTCGAAAGTAACTTAAAAAAAAATCGGCTTATTTGGCCCACCCTGATTTGTATACATTATATACGTGGTGGTAATATGCTGCCCTTGCCAGCCGCAATTTGCGAATAGTACACTTGAATATCTTGGAAACCCTTATCTTTAGGAGGTTTGGCCCATGCAGATTTTCAATCGGCAACATACTCAAGTTTCATGGAATTTGACTGAAACCTCTTTTACATAAGGATAGATGACGGGGTCCTTCCATAGCAAATGCGGTTCTGAATAAAAAAAATTTTATAATAAATATTTTCTCAACTATTACAGAAGCCCATAAATCTGTGGATGTCAACAACCTGGGTAAAGGTAAAGGCGGAGGTTCTTGTACAGCTGCTGGTTTCTTAAGAGAATTCGTAGGAGCCAATACACCTTGGCTTCATTTGGATATTGCTGGTGTTATGGGCCCTGGTAATGATGAGCTACCCTATCTTCCTGCTGGGATGACAGGTCGTCCGACCCGTACACTCGTCCAATTTCTCGAGCAATTGTCCTAAGTTGAAAAAAAAAAGAAGAAAAAAAAACGTAAAAACAAAAATGCAACATATAAAACAGTGCGCATTCAATACTTTCACATTATTGTATGCTTGCAGTAATAATATCTTTATCCGAATGAAATACCTAATACGATACTTGTTTTTTTTCCTAATGTTAAGTATGATTGGCTAGACAATCTCCTGTATATTGTAATCATCTTGAGAGAATCGTTGTTATTGTAAAGTCAAAGATAGAGAGAGAGAGAGAGAGAGAGAGAGAGAGAGAGAGATGCATGCTCAGGTATTTCATATTTTTTAGTTTTTAAAATACTATGGCATTAAAACGTTGCAGTTATAAATACGAAGCGTATTATTCTAACAAATTGTGTATTATAATAACAATCTCATTAGAGTGATATGTTAAAGTTTGGTTTAAAATTTTTATTATAGTGTATCGGCATATAATGTATATCTAGTTTGCTTTGTACTTTGGGCAAATAATTTTTAGTGTATTTGTTAAATCCCGGACCAAAAAATAGCCTTTGGGTTTGAACCCGGGAAAAAAACTAAATTGTGACTATAAGTGATCAAGAATTTTTCGAACATTTAATTTCAATTAAGATTCGAATAATACGAAATCTTAGCCATGAAACGGATTTTCATACTTCAAGATTGCCAATTAATTTTTCGCTCATTTCAGTAAATATAAAATGTAGATTTTGAAAACGCTGTAAAATAATGTATCAAACTCCTTATATACTGCAAATATTTTTTACCTAATTTCGTATTTGAATTTAGTAGTTATTAAATTAAATCAGAAATTATCTCTCAGGCCTTAATAGGACTAAAAGAAATTTTGAACAGTTATAGAAGCAATGTATTATACGATGTATAAACCGATAGATGTAATAAACTTAGCGTGCCATGTGTTATATCAATATTATACCTATGTTGAAGAGCAAAGAAATATTGCACAAAGGAATAAACATCAAAAGATTTTTGGTTTAAAATGAAAAATAAAAAAAAAAATAAAATAAAACAAAAAAAGTACTTGAAATTCTCCATCATTTTATTTAATATAGAATTAGTTAATTCCTACATGGATTAGTTAGGATTACGTGTAATTTGAGAAACATGAAAGATTAATAGTAATAGGAGTATAATGTATTTATCTAATTCTATTTACATTTCGATACTTGAATAACCCCAATAATGATACGTATGGTATGTACAAATTGTTTTCTAAAATCATATTGCCCTGTTTCCAATTACTTTAGAAGCATTAGGACATGTGTTTATAACTAGATTCATTCTAGCTACAAATACAATTTAGGACAATACTAATTTCAATTACCATTAAACAATTTTTATACATTTGGATATATATTAGGATAAATAATAAAGATATTTTCATATAAATTTCGTTGATCTGCGAAACTGAAAATCAGTACAAAGTAGGTAACTAACTGTATTGCTAACTTTTGAAAATTACAAAATGACAATTATATCTTAAATAGTCTTACAGCAAATAAATGAACTTCTTTCAAAGTAACTTCGATCAAGAAAACTTACATTCAAAGGAATACATAAAGAAATTGTTAATCAATTTTGGAATTTTTGATAAGTAGGAAAGAAATTTTTGTGGGTGAATTACAGCCACGTAATTATAGTCAAACTTTTCAAACAACTTCCAAAGCTTATTAGATAATAATATTCTATTTTTTGTATTTCTAAACAGCATGTATGGCTTTACAGCTTTCCTATGACCCAAAAACCGTCTATGTTCGATAGAAAGATAATTATAGGTATAGCTGTAAATTGGATGGTCTTTAATTTATGATTTTGAATCACTTAAGCCTATGATCTAAAGTAAATCACATCATTAACGTTATTTTATGTCTTACAAGCTAAGATTGTTTCTTAAGTAGTGTAGTCGTGGCATAGAATAGTGATAAATGTTGATTGGTTTGAATGCCTACAGAAATTAAACAACAATGACAAATATAATCGCCACACTTTCGGTATTTATTCACTAACAATAAGTGCCAGAATATTTAGAAAGTGATTTATTATTATAAACATGAACTAATGAATTGACGTTTAGAGAATTAGAATCTTTATATCATTGCTTACCGTTGTACACATTATGTCAAAGTTTTTTGCCCCAATATGGGATAGGCAATTTATTACCATTCATTAGGATTATACATAGAAAAATGGAAATGAACGCTGAATGAAAAGGATTTTTAACAACATTTAGTATCCGGTATTTAGTAAAGAGTGGCAAGTTTTTATCTTGGAAGAAAAAAACAAAAAAAAAAAAACTCAACTAATTACAAAGCAGTGTTGTTGGTAATTTAATAATTACTCAACCCTCCAAGTTGGAAAATTAAGTGAACGGAATTAAGAATCACTAAGTGCATGGAGGAGGAGGCTGCTGTTGCTGAGAGGGAAGGGGCGCCGCAGCAGCAGCAGCAGCAGCATACGAAGAAGGGTCGGAAGGATCGAGGAGGGGTGGTGGTGCTAGTCCACGTCCCCTACCTCTGCCTCTTCCTCGACCTCTGCCTCGCCCCCTCCCCCGTCCGCGTCACCTTCGCCCCTCCGGCATTCCTATGTTGCTCGTAGTCTTCTCAAGGAATGCTAGCGGACCCTGCAAAGTACCACCGCCTACCCCAAAACCACCTGCTCTTCCCCCACCCCCTTGTGACATGAACATTCCCTGTTGCGCCACGGAGACACCAACACCCTGTAGACCTTGAGGCGGAGGAGCACCTGCACCTTGCTGCACCTGTAAGATTAAATTTAACAAGACCTTCTTAAGTCCTGGAAATTTGGCTGTTGGCTATCCTTAGCCATAATGTATCACATAGGATTGTCTTAAAATAAGATTAAAGGAAAAAAAAAATTAAACATTCAGTATACTTGGAAAGAGTTCTCTGCGATATCTAGTTGGAACTAAGCATAACATTTTTTGTTGGGTACTTAGAATTGGTATTCTGGGTACTTGAAAAAATATTATAAACAGTAGTATTGTGTCTAATTATGATAATAGCAGTTGAGGAGACAACACAGTACATACAAATAATGAATATGTTAAAACAATAAATTTGTTAATTCAGCACATAAATATCGTCCAACGGATGTATTTACTTAGCTTATTAATTCCACCTATTTGTTTTGAAGCGTATAAGATGTATAATACGATACATGCATATGAACGAAAAGACAGAGACTATAAAGCGGAAGGAATTTTTGGACTAGGCAATAGGTGGGCATTAGGGTGAATGAAAGAAAGCACAACATTTCACCATTAACAGAGCTTTTATTCTAAAGATATCTACTTGCGTGTGATGATGACATAACATAAGTAGGTATCTATCTTTTATATAAAAAACAAATGATTAGGATTCTACGATCGAGAGATTAAGAATTGTAATTTGTTTTTCGTTTTTGGTTTCTTTTTGTTTCTCTTCTTTTCCAATTTCAAAATAATACAATATTACAGTTGCACAAAGATTTATGTCCCTTTAAATTTGTCTGAAATTTATATGACGTGTTTCATCATTCCCTTGTGCAAATGCAGAGATAATGTGCGTGCGTACATGCAAATAGTACGTACCACCACTATCTACAAAAAAAGATACCTACAAATACAGACGTACAAAAACTTAAACAATAACTATTGACTATTGAAACTGACATACCTAAAAGAGCAAATAATTACAGCAATATGAGAATGACTGAATAAGTGATAACAAAACAAAAAATAAAAAAACAAAAACAAATAGGTACTTCAAAAAACAAACTATAAGGGACCCATATACCAAGACACAACCAGAACTAAAAAGTAAAAAGAAAGAACTACTTTCTAAGCGAATTGTATAATACCTAGTTTATGTATTATGTAAACAACATCATGGAAGCGTTATAATTTTTTCTTATCTCACATTTACATAGCTATTGGGCATCAAGTTGCAATATATTATTAATTAATAAAATAAGGTATAATCTCTTTAGTAACGACAGGTATTGTTATCATACAGTTAACAATATCAGATAAAATATTTCAAGAAATAAACCTTACTATTTTGAAACACTTTTTTTTAATAAATTGATCAATATTACTGTGTTAAATCTGTCTGTTGTTGCATCTTTTTCCGTTTACTTTCCTTTTCTTTTCTATTTCTTTTTCTTTTTTGGCTAGATGTTTGTACCGTTCTTGCGACTTGATTTGGCACATATTTTCTCATTTTCCTAATCTAATGCTAATACTTTACATTACGATTCCATAAATAAAGAGTTTCTAAATTTGTTAGTTGTACCTATGCCGTTAACGTCTAGTTTTTTCTTCTTCTAAACCTTCATAGGCTCATCAGTTGTAAGTGTAGTCTTTCATAATTCGAAAAAAATAATATAAGAGCACTTTGTGTTGGCATGTAGTAAGATTCAGGTAAGGCACTAATTCACCATTATTTGTTAATGAAAGTATTTCTCTACTAGCCATCCCTGATCTCTCACTTCCATATAGCCATTTAATTTAGGACAAAATACTGGTAGATTTTTGTGTTGTTTTACGTTTTTAGACTCCTATAAATACAGGGTACATTTGACGAGTACTAAATAAAAATCAAATGTTTACCTTACCATCTTATTCTCTAGTGATATTTGAATCGATTAATTTCTTTAAACAGTTATATCATCACTTTCATAATGTAACATTGTACCATGTGTAATTAGGGGACGGAATTACATATTTGAGGCCAGGGGTGACCATCTTATTTGTTGTCATTCCAACACAGTTATCAATTACTGGGTATCACCTCTAATAGAATATACATATACCAAAAATACAAATACTTAAGAGCGCAGGCATAAAGCATATTTATAACACCTGCAAAACTTTAATAATTAACAAAGTTTCAAGGCTGTGCAGTAGTAAGCTATCCATGTAGCATAATACGTATATTTCAAATTTTACCTTCCACATTTTATTCGACTGATTAACTTGTTATTAATACCCATTAAATGTTGCCAAAGCTAATGATAAGCGGAATATTTATTTTTAATATTTTTCAAATTACTGTAGTAGACTACAAATGTCATGATACTCAGTAATCAATTGCCATGATATTGTCGAAGAATAATTTTTATATATGTAAAATTTATGGGTCATTCATCTCGAATCAGATTTTCAAGTCAGATAGAGCATGATTGTTGAATGAATATACTGATGAAATCAGAATCTTCAAGAATAAAAATTGTAAAATATAGTTGAAAAATCATCTTCAATAATTGTAATCAATTACAATCCTATCTACAAATACTATTTGTGATCCTATTTACAAATACTAATTTAATATAGCCTAGGCCTTAAATGAAGATGGACTAATAGCAGTCGTTACAGCCTGTATTTACAAATGTATAACTTTCTGCGGTTGATATTTCGTGTAATATGAATATGACGCTAAAAATTCTACAGAATGTCAGACGGTTAAAAAAAATTTTATAATATTATAATACTACAAATTGATGAGAAAAATCACGAATAAGTGATAATATTGATAATACTATAGCGTTTGCACTTTCAAGAGAAGAAAAAAGAAAAATGTAGAAAAATTTTCAGTAAGAATACTTAAAAATCTATGAAAAGACTTCTATTATAATATTTATTCGCATAAATATCAAGGCAGTTATTTCATCTTTCAAATATAAATCTACCCCGTTATATAATTTTTATTCACAAAGTCCCCATAATATCACTCTGACAATAACTCTGTCAATTAATAAGGTATTATGTATTACGCGCTTTGTATTTTTAATATAAGAAAGGTTGTAAACTTAATAGCTGCGCTTAACGATCATCATTATCAACATTACTTAAATACCTGTTGCTGATGAAGTTGTTGTTGTAATTGTTGTTGTTGTAGCTGCTGCAATTGCTGTTGTTGCTGGAGCTGTTGTTGATGTTGCAACAATTGTTGTTGCTGTTGTTGTTGTTGCTGCAATACCGGCCCTCCACTTCCATTACCAGCCGGTGGTGCCTGACCTCCGCTACCATTAGCCAGTCCTAAAGAAAACGAGAGTACACGTATATTGAAATTGTGAAGTATGAAGTTGAAAAAAACCAATTCACACTAACGCGAATTATTTTCGAATTGATTTCACAGCTGTGATCAATTTATTGAAATAAAATATGGACAACAGTGAATGAAAGAATGGAATTGTGCTCACCGTTCGGCGCAGGTCCTTGAACAGGTGATTTGGCCCAACCCTGTAGGTCGGCGAGTAAATTTTGCCATACTGCAATTTTATCGTAATGCCGTTTGATCAGATCTTCTTTTCTAACTAGTTCTACTTTCAAGTCATTTATATCTTCTTTGACAACCAATTCTGGCTTTAGTGCAGACAACAGAAATCGTTTTTGTAAAAAAAAAGCTTCCATTTGTCGGGCAAGATCTATAAACCTTAATGTAACTTGTTCAACCTCTCCCCGCGCCTCATCTTTGTCTACGGTTAGACCAACACCTACGCTGTTGTTCCCAAGGCTTTCGTCTTTGGTTAGGATATTCAAGCATTGCTGTAAAGCATATCAGAATATTTAATTAACCATATGTAGAATGATGTGATAATCATGTGATTAAATCCTCGATAGTTCGGTTGATAAAATATTTTTGCTAATTATTGTTCCGGTGTGAAATTCTTATAGGTTGGAATGGAAGAATGATGTATGTAGATGATGTATGTAGATAATACCTGGAATGCTTCCTCGAATTCATCGACGAGATTACCATTGCCGTTCGTCGGAGTGGCCATGGTTTAATTAATCGTTTAAAATATGATCAAATTTTCCATTTAGCGTCGAAAAACGACACAGTAGGTTTGTCACATCACCATCATCTTGTATGTATTAGATGTACGGAAGCGAAGTTACGGAAGTACAGAAGCCTACGAAAGCCAGGTACGGAAGCCGGGTGAGGTCGCCACTTTTAGACTGTGTCTGTCGGTATTCCCAACCCACTGGTTCCCCGGATCTGGGGGAAATTAAATAAAAAAAAAAAAAAAATTTAATAAAAAAAAATATTGCCAAGAGATTAGGCCTTTCGAATGAAGGAACCGTGGAAGAAACTTTGGTTTGAATCATTTTGTTCGGCAGACATTATTTTTCGAGTTATTCACGATTGTCAGGTTGAAAAAAAACACCCTGTACACCTATAAAGTTGGCCCCTGAGTTTAGTATTTTTCAATTTTTTAGATTCCAAACCATTATTGCACTTAATTGATCCACTAATTTCGTTAATTACTGAATTCCAGTTTTTGAGAACGAAGGAAAAACCAAATAGGGATTTTTTATGGCAGAATAGCTGCCAAATTAAAATCTCCCCCGATTTTTTATTTTCGAAAATTTTACTGAAATTGACATCAAGTTCTAACGTAATTTCATGCGATAAACAATAGAGTCAAAAAATATTCATCTATGATTCTAGAATAGCTGATCCCGCCAGAATTTAAACCGACCGGTGGTGACGTCATGCGAACTTTCAACATGGCGACTCGCGCAGGCACGAACTTGTCCGTGGCGTCGTGGTGACCGGCGTCAGTCGGCGTCAGGCAACAGGACCAGTCGGCGTCAGGCAGAGAGACGGAGCGGTCGGCGTGTCGCTTGTGGCTCCGTAAGTTAATTATTTTCTCCGTCAAAAGCTCAGAGGACATTAACAATGAGGAAAAGAAAGTTATTTTTCTGTGCCGGAACCGACGCCGGGGATAAAAAAAAACTGCAAGTCACGCTACAACGCCGGTGCGTAATTTCAATCAGAATTTTCTCAAAAAAGTTGGCAGTGAAGAAGTTTGCTAAATCAAATTTTCATATCCAAACCCTTACAAACTTTGCTAACCTAAAATTTAAAAATTTTTCACCGAAAAAAGTTTTAAAACAAAAATCAAAACTTTCGCGAAGAGGTTATGTCCTTGTCCTCAAAAACCGTCGCTGACGTGTGAAAAAAAAAGGTAAGAGTAGTTTAATCTTGGTACTGCACGACCGTTAGGAATAAAATTTAAGTCCGAGCATGTAATTTATCCCTGCAAAACCATTTAAAAAAAAACATACATTTCCGAGACGAAACTTTTTCACTCGCTGCGCCGTCGAGTGTTTTTGACAGTTTATCTGAATATTGAGCCACCGTCTAATTTTCTCGATTGAATTTATATTTATCGTCCAGAAAACCGTAGTTGGCATGTGAAAACAGATGAGAGTAATTTAATCTTGGTACTGCACGACCATTAGAAGTAAAATTCAAGTCTGAGCATGTAATTTAGTTCCGCGCTAAACCCTTTTACAAAAATATACATTTACGAGACAAAATTTTTTACTCGTTACGCCGCCGATTGTTTTCACCAGTTGCCTTCGAATATTATTTTTACTCGTAGGTAGATAACAATTGTGTATCTTTTGACAAAATTATTATAAGACTTGTTTAGATTCAATAATACCGTGGAATTATTGATCTCTGTATAATAATTATATACAATGTACAGAAAGTCTTAACGAGAAAAATATAAAGTAAAGACAAGCGAGCGGGTCACATAGACCGAATGTCGTTATTTGGATCAAATTGGCGGTAATCGTAACGTTAGTTCTAGCTTCTTTCTCTCACTTCTGTTGGCGAATTTTTAAATCATTGAATTAAAATGAATACATTAAATAAATTTTAATGTATTCATTTATTCATGCGAATTACACAGCATAAATAATCGACTTTTTTGTTTTATCTCGAAAATATCGCTACACTGATTGTACGAGTATTCGATTGATAAATCTTGTCAATTTTTTTTTATCTCAGTGAAATGAGTGTCGCCAACATCTCCCAATTACATTCCTGTGGGATCCAAGGGAGACCGAATACCAAAACTAGAATTGATTTTATAGCGCTTTGAAGCAGGTAAAATGCAATAATTTAATTGATAATCTTTTCAAGAAATGTATGGACTAATAATCAGTATAATATAATCATGGCCCTAAATTTTGATTGACTAATTGAAGCATTGTCCTCACAGATAAGCACCTTTGAATATATGACTGCTTCCTACATGTATTCAAAATCAAATTTATACGAAGTTTCTTTCTAATTTTACTCATTTCTCTTCTCATTTTACAGAATATCGTGTCAGCAGGCCAATCCTGGCAATTAGAGCAACTGAGAGGATCGGAAGATGACTTGGCTGAACTGATCGTATACTGATGGAAGAAGGTGAAACAAGGACTCTATTCGTGTGGAAGACCAGAGAAGGTAAGATTACAGATGTCTTGAATAAACATTTCAAAGAATTGTAAATTAGTGAATCCATAGAAAAACTGTAAACTCTGTCATTTGTAAGTTTATTTTTACAATCGAACTTGAATTTGTCTGTTAGGTGATCAATTTGTCTTCAATCAGACGAGTACGTGATCAGATAGTGCACCACTATGGGTATGCAGAGAGTGCGAAGGATCAGAAGAAAAGAAAGCTGCAGTACAAGGAATGCACGGAATAATGGATCTTTCAACTTCGTATTTTATTTAAGAAATTAGAGAGATACGTAAATAAGATTAGATTAGGATCATAAGCATAAACATAGCGTACAGATACATTACACGTACTAGCGATCGTATATTTGTATTTGTATTTTATTTTAGAATTTAGAGAGATACATAGATAGAGATTGAATTGTTAATACTTGTATTTTTCTATAATATCATTAATTGTCGCGGTAATTCGATTGGAATTTTATGTAAATCAAATCTGTCGAGGTCTGGGCCCAAGGGGACCGTCAATCGGACCTTCCGAGGACGGGTCTCGCCAGATATTTTATTGAAGTTATAATTATGAATAATTATGTATGAAGTTAATAGAAATATTAACATCAATATAATTATGAGAAGTTATAACTATCAATAATAATTCAATTCTTACTCGATCTTGAAAACTTAACTCTTGAATTAGATATATTTTATATCGTTAAAAGTAGAGATATTTACTTCCTTTGTTACTTTTTATAGAAAATACTTGTATTAGGAGATTTAATTTCAAATCGATTCGTCTCTCTAGTTTTAAAAGATGAGTTTAGATTATTATTATTACTATTATTATTATTATTAAAAGCATAAAAATAGCGTACAGGTACATTACACGTACTATCGATCGTGTATTTGTATTTGTATTTTATTTTAGAATTTAGAGAGATACATAGATAGAGATTGAATTGTTGATACTTGTATTTTTCTATAATATCATTAATTGTCGCGGTAATTCGATTGGAATTTTATGTAAATCAAATCTGTCGAGGTCTGGACCCAAGGGGACCGTCAATCGGACCTTCCGAGGACGGCTCTCGCCAGATATTTTATTGAAGTTATAATTATGAATAATTATGTATGAAGTTGATAGAAATATTAACATCAATATAATTATGAGAAGTTATAACTATCAATAATAATTCAATTCTTACTCGATCTTGAAAACTTAACTCTTGAATTAGATATATTTTATATCGTTAAAAGTAGAGATATTTACTTCCTTTGTTACTTTTTATAGAAAATACTTGTATTAGGAGATTTAATTTCAAATCGATTCGTCTCTCTAGTTTTAAAAGATTAGATTAGATTAGATTATTATTATTATAATTATTATTATAAGTATAAACATAGCGTACAGGTACATTACACGTACCATCGATCGTGTATTTGTATTTGTATTTTATTTTAGAATTTGGAGAGATACATAGATAGAGATTGAATTGTTAATACTTGTAATTTTCTATAATATCATTAATTGTCGCGGTAATTCGATTGGAATTTTATGTAAATCAAATCTGTCGAGGTCTGGACCCAAGGGGACCGTCAATCGGACCTTCCGAGGACGGCTCTCGCCAGATATTTTATTGAAGTTATAATTATGAATAATTATGTATGAAGTTGATAGAAATATTAACATCAATATAATTATGAGAAGTTATAACTATCAATAATAATTCAATTCTTACTCGATCTTGAAAACTTAACTCTTGAATTAGATATATTTTATATCGTTAAAAGTAGAGATATTTACTTCCTTTGTTACTTTTTATAGAAAATACTTGTATTAGGAGATTTAATTTCAAATCGATTCGTCTCTCTAGTTTTAAAAGATTAGATTAGATTAGATTATTATTATTATAATTATTATTATAAGTATAAACATAGCGTACAGGTACATTACACGTACCATCGATCGTGTATTTGTATTTGTATTTTATTTTAGAATTTGGAGAGATACATAGATAGAGATTGAATTGTTAATACTTGTAATTTTCTATAATATCATTAATTGTCGCGGTAATTCGATTGGAATTTTATGTAAATCAAATCTGTCGAGGTCTGGACCCAAGGGGACCGTCAATCGGACCTTCCGAGGACGGCTCTCGCCAGATATTTTATTGAAGTTATAATTATGAATAATTATGTATGAAGTTGATAGAAATATTAACATCAATATAATTATGAGAAGTTATAATTATCAATAATAATTCAATTCTTACTCGATCTTGAAAACTCAACTTTTGAATTGGATATATTTTATATCGTTAAAAGTAGAGATATTTACTTCCTTTGTTACTTTTTATAGAAAATACTTGTATTAGGAGATTTAATTTCAAATCGATTCGTCTCTCTAGTTTTAAAAGATTAGATTAGATTATTATTATTACTATTATTATTATAAGCATAAAAATAGAGTACAGGTACATTACACGTACTATCGATCGTGTATTTGTATTTGTATTTTATTTTTAAATTTAGAGAGATACATAGATAGAGATTGAATTGTTAATACTTGTATTTTTCTATAATATCATTAATTGTCGCGGTAATTCGATTGGAATTTTATGTAAATCAAATCTGTCGAGGTCTGGGCCCAAGGGGACCGTCAATCGGACCTTCCGAGGACGGGTCTCGCCAGATATTTTATTGAAGTTATAATTATGAATAATTATGTATGAAGTTAATGGAAATATTAATATCAATATAATTATGAGAAGTTATAACTATCAATAATAATTCAATTCTTACTCGATCTTGAAAACTTAACTCTTGAATTAGATATATTTTATATCGTTAAAAGTAGAGATATTTACTTCCTTTGTTACTTTTTATAGAAAATACTTGTATTAGGAGATTTAATTTCAAATCGATTCGTCTCTCTAGTTTTAAAAGATGAGTTTAGATTATTATTATTATTACTATTATTATTATTATTAAAAGCATAAAAATAGCGTACAGGTACATTACACGTACTATCGATCGTGTATTTGTATTTGTATTTTATTTTAGAATTTAGAGAGATACATAGATAGAGATTGAATTGTTAATACTTGTATTTTTCTATAATATCATTAATTGTCGCGGTAATTCGATTGGAATTTTATGTAAATCAAATCTGTCGAGGTCTGGACCCAAGGGGACCGTCAATCGGACCTTCCGAGGACGGGTCTCGCCAGATATTTTATTGAAGTTATAATTATGAATAATTATGTATGAAGTTGATAGAAATATTAACATCAATATAATTATGAGAAGTTATAATTATCAATAATAATTCAATTCTTACTCGATCTTGAAAACTTAACTTTTGAATTGGATATATTTTATATCGTTAAAAGTAGAGATATTTACTTCCTTTGTTACTTTTTATAGAAAATACTTGTATTAGGAGATTTAATTTTAAATCGATTCATCTCTCTAGTTCTAAAAGATTAGATTATTATCATGAGCATGAACATAGCGTACAGTTACATTACATGTACTGTTGATCGATCACGAATATAAAATCGATTTACGCGCACTTTTGTTTATACATATTTGTCGCATAATAATTTCTCTTTGGACATCGATCGTGCATTTGTATTTGTATTCGTATTTGATTTTAGAAATTAGTTTGTATATAATGTGGATATTCTAAAAATGCCGAATGTTACACGATTGTATTACCATCGCACCTGAAGTTATTTAAAATGAAATAATCATGTGTTACAATTGTTGATCTAATGAACACGCATTATGATAGTAAACCGTATTAGTACTCTTTGTTAGATATCCTATTCACTTCAAGTATGTATTAGTCATATACCATTAATATTTCTAAAAGGTGTTTGGGCAATTTTTTTTCTAAATACACCTACGATTATTTACTTGTTTATTTTTCACTTTCCCCCTTCTGCCACTTTTCATTTCAGTTATCAAATCAGCGGTGGGTGAATTTTTTAAATTGGCTTATTATTGTTAGAAAAATCTGGCAATGTAATCAATCACTCGTCTGCTATACATAATTTTGAAAAATAACCCGGCAGTCGTGTCTGGTACGTTTGCCGTCAGTCAGTCCGTATAATTAAGATTTACAATTCGTTGACAATCGGATATTTGCAGCAGTTCGTTTCTAAGTTATTTACAGGATAATAAAAGCTTCGGGTGTTCGGCTTCAGCAAGCAGAGTTCGGTTTATCCCATTTGAGCGAAAATAAATATTATCAGGACTGCAGTAAAGCACGTGGAAATATAAGGAACATATTTTTTTTTATTTCGTTTATTACACAGACTATCCCTATTTTCTATTTTCGAAAAACCTCTCGACTTTTGGAGAATTTCTGTCGAGATGCCTATGACATCACGACTGTTGTATGTCTTTAACGTAGCCCCCATGCGAACTCTTCGGCGGCACAAAAGCCACTGAACCCGCGAGAGCAGGTGCCACTATTCAAGCTCAAGGTCGTTGCTCTCCCCGCCGCCGGGCTTGAAATGGTATCGCCATCGCGCAGTTGAGTGACGAACTACTTTTGCCGTAAATATTAGTGTGCGTCTTAGTTCGCCCGCCGACCGCGAGATGGCCATACCATTTCACATCCCGTTGGCAAGGAAGAGCACTGACCTTGAACGTGAGTAGCTGCACCTGCAGTCGCGGGGTCAGTGACCCTCGTGGCGTTGAAGAGTACGCATGGGTGTTTAGTTGCTTTAACGATATTCAATATGAACACTCCGAACCGGTATTTATTGATTAACAATAGAATCATAGATATGTATATAGGTATATGGTATTTATATATTTTTAATTAACAAGATGAATAATTAGTGCAAATTTACGCATATAAATGTAAATGCTTTACTCTTATCGTATCGTAACTGTTGAACCCCGCGGAAGCACACATCTGTGCTTGGTACATCCATACTCACAACTTCTGGATATCAACAGCGTCAGAAGTATTGTCTGAAAGTTGAGTCCTCGGAATAAGTTTCGGTATGTATACATGTATCAATTATAGAGACAAATATTATTATAATATTGATGTCGATTGAGTGAAATGGATAAAACGATTTAGAATCATTTCTAATTGGCTCGACTTACATTTTCTTTTTTTACCTGTCTTTAGATTTGAGTTTAGAGAGCATTGGATTTTGAGTATACTTGAATGTACTCGGATATATTTTGGAACAGCTTATACCTATAAAATTATTGTACTCTGGTTCTCGAAGAATGTTGATGATTAAAAAATAAGAAATCTTCATCTGTGTGAAATCCAGTTGCATATTATACCTGTATAACTGTAATTTATATCATTTCGTAATAACCCTGTTTCAGTAATATTGAACTTGGACTGGTGCTCTGTACACTATGTCTTAATCTTCGGCTTTTGTTGTTCACCTTATGACGGTGGTCAGCATCTGCGGGATCAGTTATGCCAGCGTAATGAACAGGCCCCCATACATCTAGTACTAACTCGGAATGTTCGCCAGGATATTGTTGTACAATTGGTAAGACGCTGATAATTTTTATTTCAGTACATGAGATTCGGGAAACTAATGAACCCATCCGTTCATTTAGACAACAATTAGATATCCTTCTTTATTAATTATTATACACCATACTACACTTGGGTAGGTAAAATATGTAATTTCTTGTATTCGTATAATCATATAGCTGCTGCAATTACTATTGAAACGTACATTTAAAGGGCAGAATAAATTCAGCATCCCACAGTGCAAGCCATTCGAGGATGACGGCAGAGTCTTTGCAGGGACGGGAATGAATATTTAGGTTTCAACAGTTTGACAGGAGAATCGAATTATCCGGAAGCTTAATCAGCGGATGAATAATAAACGTCAATAAATGTATAATGTATAAACGTGTATAAACTGAAATATTTAATGTAATTAGAAACTAAGACAACTAATCAAAACCAGCTTTCAGCAGATAATTATTGCCATCATACGAACATTGATATTTTTTTTTTTTTTTTAATCTGAATTATTGATATTAAACTCAGTTTATTATACGGCATATCAAAATAGCTGCATGCAACTACCACCGCAGACATTAATTTATGTAGCTAGGTATAATAGAATAGGAGATGTTGAAAATAAACCAATACTGCTTGCCTGATGAACCATGTCTGTATTATTCATACCTGAAAAATAATAAAGTTTATTGCTGAAATATACGAAAATTTATTTAGTTTCAATTTCCTGTCCGTCATATTCATCGTAGAATAGTTTTTTTTTTCTTAAAGTTTGTTAGGTAAAGTGGGATCAGATCAGATTCAAAAATTCTAAATTTCGTAAGCGAGAATAAGACAATAGCATAGAGACACATCTATACGAATGCATGCCTGCTTAGATGTACACTCAGAATTTTTCCCGCCAAAACTTTCAGCACACCTCCTCGGGTCAGATGTTCTCCTGATACCAGGAGAAATTTTTCGACTCAAAATTTCAAAAATTCACATTTTTGTAAGCGAATGAGACATGCAGAGAGAGAGAGAGAGAGAGAGTCACATTTAAACGAATGCATACTTGCTTAAACATAGAGTCAGGGGGTTTTCCCGCCAAAAATTTCAGCACACCCCCTCGGGTCAGATGTTCTCCTGATACCAGGAGAAATTTTTCGACTCAAAATTTCAAAAATTCACATTTTTGTAAGCGAATGAGACATGCAGAGAGAGAGAGAGAGAGAGAGTCACATTTAAACGAATGCATACTTGCTTAAACATAGAGTCAGGGGGTTTTCCCGCCAAAAATTTCAGCACACCCCCTCGGGTCAGATGTTCTCCTGATACCAGGAGAAATTTTTCGACTCAAAATTTCAAAAATTCTCAATTTTGTAAGCGAATGAGACATGCAGAGAGAGAGAGAGAGAGAGAGAGAGAGAGTCACATTTAAACGAATGCATGCTTGCTTAGACATAGAGTCAGGGGGTTTTCCCGCCAAAAATTTCAGCACACCCCCTCGGGTCAGATGTTCTCCTGATACCAGGAGAAATTTTTCGACTCAAAATTTCGAAAATTCTCAATTTTATAAGCGAATGAGACATGCAGAGAGAGAGAGAGAGAGAGAGAGAGAGAGAGAGCGAGTCACATTTAAACGAATGCATGCTGGCTTAGACATAGAGTCAGGGGGTTTTCCCGCCAAAAATTTCAGCACACCTCCTTGGGTCAGATGTTCTCCTGATACCAGGAGCAATTTTTCGACTCAAAATTTCGAAAATTCTCAATTTTATAAGCGAATGAGACATGCAGAGAGAGAGAGAGTCACATCTATACGAATGCATGCTTGCTTCGACATACACTCAGGGCGTTCTCCCGCCGAAAATTTCAGCACACCTCCTCGGGTCAGATGTTCTCCTGATACTAGGAGCAATTTTTCAACTAAAAATTTCAGAAATTCTATATATCGTAAGCGAATGAGACATGCACAGAGAGTCAGAGTCAGAGTCAGAATATATTTATTAGATCCTGGATCAAACTCCCTGAGGATCACAGACATTATAAAATAATCTTAGTAATAAGTGCATAGAAACGAATAATAATAATGTGATATGCAGATTTTCGATGGCTAATAATAATCATAATAATCATAACAGTAATATTAATATTAAAGAGAGAGAGAGAGAGATAGATAGATAGATATTTTTATTTATGACCATTACATTGGACAACAACTTAGAGCTAGTACAGTACAGAGAGTAAGCAGGGCAGTTAGACATAGAAACACTCGCATTCGCACGAGGGACAAGGGAAAACTGCCGAAAAAACCTTGTCCAAGTGTAGGAGAGAGAGAGAGAGACAGAGAGCGGGAGACACATCTTTGGAGGAAAGCTGTCTGTATATTCTTCAGTCAACGTTGGGAGGAACGATTGTTAGGATAGCATTTGGATTGGATAATATGTATAATAGAGTGTAGAAATAAATAATTTGTTCTCAAGTTTTTTATTTGCCATAAAATGAAGAAAAATTTGATACACAATTGTCTATCTATTACTATTTTAGAGTGATCATTGAGAACTCAAGGCGTTGCCATATTATGCTTTCTTACTTTGAAGTCATTGACTTATGTAAAAGGTACGTTAATTATCAACTCAGATCCAGCATAAACAGTTGTCGATATAGTTTTGATATTAGCGTAGCTGAGTTGAATTTCTGAATCATCAACTCATGAAGTTGAAAATCTGAAAAAGAACGAAAATAATAGTGATAAAATCTTAATACTAGTAATCTTTATTCAAGTCTATAGGTATATGAAGTGATGATATTACATATACATTTTTAAAATACATATCATTCATTATTATTACTATTTTTGTATTTAATTTTTTTACGGATTATTGAGACCTTTCTTTAATTGTTATACTCTTGTATTATTTGAGATTCAACTCCTAACGAGCGAATGTGCTTCAGAGACTTCTCCAGATTCGAAATCAACTTCAAAACTATCGATTTACAATTTAATATTCTGTTTGTAATTTATCCCTGAAACATTTCCCTTGATTCAAACTATTCTGTACTTTCCTATCTATTTCGAATTACTTTTCGATCTTTGACACAACTTCAAGATATTTTAATTTCTCACTAAATCGATCAAGAACTATTCTCGGAATTTCCGTTTTACCTCAATTATATGGATCACTTTTTTCTCGTATTGGCATTTTAACAATAAGAATTTCTTCAAAAATTCATCAGGAATCAAAAATATTAATAGGAAAAAATTCACATGGAAGAGGAATTACAATATTTACATCTCAAATCTTATTGATGATTTTAAATAATTTTTCAGGAATATTTCTCTATACTTTTACAAGGACTAGACATCAAATTTTTACTTGAAAAACATCGGCTCTACCTTTAACGATCAGAATGTATTTTATGCAGGTGAATGGATAAGATAAATCACATATCAGTTCATTTAATCCCTCAAAATACCCCTGTAATTTCAATACCTTTCATAGTATAAATCATCCGTTCGATTACCAGCGAATGTAATTGCAGGTTATTCGCGGTAGTCGTATTATTATTAGTACAGAACCATGACAATTGTTTCAAGTTCTTTGACCGACATACAAGTTTAGTAAATGAAACTTGGTTGCGTACGTTTATTGAAAACATGTACGAGAGGTTATGTTTGTAGAAAATTCAGATTTTTCGAGCAGTTATTCATCGGTAGCGATAAAAAATACTTGAAAATGAACAATTTCTGTAATTACGAGCAAACTTCGCTCGTAACTATCGAATTGTTACTTAACTTTATTAATTGAACGACATAAGTATCGAAGTTCGTGACGTGTTTAATTTGCCATCGAAAAAATACATTCAGCAAGAAATTCGGGCAACTAGTCAAGAGAGATCTTACTTTGTCAAGGAGCACGTTGGTCAATTACTTACAAAAGTTTTCTACGTTTGACGGACCCTTGTTAGTGGACACGTGTCACAGAAACTCCGCGCGTAACCACGATCTCGACTCGTCGACGCCGCGAAGTTCACTGAACCCCGGAACACCTGCGGCCCAAAGAGAATGATCGGCGGTATTCGGCAGACCGTCTGTGGTACCCCCACGCGACGTCTAATGTCGGCCGCATTCGGTAGACCAATTGTGTGTGTTTCTAGATGTCCCCACCGGGCTTTCGTAGAACACCGACAGACACAGTAAGTAATGACCTCACCCGGCTTCCGTAGTATCCGTAGGTATGTCTATAGTTATATAGACATACTACGTCGGTCGATTAAATCAGCATTTACAGACATACACTGTCGGTAAAATTGACAAATCCACACATACGTCGTCCGTAAAATACCTATGTAAAGCTGGTTCGTGACTTTATTATTTTCCAATTTTTTATATTTTGTTAATTGCTAAAGTTCCGCGGTTTTTTTTATTGTTTAAATTCTGTTCAAATTGATGTCAAGTTATAATATAATTTGATGTGATAAACAAGGAAGTTAAAAAACATCCATCTATGCGTTGACTGAAAATATACACTCAACGCCTTCAGTCAACGATCTGTCCGTGGTTACCCGGCTAGTGACGCGACGAGTCGTCAAATAATATGATGATCTATCGGATAAGCTAATTGCACGAATGGCCTGGGGGTTGCATACAAGAAGGCGCACTGCCGCACCATTTTCTCTGTATAAAAATGGCGGATTCGTATTTTTGTTGACAAGCGCAATCCAGAGTTATGTCTGTAGAAACATCTTCAACAGATTTCTAACTAGATATAGAGTGATAAACTAATATATCCATACATAAATCGACCAAGGTAAGAAAAAGCTTATATAATCGTACGTCATAAGAGGTCGAGTCTATTTTATCACAATTTGTTTCAAATTCTGAACATTTTGTCGGCCACCATCCGTGTGGTATAATATCTAATTATTTAATCTTAAAACAAACCGCTCTTAAATTTTTATAACATATCAATTTCTCGTGACCTAATATCCGTCCAATAAATGCTACAGCATTGATCTTCGGTCTACCGAACCATGCGAAATGTTGTGAAACAGATTCAACTTGTAGGTTATGTTCTTCACAATTTGAGGTTATCCGGAAGATTATTATTCTCCTTTTCTGCTATATATAAGTCTAGAATGTTTATCAATTTTTTATTTCAACATTATCAACATCTTTATCCTATTTTAATTATTCATCTAGCTAGACGTACCTACTCGCTTAAATGCCTAGTGTGAAGGATGAATCTGATGGAGATGGGGAGGAAATGTCCCACGATAGCAATGACAGTAACCAAAGTTCCGCATCGTGTGATAGCAGCGTCGAACATACGGACAGCGATGATTCGTCTGAAATGGATGAAGACGAATGCGAAAGACGCAGAACAGAGTGCATGGAGAATTTAGTCGATCTTGAAAGACAGTTTACTCTGTTGAAAGAACAGTAAATATATTACTTGAACACACAAATATTATTTTGGTTTTTAAAAAAACATCTAAAGCCAACGCCTATCTCGTTTTAGCTTCTATAAATTAGACCTAATATACCCAAAATCGATATTGCACAAGACAGTGCCTGTTACTATTAAAATAAAGATGAGATTCTATACAAATTTTCTATACGAATAATTAGATTAATGATAATCTTGGATAAAATTGTATGGACGTTGTAAAACGCTGCTCAGAAGTGTAAAAAATAAAAGATGTTTTACTTACAGGTTGTACAGGGAGAGGATTACCCAGGTAGACACTAAACTGGGTGAAGTAAAAATTGGAAAATCTGAAGAATATTTGGTGCCTTTGGAAAGGCTGAAGGAGAATATGAAAACGAAAACTGAAGTAGCCGGTATTCTGAAGCAATATAGATTGCAAAATATACAGAATAAATACCTTGCCGAAGAGCAGGCTGCCCTGCAAAATTTTCAGAGTGAAAAGGAACTAATATGGGACTACTTTCATAGTGAACTTCAAGAGAAGATACGTAGGCTTGAAGAGGACAGAAATAACGTAGACATACACGCCGATTTATGGCTAAACTCTAGCGGCAGAAGACGCAGAGGTCACACAGAGAGAAGGAGAGCTGTATCTGTAGCTGGGCCCTATATAGTCTATATGCTCAATGATGCAGATATTTTAGAAGACTGGGCTGTCATTAAGAAGAGTTTAGGCAGTCGAAAGTCAGAGATACTGTAATTTTTTATAATTTTGTTAAGAACTACCAATCACCGAGTTGGCAGAATCAAGCGTTGGCCTTATACTGTCTAATCAATAAGTTTCAAGTAACAAATGATTATGAAACTTGGACCTTTGTAGAAAAAATTTCATACTTTCGAGACTTGAAGATAATGCATCTTGTTCTAAATTTTGATTTCAATTCGAACCGATATAATGAATCTTGGCTGTATTTAAATAACTTTGAGACATTTGATATTTAGCTAAATTTTATGATGTGAATCAAATAAATTGTTTAACGTTTTCAATCATCAAAGGAATCCGGAGATTCGGTGAACTATCAAAATAAGATCCGTCACGCAGATCATAGTCAAGGTTTTGAAAATTCAACAATCTTTTGATCAACGATATAATGTTGTGAAACTATGATCGACAAAGAGAATAAAGTTTGTTTTCAGAATTTACAAATTTCTGATACTCTTCGAAATGAATCTGTATCATCTAGTTTTTTATTGAATTAGATATGTAGTTTATCGCGTAGAAATTCACCACCGAAGTTTTAAGATTTGAAATAAATAATTAAACTGATTGTTACTTGTAATATTTTAAGCAAAAATTTCTTCAATCCCACCCATTTACAGAATAATTTGTTGGAAATAGTCCATTAGATGTTTCATGAATTCCCATAACTTAAAACTCCAGGAAAGAAAACATTAAGTAACAGAAATAAAAGGGAATCTCGACACTGTTATCAAAATATTTTAAGCACGGTAAGTAAATATTTGAAAGATTTTTTGGGAATTGGGAAAAGAACTGTTTCAAAATTAACTATAGTTAATAAATAAGTTTTATTAACTATATCATTCTTCTTTACTTTAATAAACAGAATAAAACATTCAAAAATATGTTTGATATTCAAAAATCGAGTATCTATGAAAAAAAAAAAAATAGAAATGGCGCAAATTAGAATTTCATGTACCGAAAAATCTAGAAAAGTAGCGAAAATTGATTTCAAGCAATTTAAATGCTATGTACTTACATACCATACTTTGCAATCTCTCTAGAAATTGAATTATTAAAAGAAATATAATTGAAATTAACTGAGCTGGTTATCCACCCTGAATTTGATAAAATAAAAGGAAGATACCACGTCTTAATTGGGATGAATTAGGTGATCATATTCAATATCTGATATTTACGTATACACAAATCGCACATTAATCTTTAATTCACATTTCGTTGTATTACATTTACGCAATATGTATAACACTTTATGGTACCTATATACATATATATATTTGAGTATGTATATGTATATACGAGCTTGGATCGTAGTGTACTAGATTTATTTTTCTACAGTCACAATTATGTGTATAAACTATGCATATCTATGCGTAGGTATTTGAAACCTTTGTTTTATACCAATTTAAATTTTCTAACATGGAACAAATTGATCTCTTCCAGATCGTGTTTCTTATCAATTAAATATATGACAATTTATATAATTACACATTTGAATGAAGGAAATGAATGAAATAATTAGGGATGCCGCAATTTATAATTGGCTATAAGGAATACAAATTATATTGCTCGATATATCGTATTGTGCGAATATACATACATATGTATAATGATCGCGTGAAACTTGTAAATCCTGACAAGATCATAATATCTCTTCGGTATGATAATCATTCTAAACACACATACTCCGCTACTATAGTTTGGAATTGAAATTGGACATATACCTTAGTTCAGAAGCATGTTGGCTTCGAGATTCTGTCACATTGTTATGTACGATATACAGTTGAACTATTTGTAACAATTAATTAACCGAATGTAGACAGCTGGATAATATACAACCACGCATGCTTATAATACGAGATAGCTATAGAAATTGGATAATCGGATAAAAACAGTATAATTATATTACATAAATAATAATGTAAGATAATACGGATTATTATTAAAAATCAGAAACGTCATTAAATATATCGTCGAAATGCCGAAAGGAGATCTATACTGCAACACGTGTGAAAGGCAGCCGAAGAGGAAACCGAGTAAATTTTACTATCCATCCTCACCATAAATACATTGTACAATATATAAATCTTCGAAACGAACACGAAACAGCGAAAAGGCAAGTTCTTTAGACAAAGGGCTTTTTCTTGTAATACTAAACCCTTGAGACATCGGTTTTTTTATTTTTATTTGTTGTTTTTTTTTCCGCCACAAATTGTACGCTTTCCGAGCAATAATACGAGGCATCGGGGACCTGACACCAAAGATTTTAGCATGAAAGAAAGATTATTCCCCTCTAACTTCTACCTATCTCGATATATTTTGCCATTTCGAAAGAATGTACATATGTATGTAGGGTGTATGCGGTTTTAGGTGAAATTGGTAGTAAAATTTTATGTTCAACTTAACTCTGTAGGGCCACCTGAATCATATGTCTATGTATATGCGCGTGTCTATATATGGATTATGGATATATTTTATGTATACCTATAAATCTATAGAATACTGTAACAAAATTAGTAACACTTTGGTACTTTTATTTATTTTATTTTTATTTATTTTTTATTTATTTATTTATTTTTTCTGAAAGTACGCTGCATTCGTCGTCACAAGCCTTAAAAATATTCAGTCTTTAAGGAAATGGCTTACAATTAGGCATTTCTAAAATCTTCATTAATTTGTGCACTAATTATACTCACTCAGTGCCGTTTGACCGTACGTTATAGGTATATAATATACCTCCTAATCAATGTTTAAATTAACTAAACATCATTTAAATCAAAGGACGAAACAATTCATAAGTTAAATAATGTCAGTTCACCTATAATCATAATTATATATATACCTAGATATACATCCACACCGTTTATTATATATAATAACAACATTTTAACGTTACATACCTCTGCTCTTTTTATTATTTTTCTTTCTTTCTTTCTTTCTTTCTTTCTTTCTTTGTAATATCATTACTCGAATGTCAACCTGATACAATTAATTTTACGAGTATTTCAAAAAATTCGATTACATCGATCGCGTAAATAATTGATGAGTATTTCCATATCTCTACGTTTCCGTAAACTCACGTCTACATAGACGTATAATAACAGTTAGTACGGAGTTTGACTTAAGTTATAATTTTAATTAGTTATATCTTTAATTCGTCATGGTATTATATTGATAAGTGACAGCTGCTCGAATTTCTATTTATTTTTTATTTTTTTTATTTACTTGATTTCTTTTTCTCCTGATTAGGTGCTGGATGCGATTTACCCGAAACTGAATCACTTCTACATAGAAGAACGTTTTTGTACGCACTCCTGTACTCCGAACTCATAACTACGTATATTATCGGATTAATGCAAGTCGTTAAGTAGATAAGAATGTAACCGGCTATATTAAGACCTCGCCAGTCCATTATGTCCTTAAAGGTCTTTGATATTGTGATTGGTAAATAGCACACCAAAAACGATGCAAATATAACCAAAATCATTTTCAATAACTTCTTGTCCTTTGCCGTTAACTTTCCGGTCTCAAACTGCCGCGTTTTTACACTACGGAATCTAGACTCACGACGAAATATGTTAGACTTTTTACAAGAACGTTTATCGGTCGGTGAATCCGATCTTGAACTAACAAAATCTTCAGATATCTCGTCGTAACGAGACATTTGCGATGTTAGCAAACTTTCCGACGAGTTTTGTATCCCCTGAAATCTTCTTGGCACTTGCAAGCTGTTCTCTTCAAAACGAAGCGGACGTCTGCAGGCGTTTTCAAATTCACCAACGCTCTCAGCGTTCAAATTTTTTTTATCAATCGGTACCTCCAGGTATACTTCCTCGAATCTTATCTGCGGTTTCGTATCCATTAATTTTGACTTTGTAATTTGTTCTTGGTCGATAATTGTCTGCGTTGTATTGGCCAGTGATGAATCAAGCTCGGTGTTTTGACTCTGCAAGCTACTGTCCATGAATGGAATTTCGTCTAATTCCTGTTCCTCGATACTTGACTTGGATTCTTTCGATGGGAAATCTCCTTCAGTTTCGTTATCGGTTAAATTGTTGTTGCTAACGCTGAATACAGTCCCTCTAGGAGGTTCGGGAAACGTGTTTGCCCCGTTGTTTTTAGGATCAAAAGATTTTCCAGCTGCTACGAAAGCCCCACCGTTCTCACGACGATTTTGTAACTCTGTTTTGAAGTTTTCTTCGTTTTTATTACCCTCGGTTCCGAAGCTTACACTTTGGCTCTTTCTCGGTCTGTTGTATTCGCTAACTCCGGAGAGATTAACCGAGGAGTTACGAAGCTGATTTTGTTTAAACTTTGGACCGTTCTCCATATGTATGTGATCGGAGTTGATTGAAGATCGCCTGTAACGACCGTCCAGTCTTGGCGAGCACTGGGCTACGTACTCGAACTTTGGAGATTGGCGAAAGTTAGGATAGCTAGAACCAAGCCTCGGTGAGTTTGCTCCAATGAAGCTAAGTTTCTCATGCCTAGTAGGAGAACTTCCGTTTTCAGTTGTTGTTAGGGTGGCCACACAGCTGGAACCGATTGCAGAGTCCTCGAAATTTTGGTTTTTTGTGTATCT
This sequence comes from Macrophya alboannulata, assembly GCA_949628255.1. Taxonomy (NCBI): domain Eukaryota; kingdom Metazoa; phylum Arthropoda; class Insecta; order Hymenoptera; family Tenthredinidae; genus Macrophya; species Macrophya alboannulata. The sequence continues at coordinate 15,843,832 of OX451209.1, forward strand.
CACTTCGAGATTGGCTTTCGTCAGATCTCTGCTGATCTTGTTACGCCTACTTCTGAGTGCGGTCTTTCTCACTATATAGAATATTCTGGCGTAACAAACTACGATCGCTAAACCCGGGGTGAGAAATGCTAGAATAAAAAGAAACTCCTTTGGGCTGTGCCCGTGGACGTCAGGGAGAATAGAGCAGGAGCCTATCACCGGGTCAAGCCCGAATCGACCCCACTGTCCGAACCATGTAGCTATCAAAGCCCCAAAACCGGAAGCCCATATGGCAACGACCATCAAAGCCAAGTACCTAGGCTTGTAGAGCCTGAAATCAAAGCAGGAAAAAACATTGAGCCATCGATCAGAACCACCCACACAGTGATGGTCTTATCTTTTAAACGTCGTCGCGGATACTATGGCTAGAGATTGATTGTTTTTACTTAACATATCGATGGCAGAAAGAAACGGTATACCTATAGGTATTTTATACCGGTAACACCGTACGTTTATCGATAATTCGGCTGTAGCTATAAGATCGAGCGATTAAAAATCCCAAATTTTAAAGGGATGTGGGGCTACTTTTTGAATTTAATCATGTACGAAAGCTGTTTTCGTGTACAAGGACTCGGACCAACTACTACTTTAATTTTACATTTCAGTCTTTCAAGAAAGTGGTTCTTCGTGTTATCCGTCTTTCCGTTCAGCCGTCGAATAACTTTCGAACAAGAGATCGATTTTAACGAAATCTTGTCGACAAATAACTTGAATAATTTCTAGATTGTAATTTAGTCAAAATTGATCGAATAGTTTGGAAAGAAGAGGGAGAAAATTTAAGCTCCGAACTTCTTTGACTAAATATAATATAATTTGAAAATCCAGTATTCGAGGTGTAGCAATTCACAATTACAGTAGAACCTCGATTATCCGAACCTCTGTTATCCGAACCCTCTGTTATCCGAACCACGATCGCTTTAACCGAACCCTCCATTATCCGAACCTCAACTTGCTGTTGTATTTTTTGTTTTGTTATGCGAGCGTTTTTCGTGTTTTATTACATAAATATTTGTTAGTTAGACATTTGATACTTAAAAAAAAACTTTAAACCAAGTGCTAAATGCTTATAAATGTTATTAAATAATATATTTATATAAATATTGAAACATATAGGTATGTATATTTGTAAGTGTGTTACATATATCCCAGCGCTGAACATATTCGTGTCACCTAACATTACTGTTCGATTATCCGAATTTTCGATTATCCGAACTAGGCCCGGTCCCAATTGGTTCGGATAATCGAGGTTCTACTGTATATACATTGCGGCATGGTTCGATTAACCTTTCGAACGATTTCAGGGAAATTCGCGTTCTAGCGTAAGGAGAATATTTCATTAAACAATTTTTAATCCCGAGTCGCGAAGTGTACCCACTTTCTTGATAAACGCCTTTCTCAATCATTCAAAATAATCGTTAGAAACAAAGTTTCACAATCGCACAATTACAATTGTAATTGCACACCGGACTTTCGGAAAATAAAAATATTGCACAGAAATAAGGTGACTATAATATACTTCAGTCATTTTTTCAAATGAAAAAATGACTGAAGTATATTATAGTCACCTTATTCCTACAAAATTAATCAATTTGATCTGATTGGGCTTTAATTTCGTAGAACAAAAATTGATGTATCAAAGAAATATCGGTCTTTACGATTCAGCTATCGATGCCTAAGCCGGTCCTTTATCAGATTTCTCTCAAATCGAATATGGACGCGAACAATGAACAGACAGAATAGTTGCAAGTATCTATACTAAAATAGGACACGAGATGCATCACAAATGATGTAACGAAGGATAATAGAATATGTTTGAAAAAGCAAAGCTCAGTTTTTGTCATTTACCTCGGATATAGTCTCGGATGTCCAATCATGACGTATCGATTGATGGTGATGGCCAATACGGTGAAAATACTAACGGCTACCAAGCTGTACCTCATCAATGGAAACAGACGGCATAAAAGCGCACCGTGAAGCCAAGCACTATGCCAAAAGGTGGATGTTGCCAATGGTAGATTAAAGCAGCAGAACATCAGATCTGACACTGACAAGTTCATTATGAAGACTGCTGTAGCGTTTCGAAGCTGTAACATAGAAGATTAATCGATTAGAAATTCGGTGTAAACGAGGGGTTTAAGAAGAGTAGCAAATCACGGTAGGATGATCGGTTAGAAAGAAATTGCGGGAAAAGATAAGTTCGTAGGAATATATAAATTTGATGAAATTATAACCATAATCCCTCTCAGCACCTACTTCCGGCTAGCATTTACTCGGCTCGTAAATCACGAGTAAGCTGAATGGAATTTCGCACATAGTTCAACCGCAATAATATTCCAGTTGAGGTCAGAATTGAGTAGGGTCTGACCTTAAGGGTCGAAAGTTCTCACCGTCACTTGGCTAACTCTCTACCCGTGGGTCTTCGCAATTAATTATTTCCAAGATCTGCGATAGACCTTTACATGTGTGCGAACATGACGTATACCTATACACGTCCTACACATACAGTACGTATATTTACGACAAAATTGATATTTTCCTTGCTCTTGAAGAATGGAAATTATCAAGAATTTTGAACAAACATTTATTTCACCTAATTATCCAATTTTTAATCAGAAGTATGATCAAACAACGGCGACCTTCGTAGGACGATACGAATCACGGGTCGAATAATTTTACCATTAGGAAATTCTCGAGTAAACTTATGTCATCTTGGTTAACAATGATCCTCTCCTACCCCAATTTTTGAGTTTTTTTGTTTTTTTCTCCTTGTCTGATAACCGATCACGGCCGGTAATTCGATTTTGTACCAACATCAACGACAGCGATGCACGTTAATTGAATTAATCAAATGTCTTTTCCTCGTGAGACCAATAGTTATCGCGACTAAGTTCTATATAATATATATAAGTAAATATATATATCATACATGGATACGAAGCAATTATAGGAAAAATAAAGTTATACTTTTCTTCGCAGATAGATTCGAAGAAGAGAAAAGAATTAGTTCTAGGTAGGGGAGGGTGAGAAGATATGAACAGAGACAGGAATTATCCCACCGCAAAACGATTCGCTTTTGTTACCGCTATATACCAACTTTACCCAGACCACAGGGAACTTTTGCAACTATATAGTTTATGTTTCCTACCTCCGGTCTTTTGGCTCGAGGACAATGTACGAAATACAGTTATTACTTGAGTTATTATCTTCATTTCTCGACTCGACGTAGGAATTATCAAACCAAGTGATGCTTTTATTTTTTTGGTATTTGTATCGTGAGTCAAGGTGTCGCTAAAAAATTTTGTGCATCTTCCAAAAAGAAAAAAAAAAAACAAAAATCAAAAACTCAATAAATTTTATCTTGGTCATCACTATAATACGCTGCGAAGGAAACAGTCTAACGATCCTTTTCCGTTCAAGAAATCATAAACGCCGCACGTAACCGCTAAATCTTTTACAATTTTCGTAACTTTTTCCCTTTCCGAACCAATTTCCAATTTTCACGGTTCGTTTCCAGGTCGTTGAACGATCGCTTCTTTGAGGCAAAGAACACGCGGGTATGCTAGACCAAACTAACTTTCTATTTCAATTAGAAACTTCTTCTTCTTCTGGTTCTTCTTCTTCTTCTTCTTCTTCTTCTTCTTCTTCTTCTTCTTCTTCTTCTTATTCTTCTCCTTAGCCGTACGCGGTCTGCGGGCAAAGCTTATCTGTAATTTTATCGTAGCCCATACAGAACTCTTTTAGTGATTTTTCGAGTCTCGTTGTGGGCCAAAAAATAAAATTGACCGTGCATATGATGACTACATGCGAGTTCCAAAGAAATAGAGTGCGGTATGAATCAATTTTTGAAAAAAATAAAAATAAAAAAATAAAATATATTATGTTCCTTCGCCTTTAACGCAATGAAAATTTATAGAAACTTGTGAGTCTGTTTATTGCGGTGTTAAAGAAAAATTTTTAATGTACTCAGATTCGAGCCAAAATCACTGCAGGCGGCGAGTGAACGTTAAAATAATTTGAGTTATAAATATAGGCGTTAAAGTGTTACATCGCAGGCTGTTCCGAAATCGTTTTTAATCTCACAAAACTGTACTGTAGAAAAATTAAAAAATAGGAAAAATAAAAATAGAATAAAAAAAAAAGACGAATAAGGAAAATATCTTGGCACGATGAATATTATTCTGCGGGAACTATCATCATCCTACATCAAAGAATCCGGAAGCAGACCACGAGGCAAACCGCACGTATTGACCTAATTAAAAAATTCCTAATACCGCACCGTGGCTGCAGGTATTCTCTTGTACATATCCAAATTCACGTTTTTCGGAAAATGTTTTGAATGTGTTTTAATTAAAGGAGTTGGATACCGAGATGGTAATGATAAAAAACGAAAGAGGAAAAAAAAAAAAAAAATTATAGAGAAAAAGGAAACAAAAATGCTGTCGATTCAGTTACGAGTATATCCCAGACCCCAGATATTGCTATATCGTGTGGTTTTACGACAAGCTGATAAAAATGTTGGCAATTTATTGAGGAAAGATAAATATAAAAATGCGGAATACATAAGTTCTACCGTCTAACGGATGAAACTAAAAACGTGATTTGTAGTGACGTGTCGTTTTATATTAAGTAATATACATTTTATGTTATATCCAGGTTACAACGTCGGGTTGATGATTATACCGCAACGATTCTACAGACATATAGTATATATATAGTATATATATATATATATATATATATATATATATATATATATATATATATATATATATATATATATATATATATATATATACACATATACACGACGTTAATTTTGGCCGTTCCCGCGCAATCTTCCCACCCGAAAATTATCACGCAGCTTGTCTTAATTCTTTTGCCAAATGATTACGATTTTGATCGAAGAACAATTTTCGTAATTGCTTTTTCTTCACCGAACGAAAAATAAATCTTGCGGGGCAAAATCCCCAAGGCTTACAATTAGATTGCCGTATCGATCCGTTATCACAATTAGATTTAAGAAGAAATAAGAAAAAAAAAAAAAAAAGAAAATTACCCAAGAAAAGAAAGATAGAAAAATAAAAAAAACTAATAATTAAACGTCACTTTAACTATGACGAGGCCGTGACTGAAAGTAATCTTACTCCGGTAATTAACACCTTATTTTAACAGCAAGATATCAACACATCATATGCTCCTGAAAGAGTGGATTAATATTATACAATTTAATCAAAAACATGAGCGCTGTTTGTTTAGACAGACAGGCATTCAATCCATCCAATTTCTTTGCACAAGATCAATGAAAACCCTTCAGTTTCAAATTTGATGAAAGATAAATAAACGGTGGGATAAATTTGAAAGTAATGAGCTACACCTGATACCCGTTCTGATATACCGAGAGATATATATTATTGGAAAATAATAATTAGCCTAATTATTTGAAAGGTACTTTATTATCTGGTAAACATAGTCGCGGGTATCGCGTGTTTTGATAAATATCACTCGATTAATTTCAAAGAGAGACATATAAGGGCTAATTATATTTAGGGAGAGAAGCGTTTCCGAGAGTTTGTTCGGGTTTATTTGACGGCTGCATCGTCGAGAAATTTGCGGTAATATTAGACCCACATAGTCACTCGCGCGCATCTCTGCCGACTAGAGGACACCCTTATAATCTGCCTAATTCGGTCTTGTTAAAAGTGATTAATGGAGAGAATTTGCAAAGCCAGCGTTAAAGCCCACCGAAAACCCCTTTCGATTTATCTGACGAAATTACACCCCTTAAATTCTCTTCAGTTTAATTTTAGCCAAAAAAAAAATATATACATATATATATTTATTCGTCGCGTTAATTTATTCGTTGATACGATACCGAGCCCCGCAGCGCACCTTGCCGCTTATACAATAAACCATGATATTATCTCAAAAAATCGATATCTTTTTAACGAGAATTTTCTACGTTTCAGTTTTTAATCATACGTTTCACTCGATCAACTGATTTCCGATGTATCATTTCACACATTCACTCTTGTACCCCAAAGTGGGGCGGAAAAATAACCGAAAAACTATCATAAGACCTAAGAAAAATGAATAAATTCCAAACGCATAGTGTACCTGCATACACATAGGGTACATAAATTTCGGGTGTTAACAGTTTGTCAACCTTTAACAAACCAATCGCGTTTACATAGGCGATAGGTTTTGCTATAAATCATCGATTAGCAGTTACAATCAATACCGTTACGACCGCGTACGGCATTTTCTTCACCGTGTAACACGTCTGCAAGGGTGTCCAAACGGAGCCAAAAAAAAGTAAATCGTATACGTTTGATGACTAGTAATAATTGTGTCTAAGTAAGACATTAATCTAGCATTTTCATTCGATGCTATAATTTTAACTGACCATAATAAACATACGCCCTTATACGAACGTATGGGAAAAATATTAGAAAAAAAAGAAATGTTTATCGCAATAAGCTATTACCCGATTATTTTTTCTTAGATACATGAAAAGAATGAGTATAAGTTGTATATCAAGAAATCTGATATCAGTGGGGCTTGTCCGGTACAAAGAGAAACTTGGATAGAGTTTGTGCTTTTTAGTCTGTTATCTTACAACTTTTTGTTTAATTTTTTAATTTCTTTATTTTTTACGACCGTGATGGCACAGCACGTTGTCTTCTGGCAAGTATAACAAAGAAAGTCAAAGTAGATTGGATAGATTTTAATCTACGATGTAGAACCTTTTCCTTTCTTTCAAAAGAGTCATTACAAAGATCCGACGACCAATTCTCAGCCATATTTTCTACAATTCGTTTCCATTAATTCATTATGTGTATAATTAAGTGCAGTTTGGTGGGTAAAATAAATCGGTTTCATTGGGTTGGCGACTAACTAATAACGCGAAAATAAAATAACGAATGAAAACAGCTTTTTCACTTCAAGATTATAGACCAAGAGCTACATATAGGTGTAATAACTCTCTTTCCGCCCAAACAGCGCGGCAGTATAACTCGAAGAGACCGTTCACATCTGTCCGCTCTATCACTGTTTTTATTTATTTTTTTTTACAACTTCGAAAGTGGCGTTTCTGGCAATCTACCCTCCCTCTACACTCATACCTACCCATCCCCATTCCCCGCCTGCACAAACCATCAATAATTACAACCAGGTTGGTATAGGTACGCGTTTACTGTCCGACATTAAACACAAATGATTGCATCCATAAAGCTCAATCGTATAAAAAGAGAAGGAAAAAAAAAATGGGAAAAGAGATTTATACTGTCACGATAAAGATACTGGATCTAACGATGCTGGTTCCATAAATATTTTATGAAAAAGTTATGATAAAAAGGTGAAAATGATGAAATTTCGAGTAAGATCGAACGTCCAAAGCTCGCTTTTAACGCATGTAAAAACAAAAGGGATCAAGCTGCGTTGATGCTACATTACTCGAAAGCTTCCAAGCTGAAGTTTTATGTATGTGTTGGCATTAACTATCGCATTATTTACGCTAGATTTAACAGAGCCGTGAAAATTTTAACCCCCGAACGTCTCACGCATCCATAGTCACTTCGTAAGGGTATTTTCACACCGTGAAACGTACGGTCCAGGGATAGGTAAAAAAGTCCAGATATTATACTATTTATTACGCTATCGCGTCTATATATTCGGATAAAACATACGGAGGTAATCGTCGACGGATATAATATCCCGAGGGGTTAAAAGAGTCCGGGTTTCACTTCTGGTCACTCAATACAAAAGCTGAAAAAAAAACCCGTACGGAATTTTATATCCAAATAAAAATTGCCTCAAATAGGCTTTTACGCTGATCTTTATAAGCTCGCCGACTCGTTTAACGGTAACGATCGTGCGATTAACGATAATTGTAATTATAACTGCTGCAAGCTCAGGATATGAAAACTTTTGTTGAAAATGATAACAATTTTATATTTTTGCTGCAAAAAAAAAAAAAAAAAAATTACTCTATCGAAATTTGCTGCGCAGAGTGTGGATGAAATAATTCAAGGTATATAAAATGTGAGGAAAATTTGGAACTGGGAGAACCCAGTCGATTCGATTCTTACCCTCGAAAAGCTTTTATATGTATGAAAGTAAGATATATTTTTACAAGGTTTTGCGGACCTCGATATAGCCTGCAGGATCACAGCAGGACCGACCTGCAAGAGGGTAACGACTGATCTTTATAGGAATTCGAGATTTTACTCTATGCGTAGGGTAGGTATATAGTAAGGTATAGGGTATACGAAATATGTAACTATAATATATACAATAACGGTATAATACCTATAAGCCGATTTTACGCTCAATTTCCCGACTCCGGAAAGTGTGTTATTGAACTTTGACCGTATTACGATGAAGGTGCTGTCGATATGAGGATTAGGTACTCGATATTTTTCTATTTCCTATATTTCTCTGGTGTTTCTGACACGAGCAACACGTCACAATATCTCACACCTATGGATTTCACAACGACACACAAACTCGGCGATAACATACACCGATATTTCCCCCTAAGGAATCTTGTATATCCGATATAACGACAATTTATTACCAGAAGGAGAATTTTTATTAATAAATTTATTGTTGCCACGGATAATGAGATTTTTACACGTCGAAAAACCATCCCAACAAAAAAAATTCGATCAACGCGGTTCTACTACACGATCGACAAGAATCGACTATCACGAAAATTTTCGGTAATCCCGCAGCAGTTGAGACCAAAAATTAAAAAATAAAATACAAGTAACACGTACCCCTCAAACCTGCACTGCTACGAATTTACATATGATCGCACTCCACGGTATAAATTGCCAATCTTTATAGGAGAATATTTTATTTTTTGTCACCTACTTTGCATTTTGAATTTTTGAACGATTCATTCGTTCGATGAATGAAAAAAAATCGAAGAACTGAAGAGAGAGAGAGATGACAGGAAAAAAAAAAGCAAAAATGGAGAGCAAAAATAGTTCTGAAATATGACAGGAAATACACACCCATAACTTTTACACACATACGTATACCTATATCTATACGTCTAGAGAGGTATACACAAAACGTTCATGCTTAAGCTGACGCCATTTTAAAATCGATATCAACGTGATATCTCCTTGTGAAAACGTTCCGGATCATCTCTCACTCGCAAAGTACGATAAAGGAAGGTTTTCTCCACGTTTGATACTGATATACGAGACTACTACCACTGCAGCTACTCGTACCGAGTTGTAACCCCGTTACCTGGAGTTTGCAGAATGCAGGTGTATGTATTATACGCGGGGGACCTAGAATAATAAAGTTTACTGGGCCACCTCGAGGCACCGGATCTTTTCCTTGACGTAATAGTCCGAGACTCATTGTTCCATTTTCTATTCTTTTGTTAGAAATTTTCAGACATTTTTTCCTGCACACGATCTTCGTCTTCTTCGTTTCCGAACTCCCGTGAAGCTTTCTAACAATTGTTTGCGTGTATAAAAACGAAACTTTCGTATTCCATACAAGCCACCGCGATTTTTCAATGGCCCATATTATAGGCATATATATTTTTTTTCCAGTAAAAAAAAATTGCAGGATTTTCTTTTTTCTTTCTTTTTTCTTCTTCGACTCGAACTCGCAAGGTCGCTTACATGCACATACATACTTTCGTACGTATATGTGCGACGTGCTTACGCCCACGTACTATATTACGTATATACGTAAGCCCATAAACTATACGCGGATGTACCCATAGTATGGATGGAGAAAAGCTCACGATCAAGACCCGAAGATAAAGAGCTAAATAGATTACAACGCGTAAAAAAAAGTGAGGACGAAAATAAATGGTCCAACCATGTGGAAAGTATGAAACGATACGCCGAACTAAGGAGCTTCAGGACACCTTCAATCATTTAAGATGAAAATGAAATTGGCAAGAATATTTATCCATTATATGTTGTACAGAATAATTCCTCACATGTAAAAAAAAAACCAGGTATACCGATGATCAATGATAATGAATAACATTATCTTCTACCGTCCCCTCCTCCTGACTCTTTCTTTGCGAGTCGGATAATCGACATGTGGCACGAACAACTTTCCTGCCAATAATTTTAGCACACCTCCTCCGATGAAATGTTCTTCTGATACCAGAAGCAATTTTCGACTTAATTTTGTTAACTCTCAATATTGCAAGTATACATGAAGACACAGCAACGTGCATGAAGCCATGCATACATGCATGCATGCAAAGTAAAATCGATCAGGACTGGGCGAGTTAAGAAAGTGCAGTCGATTGGGACTGGGAAGAGAAGGTAATTTGTAATTATTTCTTAAAAATGAATATGCACCCATTGCATTTGATCGAGTTTCTTTATCTGCTCCCTGGCATACAATAGTTATCATTGAGCCGCTCGAAATACTCCAGAAAACACTCCTACTTCTGCCGAATATGATTTGGGACGGATGAGGAAGCATTCTCTCGAAGTATCGATACTCAGAAAGTGTAAATTACCAGCAGGAACTAGCCAAAAAGCTCATCGTCTTTTTGCATGAGGCACGATCGCACTGTGCTATAAGTTCGTTCGAAGCCAATAGACTATATTTCAAGGTCCGCTATTGTATCTTCAAAATGAAAGTGGGATCGGAAAAACACGATCACTTGCACATCTCCGAGATGGAAACAGTATTCTGTGCAAATTTCATGAAAATCCGTTCGACGGTTTGACTGTAACCTTGTTTACCACAAATCGGGGACCAGATACATCCACTCTCTTAAACGACTTTTCAGGTGCCAAAACGTGCTCCCTATATGGTTTGAGACGTTTTTCTCGATCCGACGTTTTTTGCGATGGCGAATGTATAAGGCACTCCGTTTTTCAACGATCGTGCCTAAAAAAGGAAGGAAAAATAAAATAGCAAATGACGAGAAGGCGTTTCCGTATCTTACTCAAAACGAGACGTGGTCCGTCAATGTCGCGTTGAATAGATAACCAACGAAACAGACGTATATATGTCTTATTTATAATATTATAGGTATAAGATACGAGTAAGTACATACATACATCGCGAAACACGTCCAGAACGTTCAAAGAGAGCGATGTGGGGCAATGGGGGTGAGGATTTAGAAATAAAAAAGAGCAGAAACGGGAGAGGGAAAAGGAAAAGGGAAAAGGAAAAGGCAAAGGGGAAAAGCCTCAACAAAGCATAGCTGGGCGCGAACCCGTTCCGGACAGTTTAACTTCGGCAATAATTGACGAGCAAGCTATTGTCGAAGTTAGTGAGAAATGTTTTTTTTTTTCTTCTTCTTCCCTTTCTATTTCATTTTTTTTTTTTTCAGGAAAACTCTAACGAAATTGAAAAATTAAAACACACCACTACACCTGCAGTCGTTATATCACCTCTCGTTTTTCTCCTTCCCTAAATGTGATGCAAATCTGGAAATACTATTTTTTATTTTATTTTCTCTCTCTCTTTTTCATTCTCTCTTTTTTTGACTCCCCTCTCACCTCCCTTGACAGACTATATTACCGTCTACACACACGTCTTCAGGCACGTAGGTATATAACCTTCTTATCGCTTGATACATAAAACAGCTATTTTACGAGGGGCTGCAATTAAGTCGAGCTCGTTGTTTGCGGTCCTAAACAATCAAAATGCTCGACGGGTAAAAACCTACCCCTGACAGCTACATATACATTATACATGTGGATATGTATGTTGTACTTATCTGTTGCTTCCATCCACATGCATGTGCGTACATAAAAAATAAAGGAGAAAAAAAAAAGAAAAAAAAAAAAAAACTATATACGCGATGTATATTTATTACATAGGTTTTTGCTAAGCCGCCAAACCCTATATATCTGTATAGCTGTCTTTCGCAAAATAAATGCGATGGATGGTAGCAACCTGAAGATTAGAGTGGAACTAAAAATACGATAAATACTGTAGAAGGTGCCGTAAATTCGACAAGTTCAAAGGTCACGTAACGTCAGACGTGATTAATTCAGAAGTGAAAGAAAAACAAATTCGCAAAACAGTCTTCGTTATTTACAGTGGTTCGCAATACTGGGGAATGAATTGGCGAGCCTCTCAGAACTAGAGATTACCACATAAACAAATTCAATATTCAAGTAAAAATGCGAAAAAGTCAAAAAAAAAAAAAAATAACGTCGATAAACTTCGACGTCACAAATCACACGAAATTTTCACGACCAAGAATAAACTGCAAGGGGTAGAACCAAAACTCGTAAACATATTCATCATGTAACGCTAGTTGGACGTCTTGACTGAAATATAAGCTTATTAAGTGTCTCGTTTAATTTTAAGTAGAGCCGTTACCGTCCTATACAAATTCACTCAGATGAAGCTAAGCATGTTTCTTTGCGAATGTTGATCGTTAGATTTTTGCATACCAAGACAACAGAGGTTGTTTAAGAAGAATTTTAAGGACCGTGAGATATTTTCATCGAAAGAAGGAATAAATAAATAATCCAAAACCCTCGAATATATACATTCGTAAAGAATGGTGGGCACTGCGAAGTGACGTACAGGAGACGTATGGCGATGGGACGTCACACGTTTTTGCATAGAAAGTACAAAATATATGACCTTCCGGATCCGGTCAAGATTCACCACACTGTATAATATTCCCTGCGCAGGCCCCTGAAAAGGAGATAATAATTTTTTGCCAAAGCGCGAAAAAAACGAGGATCACTCGTTGGTAAAAAGTTCGCAAAGACTTTTAGGGAGGAAAACCGCACCCTATACATATAGCCGCGCGTATACATTGACAAACTTTATTCAAAGCTTGACTTTCGTAAAACTTTTTAAACAGAATATAGCTCCAGTAACCAAGAAATCATATTTAAATCTGACAGAAATAAGAATTACTTCTCACTGTCGCACATTTTTCGAAAAATTTATTTGAATCGTGTATATCGCGGTGAATAATATATATAAATGAGAGAATCACGCGAAAGTGCAACTAGCACAGTAATTCAATACCATAAAATGCAAAACAGTATAAAATGCAGGCGAAAAATCTCCCCAGGGGGATCTGAAAGGGGCTTTTGTACTTGGCTAGCTTGGCTCTTGTTCTAAAGCAGCTGGAACGAAATCTGAATTTCAACCCCCTCCCCACAAGACCGAAGAAAGAATATTGCACCGAGGAAAAATCCGGATCTACAGTGAGACGCCCGTTCACATAAATTGGACGTTTTATCCATCTTCCGGCATAGATCTAGGATAGGAAATCGAGAGAAGGAAAGATTGAGAGAAAGAGGGAAAAGACAGCGAAGGAAAATAAAAAGAGGAAAAAGAGAAGATGGCATCGATGAAAATCGCCTCGGAATAAAAAGAGGTTAAAGACCCGATAGCCAGAAGAGTTCCCGCGAGGTGATTGCATTTCGAACGTATTTAACGGGTAAAAAAAAAGCAAAAAAAAAAGAGTTTAAAAACCTCTATACTAAAACTCGTATGTGTAAAGCGAATTGAAATTTAAACCGAGAAGAAGGAAACCTTTCGACCTTCCTTCTTTTGGAAATTTGATTAAACGATAAATTATTCGTAATCCTCTCTAAAAAATATATCCTTAAGGGTAGATTCGTCGTTGTTGGTATATATTTTGAAGATGGTTGTAAATATTACTGTACAAAATTTGAATCTGCATAATTGATTGTGGTAATTTATTCAAAACCTGAAGCACTTGAAACAAAGTTCTTATCTTGTTAAGTTATTATCGTGATATCGAGGGTAATTAGCTTTATAGCAAACTTGTATAAGCTATGTCTATAATAGCGAATATATAGCCGTAAAATATAAAGTGTGTATATAACTTTAATCGGCCAATACTGATTTCCGTTCGCTTAAACTGAAGATTGAGGCTGCCAAGCTGACGGTAAAGTTTTGTAAAATATAGTTTCCCTTCGAATAACAGGGTTATTGATGGATTTTCATTTACGAGTTATAAACTTGAATAAAAAGTGTAGTTTTCCCTGTATCATCTGGATACTATGGAGCCCGGACATGGGTACCTTGCAACACAATGGAATACAATATTATGTTTTATTCTATTTTTCTGGAAACTCAAGCCCCGTGACTGCCTGCGTCAGACCTCTTTCAGAATAGAGAACAAACGGACTCAGCTTGCGGAAAATTACCTTCACATCGCGGAATACATAATTCTTACCTTAAAAAAAATCTTCATCATCTAGTTACCCTAAATCAATGAATCGATCCCACAAAGTCTAAATTAACTAACTGCAATTCTCACTCAAACTTTTTTTCAAATAAGTACTCAAAATTTCTGTGACTTGTTGAATCGTTTATATGACTGTGTAGCGAAGTATTCGTCGAACATAAGATTATCAATTTTTTTATTAATTTTTCGGATTTCTTTGTATCCCGACTTGTGACAATTTATGAATTTTACTCCAAAATTATCAGTTCATATGTTTACTTAGTATCGATGACTCCGTACTCCAACTTTCCAAATTTGTCCCGATTCGAAAATATCCTCAAAATAAACAAAACATTAAAAATCAATTAGTCACCCTCGGCAATTGAACCAACGAAATTTAGATCTCTGAGCAATAGTTTTTATGAGAAGCTAGAGTTTAAAACATCTGGACTACCCTGTATGTGTGCAGTAAGACTTCACCGATATATATAAATACATTGAAATAGAATGATTTACATTCCTTGAATATAGTTTGAAACGATAATTTGACAAGTAAGTATGTATTTGACACACCCATACCTCGAAACGTATAGAACGATGCTTGCCAGAATTCTGAAAGCAGTACAAAGCTCGAGTATCGTTCCCCTATATACGAGCTCGAATTCAAGAGCATTTCATTAGTAATTACGTACTAAGAACTTGCGTTTCTCAAATGATGACTGAACAGTATGTATATGTATACTCAGAAATTATCCATGAGTAAGTGTACCGGGTATATACATATACTATTATATATTATAGCCATATATATATACCTATACCTATATTGGTTTAAATAATAGCTTGAGTGTTGGCAAGAGTTCTTCAACCGTAACACGTATAGCGAAGCTACTTACCGCGGTTTAGCGAGTGGATGAAAATAGGGGAAAAATAAATAAAAATGAGAGAAAAGTAGGGGAAATAAAATAAATAAAGGGCAAAACCGCTCGCTGCGGTGAAGAGCTACACATAACCGAGCGAAGGACGAAGAGCTGGCTCATCGCGAGTATAAGATAACAGTATAACAGATAAATAGCTATATTATGTAATAATGTGTTGCAGATTGGTGTTCGGAGTTATAACATATTCAGAAATATTCTATCGAATATGAAAAAGGTGCCAAAAGTAGAAGAAAAGAAAAAAAAAGATAGAAACAAGAGGTGGAAACATTCTCATAACGGACAAAAATATCTTCTCATTTCTCTAATTACGAGTAAACATCCGGATTTTTTTCTCTAATTAAATTTACATACCTCTTCTCTCTGTTCTTGGAGCGAGCCTCGCCCAGGTATAGGTTGAATATACCTATATACCTACCATAGAATTAAAATAGGCGAGTATGTACTGAACGAATGAACAGTGCGGACATCACCACCGCGGGGCGCGTTTATGTATAATAATTGTTGTTACGAAAAAATGAGAGAATTTATTTTTTTTTTGTTGCAAAAGTAAGAAAAAGAAGAAGAAGAAGAAAAAAAAAAAAAAAAAAAAAAACGGAACAGAAAACGACGGAGAAACAGTCTGTTTCGCAAAGTCATATACAAAGGGGAATGAGATATAGGTAAGATACAGACTTTATTTCTCGGTAAAAGAAAATACCCCCAAAGGAGAAAAGAGTTTGAAACTACGATACTGTATATATACCTAGGGTAGGGGTGAGTTGAATCGCTTTATTTACGACATCAACTCTGCAGTTAAGTACATCCAACTTTGGCAAGAAGTTGTGTTATATTAAACACGTTCAAGAGTTGGAACTCTCGTGGCCGGTATAATAGTCTCGAGAGTATTTTACGTCTTCGGACTCTTAATTCTTTGTCACGTAATAATTAACGGGTTTAAAATTCTTCCCAGGACTTATACAATAACTTATGCCCTTTTCTAACAATGATAAAAGCCCTTGGAAAAGTCCAATTAAAAAATTTTCAAAATAATGATACTTTCACCAATGAAAATTAGCCTCTTTATATCAGATATATACTCAGGAAAGTTAAACAATTTTAATGCTCCTCCGCATTGTCAAACCCACTCAAATTTACCTTGTATATGTATAGAGGAAATGAACATATTACAACGATTAAAATTCACTTTATTTACGATCGAACGGCGCCACGTAGGGTCGCAAAAATAATGCAGAACCATAAGAGGGTAGTCCTTATGCCATATCTTCTTTAAGAGCTAAAACCGCTCTATCGTTCATCCTGTCTACTGCACACCCCCTACAAAGGAATATTTCTACGATACCGCAAGCTGAATCTATACCTACAATATGTATATGTATAGCTACTGCATCAGCTGCGTCCAAATAATTTACTGGCCAATAAATTTCCTCTAGATTTATATGTTTTCAGATTTTATATAATTATCAGTCGATCGAAATTTCCATCGGAAATTCGAACGAATATACATATATCTTAAGAAATTTTTCTTTAGGGGTATATTATAATAATATAGATAAAATAGAGATGTTCAAACGGTATGACGACTAGAGGGGTGCAGAATAAATGGTTTAAAAAAAATTTATAATAGTCTTACGCGAGAGAAACGAAGAGGTAGCTGTATACAATATTTATATATATATATATATGGGGCAATGAAATATAATGTTGTACGATCGTTGAGAGAAGATGCAGGAAATTATAATAAATGGGTGATACGTATATACATGAAGAAGTTTTAGTTAGGGGGTTGGTGAAAAATATAAGTGTAACCTGGAACGAAACATAAAAAAGGTATAGGGAAGCTATGACGTAAAAACAAAGAGACAAATGCTATGGCCTATATATGATATAACCGCCAAGAGAGGCCCCTCCTTGTCATAAATTACAATTAATTTCATTTTTGCTTGTTTTTTTGCTATCGCCGGGGTTCGTTTTTACCCCATTTTTCGGGGGCTGCAGAAGCTGTTATCATCATTTTTCCACTAGGAAACCATAATTCTTGACATTTCAGAATGATAAATACGAGTAACGGATTTCTATGACGTGGCCTAATATTAATGCTGTCGTGAAATTTTTCTTTTCTATCTTGTTTCTACTTTTTTTTTTTTTTTAGTTGCATTTGCTAATTTTTTTCCTTATGTCTCGTATTTTTTATCTTTCTGTTTTTTCTTGTTGTTGTTTTACTTTTCATTTCCGCTTCCCTTTATTCAGCTTTTCCCCCCCAAACAATATAACCGAGTTGCTTATCCAAGCGATATTTACGCAAAAAGATCAGCACCGAACCGATAAACACGCGCAAAACGTTTCGTGCAGTGAATACCAATAGTAGCAAAGACACACTGACACAATTCTAACCCACACCTAAAATCAAACTGTATACGTAGTGAATACATACGAATATCCAATGTAATACACGTATCAGTATGTGCAGGGTAAAAACTCGTGAACATGTGAAATCACGTCAAATATACTTCCAGATTTCTGACACCCCCCAGCTTTTACATCTGAATTATTCGGAATAGGTACTATAACAGGATCTGGTAGCAAAAGGAGACGATTTTTCATAGTAATAAAATCTGAAGATATCAAGGCTGTACGATTTATCTGCAGTCGCTCGCAAATTTGTTACTTTTTTTTTTTTTTTTTTTTTTCATTGCCTTTGTAAGGGTTTCAAATTTTTTCAAAAACCTTACAGAACAAATCCGAATGAAATTGGATTAAAAAAAGAAAAAATAAATGTTCATTTCTTTCTATTTATGTATAGGTCCGCAGTTTTCACTCGTTTTAATATTAACGATATTATACTTTCAAAAGATTTAAAAATAATACCACCGACGTACTTATAGCTATCGTACCTACATTGGGAGAGAGGTCGAGTGATATATTGCCAAAGCTAAAGCGAACGGATTAAGCAAACGTGAGAGATGCAAAAATTGAGGTAGTTTCATGATTTTCTTATTTTTCTATTTTTTTTTTTTTATTTTGGTTTTACATTTTTATTTATCGCCACGGCAAGGTTTAAAATTAATCCAGTTGATTCGAGTGGCTTCTATATACGCGTACGAAGAGTGTACCTAATAAATTTTTAAACCTCGTTATAACCGAGTTATTTATTCATTGTTTGATTATGATTTACCGATCGTATATGATCGATATCGTCACGCACTATGACTAAACACGAATGGAAACGATTTGGACGATTGAACTGACCCCATAATGCATACCTATATTTTTTTGTTCGCTCTTGTATATCTGAGGATAAACGAAGCGGGACAAGTTCCCGTACCAACTACTGACAATAAATATACCTATATATATCAATTTGCTAAAATCGCTCTCAGTTTTGAGTATAATCGATGAAACGTATATGTATACAGGATATAGTGGGCAGATCGATATATACCCACGGTTAAACGGTTAGTGGGATTATAAAATAGAAGTACGCTATAAAGTTTGAATAAAATCTGTGTGAATAAAATCCTATACGGTTCAAGACGTGGTTTAAATCGTTTATATCGGTAAGGAAGATCGAAAAACTGAATATATTGTATATAACTAACCGGGGAATAAAAGCTCCGAGGAAATTACTCGCCTTGGATATATTATATATACCTACGAGTAAAAATGTTATATACATAGATATAAATATTATGTGCATACATGTATATGACGTATACTAAAAGGCGTGGCGCCGTTGGCTTCGAAAAACCCGAGAAATGATAATGGCTGTGTTTTACTTTGGCCTGTTTCTCAAACCCCTTAAACAACCCCTTAACCCTCGATCCCTCGACCGTTCGACCCTTCTTTATAACTCGAGGAAGTCAAAACAGAAAAGGAAGTTGTAGCCTGCAGGAATTGAAATTTATGATTTCTCGAAATAATAGAGAACAAGAATCATCGATGCTTTTACCATTATTGGTTATAAACTAATGAGAAACGATAAACGGAAGATGTATGAAACGTATAAACTGGTAAAAAGATAAATTCGAGGATATGAATCGTTCGATTACCTATACGCTAGAAAATTTTCTCAAATATTTTATATTCGTTCGAGTTTAAAACTCAGGATGTTATTTGGCAATCGGTTCAGATCGATCGTCGTACTGAATTGATAGAGACTGATATTAAGCACGGATAGAGCTACGATGATCGTCGTGATGGTTTACTCTCTGCACTGCAGCTATAATAATACTATAGCAGAAAAATAATTCAGTATAGACAAAATTTAATCAACTGCAAGAAAATTTCTCGGATTCGAAAGTAGAACAATGCCCTGTTCGTATTCAGCGGTGTGCAATGCATTTAAACCACGATATTAAGGTACGTAAAGTCTGCGAAAATGTTACTACCACCTGGGCTCTTTAAGTTAATTGAGTTTTTCCCGCATTACAATTACACTATAGCCGCGTGTGGGATAGCTTCGATTTTAAAACACCAATCTCATGAATAGAATTGAGTTAGATAAACCCGGTCGTTATACTGTATCCACTTTCGTTGATTCGTTAATAATTATTATCGATTTTTATAATGAAAAATTTTTTATTTATTTTTTTTTTTTTTCTTCTTCAAGTCTGGAACTCCTCTGCAGACTATTACGGGACAGTAATATAGTATACTTTAACATTATTTTCTAAAAATAAGATCCTCACGCTCGCAACTTAATTAATAATAAATTAACGCCTTTCAATTTGATGAAAATTTGACGAAGAAACACTCGAGCGACAAATTAACGACGGCAAATTTACTCGTTAAAGAGTAAAAAATTTTTCTCATTTTCCAGAGATACTGCGAAAGTCTATATATAATATCTTCAAACACTATATAGATCTGTAAACATTAATTATATCAACTGTATTAGGATTTGTTCCCTTCAAAACGATTCTCGTTATAGAAATTAGTTAGCGCTAATCACAAATTCACGTCACACGTTTCAGGCACGAAATTAGAAAAAATAATCAACTGAAAAATCAAATTACTGGCACACCCCGAAGCCAAGACCATTCCAACGGAGTTATCTGGCCAAATGTGTCCCTTGAGGGGTCAATTATGGCGAGGGGTAAATTAGCCGGAAATGTCGCTTGCTACGTTTAAATAGCAAACATAAGCTTTTTTTTTTTCCTCCCTTTCTTTTTTATTTTTTTAAATACTTGAAAACGCATGACGAGAGAACGTGAAATCTGTTCGTAAAGCTCTTCGTTTACTGTTTACGGAGGTAGAATTAACTCCGATAAATCTGGGGTACTTTTAGGCGAAACTCTACATTGAGCAGACGCTAAGAGCGTCGTTTAGTATAATAAAAAAAAAAAAACTACGGGAAGAAAAAGGTCGAACAAACTGGGGTAAGAATTAGTGTAATTAATTAAACCGAGAACTATATATATAAAGACAAATTTCTAACCGAACTGCAATGTGATTAATTATATTTACGCTCGATGATTGCTATAATTATTATACTTGGCAAATGCATCGGAAGTTTACGACGTAAACTTTGCTCTTATGATTAGGACAAGAGAAAATCCAATTAACACTATTTGAACTTGACGAAACTCGATCAACGGATCCAAAAGTTAAATTTGGTTAAATTAGAACTAAGATCTGCTGTAATTAGGTTTCATATATACCTATATATAACGTGGAAATTCTTGATGAGATATTTGGGAAAAAAGAGGAAAGAAAAAATTGCATATATACCGATTGAAACTGCAGAAGTCAAGATAAATTGTTTAAATTGGCTGAAGATATTGAAGAGAATATATTCAATGGTTTTATAGTTATTAGAAGACGGTTTCAGCACTTACTTAGTGCGATCTGGTATAGAATTAATTTTCCACTCATTACTCGGCCAATTAATTGCTAATGATGCGAATGAACGGAAGCGACCCTTTTTTTTTACGGTCGGTAAGCATCGCGTCGTCTAGAAACTGAATACCATATATAACGGATGGCATTAGTAGATATATCTTTTAGTGTGACCATTAACTTTTAATGCCTTCGACACGTCATTGAAGCAAACAAAAATAAAATAGAAAGAGGAAGAAAGCAAGAGAAAAAAAAAAAAAAAAAAAATGATCGCAGGGAAAAACTTGTTTGAATAAATCTATACTTTTGAATAATGTAGCAGAACATACGTGGGTATATATCATATGTAGTACATATAGATATATATAGATATATTATATAGCATGGAAGCGAATTTCAAGATATGTAACATACAGATAAATCTCTATATAAATATGGTACATATAGTTATACGTTGCATAATACATAGGTATATCATAGGACATAATATTATATATTATATTATTGAGTTTCATATTTCCGATTTATTCATACGTGAATATAGAATGTGACACGATATACGGCAATAAATCTCGCGTTGCTTAGAGAAGAGAGAGAGAGAGCGAGAGAAAAAAAAGAAGGCAAAAAAAAGACGACTAATTTTTCTTTCTTTATTTTTTATAAATTTTTTTTTTTCTTTACTTTCACGTATCTTCAACGAGGGGGATGAAAATTTTTCTCCGATATTGACGTATTCAGGGTTAATGGGCGTCAGCGGGAAATTGACCCCTTCTAACATGCTGTATAGATAACTGGGCATATATTAATATCATACCTTACTCCAATGAACCGAGCCGCAGAGGGTTGGCCCATAATTTCGAATTCAGACGACGCATTCAGCCCTGTATAACTCAAATTACGCGACCAAAATTAATCGCCCGACAAATAATACCTACATACATATATACGTGCCTGTCTGCCTGCTTGATTTTCAGTAATTGTTAACAACTACCGTATACTAAAATCATGTACTCCGATTGTGATTTAGCGAAAGATATGCCCGTTTTAGGCTAGACCGGATCCCATCTGATCGTGAATTCATTAAATTCGTTCTAAATATTAATTTACATAATTCTGATAACGAGGTAGATATATGCTACTCCCCTCTGCACCCCGCAAGTACAGCACGTACGTTCCTAAACTTGAATATACAATTTCGCCCAATTCTGTTATCATATGCTGATGATAAATGACAGAGATGGGTCTGATCCTACCGATTCTACCCAACACCCGTTAATTATTAATTGTAGAATTATTCATTCGCGTAGGATAATTTTGTGTATGAAATCGCGGTTATCTTTATGAGGGGGGTATAGTGTAGCATAAGGATATTATAATGGGGTTGGAAAAAACGGCGCGGCATCGAGAGATAAATTTCTTTCTCTAAAATTTTTGTGCTTAAATATATAATTTAGTTTTCATTGGAGAAGAATATCGTTGCTTGACGACATACGTCGGGTATGTAATATAGGTATGTATGTATACGCATCCTTATACCCCAGGATCGTGATAATGAATTGATAATGTTATACGAAAACTTGATAGAGATATAGCCAAAGTTCTAAGCAGAAGTGTAATGAACGTCGGTATTCCCTATGCGAATCAAAATGATGAAATTTAATCCGTTGGAATAAGCCGATTGGTAGAAGCCAAACGTTGCATATTAAACGTGTGATTTAATCCACTGAAGTTATCGCGATTGTTTTAACGATGTGAAAAGCTCGAGTAACGAATAAATCAGAAAATCAGACCGTGATTTATAATTTGCTCATATTTTCATCTCAGATTTGGAAATTTAATTTGAACGTTATTATGGATATCTGCACGCATTGTGAAATATAAAAGTATATATCAATGATTTTGAGAACTCACCTTTTTCGTACGAAATAGGGCTGCTACGGTGATCAGATTACCCGGAATTCCAATGAGCATAAATAGCACACAGCAGCCAGCAGCAAAGTATAAAAGTGAAGGAGGGTAGTTTGTAAAAAGTACTACCGATGCCGGATCCTCCAAGACTTCTTCGATTTCATGCTCAGTGGTATTTGCCCATGAGGCATTGTTGCCCATCCAGTACTCCAGCATCTGTATACATATAATTTATAACTATATATGTATACATATAATTATCTTCAGTATGTACGTATTTTCGCGATACTTTTTTTTTACTGCGGCAATAATTCGAATGTTTATCGTCTTCGTCGTTACAATACTCGACGATAGAAAAGGAACAGGGTAAAAAATTTAAACAGTAATCTCCTTTCGCGTTATCAAGCTAATTCTTTTGCTGAAAATTGAAAGAAGTGACAAAATCTAATAAAAAAAAAATCAAGTTATTATAGACCAACTAAATTTATAGAAATTGTTCCAAGCTTATGAATGACAACGCATAATTTTATAATTGACAATTTATTGTACAGGTATAATCACGCGAATTGTTACATCCAAGTTTCAGTGCAGGTCACAGTACTAGATATGTACCAACGTTAAAGTGTTTAATTACGTACTTTACAGTGGTTCGTGTACATACCAGAACGTAATTATTGCCATGACATGGTGGTTGGCATTAATTCAGAGAGAGGGATAATTAAAATTTAACGTTCATCAGCACAGGGTGGCTAGTATAGTCGTTAGGTGGTTATACCGGCAGTTCCATCCCCCGGGAGAATAAAATTGAACGATAAGGGAGGAAAAGAAAAAAATTGAAAGAAATCCTCAGATATTTTGCGAAGAATCTTTTCGTGTTAGATCGGACTACCGCGAGAGGGTCTCTAAGAGCTGAGAATTTATAAAAAAAAAAAAAGAAAAAAAGAAAAAAAAAAGTAGAAAAAATTGCCACTCAGGGGATTGAGTGGGAGTATTCCACCTGTATACATATCCGTAGAATTCCAAGAACCTCCTTATTTTTGACGAACATGTCAGTGGCTCCCCTCTCACGATTTATCACTGTTATCCCTGGAAATATACTGCACCAATTTAAACCATCTTATAAACAAAGACGTTGAAATTGGAATGCCCCACCACGAGAAGGATCGTAACACTACCAGGGAGGCGAGAAATACTTCGCGATAAGTCACCCGTTATAAAAAATAAAAAAAAAAGAAAGAAAAAGAAAAAATAAATTGATGGAAAAGGAAAAAGAGTTCCAAGTCTTTGCAGGACTGTGCGAATCTCTCGGTAAATAGATGTGCCATGGTCGAGTGTGGGCTAAATTCGTTTTTCGCAATTAGGTTCGACTTTTCTCTTTAAAATTTTGCGTATATTATATCGGGTTAAAACAAGCTCACGTTATCGCAAACTAAATGACGATAAACGATGAAAATTTGAATTGAATTAAGGAATTCAAGTCACGTCCACGTCTATAGCCGCAGCTAAAAATTAACGTAATTTTGAACCTCGTTGAAATTACTGTAAGGTATGTTGTTATTCAGTTTCTGCGGCTACTATAATCGGATTTGAATATATTTGTCGTTATTCAATGTACGGGTATATATATGTAATATTTCAGGTAAATAGCTTGGTTATTCGTTAAGTATTTCTTCGAATATATATACATTGGAATGATGATATATGATGTAACGAAAAATCAAACAAAACCCAATTCGCTTATTATATCTACAAAAAGCATTGACGAAATTTCTTCTAAAATATATGAAATCCGTAGAGTACATTCACATCTTTGAATTTTGTCGATATATAGCAACAGATATAACATATATATATATATACCTATACATATATATATGTTCCAATATTTTTCTCAACTGTATGTATTTAGCAAACAATTCTTTGTATTTCGTTATACCGATCTTCCATATAGGTATACGTAAGAAACAAGTCTTGCCTTCTGACTGTTCATATATCTATATAATATAGATTTCTCGTCTTCTATATATCGCTTCAATTTCAACCGTTTGCGACCGATGGGGCTATATTCTCTTACAGTTTTCTCGATACGTGACTTTCCAGTATTATAGGTATGTACCCATACAGTTATTAAATTCGACCTGGACCAACTTGATAAGGTTTAGATAAAAAAAAAAAAAATAAAAATATATCCAAATAGAAATAAAAAGAAAAAGTCAGTTTAACAAAGTTTTTCAAACTCTGACGAAGATGATATTAATCACGGATCATCGTTAAGCTTCGATTATATGATAACCAATTAAAGAATAATCAAAAAAATATCTACACGCTGGTAGGTATATAATATTAATATCTATATTGTGATGTAAACTATATGCATGAAATTTTTGTCTATATTGTGTACAGACGTCTATACGTATATAGGTATATATACATATGTATATTGAAGGAACGAACAATGAAAGAAACGGCAATAAAAATACTTTAAACAATCTGATTTATGGTAATCTTTTCTGGAAGATGAAGCTTGTTACGAAAATCAAGTGATGCACGGTCAAGTAGATATGCGTATATGACTACATCTTAATATACCTACATGAGTATTTACAATCAGAAATATATCCTGCCCAAGATCGCTGACAAAGCGTTGTATACCTATATGTGAAAATTGTAAAACTTTTGGAAAGAAGATGATGAAGAAGAAGAAGAAGAAGAAGAAGAAGAAGAAGTAGAAAAAGAAGTCAGACGGTGATAAATTATTTTGGCGAATAAAAATAATGACGTAAGCAGTAGGGCTCGCAGTTTTTTTTTTTGGTTTTTATTTTTTTTTGCACTTTTTCATTTATGAAAATAACGTAACAAGTCATTCCAGGCAAAAAGGATCCCGTCGATAGAAAAAAAAAAAAAAAAAAAATTAGAAAAAGTATATAGTAAGTTTTTCTCGGCTAAAAGATGGAGAGAGCGAATGGAAAAAGAAACCTACTCTCGGGGTGGGGAATCGTCTGTACATCTATACATAGGTACACTATATACATGGGTACTATGTGGAAAAGTATGAGTTAGGTACGAATTCGCCAATCCTCGGTGGCGCACGATAACTTTGTGTTCCCTTAAAAAAAATAAAATAAAATAAAAAAAAAAGACGATTTTTTTATTTTTTATTTTTTATTTTTTGTTCTTTCTGAAACAGCAAAGAAACGGCAGCACTATTGCGCAATGACCCACCACTCTCAAAACCTATTTTTGACCAGAAAAAATAAACTTTTTCGGTTGAGAGTAAATGTTTAAAAATTTTCGAGCGTATCACTGGTCAAACAAATACACGGGAGAGATACGAGAAGAGATCTTATTGGTCTGACGCACGTGTGAAAGTATGTGTCTTTTCTCAAAAATTGTTTTCCCGGTGTTTAATTTTTTATTTTTTTTTTATTTTCAATTTCTTTCTTTTACTTACCCCCTCTTTACCATCAACCAATATTTTTTTCCTCTGTTTTTTTATTTTTTTTATTTTATTAATATTTCTCCAGTTTCCTCCGTTGTTGAAAAAAAAAAAAAAAATCGAAGAATTGTCGATTCGTCTACTATTTCGTATATACAATTCGTTTGACTAATTCTATAAGTAAATGTTTAAGGGTATATATAACAAAACATTTTAACGCAACCCTGAACTCTCTATAACTAGATTCTAGACCCTTGTCACCCTTGTAACTCATACTGGGCCGTACCCTTTTATGTAAACAAGTTCCGATCCTTGTACAGAAGATGAAACACAATCCAAAAGAACTAGATACGTATTATTGCTGACGCAAATTGAACGTGCAGAAAAGGATGTGCGTCAACTTGTCGTGGTCATTTTATTTTTTTCAAATTTTTCTCTTTTTTTTTTCTCCGTCCTTTTTTTCTCCAAAAGATAAACACTAATGATCACGTGTCCGAAGCTGTCATCAGCTACCGGACGTATCTTGCGGCATGGGAAGTTTATTGCGCGAACACATAGCTCTTTCTGTTACATACGTTCGGTATATCAGACAAATTATATATGTAGTATATAATATGTTGAAAGCTTTCCATTTGTAAAAAATAAGTTATAATATGTAACCGCTTCCGTTTAGAAAAAGAAAAAGAGCGAAAAGAAAAGAGGAAGAAGAAAAAAAAAAAAAGAAAAACTATAAGGGGAAATAAGACGAATAACAACGTCTCAGAATTACCTTGAATTTCTGTGTATATTTTCTCAATCACCAGTAACGATTACAACACATGTTGAACGGTTCTCGGCCGCGAGTCAAAACTTCGAAACTTAAACTTAAACTGAATTTTTTGGGTTTTTTTTTTTTTTTTTTTTGTTCTTTCTTTTATTTTGTTTTGTTTTAAACTTTTGTCTTGGAAGTTCGATCCATGCTCATCTAGTATTTCAATCACAGGATGTATGAATGTTAATTAAACTTTTAAGATTTTTATTTATACATATTATAGGTATATAAGTATGTATAAGGTATGTGAGTGTAGTATCGAAGAGATCTATTTAAAATATTATCGATCGATTGATACGATTAATTTAAAAGAAATTTCACGATTTCATTAAGATCGAATTATTTTCATAGAACGGACAATATAAGTCTCAAAATATGGAAAGAACTTTACTCGATTAAACTATTGAGGCAAGTAATCTCAAGTTTTACGTATCCGGATTATCTATATAAAATAAAAATATTCCAACAGGTCGAGAAAAAATTTATTAAATATTTTGTTCCCGTTTTAATTTTTTTTTTTTTTGCTTTGACAGACGCCTTAAACTCGATTTGTATAAAAAATTCTACGATTTCCTATTCATTTATTTTCTTTGACTATAGAGTTCGTTTTTTACGCGTTTAAAAGCATCGTTAAGCAATCTACTAAACGAAAAGAAAAAAATCAAAAAAAAAAAAATGACAGAAAGGAAAAAAAAAAGTAACATCATACGTCATTGTACGGATATGTAGGTATACTGTAAACAATTAACTTCGAATTTCGTTAGAACTAAAATTTTATTCGGTAGTTAATGTTCTAACGTCATTTTAGTATACAGCTAAAACACGAATATAGGTACTGCTGCGTAGGCAACATACATACGTATGATTCAAAATACTTAATGAACTCGTGAAAATGGTATAATTCATCGGTGAAAACGGATTTTCGATAGTAGAATATTAAAACGCGTGACAAATTGTAATCATGATCTTGTCGATCGCGGAGTTTATGGATCTGCGATGAGTTATTGAAAAAAAAATTTTGGATGACGAAGAGAAAAATAAATAAATAAATAAAATAAGCGCGAAATTGTTTTTAAAAGCGAAGGAAAAAAACGCACGTGATTTTTCGGGGAATTTTATGAGAATCACTATCACCGATCTCGTCTCGTCAAGCTCTGAGAGCCAACTGATACCTCGAGTTCAGAGTTTTACAGATGTGCTTGGTACTCCGAAACGTAAGAAGATCTGCGCCTGCGTAGGTGTGTATACCTATGCTATATGTATACCTATACCGAAACTACGAAAGACGAGAAAATCAAAAAGCAGGGTAGCAGGCCAGCAGGAAATGAAGCTACAAAAAACAATTTGCTCGGGTAACTTCCGGGCGAGTAAATAAATCTTGTTCGAAAAAAAAAAAAAAAAAAAAAAAAAAAAAAAAAAAAAAAAGAAACAGTATATACAAATACAAAAAGAGAGTAATGACTTTCATCGCCGTACAACCATTTAACGAGATCGAAGAATTTCAAATAACATTTAACAAAGATTCTCGATAATTGCTATATCTCTCGTCTTAATTTCATTATTTTTCATCAATTTTAACTACACATAAACATCCGTGCAGTTTTATTTCAGGATCAAATAAACAGAGTATTGGTGCCAGATCTTCTCGTTTTTTTTCACCTCTTCTTCTTCTTTTACTTTTTTTTTTTTTTTCTTTTTAATCAAACAATGGACTCTTCATTCTTGGCGAGTGTCTGGAAATCATTATTGGCAGTAGGGACTGACGTGTAATGAATTCCCCCACGTGACACTTTCTTCGAGTTGATTAAACTGTACATACAACCATTGCAATACCGTAATAGTAAGCGACAAAGTCGATGTGCTGATTTGCTTTGAGAATAAGAAACACTACTACTTCCGCTTTGAACCGCGAATTAATTGCAGACAGCTATCTACCGCGGTCTGAGACGCAATCGGATGCGTTCGTAATTGGAATGACATATTATTATGAGGTACTTGCAGACTCTGCAGTCATTCGTCATGCCGTTTCCCTCCGATAAAACACATCCATTCATAGTATATCAGTGTTATACCCTATATAGAGACAAGATTTAATGTAGGCATTAATAGTTGATCAACGATAGAACAACGCTGGAAGTTATCACATCGAGACCAATTTGCCTACATTTGTCGCAAAATACTTCGAAAAATTCGCAGTTTCTAATACCTATTCCTATACATTAACGTGACCCGCGTTACTTTTGCGCTTATTTTCCGTAAATAAAATTTAAAAAAATTTTACCTTCCACACCAATAGTTTGATCATTGAGATATTGATTTTTTAACAGCCTTGAAGACACCTTTATGATCCTTCGCGGTTACTCGTCGAACTTTTTGTAGACCTTCCGCCTGCCGGCAGGCAACCAGTGAATAGAAACGGTGTACAAGAAGTTCTAAAATTAGGCGTTGGTACGAAAGCTCGAAGCGTTTGATCATACGTAAGTACGTAAACAGTCGATTATAGGTATAGGTATGAGAAGGTGATGACAGGACGATAAATAATTAAGAAACAAATATCTTTGATAGGCACACGTGTGATGTGTCAAAGTTTATTAGCTGTGCAAATCAATTTAACTAGCCATTTTATGATCGATTTTTTTTTTAAGTGATAGAATGATTGGCAAGGTTCTTTCGAGTCTTTGACGTATTGAAACGCGAAGTGCGTGCACTGGATTCGATTTTTTTTTTGATAAAAAAAATCGATTACTCATTTTGTAAGCAGCGCATTATGCAATTTACAGACTGGTGCACTCACTTTTTGAGGTATATTAATGGGTTAATTTCGTATGTCCGCCATTCTCGAGCTCAAAGCAATCCGAGTAACTGTCAAGGCGTAAGTTGAGCGGACGAAATTGATGGCGTCATTGCTACCCGCTCCGAAAGCCAACGACTTGGAATCCACCCCAACTTTCAAGATCTCTGATCTAGTCCTCAGGTTCGAGTTTCCGAGTTTTGTGTCTTGAATCTAGAGCCTTGAATTTAAAAGCTTTTTAAGATTGATGATGAATATTTAACAGATTTCAACAACTTTCGTATTCCAAACAATTCGTCTGATTATGAATTTATTATCAGGTGATTACTCCTTACAATTGTACTCCCCCTAATCGAGGGAGAATTTATTCAGAAATTATTCAAATTTAACGTAAGTCCTGCCTACCAGATGCTAGTTCAAATGTTTTTTAAAACTTGGAAACTTCGTTCATAAGACCCGCAGAATCTCCTCAACTCGATAGTTGAAGTTTAAAATGAACGGAGCTTGATTCTTACAAGCTCACTTATCGTTCGTTTACGAATTTATCGTCCAGGTAATTAATCGCCATACGTCGATCGAAAGCGCTGTAAGCTCCAATAAACACGATACTTAACTCCTCGACTATCTTTCACCGTTAGTGTTTTTACGGTTCCCAACTTGTTTTCCATTTTAGGAGAAATTTTTTTGCCGGATAGATCAGAAAAGAAATTTTTCTTCTTGGAGCGACCCGCGGCGTGGGACCCATAAGTGAAAATTTTCTACTTTTTGTAAACAAGTACTTTATTACTCGATTACGATTATGCGATCCTCTGAGAAATGAAGATCGTGCAGTGAGTCAGTTTTTTTTTTCTGTTCAAAAATTACTAAACAAGCGGAAAAATAAAATTTTCATATTTATTGTTTATATTTACAGACACGCGAGTAACGCACAGAAATTTTCATGTGTTCAGACCGCAAGTTGCGTCTTTTCCGCGGTTTTCTATACGATTAACATTCAACGAGTATATATAGGAACTTCATCAAGAAACTTTTCTTGTGAAAAATACGGAAGAATTTTGCGGTGAGTAAACCCGTCACGATGATCCTTGGACTATGGACCGTAAAACCAGAATGTAACCGTTCCATTAATCAGCTTAGAGTAGTTTTAAATGTCCGAGAAAAATGTTAGAGATGGTTTTTTCTTTTTTCTTTTCATCCTCGTTTTTTTTCTGTTCTGTTCTGTTCTGTTCTGTACGTTTTATCCTGCCATTTCTTCCAGCCATAACCCCATCCATAAATAGAACTAGGAAAAGAATTATAAAGCTATGAGCAAACAATATTGCTAAATATTTATTCATTTCTCGAAATTTTTATTCGTCGTGCACCTCTTCGCAACAATTACCATTAACACGATAAAACAAAGACAATTTCTTCACGCGTATGTCTTCAACTGCTGTTACAAATCGTAATGTATAACTATAATTAAAATAATTCCGGAAATCGTATATCTACAGCAAGAAATGGATGACACTAATCGAATATTACGACTTTTAATACACTGTCTGTTGAATTTTCAACATATGACAACCGCAAGGAATATCGTTAAACAATAAGCAGCAGAAGTTCCGTAATTCTGAATTCTACTAAATACGATAATTCCCGTGAATATAATTCCGCAAGTTTTTTTGCGGCAATGAAACAAACGCTCAAATTCTTCTTACAGCTCTACTATTGAATTCCAAAACCGAATCAGCCGCTGATCAATGTACATTAGGGTGTGTCATTTCGGAGCAACTTTTTTATTCAACTTACAAACAGGTGTTTTACTTGCAGGAAGGTAAAATAAGAAGCCCGTTGAAATTTGAGATCTTAATATTAATATTAAGAGGTGCCTCATCGCGAATTTCTATTTCCCATTTAAATAACACGGGAAATGTTCTAGTGGCACACTTCAATTTTTATATCTCCAGTACCAATCTACTCAGAATAATTCTGTATAGCTACTTTTGTTCGAAATTGAACGCTCTACAAAAAATGTCTCTTGATATTTTTCGATAAATCTAACTATTTCCAAGTTAGTTATTGGTTGATTACCATTGATAGCCAACAACCAACATGGAAACAGCTAGATTTATCGAAAAAGACCAAGAGACCTTTTTTGTAGAGCATTCAATTTGGAACAAAAGTAGCTATGCAGAATCATTCTGAGTAGATTAGTACTTGAGATATAAAAATTGAAGTGTGCCACTAGAACATTTCCCGTGTTATTTAAATGGGAAATAGAAATTCGCGATGAGGCACCTCTTAATATTAACATTAAGATCTCAAATTTTAACAGGCTTCTTATTTTTCCTTCTTGTAAGTATACAACCTGTTTGTAAGTTGAAAAAAAAGTTGCCCCAAAATGACACACCCTAATGTATGTACATACATACATGCATACATAGGTGCGGTTGCTATTCATTATCGAAAGATGAATTATTGCGAATCGGAAAAAGCTCGTGTGAAATAAGGGATTCAAATAACCAACAACAATCTGCGTATACAGATATAGATGAATACCTACTAGAGAGTAGATATATATTTTCTTCCGCTAAATTGTGTATCAAAGTATCTAAAAATATTCACGACTGGAGATAAAAATAAATTTCAAAAAAAAAAAAAAAACACTCACATGTGACACGGACAAGGGGAATGCCGGCGCATATGTTGAAATATTTATAATTATTATTTGGTTTGGGATTTCACCCTTGTGGCCTAAGAGAAATATACAGATACATATGGCGCTCGGCTGTCCCTGAAATTCGAACAATTAAATCCAGCCGTGAAGCGTACAAACAGGAAAAGCATGAGTGAAAATATATATCATGGAACGATTGAACCCCGAAACGATAAAAATAAAGAATAATGAAAGAACCTCTCCCTGCAGTGTCTCACGATGCCTCAACAAACAAGCAAACGCCCAGCTTTAGAGTAGATTTATCCTTTCCTTAAAAGAAATTTTCTTTTTCTTCATTATCTACCCCAAATGCACAAAATTTTTTCTAAATAAATCGTGACGAAAATTCAATACCAGCTCATATATTTTATATGGGGGCTTCTGA
Source organism: Macrophya alboannulata (assembly GCA_949628255.1). Classification (NCBI taxonomy): domain Eukaryota; kingdom Metazoa; phylum Arthropoda; class Insecta; order Hymenoptera; family Tenthredinidae; genus Macrophya; species Macrophya alboannulata. The sequence continues at coordinate 15,876,849 of OX451209.1, forward strand.
AAGATCTTCGGATTTCAGATGAATATGTAATATTCGTTGCTCGAATAATTAACTTCTTTGTAAAAATTACATTCGTTTTTTTTTTTTTAATTTTCTCTCAATAAAAGCAAAAGTATTCAATAATAAATCGACCTCGTCAAATCCGGTATCTGACTCTGGCAGATTCTCGAGTCTACATGATAGAGATGCCTATGTAAAGTGGAGGCGGATAAAAAATAATCAATTTATGGGAGTGAAATTTTCATCTTGAAAAAAAAAAACCCTTGGCTCCATAATGGCGAGGCATAAGGTCTCCAGCCTCTGCAGAGACACTGGCGAAAGTAAAAGCTAAGCGTATACGTAATTAATAATTATACATGTGCATGTATGTATGTATGTATGTACGTTAGATAGAATTAGCCATGCGGACCCGCGGATGTATGTGTATGTTATTATACTCTTAAAAAGCATCTCTGCAGTTATGTGTTCTTCAAGAGGATCTTGAGTATGAATATGTGTAAGTAGTTATGAATAAGTAGCTGCCGGTATAGTAAAAAGCACCAACACATAGGTATCTAGATGCGAGAAGAGAGTCTTGAGTTAGTAAAGTCAAAGTTAACTAGAAGCTGAGATAAGATTACGGTAAGAATGGGAGTGAAAAATTGGCGCGTAAAAGCGTAAAATCTCTGCATAAAGCTCACAGCTATTATATAGTTAAAACTTTTAGTTAAAACAGAATTGTTGAACCTTGGCGTTGACGTACTGCAGCAACGAGTTACGTTACGTTATCATTATACCCACGTTGTTTTTTAAATGGTTTACCCGGTCCCTGGTGAGGCCGGGTTTACGTCGGGCTTGGATGTGGGTTGACATGTCCCTACATCCTTTTTAAAAATAATTACATTTCGTTAGGTACGTACGTGAGGGGAGAAACTATAACGCGTATATAATCCAGAATGGAACATAGGGTATATCCAATTTCGCTAAGATTTTAGCGTCGAATTTATATCTCATAGAACTTGATGCCTAATATATTTGAAATTGGTTCTCAGTCGTGGCTTTAACAGTTGAGGATAATTTAAACGAAACGAATTAAAGAAGCAACCGGATCTAGAGATTAAAAGAGTGGCTATATACGATTTATACAGTTAATTAATTAGTCAATTAGAAACTAAGAGTCGAATTACAACCCCTAACCCTTAGAATTTGATAATTGTAGCTAATTTAACAATTGACCAATTACCTACTAAGTGATAAAGAATTATCTTTCACTTTTATTAGGTTGTACACGATTGATCTAATTTTGAGAACCGGGTGAAATTCTACTAAAAATTTTACCCTCAAATTTACAATTCCAAGTAACGATGATAGGGACTTATTTCCATCTTTGTAAAAGATCGATTAATTCAATGGCCGAAAAGTTGAAAGGATAATTCTCCATTATCATATAATATACATATTACGTATAAGATCAAAACGAAAAGATCTGCAATTTCATATTCCTTAAACTTAACGGGTATAGGTATACGGCATTGTTTTACAAATGAGATTTTTCCATATTTTGAAGACGGCACTCTCGATTCATTGAGACAAAGAATTGGGAAAAATGAAGCAGAAACTTTGCAAGCTTTGTGGATATATATACTCATTGTGAAACACGAATGACACAATCTCGCTGCTGTAGCCGGGTCTTATCTAAAAAAGAAAAAACGTTCGTTCATTCAAATTCAAATTTCTGTAATAACCATTGACACGCCGTGGAAAATTACACCTGCCGTTTTAATCTCTGCAACCCCTAAAGCCTCTCTCACCTGTGTCTTTTTTTTTGCCTCTTTAATAATGCAGCTCCAAGCTAACCGACCAATAATAAAACTGTCACAATTTTTTAACACAGCAAGAACGGACGTAGTCTAGATTATGTTTTACCGTACAATACATACATGTATGTATGTATGTATATGTACATCACACCTACGTGTGGATAGCATTTGTCATCTGGGTCTCCCACTCCGTACTACATACTACACGGAGGAACTCATAGTTTACAGAATGCATGGTATAGCACTAAGCAGTCTTTTGGTGACACTTGAAGCGGTCACTTCAAGGTGTGAAAAAAAATGTTTAAAGTGCAACAAGTATATAGTACAATTTCAGTATCTGTATAGACAAGTGCATCAAAATCATTTCGATGTTAAACGTATAATCGCAAATTATACAAATAATCCTAGACCAAGGTCCGTGCGATATTGTCACGATATATTGTGCCACTAGACTCGTTAGTTGAATTAAAAAAAAAAGAACAAAATATGTTCAACAAAGTGACATCAATGCCCGAAACAAGCTTAAAACCGTATTACACGTTACCGTAAACCACTAAGCTTTGAAATTAAAATCAACGAATCCGTTTCTTTCGCAAATCTCGATGAATAATTGTAATAAGTTGATAATAAACGTTAAGAGGATTAAAAATCTGTCAAATTGAACCAGTAATATTGAGCTTAAAAAAATATATAAATTTATCATTCTTATCGCTGTAATCATTATAACTATGAAAAAAAATCTAGTTTCAAGTGATTCGAAATCATAGCTCGTATGATAAAACAGAAGAATTATAAATGAAAAATTTGAAACAAGTCTGAATCATAATATATTATATATACAGTTTTAATTACAAGTGAATGAAGAGTGAAATTGTAAGCATCATACCGAGATAATGATGGCAAACTGTTAGTAACGCTTTCACGACAGCTGAGGACCACATTATAACCCATAGAAATAAGAGGAAAAACGCGAAGGCAAAGGGTTATACCATATATATTTTAACAGTAAAAAAGGTAAGACCAACACATTTAAACGAGCGCACTTGTGCAGTCGGTTTGAAAATCTAACGGGGAGGCGTATGAGAAAAATGATAGAACCTTACAGTATTAGTTGACGAATATAAAAGACCGTGTAATAATGAATTGTTAGACAGTATTTTACTCGTGCATGAGTAATTTCAATTACGAGTTGAAACTCGAAAAAAAAATAATAATTATGTTAAAAAATGTATATATTTACTCTTTCCTTGTAACTCTCTTGTTAGTTAATTAATCAACGCTATTGTGTATGCGCGTATAGCAGCATAAACTGGGAGTTATATTCATGCGGTTTTTTTACGCCTGTTCTCAGTATCTTGAACAACTGGTCAAATAAAAATGACTGTTTGTTATTTAGGGAATAAATTTCGTCGTCGAAACTTGAAGTTTGTATGTTAGAGCCGAAATAAAGCGATGGAAGTACGTGAAATTGACTAAAACGTGTTAACTAATCATCATCACAGTATAGTTATTTTGGCAATCATTGAATTCGCAAAGACATTTTTGAAACACCTACGTGTCAGGATTGTTGTTTTTTGGTTTTTTTTTTTCTCAAAGATGCGTCACGTATGTACAGGTATATGGTATATCATTCGAAACACGTTATACACAGTGAGCAACTCACGTTCTCACCACAAACACATTTGCTCGTGGAGAAACTTGACATGGTCAAGTCCTTTCTCTACAAGTGAGTCAGGTTGACTCACTCATTGCCATTCATGTGATTAAGTCGGGAATCATTCAGTGACGTCAATACAACTAGAAATTCCGCGGAACTCAATTATGCGCTTACTACAAATGATACGTGTGTGGTATTCATGAAAATAAAAGAAAATGACATGTATCATTATTATAGTATGTGTGTATCTGGGACTATGTGGCTCACTATAACAGAATTGTTATTCCGATCTCCTAAACTGTAATTCACTTAATAATAACTGTCTTATGTACTACGAAACCGTGAAAAGTATTGAAAACATCTTTACATGGTATATAGTATGTAAAAATCCTTCATCGACTGCTTTATCGATGACAAATTTGTCTTATATGTATATACCTATGTTAACAAAAGATACCTTTGTCAAGATTACTCTTCTCGTATATAGCAGACGTTCCCATGGATCGACTTTGATGTAATTTTTTTTGTAACCGCAGGGGGACACATACCGGGTGTTCGTTAATTTCTCTTAATTAAAGTTAATCGAGGTTAATACACCGTAGTTTAACCCTAGTTTACTAAATCCAGCACCCCCATCGTCACGCCAGCATAGATGCGGAGTCTTATTGTCCATCGAGTTCACCATATTGCACAGCAGTGTCGTAAATTTTAGTCATGTATATGTATAACGGACGGGTTCTAAACAGTTAGAATCTAGGTAATCAATGACTTTGCACAAAAGGAAACGTCCGACTTTATTCAGCTATCAGCTTACCTCTCGCAATTGACCACCTTGTAAGACAAAATTCTAAACGTTTGGGGTAAATTTATAGTCGGTTTTCACTTTTCCTTCTCACATAACAAAACTATGAATCAATTTTTGAGACAGAACATGCGAAATAATGGAAATAAGAAACACACAACTAATTATCATACGGCACGAAACAAGCGTAATTGTAACTTCCTTCGGCTATCGAAGAGCCGAGAATCGAGACTAAACCTACTTTGCACAAAAAAAAAAAAAACTCGCGTAACTTTTTTTTTTTTTTTTTGCAACACGTGTCGAGCAGAGAACCGATGCGAATATATTTACAAACGTAATGCTTATAGGTATAATACGCTGTGAATGACTGACCGCGATTGACACGACAGAATATTGATATATGCGGACACTGAGCGTATAAATTCGACAATCAATGGGCATAAATGGAAAATAAATAGCTGTAATAGTTTCCTGAACTTGTATACGTATTTGATTATACTGAATGAGAATGATAAGAGAATGAAATATTAATTTCGAATGAAAAAAATAAGTTTTATAATATTATTGCTATTATTGGTGGTAAGATATTGAATTATATTACGTACTCGAGTCTATAACTTGATCTGGATTCGTCGTGAGATCATACAATTTTACTCATAAGATATATCTAATCGTCGAATAAACATCCCGAGTAAACACGATGGAGTGAATATTAGCTTTGGTTTTACACGGACAGTTTTGAACGACGAAACGAGTTTGTAATACGTAGGTATGTAATAAGAAGTGAGAGGCTACCGCAGTCCAGTGAGTGAATAATTATATTTAACATGAATGGAAAATTGCGCAAAGCACGTGGTACCGCGATGTAGTAATTATTGTTATTACTATACCGCGGAGAGAGATTTCGAGATACAGAAAATAATTGCTACATTATCATTAAACCATATATACATATGTAGTGGCATTTTAAAATATCTAAAGCCAGGTTCTGTCTCTGATTTTATATTCTACGACAGAAATGAGAAACACAATATTATCTTCAAACCGCATTCATCCTGTTGGTTTTATCTCGAAATGTACGCCTTGACAAAGAACCCACGTATTTCTTCTAGCCAGAATAGATATATTTATACAGATTCACCATGCGGTTTTCTGTGTATCTGGAATCCACACCTTGTAGGCGAAGACCTTTCAACCGATAACGATAAATCTGCAGTCGAGCAACTTAAAACATTGCTTTTCTTTCCGTGATTTCCTCAGCAAGTCGTACAAGGCTTCTGTCGATTTCTTAATCATATTTCAATTTCCCATGAATGTTTCACATCGATGTGTTTGAAGAGGAAAGAGGAATCGTTTCAATTTTCTCTTTGTTTATTCGAAGTATTCCCACTTTGGATGATTCATCATTCACTGTCGAACGACACATTCTACGCAGTAGGATGGGACATTGCTAATCGCAATTCAAACTGTAGAACGTGATATGTCAGCGATAAACCCTTTGCAAAATACTCTCTCAGCTAAAAGCAATCCTGATTCATTTACGTACTTCCTCTTTCGTTATGTTGTAACTGACTCGCCGACGGTTGCAATAATTTTCCTCAAGTTTTATACGGATCGAACGATTATACTTGTAAGTACTTTTGAGAGTCGAATGAATGTTGTAAATTTTCAGTTTAAAGTTTGTTCTCATGCTTTGTGAAACTAATCGGTTAATTTGACGTTGACGCAGCGGCGTACCTACTCGGTAGATTAAACACGTTTTTAGACCGTTAGAAATACCCGTATCATGCCCAACGACGCGGGAAACTTAATGTGAATAAATCGATTTTTAACTTTTCCAGATTACTAGAGTCGACCAATTGTTCAAACATGGATCCTCAGGCCATGTTGATCTCGCATCTTTCCAACGAAGGCAATCACAGCGAGATTGTCGACGATGCACACACTAGGTAATTAGAAACAATCTAAACTTATAAGATGTTTTAACATATTTCTAATAGAAATCAACATCTTTCGGCGTTCCTTCTGGCTGATTGTCGTCAGATCATGTTCAATACTGACTCAACTTTATCCTTGACTCTTTCTAGTACATAGAAATCGGGAAAATCTTTTATAGAATGATTTATCAAGATCCGAGAGGATCGATTCCGACGATTCAGAAACACCACAAACAGACCGGATGACTTGAAACCTACTTTGACGGGAAACGAGCAAAGTTTTTCATATAATGAGCTCAGATTGTGGTTTCCTCAATCTATTTTCCATTTCAGAATATTAGAAAAACTAGTATATAGAGCTGTTGACGACTTTTTTGTCAGTCAATCGGTGGCCACGTTATCTGACGTTTTGCATTAATTTTTGGAATTTTAATCAGCTAACGTATTTTTACAGATTTTCCAAGTCACTGACAACTTTTGCTGCTGTGGTGTCAATTTTGATAATGGTCACAGGTCTCGTTGGCAACCTTTTGACAATTATAGCACTCTGCAAGTATCCAAAAGTCCGTAACGTTGCCGCTGCTTTCATAATTAGGTACGTAGATATACTTTAAACTTAACTTAAGCACCAGTAGAAATGCTGCTGGTGACTCGAGGCCCTTCAACTCGTAATTGAATTACCTGATCAAAAATTAATTCAGGTCTCACTCCGAGACTCCGGGGAATAGACGCATTGATTAAGTCTATAGTTAGACGGTTGTTTGTTTTCCAGGCGTATAATTGTTTTACTTCATAAATTTGCAGTATGTGTAAGGAAGTGAAACACATATTTGGTATCTTTTGAACAGAATTTGGAAAGCATTGTTACGAAGTCTACAAATCCAATAAGCCTTTATATGCATCGGATAAGATGCTCTGCGAAATCAAATGACATTCTAAAAATGTGTCGAGTGGGCGAAGAGAGAGTAATAAAATTGGTTGTGCCTTTCTTGTCCCTCGGGCTACACGGGAGAGAGTAAATTAAATTCGGGAACCCAAGTCAAATTCAATTCTCGCGTCTTAGCTCGGCCGGGAGAACCGACGCGGTATATTTGCGGCTCTCAATTTTCTTCTTGTACTGAACAATTTTTACAACACTTCAGGTTTTCTTATTCTTATACGAAAAAAATGAGTATGAGTATTAAAGATGTACTGACTCAACTGCTTCTAACGTTATTTCTTATTCATTTTTTATTTATTCTATTTATCTCACAGCCTTTGCGCAGCGGATTTTATCTTCTGTCTTCTCGTCCTGCCATTCGATTCGATACGATTTATCGATGCACGTTGGGCTGACAACAAAATCCTCTGTCACCTGGTGCCCTTTTTGAGATACGGAAATGTCGGTGTCAGCTTACTCTCCGTCGCTGCTATCACGGTCAACAGGTAATGCAAAGACACGCACTTCATCTCTCTGACAATGATATTCTTTCACACTGTCAATATCCGAAAGACAAAATTTTCCACAAGATATATACGAGAAGCAACGTTTTCTTTACATCTTTCACCGTTTTTCATTTATTTATTTATTTATTCTTTACAGGTACATCATGATCGCTCACCACGGAATATACAGTAGAGTATACAGAAAACACTGGATCGCACTAATGATCCTTTTCTGCTGGTGCTTCTCGTACGGTATGCAAGTACCAACGTCTTTAGGAGGCTGGGGTAAGTCGAAATTTAAAACTTCAAACGCCCAATTTTTAACCTCGGACAAATTACATTTTTGCCAAAAATTTTCTCTACCCAAAAAACAAAAATGAAACGTACTTCTCTTAGCGGATTCTTTAGACTGAATTTGTTGTATTATGATGAAAGCAAAATACCAGGAAGATATGGCCCTCGAACTCCTCTTTCTAATGGAGAGAGATGCTGGAAAAATTTTGGAACCTCCGAAGAAACAATAAACCCAATAAAAAGACAAAAGACTCTTGAGATTTTTGTAACTGTGATAACGAAGCTCGAAACTGTCCGTACCTAAACGTACGATGCACTTGCTAGTGCACAAGATCGTACTCTCAGGCTTTAACAATCTTTTTTATTAAGATTCATTAGTTCCTATTAGGCAAAGCGTTGTTAAGAAATCAGATCATCTACTGTCAAGCCAGTCAATCGGACCATCAGTTAATCTTGCGGCGGAGATTTAAAGATCGAGTAGGCGCGCGTGCCGAACAACTCTAGTCTGAGGATGTAGTAGCAGTATTAGTAGTATTAGTAGTAGGAGTAGATTTCTGACCTTAAGCCTTCTTTCAGGGAGATTCGATTACGACCCCAATCTCGAGACTTGTTCCATCGTGAAGGACGCCCACGGCAATAGTTCTAAGATATTTTTATTTGTCACGGGATTCCTAATACCGTGTATCGTGATCGTTGGATGTTACGCAAAGATATTCTGGGTTGTACACAGGTAAAAATTTACATCAAGTATCTAGATTTATGTATATATGCATGATTCAAAATTACGAATCAAATTGTCAAATCGAAAAAGACCAAGGGTTCAAAATTCGGAAAGCTAAAAATTCAAAAGGCCGGAACTCCGCCACTAAATTTTCGGATTCTTGGACTTCCGGAATTTTGAGCCGTCTGCATGATGATCTTTCCGAATTTTAATATTCTGAACTGTGACGTATCTGAAAATTCGCAATCTTCTCAAACGAATTCATAATTTTTACCGTACGGAACTGAAAAAATTCGAAACTTCAGCCTGGCCCCCATTTATTCATGCCTATCTGCAATGACACAGTGGGCTAGATATATTTAGAATTTTTTTTCGCTACTTTCATCTAGCTCCGAATCTCGTATGAGGAAACACGCCGCACCCACGATCAAGTCACCCCACTCTCCCCGGAAGGATACAAGGGAGATAAAACAACGTCGGAGCGAGTGGCGTATCACAAAAATGGTCCTTGCCATTTTCCTCAGCTTCCTAGCGTGCTACTTGCCCATTACGATCGTCAAGGTTGCTGATCCGCTCGTAAACCATCCGAGTAAGTCCTGTTTTTTTTTTTTTTCTTTTTAATTTTTTTTTCTTTTGTCCAGTAAATAAGACTGGTGGGTATTTTATTACGTCGATTTCACCGACTTTGATAATGTTGTGCAATGTTAACCGAAGGTTTGTCTTTTTGTTTATTTCTCTTTTAGATTACCACGTACTGGGATATCTGCTGCTGTACTTTGCTTCCTGCGTAAACCCAATCATCTATGTGATAATGAACAAACAATACAGACAGGCGTACGCCGGAGTGATAAGCTGTTCACGTATTCGAGCATCTCTAACACCTCACGGTAGCAGCGCACCACCCCAAAATAATTTACCCCAAGGTATAAACCATCATCAACATCACCACATCCACATGCCCAACAAAGTCCACAACCACGTCCACGACATCGTCGCTACGGTTGCTACGGTCACAAAACTATGACCGTAACGATATTACGATTGCAGTCTATATACGTAATTTCGTAAGTGCTGCAGTAAGGGGCTAAAAACTGCTTTATAAGATTGGTGGCATCGGCATGTTTGACAATGCGAGCATATTTTCAATGGCGTTTATTAATTCCTTTTCTTCGTTTTAACAGCATAAATCAAAAGAAAAAAAAATGAAACAAAACTCGAAGCTGAAATTAAAACCAACAGTCTATTGCACGCGGATCTATCTGTGTAATGTATGCAAATCTTTAAGTACGTACTTCACTGCAGTTTCGAAACCATCGAAAATTATATACATATACCCGGCACGAAACCAAAAACGATTTTTAGTTTCGTATATACGATTTACACAACCAAATTTATTGCACGAACAATCTTTTTTTTAATGAAGAGCGACGATTTCTAGACGTCTGTGGTTTGACCCCTTCCTTTAAACGAATCAAAGTAAAGAGAAGAAATTTAATCTGTTTTATCCAATCCTTCTGTTCACTGGGAACTGTACATTAAAATACCGACCGCATTTTAACTTTACATATTTCGAGTTTACGTATTTTATTTTTTCAGTGACATGACGATTATTTTTATTTTGACAGTTTCAGGTGTGGCTGATCCGAACTACCCAAAAATTTTTTTATTAAAAATCAATCCATGAAACCACACACACACACGGACACGTTTGCATGTTCGGTGGCAGTGAATAGGTACTAATGCACCAGTAATAATACTAAAAAAAAAAAAAAAAAAAAATTTATAAGCAATAAGATTAAAAAAATAATAAAAATGATTTGATACGAAAAAAGCGATGATCGATTTGCTTTAAAATTATAAATAGCAATTATTCTTCTCATTATTCTGGAAAAGCCTGAAATTTACACCTGTTATAGCAACGTAACTTTTATATTAAAAAAAAAAAAACTTATTACTACGTACTGAAGTATTTAAACTAAACAAAACTAACAGTGGCCTAACTAACGTTTAATTAATTAATACCTCTGACTGTTTCCTCGATTATCTATCTTTAATTTGACTTGAATTTGTATTTTTTTTTTCGTTAAAAAAAATCAAAAATTTCTCTTCTATTCATATAACAGTAGAATTATTTGTGATAATTTTGTTTCGTCAAATTTCAGACCACTCTAAGGATAGTCACAGCAAAACTGTGGTGTCTACTGTATCAGTAGCCATGAACCCGTTAAGTACAACGGGAACTTCCAAGTCCAATTAATTTTTAAAAGATTATTTCGGAGCGGAAGGTGGAGAAAATGGTGCTGATAAGGAATATCGCTCTACAGTATTTCACCAAATACTTAATTCAGGGACGAGGAAAGAGAAGGTGTTCTTATTGCACTGTGAGTCAAGTTTCTAATGTTACGAGGCGTAGATTTTTCGTTTTTTTTTGTTTGTAAATTGTCCATCGTATGTTAAGAGAAAAGCAAAAAGAAAAAAAAAAGTTTAAGACAGAATCTCACGTTTTTTTCTTCGTGTTGATTATAGAGAAATGATGAAACGATATATTGAAAATTACGTGACTATTTCGTTAATATAATGTAGACATATCGTATCGTATTGTAATTTTCGCAAGTATATGGGGCTGTCCACGTCAGGACGACACGGCTCCAGACCTCAAAGTTTTTGATTTCATTTTTGATTTCATATGTTGTTACTCTATGTCTGGAGAAGCTGTCAAATTTTTTTTGAATTTTTTCAGTCAACCCTTTCGGAGCTACGAATTTTTTCATCCTTAAAAAAAGGACCTTTTTTAAAATTCTGAAAAAATTCACAAAAATTCTGTTACTAATGTAGAACAACCTCCCACTTTCAGAAACGTGGGCAGAATTTTTGTTATATTTTTTTTTTTCATTTTTCAAAAATTTTATTTCATAAGATGCTTCATAAATGACTTTCATAAAATTACCTACTCACCTCCCTACCAACATAACACAATATAAGATCAAGAACTCCAAAAAATCTGAGTGGGGTAAATTTGAAAGATTTTTGGTAGGATAAAAGTCATTGGTGAAGCATTTTTTCGAATAAAGTTTTAGAAAAATTGAAAAAAAAAATGTAAGAAAAATTCTGCCCACGTTTGTGAAAGTGGGAGGTTGTTCTATATTATCGACAGAATTTTTGTGAATTTTTTCAGAATTTTAAAAAAGGTCCTTTTTTTAAGGATGAAAAAATTCGTAGCTCCGAAAGGGTTGATTGAAAAAATTCAAAAAAAATTTGACAGATTCTCCAGACATAGAGTAACAACATATGAAATCAAAAATGAAATCAAAAACTTTGAGGTCTGGAGCCGTGTCGTCCTGACGTGGACAGCCCCATATGTATGTATATGATAATATTGAAATTTTATTACAGCGTTATAAGTTTAAGTCTTAGGTGTTGATAGGAAATGTATAAAAGTGTAGGATTTTAGTTGGAAACTGATCTTAAAAAAATGATAATATGTAAAAATAGAATATATATATATATACACACATATATATATCATATTTTTATTATACGTACTATTATATAGGTATGTACATACATACATATACATGTGTGGTATGTATAGTAACTTTAAGTAGGAAGAAAAAAAAAAAAAGTTAAGAAAATATTTATGGGTGCAAATATAACCAAAGATGAAACGAAAGAATAAAATAATAACAATAGTAATAATAGTAATAAAATAAAATACACCCGTGTAAATAGATCGAAAATTTTAACATTTTTAATATATGTATAATATGTTTATGTAAAGTTAAAGGCTATGAAAACATAGATACGGAACTTCGTATTATAATTATTATTATATGTACAATTAAAATGTCTATACAACAAAAAATATACATCTTGTTGTATGTACCTATTATATACCTATATATTTGTCTATCACATGTTTACGTATTTTTATTTTTATTTGAATTGGTTTTTTCTTTTTCTTTTTTCTTTAAATATAATCTCATCCACATGCGAATGTTAACAAATTATTTAAGTTTGCATAGCGGAATTATATTTATAGATTTTACGGATCATATTTGGTGTCGACGTTACCGCATTTTCGTTTTTAGTTCAATATTATTATCAGTTCTTTGAATTTGTTAAAATATTTTATGCATGGGTCAGATCTTGCAACATGTATTCTTCTCCTGAAACGTTGGCCCGTCACGAAGTCTTATAGAATCTCGAATCTCGTCCTCAACTCTTGTCTTAAGAACGTTTTCTACAAGATAACGCATCGCTTCGTCTGCGAAAATGAACAACACTGCTTCGTTTCATTTATTACATAATTTTTTTCTCTCTCTCTCTCTCTCATCTCAATATAGTCAAAGATATATCTAGATCAACGAAAATGTCGTAACATACGTCTCATTAAATATCTGCAGAAGACGAAAGGAGTTCGTCATCTTTTGCCTATAAGTCTGAGAGTTTTCTAGTATTCTTTTTTTTTTTCCTTAAGAAATTTCTTCCAAAAATAATTCAAACATAATTGTGCGAAGATAAATGAATAGAAAATTTAGAAAAATAGCACATGCCTGGCAAGAAAATAATTAATAACCCAAAGTATAACGAACCGATATTAACGTTTTCCTTGGCTGATGTGATGTACCATGAACCGATAGAGTTTTCCTTACAAAACTTAACGATTTGTTCATTTGGAATGGCAGCGTTTTGGATGTCGCATTTATTCGCTAACAATACGATCGGGATGTTGGATCCATCGGGGAGTGTAATTTTTTCACGTAAATCTGTCAGCCACTTTTTTACCGATTGAAAAGTCGCGACCCTCGATATATCGAAGACTAAGGCAGCAGCAAGTCTGGAAAGTTATTTTCTTCAAGCTTTTATACAATTCATTTCATTCTAAGGAGTTAAAAAAATTCGCAAACTTTATTATTTTCTTAAAATTTACAAGCCCAAACTTTCAATAAACCTCATTATTCGAAAATCAAATATATTATATAACATCGATGCTAAATTTTAATTAATGCAAAAGTTCGGATAAATCTCGAGTCGTATAGTTTAATTGAGAATTATTTATTAATTTTTTTACTTATTTTTCTTCGTATATGTATACAAGGGGCGATAAGACGCGATAAGAAATGAAAAATTGTAAACAAAATATGTCTGAAAATGCTGACAAGAAAATCTATTTAAAGCGATCAGTAAACGGTTCGGTTCATAGAAAAGAGGGTAAACGTTGAAACAAAGTTAATAAACTGAGAAAGTAAACCAGGTCATATAAGCTCAAGACTGCAGTACAGTAGCCTGCGGATTGCTAAAATTCCATCCTCATGTTGAAAACAAAATTCTATACACCGGCAATTAAAGTAAATTAATGAATTAATTAATCCATAAATAATATAAAGGAAATAAAATTTACGCGTATTTATAGTAGACTCTCGTCATGTAACCAAACCTCTCGTGACCTGCGATATCCCTGTAAATGAAAAAAATTATATACAAAAATTAGCTGCTCAAAAAACCAAAAAAAAAAGAAAAAAATAAAACGCGTATCCCATATTACGTTGATGAATTTAATTTTACTTTAGTCTGATTACGGAACGGTATATCGTATTTCCAATTGGAATAAGTATGTATCATGGGATAAATGCATGAGTGGGTTGGAAAAAACCGCGTTTTAGATTAGGAAAAGTGAGAATGCTTTACTAGTACCATAATTGTAGATTTATTTTAGTATGAGGATCCCAATCGAGCGTTTTTATCGCAAAATCAGCGCCTATGGTAATCTTGTAATTCGAGGAGAATTTTCCTGAAAAATTTATGAGAAGCTCGTAAATTTGGCAAAGGATATTTATTCAAATCCATGCAAATTTTTAGTACATTTATACCCATATATAACCCTACAGAATCGAGCTATACTCGCCAAAGGGCGGTCTCATCCCTACTTTTCTTCTTTCCGTTTTTTTTTTTTTTTTTTCTTCTATATATAAAAGCCACTTTACAGCTGGACCGTCTCAACACGAAACCAGATTGTTATTCGATGCTAAGTACTTGTAAGCCAAATCTATATTTTATTGCCTTTCGATGTGCTATAATATCGAGTATCTATATATGTACATATGTATCATATAGGGCATGCGGCAGACATCCGGCCGTGTCGTGCAGATCATATATTATATCGGGTATGCTAATATATATATATATATATATATATATATATATATATATATATATATATATATATGTATATATATATATATATATATATATATATATATATATATATATATATATATATATATATATATATATATATATATATATATATATATATATATATATATATATATATATATATATATATATATATATACATAAAATGCTGATAATTTGCATCCACTGCATTTTATTATTGTCAAGAAAACAGATCTTGCGATCGTTGGATATTATGATATATGTAGATGTATGTAATAAGTCCGGGAAATAAAACTGAACAATAATCGAGAAAAGTCCGTTATTCTCGTTAAAACCCTGCAGACCCAGACCCGAACCCAAAGCGAAAACGATTCAAATTTATTGGCAATAACCTGAAACCAAACTGGATCTAAATCGTTGAACGGCGATTTCATCGGGAATATATATTCCGATATTTAAATTTCAATATATATTTTATATTCGAAGAGAAGAAAAAAAAAATTGTACATCACCTAGATATTGAATTGAATATAGCCGACTGTGTAATAATTATACATATATAAAAGAATTTCAAATATCCAGGAAACCAAAAAAAAAAAAAAAAAAATCGTGAAAATTATTCCCAGGAATGAAACTTTGATCGAATATATTCGAGGACCCTGTTTCAAAGAGTAATAAGACGTAATACAATTCTAACGGTATGCCTATGTATACGGATAATACGTATTAGTATATACCTATGTAAGATAAAGAAAAGCAACTTTCTCAGCCGAAACCCAACCCGAGTTTGAAACGGTGTTGGGTCACGAGACAGATTGTATTCTATCGCCAGACATGATCGTTGGTTTCAGAAATGCTACATATACTATAGTGTATGTACCGTATGTATGTAGATACATACGTATACGTACACCTACGTATGCATATACTATACATATACGTAGTGTGTCTTGTTTGTCAACTATATTTACTCTGTATACAATGAAAAGTAGCCGTATTTACAAGAGACCAGAATAGTGGTACCATATAAATTGGATAACTTTATACACATACGTTTATACTCGCGAAATGAAACGCGTTTTTGAATAATCTATATACAGGTAATTTAATTGTAAAGAGAATCAATTTTGTTATTATTATTATTATTGTTATTGTTATTATTACTATTACTATTATTATTATCATTATTATTGATATTATTATTACTATAATACAACTGATAATTAAAGTTGCGGTTTACCCTCTGTGTATCTTCGGACGATCGCTGTTTTACCTGAAAGTATAAATATAGTATAAAACGATGAATTCGATCGCGGAATATAAATTTTGGGGAATTAAATGACGCAGATGTTTTTTTTTTTTTGCTTTTTTCTTTGAAACTAAGAATGATTCATACATTCATTTGTATTTATAGTTTTGATAAGTTCATATATCGATATAGGCTGTTTCAAACCGCGAGATAAAAATTAAAAAAAAAATATATATATATTTAAAACCACTTCCGGTAGATATGGTATTAGTAGTGTACAATGGTACCTAATTGTATTATATTACCGAATGTACATAATATAAGTGATATCGAAGTCGAGACTTTTGAGTGAGATATATTTTAACTGATATGAATAAAAGAGAAATTTAAGAATATCCCGCGACCATTATGCTGTTATTATATTTATTCAGATTTTACTGGGAACAAAGTTCGTGTTTGAATTTGTGAAATTTCTTGAAATAACAAAAACTGAATTGAAACGAAATGAAATGTAATTCAAAGAATATATCTGCAGATGGGGGGGGGGGGGGGGGGTCGAATAAACGAATATATAGAAAAATGAATGTTTGAGAAGTTCTGAAAATTCCACTAGTAAAGTAGAAGAGATTTTAAATATTAGCGGTCAAGTCGGAGGATAACGTAGTAATTCACATATTTGAAAAAAATTGTGTTTTAATCCTAAAGATTTTATTTTCTTTCTTTTTCTTTTACATCTAAAACCCGAACGAGATAAATTAAAATTTAAAAACCGATCGAATCATTGGAAAAAAAAATGTTTTATGTGAAAATAGTTCGATAGCGAATCCCTTATCGTAATACATAGGTATAGGTATATAGCTTGTGTTTATCTTAAAAACTTCCATGTTTACTCAACTCACCAACTCCGTAATCACCAATAATTAAGAACTTGAAAAGTAATTCTTTTTGATTAAGATTTGACAATATAACGTCAGAGTCTCTCCTCGGTTTTCGATTACTCATATTTATTTAAAATTATATATATTTTTCTTTTTTCCAATATATTTTCTCGATAATTTTAGGTTAGAAATCCGTGCCACACTCTCGGCTCGATCATTTCGCTTCGAATATTGATAAGCCCCGTTCCCAGCTATCGGCTTACATAAGTTGTCTGTGTGCGAGTATAACCGCGCCACGGTATTGTTTAATTTCTTCTATTTTTTACTCTACCAGACAACATATCCCCGATCATTATTCATCATTTTATATAATAAAAAAAAAATGGTAATTTATACCCCGAATATAGTTTTGATAATCAGGTAAAAACCTGCTTTTTTTTTTTTTTTTTCTTTCCAACTAAACATCTTCTACTCGATCTAATTCATAAGTTTGGTCCAAAACTTGTTGAGTCTGGACAAAACTTATCCCCGTACCTTATAACCATAGGTCCATAGGTATACATCTCGTTCCGCAAGCTAACTCGATCTAGCGTTAAATTCTCGCACTAATATTCAAAGATAAATAATTAATACACAATTCTTTAAGAGAATATTGTATATATTTCTTATACCACGTGAAGTATAAAGTCCGTTTCAACTTATTTTTATTCAGTCCAACACCGACTCTCTTATCATCTCTCTCTTATCTCACGTGCGGAATAAATAATTTCACAATTTGATCTCAGTTAATGAATTTTTTTTTTTTTTTCCTTGTCTCTTTCATCTTTTTCGAGTATCATTTCGCTATATAGAAAGAACAATTTATTCTTATTTGTACGGATAGGTAGATTTCTAAATAATGATTCAGGAACTGATAATTATAAATAGCATTGAAGAGTAAATAGAATTAGTTTTATTATGACCGTCGTTAGCCTTCGCGATTAACAGTAATTAGTAACGATAAAGTAATTTAATCTTACAAAAAATGAGAAGATATAGGCATTTTTATGAAAAATTTAACGACTGAAATGGTGATGAAAAAATAATTGGGATATTATAGAAATAAGGCGCATTGTTGTTATTGATAATTAGAAAAAAAGTAAATTAAATTTCCGATGTAAAGTGTTTTTTTTTGTAATTATTATTATTCAATTTTGTTTTTCTTCACACACCACACACACACGAATATAGCAGACCGAATTCTGATATTTTAAAATTCAGATGTAATATTAGGCTTAACACTGATAAATATCGATGAAATTTATGTATGTATATATATGTTTAATTAAATATTGTTAAATATAATACGGCACTTTATTATCCACATCTATATCGATTTAACAACGAAAATTGTATATCGTCGTTAAAATAGACAAGAGAGTATTTCATTTATTTATTATAATATATAATATCGTCGGTTTCCATAATAACAATAATAATTATTATATGCGTATGCGATAATTTATAATTAATAAATAGCTCGAGATATTAACTCGTTAAATAGCTTTATATACCTATATATGTGTATATATTCAATTTGAATATACATATATACTTTTTTTTATCTAATTAAGTACCTATACCTCTCTTATGGAAAATAGACATCTAATGAAGGCAATAGAATAGAACTTCCGCGACATATTATATTAATGTTGATATACATATAGCGAGATTTATAATTCATATATTATTATAAAAAATTTGTCGCGATGTAGTGAAACAAAAAATATTTTATTGACCTTTGAGACTGTAAAAACCAATGTAGCTGGAATAAATTATCAAAAAGAAAAAAATTAACGAGGCATAAGCATGATTCGTAACCTTCTATTAAATTTATCGATTTTTTTTTTATTCAAGACACGTTGAAATCAGCACTAAGAATAATTATTTTTATTTTTCCATTTTTTTCCCTCTTCTTTCTTGGTCTCTTTTCATTTTCAAATATCAGCGAGTAATCATTTTCGTTTTTATTTTTGATTTTTTATTTAGATTTTTTTTTTTTTTGTTTTGTTTTTTCTTTTTATTACTAAGCCTTTATCCACTGTTCTACGTAATCCAGGGCTCCTTGTAAAATTCTTTTCTCTGTTACTCTTAGTTGTAAGGCTATCTTTTTATGCTGAGATAATGTTGTGTTCAACATTTCGATATCCTCCTGTAAATGATTTATTAACAATCGTGAATAACGAGAATTATTCGTTATATTATTTTCTTTCCTTTTCCAGTTTAATACTACATATGTAACTATCATACAGTAAAGTTAGAATCAATGAGACCAATTGGAATTCTATACTAACGTTAAAAAGAACAGTTTAAATCCGCGAAACTGAATTACATAAAATACGATTCCCTACTAAATTCAGACATGAGATGAAGTAAGAGTTTCTTATCTTGAAGATCTCTGACAAAATACACGAGAAATTTAGTTTCTAGCTTTCATTCGCCGTCCAGTAAGTTCGACGACCCAAAAAATAATGCTAAAATAAATTCTACTCAGTAAAATTTCAAAATGATTCCCAACTCGTGATGTATACGAAATTCTAAATATTTTCAAGTTTAATTAATTTTTATTATTCACCTCAAGAGTCGTCGGATAATTAGCGATAAGTAATTTTAATCGCGTAAGCATAAACCTTCGGACATTTTCTTCGATTACTGTCTCAAGTGCGCAATCGACGTGCTTCAAATCGAGGACCTTATCTGACTGTAGCCAATGTTCGAGTTCCGGTTTTCGCATGCTAAAAACTCTAAGAAAGGCTAAAAGGTCGTCGGAAATCGGCTCCATTCCTGGTTTTAACAGAAATTCATCGTTCGATGGCAATGCCAGTTTTCCCAGAAGCTCAATACGTTCTTTTTGCAACGCATCAGCCTTGCTTATACCTAAACGTAACTTAAATCCATCCTGAAAGAAGTTTTATGATGTACAGTACCTAAACGACATTAAATATCTTTTTTCAATAAAATCTGAGATGGTCCAACTTTCGAACGATTTTTATGCAAAAAAAAAACCACAAAAAAAAGTTGAACTCACATAGTCCTAATATTTGAATGACTTGACATAAAATGTTTTCGCACCTTTAATTAAAATTTCAAAACTTTTTGAATTCACGAAATACTATTACAACTTTGGTGCGAAGTATCGGAACTGGGCTAAATCCCTTTCAATTTTTGGATACTAAAAAATATGGATAAATTGTGTACAAATTCAAAATCTTTAATCGATTATTTTTTAAGAAATTTCTCGGCCCTCAACTTTCGGAACTGGTTAATATATCTCGTCGTCTTTACCCTATATAATTAAACCATTCGTTTTACATCCTCGTGTTATGGGTATAGGTGTAAATCGTGATGCGAGAAAGTCTCACTGATCGTAAGTGAGTGCGTAGGTCAATATGAGAAGAAAAAAAAATAAAAAAAAAAAACAACCAAAAGAAATGAATAAAATAGGAAAAATAAGAAGAAAACCAACAACGTGCGAACCTGTTTGTTGTCAAGACTAACAAATCCCGAATGAACGAAGAAGTCGGAATTTGTTCTCGCACCATAAGCAATAAATATTTGTTCCCCAGCCTCAAAGTTTCTTAACGCATAACATTCGCATTTGTCAGAAATCCTGTTGAAGTCAGTTGTGATCTAAAAGAGATATAATTGACTAAATCCTATTTTAAAAATATCGATATGTACCATTATCCAGACAAAAATGAAAAAATAAATCAGATTTCGTTCAAGTCCTGGGATTCGGTAAACAACGAAAAGCAATTGAACAAACCAAATTCTATACATTACCTAATTTTAAACAACAAAATTCAATCCACAATGTCATTTCAATTACCTTTCCTTCCTCATGATTGCACATATCCCACATAGGTATCAAACCGTAAATCATTTTCGATCCATCTTCATTAGGGATTCTATTTTGCCTCGTCATGACGGTGGACACTGCCCAGCTGAGAGTGAAATGAGTAAAGTTAAAGAAAACGAGTAAAGAAACGAAAAAAAAAAAAAAAAGTAGCTCCGTTGCAAGGTGAGATGAATTTTTTTGTTTTATTATCAGAGATATGAGAGTAAATGAAACTACGTCAAGCCTCTTAGCTGGTTAAAAAGTGCTTTCAATTTTTATACGAAACTGTAGCAATATATCCTAATTGGGTTAAAATATTGGACCCTTATATGTATAAAAAGAAAGAAATAAAAGAAGAAGAAGAAGAAAAAAATGAACAATTCGAAGTATAAAATTTATAACCAAAGTGGGACACTCGTTTGTAAACTGAGCATATGTGATTTACCATACGAAGACTTTCTATTCATTTCTCTATTTGTCCGAGAAAGATGTAAAAAGCAAAAAGAAAAAAAATCGGTCAATTTGCGCATTGCCGGAGGCAAGCCATGGTTCGGAATGAACCTGACCCAGAAACAAGCTCGGTGATGTTATGGAAAAGAAACGAAACTTGCAGGAACGTCTTTTGATGATTGTTGCCAACAACGTATAATACACCTGCTCTTTCTCTCTTTGTGTCAAGAAAAAGAGAAACTGAAAGAAAAAGGATGTGGATTTTATGTGGTCGATTATAAATCGAATCATATTTCACTATCGGAAATTGTTTATGACAAGTGATACGTGACACGTGATGGTGATCATATGACAGGATGTAAAACAAAAAAAAATTAAATTAACAAAATTAAGAAAGAAATAAAAAAAGGAGAAAATCTTCGATTGTATTTCTGTGTTAATTAGATTCTTATTAAATATTCAAAATATTCTACTCAATTTTCTAACATATAATGTTTGATGAAAATTTGACCGAGATTAATAGATTTGAATATCTGATGATTCGGACGATGATACGAATGTGGAAAATAATAGTGAGTTTTGAATAATCCTCTATAATTCACAGCATGAAAGTTACATGTGTGAAAGTGCAGGTATTTCCTTACTTCCTTACTTCCTTACTTTGTTAAACCGCAGAAACTTTCTGCCTACATAAAGCTCGAGAGTACCTATATCCGAGCCTGCAGCTTATAGTGTGATCAAAGTTAAGCGGGTAATCGAGAGTTTGGCAAACTTCCCGAGGCAGAGATTTAATGGGTGACAAGAAAACTGGGGGGCTTATTACTCAGGACATGTTATAGTCTGATAATTACATCGACGATATAGTACAGCTTGAATAACTGCAATTAAGATGGCCGATATACGGTACATAGTGCATTGAGCAAGGCCGTGTGAAGAGTAATTGAAGATCGGTTGATCCTACGTACGGATGCACTTTCTACAAGTAAGCGGAAGCTGGTTTAGCCTCGATGGTCTTTCGACATCTCTCTTTGCACAGATAAATACAAATACCTACACTACACTCAGCTATGTATATAAAATAATAATTACAACCACAGAAAAAATTCCCACACGTAAAATCTTTTTAACCACACTTCAATTTCTTCTGATATTTTATTACGAAAAAAAATTATATAATTATATATACTATATATATATATATGTATATATATATATATATATATATATATATATATATATATATATATATATATATATATATATATAAAACATTAGATGCAATGGATTTCAGTATAATCAGTGATTTGTGATTAAAAATTTGTTTATTATATGTTATCCAGTTTTCGAATTCAGAAAGAACAAAAGAAAAAACAAAAAACTGTTCGAACGGGAAGTTGGATACTTGATGTATGTATGTACCTACCTAGTTATTGCTTATTGAACAAAATGATTTGATAAAATTACAGTCGACAATTGATCTGAAACTTTCTTTGAAAGTTTACCGTGGCGTTGTAGATGTTGAAAAAAAATAAAAAATTAAAGAATAATATAATACGAGGAAGCCTGTGATCAACTAAACGTACATGTTACGATATGCCTCGCTTACATATTTATATACGTTGATTTTTTTTTATTTATTTATTTTTTTATTGTTATTTATATCATTGAATTAACTCCCAAGACGAAGGATAGGAGTTTGAGATCACGAGTTGTATGGGAACGAGCGAGAGAGCGAAAAATATTCTCTAGGAACTTATAGGAGACGAATTAAGTTTCACCGACTTACTTACGCCAGGTGTAAGAGAAAACAGCTTCAGTCTGCAGTAAGACTTTACCCGGGAGCAATCGATGTGAAAAATGAATTATAATATTAAGGCAAAATTTGAGTATATTTAGTCGGAAAAGTATCGGCAATAGTTCGATTATATGGAATCTAACGACACGTTTCTAGTGTTTAGAAAATTTCGAATAACAAAAAACGAACCGGTGCCATTGACGAGTGAATATAAAGGTGGAAAAAAAAAACTGTTTGAAATTATTTTCAAATCATTATGTGTTAAAATATGAGTTTCGATTTGAAAAAAGTATCAAGATATTAAACAAAGATTCAATTTTGAACGCAGTTTTGAAATCAAAAAACTTAAAGAAAGTGTTGTTTTTTTTTTTTTTTTTTTTTTTTTTAATCAAACGAATTGAACATAAAGTGATTCATGTTGAACATAGTATTTTATTCAATGTGTTAATGAAGTGCGCGTAAACGCGTTTTGCAATTATGAAATATATATATTGAAAAAATAGAAAAAGAGACAAAATAAAAATAAAAATAAAAAATTGTCTCGCGAATTGAGAATTAAAATTTGACTTGATGAAACTAGAAGATTTTTTATCAACTTGTAACAGAAAGAATATAACATTCATAATTCTCGTTTTGTTCGTTATTTATATCCACATATTTTTAAACCCAGTAAAAGCAAAGACCGATAAGCAATATTTCAACAAGTTCCACATGTTTTATTAATAACGTATATTTCCAAAGTGTGAATGATTTGAAAATATGCAAAACTGTGTCTACTAATTCTTCCTTCAATAATGTGGAGACCATTTCTTATTCTGTTTATTGTTACAACGAATTTGTGCGCGCTACTGGATTCGTACAAAATTACCAACGACAAAAGTTCGAAAACTATTCAGCCTTACGATCAACAGGTATATAATTAACTCTTTCTATTTGTTACTTTTTTTTTTTACTCTATTTTCTTTTGGTTTCATAATTTAATTCGTTCCTATTGTTACTTTTGTTGGTGGGAAAGTCAAAATTATCATACAAAAAAAAAGTACTTTAATTTATATTATCATAGTCTAAAGAGTTTTGCCTTACTTTCATACCGTTGTATAACTCTGAACAATGATAATTATGCAGGTACTTTCTTTCTAATTGTCTTCAAACCCATACACACACACTTGCATATAATAAACCAACAATAGGTAGATAGCATCACCCGCACTTGATTTAAATTATTCAGACCATTTTAGCGCGCTTCGATAGTATGCGAAAATTTTTTTTTTTTTGATTCAAACGTCTGTAATACGCATAACGAGTTGCTTTCGGATTTTTTTTTTTGTTTGTTTTTTTCATTCCATCTTGCAGCTCGGTTCATCTAATTAATATTTCTACATCGATGCTCGCCTTTGCATTCCTCGCGAGTTTTTTTTTTCTCCTTTTTTCCTGATTTTATTCAATTTTTTTTTTTTTTTGTATATTAACTTCAAGTTTTACTGTATTTACTTTCAAATAATAATATCTATGTCAAGAATTCAATGCTGTGGAGTAAATATGTTTATAGCCCACAGAGATATACACACTTTACTGTTATTCAAGTAATACTTGAAGAAATGATTTTTATTTTGTGGTCGACAAATTATACTATCGTCATTTACGTCGTTTGCTAATTGATGAGAGAAAATGAAATCAA
Source organism: Macrophya alboannulata (assembly GCA_949628255.1). Lineage (NCBI taxonomy): Eukaryota > Metazoa > Arthropoda > Insecta > Hymenoptera > Tenthredinidae > Macrophya > Macrophya alboannulata. The sequence continues at coordinate 15,901,588 of OX451209.1, forward strand.
AATTTACGATTCCCTAGAAAACTACGTATTAGTTTTATTGAAAAATGTTGATTTATTTCAGGATCGTTATAATCTGCGGGAAGAATACATCGAAGAAAATTATTCTAATGAAGACTCGTACAAGCAGCCCAATGGGCGCGTGGTAATTGGAAAGTGGAGAAATAATGGTGAAGCATTGGAGCCAAAATGGCGAGATGGTGATTCTGTCCCGCTAGCACCATTCTCCACAATATCATTTAAAAACGGATGGCGAAAGGACCCAGATTCCCGAGAAGAAGACTACCAAATTGAGCCAGAAGCTTTAAGCGAAAATGAAAAAATTGATCTTCGCGTATCTTTGACAGATAAAAATGACTACGTTACAGAACCAGAAGAAGATAAACACGGAAATAAAGATGCTAATTTAAATTCTGATCATGATACCAAACCAATTATCAACAGTTTAAATTCCAAGACGTTGATTTCAACGACAGATAATAATCCTCTCGATCGTCACCACGAAAGTCGCCAAAAAATTGAATACAAAAATTCTCATCGCTCCGACAGGCAATTTGACAGACCTAATAATAATCAGGAGAATGAAAATCCGCCTAAAATAATTAGAGCTGCTGTTTTAGAAGATTCGAGTACGCTCCGAGACCCGAAGGATAATGTAAACGGGGATATTGGAGGGTCAGGAACGTATCGTGAAACTTTGCAAAATTATCCCAAGGAATACGAGCTGTTTGAAAACGAGAATGACGATCCTAGACCGAGGAAAAGAAGACCTCCTGAACACTACGGGTTCCCAGGATCTTTGGGAGTGGGTGAAAATAGAAGAGAAGAATCATATGCCGATAGTGAACCGGGATTAATTGTAAAAGGTCAAGATCTGACGTCGAAATCCATAAACCAGACAAAATCGCAAGAAAATTTGGAGTTAAAAACTTTTTTAAAAATGCAAGGCGACAATTTGAGTCTTTCGGAAATATTACAGCAAAAAAATTTGACCCTGGCTGATCTCCTCAAAGGAAAACCAAATGCGATCAACATCTTGAAGTCAAATGAGAAGAGACTTGAATCCGTACAGGAAGAAGATACGTCAGAAAAAAAATCAGCGTTTTCGGAACCACTGCAGGACAGAAATTCGCACAATTTTACTTACGAAAATTCTCGCTGGTCACCGCGTCGAAGAATTATGATACGAAAATCTAATAAAAATTCAACTTTTGACGGTGAAAATGAAACGACTGTTTTGAATTTCGATCAAACTAGCCTCGACTTTGAAACAACGACGTCGAAAATTATTCACGAAAATTCGATAAAAATTGAAGAAACTACGAGCAATATTTCGCCATATAATATCACGAAGTTTCTAAACAGCAATGAAACAGTTTCATCTGATAAATTCGAGCAAATTAATCCACTCGATGATGTGAAAACTAAATCTGAATCTCAGGAGTTTCTAAAGCCATTAGAAAATCGTGAAAGTTTACTTACAGAGGCAACAACTGTTATTGAAGATGGTACGGAGATTGCATTAAATGATCGACAAGTTGCAATCTCTAATGAAAGATTCGTGCCCGACAGCAATAACGACGATGATGAGATAATGGAATTTTCTGATTATCCTGCAGCAAAAATGCAAAAATTTGTTCCACCTATAGTGTTTGAAACTGTTACTCTGAACACAAGAAGAAAAAATATTCCTTTCAGTGCCATAAGGACAAGAAATCCCGTGGAAAATCCAGACTTGAAATTAAACATAGAACACATTTTATCACCGGATAATGAAGGATCAGTAATTATTAACGAAACTAACAACGTCAATGCAGAGTCTCAAAAAATCGTCGATAAAAATGAAGAGTCTGAACGAATAGAAAATAAAACAGAAGAAATAAAATTGCCTGAAAAATTAAATACGGTCTCAATACCGATGGAAATTGGAAACCCATTGAACGGTAATGAAAATGGTGAGGAATTGAGAATCGTCGAAAAAGGTGATGAAAAACTATTTGAAAAAGATGTTAGAAATGATTTTATACAGAATACGACAGATGAATCAATGAAATCATTTAATGTCGTAAACACTCGGTCAAATGGACCAGAACGGAAAAATTTAGCTTTAAATCACAAATTTCACGAAGTTGTTATTCCTAAAGTTGATCCAGAATCACGTGCAGAAATTTTAGAACTTTTCAGTTCTGGATCTAGCGTTGAAAGATTGGAGCGTTTGTTAGCTTCGCGAAATATGACGATAGAAGAATTGATAGCTTTAAGACAAAGGGGATCGAGCCAAGTACACTTTGCCGAAATATTTAAAGCGAGAGAAGCACACGCTTCGACTTTATTACCACAAAATTTGAAAACTAATTATAAAATTCCGGAAAATTATAAAGACGATAAAAAAATTCAGACGAGCGGAGAAACAACGGAAAAGGTTCATCTCTTAAGGGAACAGAAGAACTTAACGAATATCGAGGATAATTTAGGAAAATTTCAAAACGTTGAAAATATTACCGCAGAAAATAAAGATAAAGATACTGAAAAATTAGCAACAGATTTGCTCAATCAGTTCTATGAGAATGATAATTTACGGAAGAATTTTTCAACTGTTGATAAAACGGATACTCCAGTAATAAATCCCAGCATAAAGTCTAGAGCAGAAATTGATTTAAAAACAGGTATAGGAAATTCAGATATGACAATGAGGCTTGAAGAGTTTCCTGCTGGTAATAATATTCAAAGAGATTCGGAGGGTTCTTCCTATTACACGAGTATTGAAGCAGTAAAATTGTCAATTCGAGACGAAAAGGTAAAAAAATTTCCCAATATATTTGATGAGGAAAAAGGTGGCATTATAAACTCAGTGAGTTCAGAGGAGATTGGTAGAGTAGAAGAAATTCTTAACAATGATTTGAAATCGTTAAAAAATGTGTACGGAATAAATGACCATGAATTTTCTGAAAAAAAGGCATTGTCTAAGGTGAAACCGAGCATAATAGCAAGCGGGGGAATACTCGGAGTAACCGTAGTTGTATTTTTGTCAATATTTATCGCATGCAGAATTCAACAAAAAAAGAAATTTGCCTATAAAAATTCATTCGCCAAGGCTGTATTCCATAATCCAGTAATGACAGTTAGAAAATTGTCCAATACTAGCAGCATTAATAGTATAATGGTTGACGTTGTAGCAACTTCAACAACAAAAAGAGCCCAAAAACATGACGCTTATGAAAGTGATGAGTTTGAAAGAAAGAGCGATATAGACAATGACTCGTTGGATGCAAACGATAGCTGGGACACAATACCTGATTTTATGAAATGATAAGACATAGTATTTTTTAGAAAAATAAACTGTCGATATGGAAGCAAATCCATTAAAGTAAAAAATATTTCTGGTAGCTTTAGCAGCCTGATAAATTATGATTAATAATTTTTTACTATCTGGGTTTTTTGTTGTTGTTGATATAATATATCGTAGTTTATAAATTTGAACAGCTTATTGCAAAAAGTAACCAGTCATGTTATTACCACAAATCGTGAGAAACTGTTTTGGAAAAATTTCGAGTTAAATAACAACTTAACTGAATTAGAAAACATACCGATGTCTCAGATTAAAAACATAGAATTTATATTTCAAAAACGTAGTTGACTTGGGTTTCTTTCCTGAACAATATCTAAAACTGTCGTTTTTTATATAATATAAATGGAAAGAAAAAATTGTGGTAAGATAATGCTGAGACTTTTATGAAATATAGTGAATTTTAGAACCTTTACGAAATCTTTTTACACATTTTTACTTCAGATACTAAAAAAATATATATTGCAGGCAATTAATAAGATCTCGGTAGTTAATTTAAATTAACCGAGGTGTTTTGTACAGCAAAATATAGCTTTAGCTGCTATTAGTAACTTTGATGATCTGCCATTAACGCAATACTGCCTTATATGTATAGTGACTTGCTTCCCTTTTTGCAATAAACTGTTTATTTGATTTCATGTTATGTTATATGTATATAGGACCAGAAGATTTGTGTTAAATAAGGAATAAACGGTTTGTTTAAGGTCCTTAATTTGAATTAACATAAAGCTAGAACGAAATTAAGCATTTTTTTTCATAATGCCATGTGTATTTTACTGTAATATTATGTAATATTGGTAGTCTGTATCATTAATTGTATTATCTAAGCATGCTCTGAGTACCTAAATACCTGTAAAAAAAAATACTCTTTATCATTGTTCATGTATAGTTGTTGTATATTTATTCGCGTATTTTCTCTATTAAAAAAACCTAAAAAAAACCTAAAAAAAAAACAAATAAATAAATAAAACGATGGTAAATAAAACTTGTGTCGATTGCTAATCTTTGATCAAGTTCCTTTTTTTTTATTTATTATTTCCTAGATAAAGTCAGACTCTTATCAAAGCACTTCAGTTCAGTCTTGGCTCAATGCTGGAAGTATATCTTTCGATGTCGACTGAAAACGACCCTAATAATATTCTATTATTAAAATACTTGTCTATTTTATACTCACCAGTATTCTTCGTAAGTAAAAACCTCCCTTAGTATATCAGAAACAGCATTCTGACTGCTTTGAAAGAATCTATTGAAGTAAGAATATTGTCTAGCAATATTTCTGCACTGTTTTAAAGCCGCTTCTGAAATTCAATCAATAGAAGATTATTTTATTATCATCAAAGACTGGCTATTCATTGTAGTGACTAATAAATGATAAAATTATCTCAATGAAATTAGGAGCAAGTCTTTCTTTAGTAATGAATAAAAAATCAAGGACTAAAACTTTTACTTTTCTTCAGAATTCACATTTTTTGATAATCGCCAATTATAAAAATTTTTAACTTCTCTGAAATCAATGAAAGTAGTAATCTGCGAACCTAACGTCGGGCTTCCTTTCAGCTCGATCATATCATTGGCACTCATGTACAAAACCGTGTTATACTGGTTAGGTAAAATATCTAAATAAGGCTTCCAGATAGAGTTTTCTTTATGCCTTTCAATGAGTAAAGCGATAGCCAATGCAACATGAGGCATATGTTGTACCAGAGGATCATTTTGCAGTAAATTTAACTCAGGAGCAGCAGTTTGGGTACAAAATATAAGTTTTCTAGGTATTTCCAGTATAATTTGTCCTTCGTTAAAGTTCCTTTCAGCTTTAAGCCCTAGATCGTAGCCAGGAAACTCCGCGATGTTAACACCGTAAATATTAGCTCCGTTATCTCTCAACCACTTAATAAAGTGGCCAATAGCTTCAGACCTCTTTGACGATTCTATCTTCATTTCCTCCAATCGCTTAACTTTTTCCAAAATAACTGATATCTGTATGTAATTTTCCCATAGCTGCGTCTCGTATGCCGGATTACTGCTCACTGTGAAACAAAAAAAAAAAAAATTAAAAAAAATAGGAAATGAAAAGACGTGAAATTACGAATGTGAAAAAAATAAAAAATAAATAAAAATTGAAATACTACAAGTCTTTGGACACTCAAAGAAATATTTGTGGTTTCATATTCTACGCTAAGCAATGATCCAATTGTTTACAAATTAAATACCAGCCTAGGATCGAAATAATTCGTTCCAAGAAATAGCGAGTTTGGTCAAATTTTTCTTAAAGTTAAATAAGCCCGAATAAAAATTTGAATATAGTGATGAAATGATAGGGAATTAGGGAAGAATGTAATTTGAAGTTTGGGATTAATGAAGGGCAAGAGGGCTAATGCGTATAGTTATAATTTAACGTCGAGTTTAATATATACGGAAATAATGAATGTCCCGAAATTTTGAGGTTGCTTTAATTGAAGAGTTTTTAATAAGTCGGATGATACTTACAGTGAAAAAGTTTTTCGCATTGAATGCTAATTTCGTTTCTTTTAGCAGGTGATATCCTTTTAAATTGAGATATTTTCTTGTTAGAAACAATATGCTGTTTACTTTTTGCTGAGGGATGACACTTCTTTCTACCCATGTTTTATTTTTTCACTATTTTACTGGCTATGTCACTAACATACAAACGCATTATAACACTCGATGATCTCTAGGAACCAGAATAACTCTTGAAAATTTGCGTTTTTAACAGTCTAAAAATAGATAGTAAAACTATACTTGTTCTCGTTCGGAATTTGGACTACATAACCTGAAAAATAAGGAGCTTTCATTCGCCGCGGTTTTTCACACGAAAACAGAAGAACGCTACTCGGAGTGACTCGGAGCTCCGGAACAACAATGGATGATTATGGCTTATGCATTTTATCGATTCCAAATTCTCATTCTAGGATCTGTCTAGATATCTCGCAACCCATTTTTTCTTCTTAGTTTAATTAAATTGGGGCTGATGAAAATAAAATTTGTACCGGAAATAGATACGCACATTACCGAACTTTGAATTCGAAAATACGCACGACACCCTGAAGCCCACATTCCCTTCATCTAATTTGTTGCTAAAATATTATACGCAAATAAAGGTTTACTTAGTATTCTGATTGTAACTATATTTTTTATTTTCTGTAAACTTATTTAAACACTGATGATACATGTGTATATTATTATACCAGTTGTACATACATATAGATGTAATTCTTTTTTCTTCGTATTTTTTTATTTTTTGCTTTTTATTTAGGTTTTTTTTTATGAAAATTACGATGTAAGGGAATATTGCATATATTTTTTTGTTTTTATATATAATATTTTTTACTTAGGTGATGATTTTGTTTTCTATACAAGTTCTAAACTTTTGGATAGGTATATTTTTTTTTTGTCTCTTATTCTTTTCACATGTTTGCTTTTACTTTGAAATTGGTCTGTACGCGAAACATATGCGAAAAAACCTGACTCTGGCGACCGTTCAGATTAAGAAATTTCTAAAAACAGAATAATATGTTTTTAGAGCCCCTTTTTAGCGTTGCTGAATACAATAGTTTAATAACAAAAAGATATTTACCCTATAGGAAAAACTATTAACGTAAAACGCGAATACCCGAATTTTTGGGCTGCAAAATCTAACAAACATAGCGTATAATATCTTTTGTACAATAATTTGACTTGGAGGGGGGTGGGGGACAAAAAATTTTGATCAAAATATGCCTCATAGTGAATAACTACAGTTTAAGACCTAGAATTTCGTATTCAAATTTTACCACCTAATTATAATATCTTCATAGGCAAAATGTAATCACTTAATAAATTGTAAGTTTTGATATATTTTCGTTTTTTTTTTCTTTTTGTTTTCATCCAATTTTACAAATTACACCAACTCAATGGATCTCCGTATACATATAGGTAATACTTTATTGTATGTTTTTTTTTTTTTTTTTTTTTTAATTAGGTATAAATAAGCTGTACAAAAATAATGTACATACAAGAGACAAGTGTACGGATAAGCGTGTTTTTTCGAAAGTATGAATTTCTCGTCTATTTATTTATTTTTTTTGTAATTGTTTTCGTTTCTTTCGATAAACTTGTGCATTTTGGTGATATTTCATTGATTATTTTCCGCGCGTGAAAGAACACACATGTGAAACTGTATACATGTGCACGATTTAAGGGAAGAAAATAAAATAAAAAAAAAGAGAAAATTTTTTAAATAATCGCAAACTAAAAAAAAAAAAAAAAATAAAAAAGTAAAAAAATAAAATAAAATGAAATAAAATAACCGATGAAACAATAAAATAATTTTCTTAATATAAATACAACTACATATTTAAATTTACTTCTTCGCGTATTTGCAGCTCAAAAATTCATACGCCTCTTACATACTAACGATTACACTATATATCATTATTTTATACAGCCTAATAACATGATTAATTTTTCAAATATAAATTCAGTGTCGCACATTCTCACATAATTTATGAATGATAACCAGAAGAATCCAAAACATTTCATTATCAACATAACACCTTTCAGACGCATTGTCCTTATAAATTAACAATGCATTCAAAAAAAAAAAAAACAGTACATTACTATTCCAATAATTTTCTTTTCATCCGTTTTTTATTTTTCTTCCATCCTAATCTACTGCCAGTGAAAAATTTTAATACACATCCTCTTTTCGTTAGCTTTAATTTTATTTCTGACGATTTGCAAAATACATAATGCTCAATTTTTTTGTCCCCCCTCCCCTCCCGCAACACTCAATATTTTTCATTTACTCAACAATTTAGTAAATCCAACTCTGTATTTCTTCATTTCCTGCGAATAAGTATGACCCCTATTTTATTGTTAACACTAAGCTATCACTGAATAAAATAAATTATTACCATAGGCCACGTAGCGTGATAAAACAATATTTGTATTTAGATTTCAGCCAATTATTTTTAATCTTTTTTGTTTATAATAAAACTATTTTACGCATAAAGAGACAGTTAAGATTTCGTTAAAGTCAACAAACAGCAATTACTATTATTATATTCAAACAGCAATTGTCTCTATTAAACTATTGCGACAAATTTTTAGTCATAGAAATTTGCCATTAAATAGACTTTAAAGTATTCGAAAATTTATAAAACTCAAACTAATTGACGGAAAATTTCGTAAAAAATTTCTAATAATTATCCGTTTATATTATTACTGTTGTTTAGTCTCTTTATGCAGGAAACGAAATATGCATATTAATGAATTTAAAAAATTATCTAATCAAATGTTAAAACCTCAATATTTTAACCGCTGGCATGAAAATTTCTGTATCACCGTGTGTCTCAAAAACTGATCTCAAAGTATATTTATATTGCGCGTACGGAAAGACAATTGCAATTTCAAACTATTCTGCAATAATTTAAATATTATTTAAAAGTAACATATTTATATGAATATCGCGTATATTGTAGACCAACTGAATATCTAGGGTTTGTTAAACCTTCGCTACGCCTGTAGATCAGCGATCCGATCAAATGCGCGCTTATCAACTCCCAGATCAGAGTTTAAGCGTCGATTTATTTTATTTTTTTTTATTTTTTTTTTTGAGTAGGGAATGAATAATCCGTGATTATACAAAAGGTACTGAAAGTCTCAATACACCTAACTATGAAATCAATATCACAGGGATTATTGGCTAAAACTAAATAGAGGCATGATCAGCCTAGAATAAACACAAGTTATGGGATCTGATTCATTAGATTCAAGTAGCTAAGCAAGATCTATTAATAGTCAAACTTAGAATTTCTCATTTCTACAACTGAATTCAATGAGAGATTTTCGTTAGATTTCTTTTTTGAGTGTATTAAGATTTTCAGAACGATCTGTATACGTATTAATTATTTTAAACCTGTATAAATTCTTGTAAATTACACTTCTCGAGTTAGGGTATGTATATAATCCTGTCCTAAATTTTAATTTTTTTCAAAAACATTGTTGGGATAAATTGTGCAACTAAGTTGTATCAACTTAAAAAATCTTCATTATCTTGTGTTGTCATTTCTATTCATATCTTTCTTATCAATTACTGTGTAGTAGAGTCAGAAATGCTTTGTCGCCATGTAGCGTGGAAGGGAATTTTTAATATCTTGACACGCGTTTTTGGTAATGCAGTCAACAGCAGCTTTTGCAATTGAGGCAGAGGTAAGATATCCACCTGTGGATTTGTTAAGTTTGGCTGCTGTTTGTCATCACCTGTAAAATTAAGTTATCATAGAATTTAAGTAAATTTCCTATCAAAAAACTATTTCACGAGTAAATAAATTATGATTCATGGTAACAAAATAAAGAAAAAAATTTCATGTATAAGTTGAATACGTTCCAATTTATGAAAGAAACAAATAAAAGTTCAGCTCACCTTTCAAGGGGTCGCTTTCATCTTCGATATCTTGAATCAGCTTCAAACAGGGAACAGGTTTCAATACGGGAATGGAATCTCCCGTTACTTGTTTATTCATCTGATTACATTGATCGACAAACAATTCTGTAACTCTTAATAACTCTAGCGTTACTCCCCAAACAAAATGTGTCAAATTATTAGACAACTCTGTTACACCTCCAAGCACCATGTTGTTTGATGTTGCAGATTGTGATATATACGTGGGTATTATCAGTAATCTCTTTATGTTTTTACAGTTAGCTAAATATTTGTCGAATCCATTTTTGACGTCGAAATTAACCAACTCAAGTTGACTCAGATTATCCAACTTTGAGACACCCTCTAGGATGTCAAAAGTACAGCAGGAACCTTGCCCCTTCTCCAATCTAAGACGCTCTAGCTTTTGTAATTTCTGGAGAACTACAGTTCCAAATTTGTCAGGGAAATCCGAACACTCGCCGAGTTCCAAAGTTTCCAAATTCGTCAGTGACTCTATAATGTCGATTTTCTTCTTTCCAAGCTCTTTCACCGATGTTAAACTCTGTCAATAACAATAAAGTAAATAGACTTATTATTTTTGAAAACAGAAACTTTCAATTTACCATTTTTTAAACATTTACGTTGTTGAAACACTTCTTTCAAAATGAACGAGAAGAAATTCAATAAATGCTATCAGACACAGAGATTTGTTTTCAACAGTTTTCAAATAAAATAAACAGTTTTCGTAGAGCGTTTACTATAGTTCACTCTTAGTATCTAAAACGCGAAATTTCAAGCTAAAAACTGTAAAACTACAGTTTTAAATTCTCTTTCATAATTACGTGTTTTGTAAAATTGGTAGAATATGTAAATTTCTATTCTAGCATAGATTTCCAACTTACCAAATGTGTTAGTTGCGTCAGTTCTTTCAGGGGCGTAAGATCTCCGTTTAGGGACATTCCGCTTATCGCTTTGAGCTTCAGCTCCAAACAATTTTTCAAATTTCCAGCAGATTCTAAATTAAGAGAGTCACACTTTATCGTCATAGCGCTAAGAACTTCAAGTTGTGGACAGCTCTTTATAACATCTTCGACAACGGACACAGGACACCTGCATAACTCGAGTCTCACTAGGCTTGTGACGCGTGGAATGACGTTTACAAATTTTTTCCAAATATCATCAGATTCTCCTGCTACGAGCATTTTTCTCAGATCCAAGTGTTGGGTGCCGTGTCTTTTTAGCGACTCTGCTAAACCATCCCAATCAGTTACCTGGCTGTTTTTCATACGAACTGTTTTCCATAATGCAGGATGCGCCGCCAAGTCTCGCCACATTTTACACACCCGAGCTGCTCTTAGAAGCTCCTGAACTTTAAGATATTGAAAAACCCGCGACAGAGCGTGATAACCAGCGCAAACTGATACCATGAAGTGTTGTCTCTGTTCGCTTTCAACTTGCAGCTGCCTTTTTCTGTAATTCAAAAGAAGAACGTTTCTTTTTTAGACTTTTTAACTCGTACATTTATAAATATCTCGTTAATGATGATCTCCTTGAGGTCTTGGAGATATCTATGATGAAATTTAACAAGTTTATACCATTTGAAATGCAGTTTTAAATAAATTAATCCCATGGATGCTGAATCCGATATAATAACCATTCTGAATTGATAGCTTCTATTTAATTTGTTACTAATTGGTGTGGTATGGAATAAAACTATATTGGAATAACGTAAAAACAATGTCTCTCTTGAATCTAATACCCAACGAAAAGATGAAATTAGTTAAATTAGTAGCGATCCATGATAAAAAGAATATATAGACTGACTGTAAATATTTTAAAAAGGCAAATTATATACTATAAAATATATTCCTAATCAATCCTGATCAAAGTAGAAATATATTATATTACAATTTGTGCGGCTGGAGAAGATCACACAACGTAAAGGTAAGCTGTACGTAAAAAGAAAAAGGAAAAAAAAAATTCATGTAGGTACTAAAACTGAGAGTTAAATAATATAACGTAATGTTTTATACAAATAAAATATATACAAAATTAACTGTTAAATTTAAAGCGGCTTATTCTGCCACTGTGTTAAGCTCCTAGACATTGGCTATGAATAAAAATTAGTACTGATGAGAAATTACAAAAATTATGAAAAACAAATTGACACAAAGTTAGGAAAACAGTGTATTTGGAAAGGATTTTAGGATAACATTTTGGGAAAACGCACTAAGTGTTTTTGTGTTTTCGGCTCGCACATGTCTTTATATCTGTAAATATAAAAAGTAAAAATGAATTAGATTTTTTTTAACTGAAGCACCATACAGGGTTCATTTATGCTATCTCCATAATTGTAGCACAAACGTAAATTTCGATATAGATAATACTAATCGTGTGCCAGTACAGAAAATAATTTTGGCATATTGCTTTTTTTTTTTTTTTTTCTCAAGTCACAAAAGTTTTCTTCCTATAGATATTATCAACGAATTTTTACCTTCATACTACAATTACAAATTCAGGAAAATTTAATAATTTTTAATTTATTTCATTTCATTTTATCTAGGTATTTTTTTTTTCCAACAGAATTTGGCCACGTTTCGAAGCTAAGGCAGTGTGCTTCGATCATAAATCAAAATCAAATTCATTTTTAATGTTGCTTGGTTTTCTTTTTTATTTTTTATATTTCCAAATATAAGTAAACGTCAGTATATATTGCATTTACAATTTATAATGACTGATTAGAAGCTACCTTTTCACTGCAATAGCAAAATACTTAAACAAAAAGAAAAAACGTTCGACGTTGACCAACAGGTCAGTTAGATAATCTCAACAACATATAAGTTTTATTCATAAAAAATAAAAAGTAAAATGAAGAAAAATTTACTTCAAAATCTGTAAAAGCTAATTTAGCTTTCGAACTCAAGAGAAGATAAGAATACTTTGCTCAGTGATTGCATTTGCATTGTTGAAGAGTTGAATATGTTAAGAATATTAAAAAAATTACATTTTTAGGCAATATTGTAACATTGATTTTATATTGCCAAAATTGATTGAAGCTGCCTCCGCGTGCCAATAAATTTATATAAAATTTCTATTTCTAAAAGTATAAATACTTATTTTTATTTTATTTTTTTGCGTTTATTTTGTAGCACATTATAAAAGACTCGAAGATTGTAATGTATATGAGGCAGACCATTTATTGTATGAATATAGGAAAATACCATCTTGTAAATACAATATGTACAAAGCAACTGCCAAAACCTCAGAAGGAACCTCAATAACCTGACCCATAAGTTGCTAAACTCGAAAACTATAATGATTCTTTGAAAAAAAAAACAAATAAACTTTACAGACTCATACTTACTTGTCGCGTGTTCTTGTGGTCTCCAACCCTTTTGAATAAACGTTATTCTGTGTATGTTCTAAGTCTTTATCCCCCGAGTCCAAATCTTCCAAATTTTTTGCATTGTACATTTTCATTAAGGATGTAGTTTTCGAATTTCGACGATTTACTACATCGACTGTCTTTGTACAAGTTACATTTGCCAAATTTAATTCTAGAACCGAGTCCGTTAGATTTGATTTATTAAATAATGGATCGTTAATACTCATTGGTCCTGTTTCGATTTCGTCTGTGTATATCGAGTCGACTTCGGGAAATGATTCATTAGAAGCAGAATTTGTCACGTCATTAAGAGATCTATCTTTGGTTGACGAACCTCTGGGAAGCATAGAGCAAGAAAGTGAATTTTCTATTGTGTTAGAAACTTCAGTCGGAGAACTCTCTTTAAGTATAGGCGGTTTATCACCAATTTTATCTGGTTTAACTGTTACCGCAGGTTGTACAGCCATAGCATTATTCTTAGGTACAACAATGTACTTTTTTCCAGCCATTAAAGCAATATTTTGGGCAGGTTTTGGCAAGGAACCATCGCAGCTGTGCAATAACTCATTTCTGGCATGTGTGTACCAACTACCTTCATTATTTTCGACGACAGGCGATTTTTTATTCATTATAGACCTCGATACTTTCTGAGTATTTCGACTCTGTGATTCCGAATTCTCAGACTTTGGAATTCTTTGCAATTTTGGGGGAGTTGAGTTCAGCGGATGTTTCGATTTTGCATTCTGGGCTCCTAACATACTGATCGGAATTAATGGTGGCGGCGTTAATGATTGACTAATTTGTTGACGTTGCTGTTGCTGTTGCTGTTGCTGCTGCTGGTGCTGCTGTTGCTGATATGAATCTTCAGAGTCCTGCCCACAGTTCTAGAAATTAAAGCTAAGATTTACTCAAATAATCCAATGCTAGTGAATTTTGACGAGTCTCAAAACATCATCAGTGTAGTTTCCAATCTTACATATTCGTCAAATATAAAACCACCATAGGTCAAATGAAATAACTAAACGAGAGTTGCAGAGTAGATCTTATCTTTAGGCATATAATTTATTATTAAAAAATATAGGCGCATGCAAAATGTTTGACAAAATAGACTCACCTTGCATATGTAGTCGTTGCTGCTAGTGAATTCAGCCCAGTCGACGCATTCAGGGTGATAAAGACAGAGGCAGACGCGACACTGAAGACTGGGAATTAGCCCCATACTTGATGAACAACGTATACTGCAAGGTTCCTGGACTTTGGCCCTGTAAGATGTGCGCCGGTAGGAGGATAGGGATTGAGGATAAAGAAGAGAGGAATAATAGCGTAATAGGAATTTGGAGACAATGAGGATAGCAGGTGTTTTGAGTGTGAATTTAAGATAATCGAACAGGTTACATATATCTATATCTGGCCTTCCTAAAGTTCTATACATTGAAACTTTCTAACATGACAAAAAAAAAAAATGGTAGTGAAATTTTACCCAAAAAAACAACATTGATATGTATCGTTACCTCAGATTAAATCAAGTTTTAAATAATGTTGTGCATACATGTAAATGGGAAGGAACTTTGACATCTTCGTCGAGCATTGAAAAATATTTGATACAGCATGTCCAGTATGTAACTTACTATTATAATTGCTGTACAAGTCAGTTTTATATCAAAAACATTCTTCAAAGTAAATAAATCTCTGCTGTAACGTGTTTGATTAATAGATCAGATAATTGAAGCGATAATTATAAATGCATTTATTTCTTAAAAGTTAGAAGAAAAAATATTTGCTTTGTTATGCAAATTCTACTATTCTACTTGAAAAAATGTTCTGCAATATCTCAAGCAAATGAACAGAGATTGATTAACTGAAGAAAAATGTATTTGAAAGGCTAAATATTTATAAATGTTAGCAATCAACATGTAACAAAGAAGAGAAATTTCTTATAACCGAACAACTGCAGAGTAAAAATATTTAACAGGGATTAATATTTGAAAGAAAACTAGCTGCATTAAAACAAAGATTGCATGCAATAAAACAGAAAATTAGTTTGACAAAAAGGAAAAAGGTTTTCTTCTCCAGTTTCAAAACATATCTATTTTACAAAAGCAATGATGTGATTATTTGCTCAAAACATTACACCAAATGCAACCTATCCATTTACTCAACCACCATGAACAAACTATCATGTTTAATGTACATGCATGAAAAACAACACGTTCGAATAAATATGAGGAGGTCAATACTTATTGAATGCTACAAAAGCCTGATCTAACAAAATTCATTGGGCACACAGCTGCACAGCCGTGAATTTTGGAAGCGAGCAAACTTTCTTGAAGTGATATCGATATAGGTACTGTTTATTCCTATTTTTGAATATTTTCGTCGAGTATAGATATTGTAAATTTCGTATTTATCAGAGAATAATCTTTCCAAATGATCGTTATAATAGAGTAACCTCTCTGAAATCGTTGTCGTTAGTAATACACTTGAAATGTATAATAAGGTAATTAAATTTTGTGAGGGTGCCCGCTTCACATATACCTAAATCTTCAAACACAAGCTATCAATTATGAAAAGTGTAAACGAAGGAATAAAAAAATTTTTATAAATAATAGTGAAAACGACATACTTCATGGCCCTTTTAGATTTTGGCGGTGGAGTCTTTTCAATCGCAGGTTGACTACGTCTTGCAGCTGGAGAACTCCATTGTGGTGGCAGCATTTCACTTTCTTCAACGGGTGGTTTTACCTCAGCTAGAAAAAATTGTGTGGAGACAATTTGTCTTAGTTTTTTTTTCTCTTGGCAATTTTTATTCAACTTATAATGTATCAATGATAATGAAAATGAGAAGAAAAAAATTTATAGAACAAACAATTTCTCAGAAATCAAATCTTTGTATAACTCAATCAAATACATAAAATTTCCTATTTCTTTGCTAATTAAGGAACAGAGAATAAAAATAGAGACCAGTAACTACCTTTTGGTGTTGCCTTCTTGGTTGGTAATTTAACTTTAAGTGCACTTGCAGCTACTTTTGGAGATTTGCCAACAGGTTTGGGTGGAGGTTCTTCTATCACTTTTTTAGGAGGCGCTGCTTTTTTGGCTGGAGGTTTTCGTGCTGGTGATGGCGCAGCTGGACCAGAATCCTGACACATGAAAATGTGAATAAAAATTAAAACTGTGATAACAGACAAAAGTGAAGTTGATAATAATAGCAGATAGTTCTACATCCGGGAAAATGAATCTGAAGTACCGTCATTTTAAATCTAATTAACATGTTGATGTCGGAGCTAAAAGTCCAATAACTCCATGCATATCAATGAAAAATAACAAATCAGGGCGGTACTAATTCCCAGAGGAAACGGATGCTTGGATGTAAATATTATTGCAAAACTAAAGACTAAATGCAGAAGGCACATTTTATACTCACTTTAATTCGTTTTGCATCTCGAATTGTTTCTTTCTCTGGATCATCGATGCCGATTGGTTCTTTAAAGAACGTGAAATTATCAATAGTGAGCTCCTTGTTGTTGACTGAAACGGAAAAAACACAAAGGATATTATTTTAGGGAAATAGAATTGCTGCCAAGAAAACAATATCTTTTTTGTCTCTTTCTCCTACGAATCAAGTTAGCAGTTTACGGTGTGTTATAAAAATCAATTATCATCGGTTTTTCAATTATAGAACTTACGAAATTCTGCAACTTCTCTGAAGCTTCTGACTTTCTTGCCTTTCGGTGTGTAATAATAAATGTCTGCCATCCGTTTCAAATTATTTTCTGTTCCGGCTCTGTAAACCAGTTCTCTTCTCCATCCATATTTGAATGGCTCTTTGTACGCAGGATTTGATAAATCGACAACAATCTTCTGCTTGATTGCACTGCCTGGGCTGGTGCCACGTGACAATCTGCTGGCTTTTGACTTCTGAGATATTGCCGATGGGCTGCTATTTGTAGAAGAGTTTGCAGACTTTGCCGAAGACTCTTCTGTCTTTTGTGGTTCACTTTCAGACTCTAAGCTATTGGGATTGCCAATAGAATCGGTTTCTGACTTATCTTCCGACTCTTTAACTTTTTTAGTTTTTTGTTCTTCATTTTGATCAACGTCATCGTCTATTAGCATCTTGTTGTCGTCCGAGTCGACATCGTCTTCTTTTTCCATGAATGCTTTAGATTCGTTGATTTTCTCTGATGATTTAGACGCATTTGTTGATATAACACGTTTCGAACGTTTACCTTTTGGTGATTCTGCCGATTCAGCTTCGGCTGAAAGGTATTACATCAAACAGTTTTAATACATTGCGTAGAAAATTTTCTGACGTTAATTTACCCAATTGAGTTTTATGTATTTACTTAGATTATACGCATTTCTTTTCTCCAAAATTAATGATTTTCCTTATTGCATAAAATTGAAAAGGTTTTTTTTTTTTTTATTTTCAACAAAGAAGAAGGAGACCTAAAAACTCCTGTAGGGGGAGTCACGAAGCGGGTTCCTCAGCTTCTCTAAATGCAGATATAATTGTATCATCGGTAAAAAAGAAACTGTTTTAAAAATAAAAGCGCCATTTATTTTCCTTATTTATTTTCTTATCAATATGCCAATCAATATCTAGCGATATATTAAACTATAAATAATTCCAGCAGATTCTCGTTTTAAATATTTCATTAATTCTTGAAATCATCCAGAATACAACTCGCTGCGAGTCACGACTTCGGAGGATCTGAATGCAGCAATGATGCAATAGCTTCATCATGTCCGGAAAATTCACTACACAAGTGCATACAGCACATTGTACAAGCACGTTAATATATGACAAGTTGTCCGCGGAAATAGCAACGTTATCTAGTTAGTGGCGCCACCGAAGCTGTTTTTACAATTAAGTACGATGACGGTTTGGAAAGTTTTATCTCTTTTTGTCAACTTCTTCAAATCTTAATCTACAGATAATGCATATTTCAAAAGTATTAATTTTATTCAAGTAACAAGACTCTTTGTTGTTCTTTTTGGCTTCTAAAAACAATTACCGCAACAGTACTTAAACTAACAAATAAAGATCGTTCGCAAACAGGCAACATGCTGATATTTTGCAGCTTTTTTTGGCTATTAGATGCGTGGCAGAGAATCTCTATAAGAATCAATACTGTTTGTGAAATCAAAGGACCTCAAATGTTTTGCGAAAGAAAAAATCCTGGTACTTGTTCAAATTCCATTTAGATTACTTGATCTATGTCTTTATCCCTAATATTAAAAAGGAGCGTAATATTTCTAACGTTACATCGCATTTTGTGAAGAAAATAAAAACTCTAGTTAGTTATTCACAGTATTATTTCTCGGGTATTACTAAAAGAGAAAATTTCTTCCTTTAAGCGATGTTTTTTCGAAATATTTTGAGAGTTGATTAAAAATTTGAAAAAACTGTCCACGGTAATTGAATAATACCTTTTTATAAATTGTTTCAACTTTTGGGTAAACGACTCGACTGTTACAACGAACTGCTAAATTAAAATGACGAGATCAACGAGCGGAGTAAAAATAGAAATAATACTGATTGTGATTACCGATAAGCTTCTTTAGCACATGACTGCCAGGTTCCTCGTTCTCTGAACCTTGAAGATCGAAGCCATTGAACTCTGTGGATTCTTCGGAGCTAAGATCTTCTCTTTCAGATAATTTTCTCTTTCGTCCTCTCGTCTTTGGCTTGGAACCACTTTCTATAGTGCTAGTTGAGTTGGCTTTAGATTTACGCATTTTTCTTTTGCCCGGTGTGGTTTTCTTTGGAGAATTTTTTACCTCCCCATTTATTTCCGATTCCAATTCTTTTTTAACCACAATTTTATCCACCGAATCTAATTCCTTTTTAACGACAACGTTATCCACCGAATCTGATTCGTTTTTAACCACAACTTTATCCACAGTATCGTTTGATTTCGAGTTTGCCAATTTTTCGAGGTTAGACATCACCTCGGCGTTCCCGCCATTTAGGTCCGCCGCATCCATATTTCACTCGCACCAAAACTCCACTCGATTATTAATAAACGAATAAATAAATACTTCAATTATGAGTAATGACAAATTAAAAATCCGTCAATCGGCTCGTTTATATCTGACGTTTATTTACGCGGTTAGGAAAAAGCCTTAAAAAAAAAAAAAAAAAAAAATATAATAATAATAAAATTTTATCTCGGTTCTCTTGCGTCGTGCTGCGGCGCTATTGCAGGCATTTGTTCGTCGTTAAAGTTGCCACGCTATTTACACACCTCTTTAGATATTTCACGAGCGTTATTGAGCCCGATAAACATCACGATTATTACTTTTTGAAAATTATTTATTTAACCTTTATTAAACCAACCACTTGATTTTTTTTTTTTTTTTTTACACACTAAACTCACTGAGATAAATTGCAGATCAGGGAAAACGTTGGTTGTAGCTTCAGCCGAGCGCGAGCGTCTGTAAAATGTAGCCGGAAGTCCCTGTGACCTGCTGCACTGCCACACAACCGTCTAGCTTTGAATTTAGACAGATATAAATGTTCTAAAATCATCGGAGAAAATAAAATATTATATTTAAAATACACGGTTTGGTTACGAAATACGGATATTTGTTATCACTTTGTCAAAGTTTTAAAATCCACTCGGCTATCTTTAACGATTATTATCTCAATGCATGAAAAACTCCGCCCACTCTATGCTACGCAATAGACAGAGACAGAGAGTGTTTAATTCCATCGACAATATATTATGACATTTGTAGCTGTATGAAAGGGTTTCAATATACAAATACGTGAGATTATGATTCGATAAGTTGAATCTTCGTGTATTTACGCTAAAAATGTAACTTAGATAAGGTTAAAACTGGGCATATTTATAGCAGACTATTTCTATTCTGACATACTAGGTGCGAATTCAGCATAAGATCTTTACGATTTTATTGATTATTTATTCAGAAATATCGTGAAGATATTAAAAGATTTTTGAAAATTGTCAATATAGTTAATCTGAAGATCTTTTAAAAACTTTCAAATTATAGACGCGATTTATAGAAACGATCAACGTTGTGTCGCGCTTAAGCAAATAGCATAAAAATAAATCAACGGATTGTTATTGGTCAAAATATCACTTATGGCCAATTAAAACACGGCTTTTCATGTGAATAAGCTTAAAAAATAATTCCTCAATTTCCGGGTATGTCCAATTATTAATTAATAATAATAGTCAACGCGGTCAAAATCTTATTAACAATCTCTCTCTCTCTCTCCCTCTCTCTTTCTCTTGCTCCCTCTCTCGGCTCGCTAATAAAAAAATGATCTAAATCATCTCTGTTTATCTCCAAAATGTTGAACGATTCAACTATACGTATTTCACAAACTTAACATGGTCGCATTTGTATAATAAAAAGTGTCCGTGTACACGTTTGTAGGTAACATACATACAATTATAATAATAATACACAAGGTGCGTGTGATCAACGATGTACTGCATGCATGATCATTCCCGCAAATCCACACCATATGTATATTATCGTCTTCAATAATATTGTTTGACGTAAAAACTTCAAAAGATTGGTTTGACAACTATGTACATACCTATGTATTGTATAGCCACTATAGTTTTGCATGACGTTTTCATTGCCTCAAAAGTACCCCTCACTTGAATGACATTGTTGTATGTTTGTATTTAGAACTCGACTACATACTATGCATTCTATTTATTATTTACTATTATTATCTTCTACAAATAGCGTATGAATGATATTTTTTGATTATTCTTCCAATAACCCGATCTAACACAACATAACTTAGGGCAACCTAACCTAAGCCTAACCTAAAATGTTACGTAGTTTGCGTAAACGTAGTTTCAAATTTCATTCACAGTAATCGCAGTTCTTTCTTTTTACTTATTTAAAATAAGTGATCATTTTTTTTTTCATGCCAATCATCAATATGTTGCCCATAGTTTTACATGACTGCATGATTCCGTAAACATTATAACATGAGCGTCTAATTGTGATAATAAGCCCTAATTGTTATTAAAGATTCTAAAGCCTGCAATTACCAATTTTTGTACTTGAATATTATCGAGTTATACCTACCAAAACAAATGCAAGATTTGTGCTTGCAGAATTTAAATACTGGAATGATTAATTACTTTGTAAAAAAAGGTGGGTTTAACGGTCAATCAAGTTTATCTTATATAAATAATAAACCTATTGATTTCTTGTCATTCATACATATTTTCATTAGCCAATAAATGATGTTTTAAACAATCAAAAAAATGTTCAAAAAAATAGCGTCTGAAAGATTAAAAATCCTTTAAAATATCCCCTTTGTCAAATTGTCTCTAATAAATTTTCGTTCAAGTATTGATAATTTTTCAAATTTCAAAACTTCTCATTGAATCTGTTCAAAAATTTTATCTACACAAATATTCATAATTAAGAATAAAACGATCGCTATTTGAATGAGAAAACAACAAGTTGATTGAAAGAAAGTCTTAAGAAATCCTTTTACAAAGTCCAGTTTATCAGATGTTTGTACTAAGAATAACAGAATTTAGATGCTGTAACTCAAAGAACAGAAGAATAAAAGAGAATGATTTTTCTTAAATACTGAATGAATGATAAATTTTCAGGAAAGAGCGTACTCTTCAAATGGAGCGTGCTCTAAAAACTGCTCCTGCAGATTTGAGAGTTATAATGGAGGCGCTAGTTCACGACCTGACCTTAGCGCTAGAGGAGAGTAGCAACAGCGCAAACGTTAGGCGTAGATGGGGTATTAGAAGAAGAGCTCGATCCACAGGAAATATTCGTAAGGATAGAAGTTTGGGATAGGGAAGGGAGCATGTGTATGATTGAGGATATTTGTCTGTTGATTAGAGTTATGACTTAAGGTGATTTGTTTATTATTTTTCAGCTTCTTTGAGTGCTAATAAACATTCGGATGATAGTTCTTCATCTATCTGCGATGTTCGCATTCCAAAAAATGCTGCAATATCAAAGTACCAATCTGATAGCGACGACACTAATCAGACAAAGAGATTTGCTAGATTTTCTAACTTGAAAAATATCAATAATATCGAAAGTGATTCTGTCAATGAGAATTTTGCACCAAGAGCTAACACTAGACGCAAGAGAAAATTCAAGAGAATGGCTGTTGACTCTGATTCCAATCCATCAACCTCTCAAACAGTCTCAATGATTCCTAATATTGCAGGGAAAAAGAAGAGAGTATTCAGAAATGACTGCGAAAATAGATATGGAACAATATGGTGATTAAATTTAATCGTATTTTGATCGCAAAAATTTGTTTGACTGAAAAAATCTTTAGATAATTTCATACCGACTAGGAATTCAATTTTGAACCAACTAAATAATGAGTTTCCGGGATTTTTTATCAAAATTATATTGTTCAGTTTGGGAATTGGCTGTAGATTGTATGTAAAGAAATTCATAAAATCAAGGGTAGACAATCCGATTTTTGTCTCAGGTGTGGAAAGCGCAAGAGATCATGTCGCGAGCGTTCGACGGACTGTGAAATGCGTTCTCCAAAACCGAGCCGTAATTCAAAAACGAAAAACCGTGAAAAAATTCAAGCGGAAGACGCGATGGATTGTTCACGTATATCAAACTCAAGTATATCATCGAGTGATTCCGAGGCTGGAATAATCACAAATGACGAAGACCGAGAAGGCTAGTATAATTTCTTTTTTAAACAAAATTATCCTCGTTGCTGACTAAACGGACATTCCTTCTCTATTCTAGACTGGATCTTTCTACACTTATATTTATACAAAATTCTAATTTCTAGGGGATGACGAGCAGTCCGATTGGATAGGAGAATCGAGTTGGTGGGACGACGCAGAGAGTACAAACGAAGAAAAAGTCACCTCTGATCCAGCTTTACAAGCGATACTTCACGGCAGTTTTGAACATTTAACAGATGAAGCTAAAAAAAACTACCGTCAAAGAATGCAATGGATACGAGATGGGCTGAGTGGCCGAGAAATTCGAGCAGGACGACGAAGAGTGGACAACAAACCTGGTTATTCAATAATAACTTCAGCTAACGAAAAAGTTTCAAGGTTTCTGCAGGATCCTAGCCAAAGCGAATTAAAGCTACACCCAATGCGACAACCAGAGCGTGAAAAACTACGCAGACTTGCTAATTTGTACAGTTTAAGCTTAAAGGGTGATTTAAGTTGTCCAATTTTGTACAAAACTCGGCATACCACTCAGGCCATATGTGTTGATCAAGTTTCGCTCAACAGATTATCAGATTACAAAAGGCTGCGTAAAACCCCACCTAACTCACCGAATCCTGATTCAGAAATGCAGGATCACGAACAGCCAATTTCTAAGCCAAATTTCGGCACACAAATATGTCATCAAATACAGAGTATTGGCTCTGTTGAAAGTTTGGCGCAGACAGTTAGCTTAAATTGGGATATACCGAGTACGGATGTTCAAATAAAACCGAAATTCCATAGCTTTGGTCATTCAAAATCGAGTTAAACAAACTACATTACTCAAATTCCGTGATGTAGGATTATTTCTAAGATGCTTCGTTATTGTTCAAAATTCACAACTGTGTATCGCTTTTAAATTATTATCAATAGCTGTACATATAAATATATACGTACGTATACACAGATACATACATATACCCATATTAAATGTATGATTAATTATTCTTACAATTAAGAAAACAATGAGTGTCTTATCGTTTGTTCTGTTTTCTCATAATTAGATTATAATAAATAAAATATACCAACCAACGATGGTAATTATATTTACAAAACAATATGGATCCAAATATACTTAAATACGAGAATAATTTATGAAGTAACTACCTACTTATATTATTAAAACATAGATTTACGGGATTGAATAAATTTTGGATATGAAAAACCAAGAAAATTCCAAAAATTTGTCTTATTAAAGAAAATAAATAAAATTCATACTTCGGTTTATTCATATAGTAACAAGTGGTTGATAACTAATACAATGAATAGGTAGGCTTCAATTCATTGTATGCAATTTGAATGAGAGAAATGTAAAACAAGAAATCATTTGTTATATTTGACCTAATTTTTTAGCTGCTGCCATCGCATTCTCATTAGCTATCATCTGAAATTCTTGGAAACGCTGCGATACCCTCTGATTCATTTTCAAATATTTTTCCATACAATTAAGGGCGCATTTTTCTTCTTTACTTCTGACCTCTCGTGTCGTAAAATCGGTTATACAATCGATGAAACATATCTCCGACAACTTGTTGTAGGACGTTAGGAAATCTTTGAACTGTAAAAATTTCAACATCTATGAATATGCCGCTTAATTAAATTCAATGAAAGAATATTTTAATTACTGAATGAAACTGATCGTAAGAAAAGTTCGGAGTAGTGGATATTATTTTTTTATTCCGGCATAAGCGACGTCGTAAAGCATGGAAAATATAACCTCAAATTATTATTAAAAAACCGTGGATATTCGATAAATTAGGTTGAAAAATAATATGACTAATTCTAGATGCAGGATATTGAGTTTGATTTATAATTTAATGGAAAGTTCTCTTTATTTTATTGATATTCAAATTGTAAATAATTGAAAATCTATATGGAGTTTGAAGCCGCGTTAATTATTATCGTATTTTTAGATAGAATACTTGTACTCACAGATTTAATTTGTTCAGTGTCAACATCAGTGGGCATTTGCATTGCCATTATTAATATGTATGTTTTAATTGACTAAAATTTTCACTGACTTAACTCTGATTCTACGATATTTATCATGCAAATATTTTTGGTCAGCAAAGAAGTCGAAGCTATTTGACAGATAAAAGTCGCGCTATTTATAACTGCCAAGTCTCGAGATTTCAGAATGAAAAAACACCGGCAATTATCGGGTTAATTATCAGTTTAAAAATATTTTAACATAATCAAAATACAGTAGGTCAATTCCCCTAATGATCTTCAAAGAACATGCTCCTATCCCACTGATGACTGATCTATCAGTGCCCTATCCTGTCCGTATGCCGGATATAAAAACTTTTCTAAAAACATTGTCTTCTTCTTCTCCATAGGCTTATCTCCTATAAAGGAATGTAGCCAAGCTAAAAACATTGTCGGGAAATGGGAATTCTTTCAAGCCCGATCTTCATTCATTCAACAAGGTGGACTCGAATCTTTGATTGGTGGAAGATATTGAATACGTTTTTCTCCGCGAATCGAATCTACGGATTTAGCTGTAGTACACAACTATCGTATTTCTCGGAAACAAAGTGTATGTATGAATGTATACCTAAATCGAATGACATGTGAGTTTTAAATGTTCATTCAAACATCAAAGTGCACAACAGCAGTTGAAAAGCGCATTGGAATCAGTTAAAAACTTTAATAAATTAAAAACGCCAGGACATGATGCACTCGGCTACGGGCTCTGCAAATCTAGCTTAATCATAAATGGATTTATCAGAATGCGTTGGTAACATGTCTCTAGTTGACACTGAGGTTAACCTAGAAATTGGCGCGGGTTTAGTGGTCGAAAAATCTCCCTTTGGAAGCGGAGACAAATCATGTGGGGTGTTAATTAACGAAATACACACTGATATAGTGATAAAAAACTACAGGTATGATTTATACTTCCGTTTTAGAAGGGGGGGTTTATCGTCGAGATCGTCGTAACACGACGTGATGTTTTTATTTAACTTCTTTTTCAGAAATCGTACACTTCTGGTCCTTACTCAGTTTAAAAAATTTGGTTCTATAATTACTGTGACTCGTGAGGAAACAGCCAAAAGCGATGTTTATACAATAAAGTAATAATTCAATATCTACAAGCTGTAATATGGAACCAATTACTTCTCTTAATCAATAAATCATTCCATTCATTTTTCGTTTATTTTTCAGAACGATATTAGGAAAAGATGATGACGAAACACATGTAGCAGCTCGATATATTGCCGAACAAATATCCATTGAAAAACCATTGCTAATATCAATTTGCCTAAAAGATTACAGAGCAGACACATTGAAACAGATTGTCGCTGCTATTAAAAAGATACAGTCTCTTTAAGGAATATTTATTATTCAATTCTTTATCATTTATAAAAAAAAATGAGCTCAATATTTGGACAATTAGTTATTGGTCCACCGGGTAGCGGGAAAACAACTTACTGCGACGCTATGTCAAAATTTTTAGAAAAAATTGGCAGAAAAGTTGCCATAATAAACATTGGTAAGATTTATTTAGGGTCGTTTGAAGTCTTGATTGTTACAAGTTTAGATATTAGTGGGATTGAAGATTTAAGATACTTCATTTCCCATGAAATTTCTTATCAATTTTTTCTAGATAATACAAGAGAATGAATATCTAAGATTTGCTAGATCTTGCGCATCAAATATATAATTTTGCACAGTTGTTATTGAATACAGAAAAATCGTGAAATCTATACGAATTATGAAAATTTATATCTTCTATTTTTTTCTCACTTGTGTTTAGATCCGGCAAATGAAAACATGAAGTATTTACCTTCGGTAGATATTTCAGAACTGATTAAACACGATGAAGTAATGACTACTTATGGACTTGGACCAAATGGAGCTTTGATTTACTGCATGGAGTTTTTAGAAGCCAATATCAATTGGTTGATTGAAAAAATGTTGAATCTGAAAGATCACTACTTGATGATTGACTGCCCTGGCCAAGTATGAAGACCTCAAGTTCCTTTGGAATTACAACTTTTTATCAATTGTTGAATCTAATATGAATATGTTTTCTTTATTTGAACTACGCTGCAAATAGACCGAAAGATAAAAACTAAAAAAATTATTGAACAATTCATAATTAATCTAGAATTCGGTAGAGGTGCCCTATCGTACGATTTTCAGAAAATATTATGTAACTTGTATATGGATAAAGATCAAAATTTTTTTATCATCCCTCAATAAGAAACGCGATAGAATATTATCAAGTATGAACTAAAAATATGATAAAAATGACTATTTTTTATTCTATCTCTATCTTAAAGTTTTTGGTTTGGATATTTAAAACGAGAACTGTGACCGTTGTAAAGCAAACAAATTTAATCTCATATTTTCAGATCTTTTATAAAACAATCACTTTACTTACTCCGTACTTCATAATTGATCATGGAAAATTATTTTGTAAATTCAGGTAGAGCTTTACACCCATCATAAATCAATTTGTCATATAGCTGCAAGATTGGAAGAAAATTTAGTAAGACTGTGCGCAGTGCAGTTGATAGATTCTCATCATTGTAGTGATCCTGGTGAGTCGTGTAACTTTATTTATTAACACATACCTTGTGCAATACAGAGTTGAATATTCTTTGTATTTTGTATTTTTTATCATTGTTTCAGGAAAGTATTTATCGTCATTAATGCTCTGTACCAGCACAATGTTACATCTAGGATTACCCCATATAAATGTTCTCACGAAGATAGATGAGATGAAGAAGTTCAGCGATAGACTTGCATTCAATTTTGAATTTTATACGGAAGTATTGGACTTGCAATATCTCTTGGAGAAGCTCAACGAAGATCCCTTCACTTCAAAGTAATAATTGTTCAATCCTCATTCATATTATCAAGATTATTGTGAAATTTCCAAATCTAAATGTCTTCATAATTTTACAGTACAATAATCAGATCATGTGTAAATAAATTTCAGATACAAAAAGCTGAATGCTGCGTTGGTATCTTTGGTAGAAGACTACAGTTTGGTGAGTTTTATACCGTTAGATATATCAAATCAATCTCTTCTACTGCAAGTAAAGAACGCAGTGGACAAAGCAAACGGCTACATTTTTGGTGGCAACGAACCACGAGATATTCAGACATTACTTGCTTGCGCTATTGGCGCAGTTAGTGAAACTGAGAAAATGTCTACCATTCATGACTATATCTAAGACTATTAAGCAATCTATTAAGGATACAGCTTTAAAAGTAATTCAAGCATATTTTGATACGGATGTTAGTACATTGTTTTATTCTAAAATAAAAATTCAGTTCATATTTAAGATCTTCATCTTTTTTTGTTTTTGCTATTGCATATTCACGGAATCAACGAAAAAGCTGTCTTACAAAAAAACATTGTTACAATCTTCAATGTTTACTATCAATAAATTATTTACAATACCGTTATTGAGACCATCATACTGTTATGCAAACTACTGTTATGCTTATGCATTTTATACAATATACAGCTTTGATTATGTATCAATCTAATAAAATAATTATTTCTGCATTTATTTGGGATGCAATTTGCGGCAACAATATAAATTGTATAAAAAAAAATATATTAAAAGGTCGAGTAGATTTCTTATGAACGGATACAATGAATGAAACTTTTTATCTTTAGCGAGGCGCTTTCCGGGCAAAATCGAAACATTTTGACTGATTACTTTTTGAATGTTTGTAATGGTATATCCGTTACGCCATCAGGGACCTTGAGTCCACGCCTATTGTATCCAAAGGCTGCCTGTATAATTTGAATTGCAGCTTCGACTGTAAATTTAACGTCACGGTCTGTCCCAATTCGTGGATTAACTTCGACTAAATCTACAGCGTTTAGTCTTCCTGTATTATAAATCTCCTCCATCAAGTGAATACCTTCCCTCAGAGCAAGACCTCCGCGTACTGAAACGCACAAAGTTACGTGAAAACCTTTTTGTCAAAATTGTTCATTTCCAATTGGAAAGGTATGGAATCATTTATTTTCCATCTTTACATTTTCACCCAAGTAGTCGTATAAATAAATTGGCTACCTATGAAAATTTCAGCATACGCTACCTGGTGTTCCAGTACTTGGTGCTTCCAGAGGATCAAGAACATCAATGTCAAAGCTAACATGTAATGATTTAGTGCAGTCTGGGTCGACTCTGGCCAAAGCCATATGTACTACGTCATGTATGCCTGGAAGTAATTACTTTCTCAGATCCTCAAACAAATTTTTCAATAATTTTGACCATTAAATGCAGAAGGTCACTAGGATATCTTCAAGAAAACTATATAGCTTATCACAGAAATATCAACTGAATCACAATTTAGTCAAAATCAACTAAGATCCCAGTTTCGTAGACATATATATAATCTCATAAATAACAGTGTCCTATTCAGAAATGTGCTAGAATAACAGTCATTATTTGCTGTTGACAATGCTGTTGCATACCATATCGTTCAACATCTCTGATTCCGTAGGCATTGATGCCAAATTTTTCAATTACTAGCCGTTCATAGCGGTCGACAGATCTTAATCCAACATATCCCACATTTCTTAT
Source organism: Macrophya alboannulata (assembly GCA_949628255.1). NCBI lineage: Eukaryota > Metazoa > Arthropoda > Insecta > Hymenoptera > Tenthredinidae > Macrophya > Macrophya alboannulata. Next base: position 15,931,028 of record OX451209.1, read on the forward strand.
TGACAATCTGTAAATTGTTCAAATTTGTTCACTAGTGGATCTTTGTGGGGAAAATATGGCATGTATATTAGGGTGGGCAAAAAAAAAATTTTAATTTTTTTTTCTTTAGTTACCATGAAAATATCGTTCAAGGTGACGAAAAAAAAATTCTGGTAAAGTTTGAGCTCTTAATATTAATATTAAGAGGTCGCTCATCGTGATTTTTGATTTCCCATTTAAATAACACAGGAAATTTTTTTTTTTCCATTTGGAATTTTATTGCGCTCGTACGAATTATCGGCCAGTGGAATTGAATACATATACTTGTAGGGAATTAAACGATCTACAAAAAAGATCTGATATGATTTTTTGCTTCCTCGACTCGTTTGGAAGTTATTCGAGGTTAAAGTTCAACCTCAAATTGTAAATGATGAGTTTTATGTACATAGAACAAAAAATCATATCAGATCTTTTTTGTAGATCGTTCAATTCCCTACAAGTATATGTATTTAATTCCACTGGCCGATAATTCGTTCGAGCGCAATAAAATTCCAAATGGAAAAAAAAAAATTTCCTGTGTCATTTAAATGGGAAATCAAAAATCACGATGAGCGACCTCTTAATATTAATATTAAGAGCGCAAACTTCACCAGAATTTCTTTTTCGTCATCTTGAACGATATTTTCATGGTAACTAAAGAAAAAAAAATAAAAATTTTTTTTGGCCCACCCTAATGTATATGATTCGATTTGTTTCTATAAATCACAGGGATGTATGATGCGAAAGTATTTTTAAATTTATACTCCAATTCATCCATTTAATACCGACCTTATGACGTCATCAGATTTATGCCAGAATTTTTAATTTCTTTTTACAGATTACTCTAATTTATGATTCAAAATGCTTCAAGATATAGATCAGAGTATCTTTATGTTCACAATAAATGTTTGATATTATTCGGTATACTTACACAGGTTTTTGCCAATCCATGCCGGGTAAATACGGCCAATAATCGGATAGCTCCTTGGTCAGCAATGCAACTGGCATACCATGGACGTTACCACTTTCGCTAGTTGCATTTGTATTCAGATCTGCATGAGCGTCGATCCACAAAACAGCCACATCTTTCTTTACCTTTAGATGAAAAGGTAATATTTTGATGGAAAGTATTATCTTCAAGTTAAGACGATGGTCTTGAGGGAATATGAGATTCCGATATTAGTTCAATCATTTATTACAGTAGAGAAGAAGTACCTTCACATGTGCATCTACGCTACCGACACCAAGACTGTGATCACCACCGAGAGTCAATACTTGTCTACCATCATTTAAGACCTCTTGCACTTTTTTTGAAAGACATTTACTGCAACCGGCAAAATGACCCATGTGCGACATGTTAGATACTTCCACATCTTCCACTTTGTAAGACAGATCTCCATAGTCTTTAACGTCTATCCCTAAATTGTTTGATTATTATTGATTATTGTTACAATTTAATGAATTGATTGGCAATATTCACTTTTTTATATGAACAATTGCTGGTGCGATACAAGTCTATTACTTACCTAGAGATTCTAGATCTTTTACAAGCCCCGCAGCTCTAATTACTTGCGGACCTCTCGCTACACCAACTTTTTGCTAAGCAGAGAATTATGGTTTATTATCATTATAGGGTATTGCATATTTTATACTATATACTTTTATTCTTTCAATTTTAAATATTGCATAAATATACCTAATATAAGTGTTACAGACAAGAAAATAAGCAAGAAGTTAAACAAAATTCAATCAAAGCGTATCAGCCTGAAACTCACTTGTCCTTGCTCAAAGGGTACACCGACAATGCCAAGTTTTCCAAAACTTCGTTTTCCAACTTGTACAATAAGATTTTTTGCATGTGAAAACATCTTGCTATGCAAAGAAGCCGCGTTACTAGAACTGATCGTGTCTGAAATAAATAACTGTATCAAGTTTATTGACCAACGACCCTGAATTTCTGATATGATATAGTATGAGACGTGCCCTCCTAAAAGTTCACGTCATTAGCCATCATAGTTTCTTGCTTGTTATTATATTTGATAAGAAAATGAATAAAATGCGAATGATGAGCAATGTTCTATTCAAACATTGAAATTTGCACACTCAGCAAAGGATAGATCGATAAACAATTATGTCAAGTTTTTCAGGAATATAATTATTCTCCTATTTCATAGATTAACATGAAATGCCATATAATTTTTTTTGCAAAGTTGGCTTATCTGATTATTGCAACATACGTTCTGTTCATATTGAGTATTAGTCAATAAAACGAGTTGACATTATTGTGATTAGTGTTTTACTGGAACGCTATCAATGGGTTGATGAATTGCAAAAAGATTATAGCGGTTCAAAGTTCAAAATTAGTAGTAGAAGAGGAATATGGAGATGAGGTGAATGTGAAACGAAGTCTTGATTCTTGTACCACATTTTGTTGTTGATTTTTAAAAAAACTCTGCCTTGTAAAAAAATGTAGAATTTTATATAACATCTTGTTACAATAATGTCATATCTTATGATTTAATCACAAACTCTACATAATGATATAAACAGCGTACCAGTATCCGTACGTACTATGAAAATTGTTTTTTCAAATCAATCATGTGATTTAAACCGCAAAAACAACAATGCTAGGTATATCTAGTTTGACGAAATTTTCAAATAAAAATAAACCAATTTCAATCCGCTTAAAAGCACCGAGAATATTTTTTCCTCATCTTTAATATTTTTTATACTCGCTCATTATCAAGATTCAGTAATTCATACTAATTATCATTCTATAAAATTGTCATATCTTATAATGAGAGCCAATTATTTATTGCAACATATGTATGTATCAGAAATTACCTCGGCTGATTGTGCGATGTGACATCTTGATCTATTGCAATGAAATGAAAGACATTTTTCCCTGTAACTAACATCGCTGTTAGTAATTTGAACTGTAATCAAATCAAGTGCATTTTCATTCTACAGATACGACTAGAAGTTTCGCTAGTAGTCAGTTTCGATACGATGATCATGTAGATAAGCAAAACAGCATACATTCTCAGTTCATAAGATACTAGACACATTTTCGCGCAAGCTGGTGCAGATTTCTACATATTTTTAACTCATATTTTCAATTCTGAAGGTATGCATGATTAACTGTATCACATTTCATTCTTCGTTAGTCTTATGATATACATTATATATTATTTTATTCCAATATATTGCAGGGAAGAATTAAATAAAGAATTGAAAATGAGTATTTCGTGAACAAAGATGCTCCAACTTTTTCGCCTACTATTTGTTTGTTAAAAAACAAACTTGGTTTCACAGTTCTGAGGGCAGTAAAAATACGAATAACAAATCGACCTTTGAAAGAAAGGTATAAATACCAGAACTTCTAACATGGTAGAATTACTTTATTTAATTAACATTTCTCGAATAAAATATTGCGGCCCAAATATTCCTATCAAAATGTACACTTCAATATATGAAGACGAATATCAATGTTCAATGAAAGTATAGTATAGTCGACGTATTCTTATTCGTGAAATTCAAATTACAATCTCGTATTGAATATTTAGATTCACTTAGGTCCAAGCATTTCTTCTGGCTTGACCCAGGCATCGAATTGTTCCGAAGTCAGGCCGTTTTTCAGCGCAGATTCTTTCAGAGTCAACTTTTCCTTGTGGGCCTGTTTGGCAATCGCAGCAGCCTGACAGAATTACAAAATAAGAATCAGATCAAAAGATATTTTAAATATTGGAAGACACGGTTTAGAAATACATAATATACATTTTTATAATATCTTCAGCATTGAGACTGGTTATTCTTCATTAATAATCGAAAGTCAGTCAATCATATTTTACCTTATCATAGCCGATGTGATGATTCAGAGCCGTGACTAGCATCAAACTCTCGTTCATAATTTTGCTAATATTATCTCTGTTTGCGACAATTCCTTGTACACAATTCTTGGTAAATACTGACGCAGAGTCTCCTAGAAGTCTAGCAGATCTCAAAGTATTGGCAACCATTACTGGCTTGAAAACGTTCAGTTCAAAGTGTCCGTTGCTTCCTCCAATAGAAGTAGCGACGTGGTTACCCATCACTTGGGCACAAACCATTGTGATCGCTTCACACTGCGTGGGATTCACTTTTCCAGGCATTATAGAACTTCCTGGCTCGTTTTCAGGCAGCGATAATTCACCCAGTCCGCAGCGAGGTCCGCTACCCAAAAATCGAAGGTCGTTTGCTATCTGAAAATCAGAATTTATTGTATTACAATCAAGTACATTATAATGAATGAATCAGTTGAATTCTCTTAGGTCCAAATAAGATAATTGGATCAAAGAATTGTGATCTAACTTTCGAATTAAAAAAAAAAATCATAATAATTAAAGATAACATTAATTGTTTGAATACAGAATGTAGAATAATGCAGAAGAATTTCCATTATTTTTTGGTAAACTTCGTTTGTGCCGACCTTCATGATAGACACAGCAACTGTATTCAGTGCTCCGTGTACTTCAACTATAGCATCGTGGCAGGCTAACGCTTCGAATTTATTTGGTGCTGTTACAAAGGGTAACCCTGTTAGACTCGCAATTTTCGCAGCTGATTTTTCTGCAAATCCCTTGTAGGTATTCAATCCCGTACCAACAGCTGTTCCGCCAAGAGCCAGCATGTACAATCTTGGCAGTGTATCTTGGACCCTTTGAATTCCAAATTCAATTTGTTGCGCATAGGCTGAAAATATCAATTTAAGATGATCATGTATTCAATAGCGAAGTTTCTTGAATACCTCAAAGTAACTATACTATTTCTTGTTCATTTTAATATTACCTGAAAATTCTTGGCCCAAAGTTAGGGGTACGGCGTCTTGAGTATGAGTGCGACCAATCTTTATAATATCTTTGTATTCTTCAGATTTTGATTTCAATGCTGCATGAAGTTCTTTAAGACCCGGTAGCAATATTTTGTTGATCTCCAAAGCGACAGCAATGTGCATTGCAGTTGGGAATGTATCGTTAGAACTCTGTGACTTATTCACATGATCGTTAGGGTGAACTGGTTTTTTAGAGCCAAGTTCTCCACCCAACATTTCAATAGCTCGATTCGCAATAACCTGAAATATATTATGGATTGATTAGCAACAAAAATAATTACGAAAACGCATACTTGTATAACTAAAACATAAAGTAAAACATAAAGTATGAACAATATCTATAATATTCTATTATGCATTCCTCTGAGGTATCAGCATGCTTGATTAGTTTTAGGCTTACAAAAAGGAATTAAAAACTTGATATTCTCATATAATGGAGGATAAAAATTTCTGCAAAAAGTCTGGGGATGTCATATCCTGTTAAATATTTCAATAAACAAGCCACAATCACCTCGTTTGTGTTCATATTAGTCTGAGTACCAGAACCAGTCTGCCAAATGACCAGTGGGAAATGATCGTTGTATAACTTTCCACTGATTACCTCATCCGCCGCTTTGCTAATTGCATCTGCAATTTTTGGGTCAAGTCCATACTCTTTATTAACTTCTGCTGCTGCTTTTTTCAGGATTCCCATAGCGCATATGACTGCATACTGAAAAAATTAGTGGATCATAGTCTACAGAAATTACATTTACTTGCAATAGTCAGCAGATGTTAGTCTACAGTATAAAAAAAAAATGTATAAACAATTCTTTATTTTATTAGTGTGCAATTGAGTGGGGATAAACAAGATTTGTTTATTGAATTGTTTTCCTCAGTTCATCTTTATGGTGTTTCAACTTGTTTTTACAGTTATTCTAATTGATACTTACAGGCATGCGCTCAGAACTATCTCCGATAGGAAAATTGAGGACAGATCTGAGTGTCTGGGCACCATAGTACTTGTCGTTGGGGACTTTCAGCTCTCCAAAAGTATCTTTTTCTATTCGATAACCCTTATTGGACTCCTAAGATGACAATAATTCCTTATTAATTTTCATCAAGAGACTCTTGGGAGCTTAAAATGTAATTGAATCCCGTGAAATAACTGAGAAGTAATTTATTTGAGTATACGTATGAAATTGATTTCTTTGGACATTCACATCAACATATGTATCATTAAATAAAATTTTGAAAAGCCATTGCAAATTTTATAGGATTCATGACCAGTATCAATTTCTTCGGCAGACTCCTACACTCGCAATTTCGATAAGAAGTTATTTTGAGATCAGAATCGCATGATCTTTTAGTTAGCAGATGAATAAATTCACTAGTATCACCAACCATTATGCAATAATGATAACGAGGAGGGTCACACACATATAACAAGATGTTTATTCAAAGCTGGCTACAACCAGACTGGCTACTGAAGAGCTAGGCCTTTTCATTTTACACAACTAAACTAATCCCAACAAACTTCAAGCTCATGTACGTGAATGAATACAAATTGCTAGCGGATTAGAAGCGAAAGTGTGACTATGACCTTCCTATACCTATACAACATAATTGTTTGTTTTTTTTGTATTATTCACAATATTGAAACATTAGTTAGAATCGGTATGAGAGTTGAGAGAACAGGCTCTATGACTGTCAATTGGATTGTTGAGCTTCATCATTATAGCTGAAAATAATTTAGCCACTAAATATCGCATTAATGATTTAAGATATTCAACCTATATCTTGTACTATTAGAATTCAAGTGAAATAATATAATTTGTTAATTTCGGATGTGTAAATAATGTATAGAGGAATCTGACGTTAGAATTCGTTATTAGATTTTTTTTAGTGGGTAAAAAATCTACTGTGATAAGCAAAAAAAAAAGAAATGTACGTAATAACAATTATTTCAACAACGTGCATTCTCTGTTGCATATTTATCGTCGCATTGGCATAAGCTTGCATATTAATATACACGATTCATGAAAACATGTTATCAGTGATTCATTGTGTTATATTAAGAAAATGGTAAGATCTTTGAAGTTAAAGCTGTCGATTTGTCTCAACTATCTAAAAATCAAAGATGCGCTCTGTACTTTTTTTAATTTATTTATAGTATCTCTCCGAAATTAAATAATAGTCATAGTTACAATTTTAATGAGAAAATGCATAAATTAATACAAAGCAGACGACGCGTTTTGTTCGTTACATTCATTTCTTAAAAAAAACGTCGTACGGAAAATGTATTTTTATATTTTTTAATTTGTTATCTGGAAGTCACAAGCCCCTACCTTTGAAAGGTTACATGGGCCTCGACAAAATTCAGCCATTCTGATGTTAACAACACTGGCGATATTCTTGAAGTGTTTTCCTCCGCCTACTAATGGACGATACCTTAAAATGTTTAATGCCATTTTGTTTTTAAAATATTTGAAACCGGTTTTACGATAATTGAAGGCGTTGAATTTTTTTTGTTACACGACGGCCGGTCAATTGCATAAGGTTCACTTTCGCTAGGTCTTGCAGACGACGCAACCCCAGTTTTCAAGGCCATTGTATAGCTATACCATTGAGTAAAGATAGCTATACGTCATCCAAAAACATTCAACTGCTAGAAACTATCAGAGCTTATCATACATATTAAATAGATTTTTGTTTCATTTTACTGCGAAACTGACAGTAAAAATTATCGCACGTAAATATGTAAGTATTTGATTGGTCTTTGATGTCGTTTAACCATGTTCAACTCCATTGTTGACTATTGTTGACCATAGGTCATTTCATTTCGCCCGGATGTAGGCGGTGCCACCATATGTCGAATTGGATACATTTAAATAATTTCCCGCAACTCTATTTTAGTTTATATATTTTTGTTTTGCTTGTCGGCGATTGTGAAGCGATAAAATAAACATATATCAACCACGATATTGACTGATATAAAAAGTAGATAGCTCGTGGAAAAGGCAAACAATTTAATGAGAATGTGAGATTAGGTTCAAGGTTTGAAAAGTAGACATAATCTGTGAAAAGGTAAAATCTTGCCAAGAAAAAAATGCAAACAAATATATAAATGTATTTTTTATTCAAAGGAGAAGTTTATTTCAAGCTGGCGTTGACTGATGAGTATTAATACTTTTCAGTCACCAAAGCTGGTCACATGCTAACATATTTTTGAGGTTAGGAATTCTAAAGCGGCTGTTATTCTCTTGGAATTTATGACAGACAGTAGTGCTTCGATATTGTCGTACGTACCGAAATAGACAATTGAATATTGTTCAATTTTTCTAATAGAAGAAAAAATCTTACATTGAAAATATTAAGTCGGTATACATGATCCCGCGCATACGAAGTTTAAATTATTGCAAAATGGCGCGTATAATGTAAATCAAGGGAACAGCGACTGCTATTCTTGATGCCAGCATGCAGCAGTTTCATGAGAACGCGTGGCATGTCCGCGCGCCTTTTCAATTTTTCCGGCACGTTTGTATTTTGGAGAAGCGGCCATTTAGTAACTACATTCCACTACGTAGTATATTTGATCGATGAATATTCATATCGTGACTGTTTTATCATTCTATACACTACCGAAGGTCGTCGCTAGTCCCTTAGAAAAGTCTACAGTTTTGCCGAAATGACATCATTCACGGCTGTATGAACTTTTAGCAACGGCTGCCGGTCGCCGGCCTCGATTTTTATCGATCGACAATTACGTGCGGACGTGTGTGTTGGATGATGCATAGTTTTATAATACAACTAGCAATTAATCGACCGCAAACATTAAAGTTGCGATAGAAAAATACAAAAATGAAATAAAAACGATTGCTGACGTTTTGTGAGGTTCGATGAAATTTTATTCTTCACAAGTTATTCGTGCATTCAGTCTTTGATGTGCGTATCGTTTTCACGATTTCGACTTCACACCGTGAAACAAGGTCAGATTGATGCTGATTGGTTGATCTCCGTATGTGAATGGGAAGGAGAACTTATCGCGTTTCGCGAATCAACGTTTAAAACAGTCTTTTTTTCGGCGGTGTAAAATTAATCTCGTAGCAGGTAGCAGTCGAAAATTTACATATTGAATTGTTTATGGAATTAACCCGCTCTAACTACGCCGCGGTGTAGTCAAGCGAGGTCGTATGTATGTACAACTTCACGGATTCTTCGCTATTAATAAAAAACATCAAATAACCAACAAATATTAGATTCGTGGAAATTAAGAATGGTGCCATTAGCAATGCGTCACGTCAGTCAACCTCGGTCGCCATTTTAGTTGTATTGTTCCCGCTAGGCGGTGAAGCGCTGTTGCGCGTATTAAAAACCCGTGTAAAAATGTATTTTCTGTGGAATGACAGTGTTCTATCATTGAATTATGAGCCGATAAACACGAGCAGTTCACCAGTGTTATTAGTGAATATTTTATAGTGTAATGATTGGATAAAAATAAGTAATAAATAATTTATATCATAGGGTAGTAAATAATAATAATTAAATCGTATATAACGAGGTATCATTTTATCATCGTTCGCGTGTATAAACATCAAGTGGGCAACTAACACTAATTTATCGTTTGAGATAACGATTGAAATTATTATATAATTTTTGGATGAGGAAATGCTATGGACAGTAAGAAACGTGCCACTCTTAATTACGATTATAATTACTATTTCTACAACGTGTGGCGTATTATGAAGATGTCCGGTCCCGAGAGCTCAGCTGTTATTAGGTGAGAAATGATATTTTAAATAATATTCATACAATCTTATCTCAAAAATTTCAGATATTTCATTTTCATCAATTTAACGTGATTACAATTACCAGGTTATGTCGAGCCTATCTATTCAACCTTCACGTTTAACGTTTAACGTTCACATCAACCCGCGTGATTACCAATTATGTACAAATGCAACACTAGCGCATTTATTTATTTTTCAATACTAATTATATCTACATATGTATATCGCTTGTTATACTTATCAGTTTTACCTTATGTATCATCTGTTAACGTAATTGACCGCGTCCCGTCTCTGTAATTACCGTTTCATTTTGTATAGCTATAAATAGATTATCGAAAATCGCAGGTATAATAATGAAATAAAAGGAGAAAAATAGAAAAAAAACAAAACTAATCACTTTCGCCAGTTTATTATCTTTATTGTTGATTTGTTGTTATTAACATTGTTATTCGTATTTCTCAGGATTATTGTTTCCTCTGAGGTATATTTTTTTGTTCTCATTTATTTGATTATTTTATTTTCCTTATACGAACCACTGAATTCTCATATATTTTTGTAATCACAAAAATTATAATTATGGCACATTGCAAACACCCTTATATCTTGAGAACTTAATGGTTCAATGCTCAAATGTCTGATTAAACCCGTTTAAATGAGTTGTTGAATATTAAACTGTGGTGACGAAACATTTTTAAATATTTCGTTAGCAATTATTTATCTATTTATTTACTTTTGCCACGGTATAAATAGCAGATACATTAATTTTATACGCAGAAATTGGAATATAATAGCTGAAATATGATACAATTCAAGTAAATATGTAGTTAAAAAAAAAAAAATGTCTAAAATTATTTGAATATTATAATTTGCACACTTTTTGCAAAGTAGGTTTTGCATGCCCTGAATATGCCTATCAATATATAGCACGCGTTCTACTAACTGCTTTATGTACCCTTAACAATGTAATTGAATTAACGGCAGGCATATGGGTTTCATTTATTAATTTAAAGTTGAGAAATTTTAGAAAGGCTTATTATACAGCGTTTTATGCAAATAAATTCAGAATTTTGTAACAGTTCTAATTTCGAACAAGTATTTTTTAATTTTTGCTTTATTTTTTTTGCACTAAAATGCTAGCATAGCTGTATCTTTTATTTTTGTGGAAAAGGTCAAAGTTGTTTCAAAATTGCTTGACATATTCAATCCGCAATAAGAATCTTACCAAGTTCATCTGCATCGTTTCTAAGAAATGTAAATTTGTATTTTCGTCTTCAGGAGCTTCACTTTAAAAGGTAATTGGAAATTAAATAAAGAATAGTTAAAAATTATTTGTTTCCATGAAGCTCTTGCTTTTCATTTCCACACAATGTTTGGCGAATTATATTTGCTTTAAGTTCTCATACATGACATTAGGTATTTCATTGTTTGGCCTTTAGCATCGCATCAGCAATGTATATGAAACTGTTTTATTTAACCAATGATTACTCATAAATCCGCTAAAGGTTAGTCATGAGTCATCGATAATGTAAACGGCTAAAATAAATTGTTAGCATGATAAGTTTCGGGCTTATAGTTCTGAGAGAATACTGATAACGAACATGTGTATCTATCATATCAGTAATGGTGTGACTTCTTCGATGAAATAGTTTATTTTTTAGTTTTAATTCTCTATTTTTTTTTTTACTCATGGCTAAATCTCATACACTGTAGGCGATGATGTAACAAGTGAATCGTTAGTTTATCTTTTACAATATAATTGATTATATTAATATTATCGGTTTTAGTTTCAATAATTATATAATGTCGTCTTATTATTTTTCAGACTATTTAACAACGCGGTACATTTTGTAAAATGCATTGTGAGGACAATATTTGTTATAATCAACAACGCTTACTGCATACCCACCTATGTAGTCTGGATGATGTTACTATTTCCAATAAAATTGTACCAGCCTCAAGTTTATTGGCGAATAGAAGGCCTATTTTTCCATTGGCTTCTCGCTATGGTTTCAATGTGGACCTGGACTGCTGGCTATAACAGTAAATATATATATCATCAAACTATTATCAATTTAAATCCTCTCTATATGCATGTTTTATTTTTTTAGCATTTTATTTTCAAACTAAGAATTTATTGAGTCACATAGATTGTGAATATTAATTATAGTTTCAAATTGAAATACCACAATTGTGCATATATGTAATTAAATTAGGTATCGATGACGAAAAGGTCATCAGTCAGCGGGATTATGCGAACATAAACATTTCTTAATTCTCAATTTTGTAATGAGTGATTACAATGCAGAAGCAAAGTTCATTTTAGAGTTATAACGCAATTGCATTGCTCATCCAATATTTACATTCGATTCAAAACGTTCAATTTCAATTACCATAGGAATCATTCGATGATGAATATGCCTGATATACATAGACACTATTGAAGATCAGTAATGTATTGGCATACTCAAAAAGGGGCATTTGAATTTTATTATCTTGGTATATTTGCGTTTTGATTGTAATTAATTGCTCTTTAACAGTAATTGAACACGGTGATGACATACAGAGGATCATAAGCGACAGAACATTAGTCATTGCGAACCACCAAAGTACTGGAGATGTTCCGATGTTAATGACAACATTCAATGCCAAACCAAACGTTCTACCAAATCTTATGTGGATTATGGACAGGATATTTAAGTTCACTAACTTCGGCATTGTATCCATTTTACATCAGGATTTTTTTATCGTTTCGGTAAGTTGTACAATTTTTATAAACAAATTATACATTCAAATATCCAATTTACATATTAATTTACTGTCAATCTTACAATTAATACCAAATAATTTGTTTCCAAATTGACACTTTAGGCATTTATAAATAGGCGTTGTTAAAAAAAATCCGTTCTCATCCATTAATCTTATCTTAACACTCAACTGAAATCTTATATCTTGGGATTACAAGTCATAGCTTTTTCATGAGACAACGGCCACTCTTAGCAGACGCAACCAGTTAATGAACAGATTGCAATGAGATGAGAAAAAAAATGCGGTGCAATGTTCTCCAGACTGTCGTGTCTACTATGTGAAAGAGATTATTATTTAACGTATTTAATGAAATTTTTTTTTGATTGATTAACTCTCATCTAATTACATACAGTATTACACACGTGTTTAAAATATCTAATGACATATATTTGATCCGTGATTTATTGCTGAGTTTTATTCAAGGAAATTTGTGTATCTCGATGCGTACTCAGGATAAAAACTGACTAATAGTCAAGCCTTTGAGATTCTCAAGGTCTGCTGCTAAGAAATTGTATGATTACTCATTTTGTCGTCTTTCGATTTTTTAATACTTTCACACAAATACCCTGATTATAATCAGACGGTAATTACCTCACTGTTCTGAATGTAAGCAGTCCTAATTGTATAAATATTCATTCAGGTGACAAAGTTTTTAACAATTCTTGCTTCATTGAACTGTACAATTTTATATAGTATATGTGAACGGGTATATTTTTAGCATGAGGTTCGACAAATAAAAAGTAAAAGGTCAAAGCTTCCTTCTGCCTTCAAATATATCTTAGGAAAAGTGTAAAAAGCAATGTCAGATTTGGATAAAATTCATGGATTTAACTCAATTCTTTCTATATAATGGTCTTCAAACAAAATGTACGATAATGGGAAATTCAATCCTTTTACATTTTCACTTTTCATTGTTATTGTTACTGTAATTCTATGGAATATTATAACCCGACACACGTATTTCAGGCATGACTAAACAATTTTTTATTTACAAAAACTATTGTGAACTTTAATCTCCATCGATTATGACGCCAGTTTAATTTTTTTCTTACCTTTTTATCATCATATATTTGATGTTTACGAGTGGCTGTCTCAGTTACATAATCCTTGAAATTATCTTTTGAAACTAACATTATAACGTGGTATGAAATTATAGTTTTTTTTTTTTTGTTCTCAGCGGTTTTACTTATACTGAGCATATTATCTGTATTAATTTTTCTGTTACAGGGTCGTGACAGACGAGGAGAAAGTTTGAAACAATTGGAGAAGCATTTGAAGACTTCTTATATACCTCCGGGCAGGAAATGGATGGTTCTATTTCCTGAAGGGGGTTTTTTACGTAAGAGGCGTGAGACCTCTCAGAGATATGCAAAGAAAAATAATCTACCCATATTGGAATACGTCACATTACCAAGAGTTGGAGCTATGCAAACAATATATGATGTTGTCGGTCCTACGCAAAACAACAATTCAGTTGATCACCAGTTAAACAACAGACCAAGTACAAACTCTGTTCATTTTAACTTCTCGCTAATTTTTAGCTAATTTTTCTCAAATTTAATTAGAATATTTAAAAACAAAAAAATCTTTTATTCTTTATTTCAGATATGACTATAGCTAAGCCGGAACTAAGTTGGGTACTTGATATAACCATAGCATATCCACAAGGCAAACCAATAGATCTACCAACAATCGTCACCGGTTCCAGACCACCCTGTGATACAGTTCTATTTTATCGACTATATCCTAGTTCGCAGGTAATAAAACACTTCAATGAAAATACTATTCAATTCAAACGGCCAATTGGAGTATGCAGATTTGTTAATAGATTGCATACAAAAATCTCAAGAACAATTTTTTTAGATGAACACCATACATTGGGTTATTTTTCATTAAATTGCTATTTTAAATGCTAATTGAATTGAGTTAAGAAAACGTGGTTTTGGTTTAGGTACCGAAAGAGCCTGAGTTGTTAACAAAATGGCTTTACGACAGATGGGTGGAAAAAGAAGCACTTTTGGAGAATTTTTACAAGTATGGAACATTTCCAAATTCGTCCGGGGCGTCTCAAAATGGTTCAAAGATTCAACAAGACCCGTTACGTTTTCTAGTCCTACATTTGTTTTTTATAACTTCTAGTTATATACATTACAACATGCTTGCGTATGTGTGGTCCTGCATTTGGTAAGTTATATTCCTAATGTGTGAATGCAATAGAATGTATCCGTCAACTGCAGCGCATATATCACAATTGAGACGGGATATTATATGATCCACACCAATTTGCAGTATAAAAAAAAAAAACAAAAAAAAAAACATATCGCTGAATCAACCACGTTATGACATCATTTCCATGTTTTTAACAAAGAACACCTATGTAATGACAATATCCAAATCTAATCAACCTGATATCAGATTTTCACTATATTCACAAAGTATTTACACGGTATTAAATATATGAATATTTTATTATTATTACATGTTTATTTACCTCAGAGTTAAACACGCAAGAATGATGCTTGAATTAGTCTTTAACATTTCCAACATTAGAAATCACAATGAACTTTCAATTCTAAAATCAAATAACAAGGTCAATGAACTTTTAATCACCGTCTACGTACTCTCATAAAGCAATTTAACTCCACTCGACGTTAAATATTTAAAATGATTTCATTTTTATTGACTCAATAAAATTACGTTTCGTGAGATAAATAAATTTCAATCGGATTACAGTTAGATATATCTGAAACAATTTGATTTATGTTCCATGAATTTATACTGTTAGCAGTTTGACTAGCCAGCATGGATTTTTATCCACAAGAGATAGTACGTTTTTACCAATTGTTATGGTATTATTATAGACTCCCATCATAATCAGATACATAATACGATAATTCATATTTCTTATCTGTACAAAAAGGTGTAGGTACTTCAGCAATTTGAATTGCAACATCAACGCCTGGTCACTGACTGAGATATCACTCAGAGCTAATAAGTCATCAGTTTTATTGCCAGTTTACAAATGTTCTCACAAACGAAATGCTGAATTTCATTTACATTCGAATCAAGAAATAATATTCGCAATATTCATCTTTAAAAAAATGTTAGTCCTAGTTCCAGATTCAGTTAGAAATTAAACAGTAGACTGGTTGACTTTTATCATTCTTGTATCCAAGCATTCTGAACATTGCCAAATGTACTTATACATAGATCGGAAATAATTCCCAACATATTTAACACTTTACAATCTTTGATGTATGTACGTGAGTAAACAAATTTCAGTATTTTTCAAAGTTACTGAAAATTGGAAAAAATCTCTGGCTTTTGGGCATTTTCTCTGTATTTTTCGTTTATAGGAGTGTTGAAGGGACCTTCTTCAGCTACAGCCCGGCGTGTTGCAATTTCATTTGCTGATGTATTCACACTAAGAATAACGTGTTTCCGTCTTAAATGATCATTAGCATGTAATCACTGAAATTGTTATGGACTGAACCTCTTAGTGCGTCTCAAGTATAAAGTATCTAATCCATTACTACTGAATGCGGTGTTTGCAATTGCTCAAAATGACCATGCTCAATACCGTGCTGTGCTTGTATATAAAAATTGCAATTGCTAATGTTGATTAAAACTTTTGAATCTGTAGCTTGTCCGCAATAGTTGATACAAAATCAGTATACCACTTATCTTTGTCTTGAAAGATTCATAAAAGCCTGAATATAGATAAGGAGCTTATTTTATTCAGTTAGAACGTTATCTCATCCGTATAAAAATCGGGCGATTTGTCGATTAAGCATTTCTTACTTTAGCTATATTTTAATAATGTGGAATACAATGCCGGAAGTGAGATAATAATAATAGTAATAATAAATGCTTGAACTAGAGATGATTGATCATGAAACTTGAAAGTTATTCAAATCGTGTAAACAACATCCATCCGCATTCTTTTTCTATTTTATTTTTTTTTTTTGTCTCTCGAAATTTAACTTCAAGATAACTAGCATATACGACCTAAATAGGTGGGTTTCCAGCATAATTTATTTACTTTAGGTAATATTATGTTTATATCTGTGTTCTCCTTGACGTACGTACGATTGCATTCTCATATATTATACATAAATATGTGTATACAGATAAACACATGCGAACTTATATTTGTGTCCTTAATAGAAAGAAGAATATTTCATCCTAATGAATATTAATACTCTGTGAAATGGAATTGCATAATAGTAGTATAATAGCTTGGAGAATAACAGTAAATATTATATTTCATACAAAACTAGAAAACACGAAAAAAAAAAAAATAAATAAATGAATAAATAAAAGAAAGAGGTGTTTTGTCATTAGGAGGAAAAAGAAAGTTTATGACAAATAATATTGATTTTTTATTTTCTATCAGAAGTGATAAGGGTTGTCTTCTTCATTCTTATCTTAGTGATACGAAGGAAATATTTGGTAACAAAATTTTATTACATAGCGTTACTTGTTACAATCTGTTATAAAGTATCAAAGATACTAAAATTACGTAAAGTAGTTCAAAATTGTAGACAACTTTATCACTTCTCATTAGTTTCAAGGAAATATTCTGTATATATTTATATATCTCTTTGCGATTCCTGTAACCAATTCTTGTAAACTGTATTTACAATTTGAAAAAGGTTGTATTTTTAATGCATGGAACATGCCCTTTTTCAAATTAATATACCTACTTTGTTTTATTTACAATCAACTAATATTTAATAAGCAACGGATTACCATAATGTGTACACTTATAGGAGGTTGTATTTTAATTATAAACCAGTTGATAAGTTTAAAATCAAAAGCTATTTAATTAGTATCAGTGGTTCAACTGAATTATATTATATATATTTTTTTCTAGCACAAAATGTGCTTAAACATGTTATAAAGTCATGTCAATCAAGGCGAATACACAATTTTCTATGTGTTTTGACATAAACTCGACTCAAACGAGCTTTGCAATAGACAACAAATGATCCTTTGAATTAATAAAATTCGCAGTTTTACGCTCTACAACGTCATAAAAATGACAAAGAACTTTTTTTTTTATTTTTTATTATCCAAAAGTAGTTAAGAGAAAATTTAGTGGAAAAGATTTATCACTAACATCCGCAGTATGTACTTTGCGACGCATTCACTGCGTCGGATATCCGTACATATTCAGAATACTGTGATCTTTGTTGTTTTAATATTATTACTCTTGTCTGCAATGTCTTTACCACGTTGTAATTATGCTGGTTTCATTGGTAGCGTATTGTTTGTAGTTTTCATATTCTGGTGATATATATATTTTAACAAATAATTTTTAGACATTAATTTATTTAAAATGGACCAAGAAGCAACGTAATCATAATTAAGTTCTTTTTTTTAACATTAACAACAACTAGATTCATTAGATTCAAATTTTTTTGATCAACCAACGATGTATTATAGGTATATTTATAGCATATAGCTCGATCAATCAAGACTATATTTAATTTTTGTTATGCTTGCGTTCACTTGGGCCAATCTGTAGATACGCTTGCCATCAGATTAGCTAATATTACTATATATTCTCTAAAAATCCATCCACACTAGTCTAGCAATTTCGATTTTCCAATCATTTAATCAAACTCTGATAGGGGCTATGAATTAGAAAGGCAATATTATTATTATAATCGGTATTTGTAGTTTTTCCTATTGCAGTTTCTCCAAAAAAAAAAACCATTTTTTACTGACAGAGAGTAAAAAAAAAATGTTTTTTCTGATATAATTCCAGTTTCAAACGAGCCATATAGTTTCTTATTAAGAACCTCTGGTTTCAAGCTATCTCTACGCTTCTAAATTATTATTTTGCTTTTATTTTGGTAGAAAAGATCGAACGAAGCCCAATAGTGGTCAGGAAATACAAGTTAGAATGAATTACACATCAGTTATTATATTAATAATCTTTTATGAAATTTGCTGATTGAATTTTTCCGAGGAGATTAGAATGGGACATTCTAGATTGTATATTAAACATAATGTATAGTTGTTAGGTGAACTGAGCTTGTACGGAATTACTACTGCATTATTCGAAAATAATAACATTATTAAAAAGAGAAAACAATTAAAAAGTTAGTAAGAGAAACTACTGTGGTGTGTTTAGTATAGCTTTACAAATTAAAAGTGTCTTATGGACATTGGATCGCTACGCAGTTGTAATTCATAGCCCATTCGTTTCAGCCGCATTTGTTTTTGCATTTAATTTTTTTTTCCTTAGTTGCAAAGCATACACTATGAGTTTTACATGGAGATATTCATCATGTTGAATTCTAGCTTTGCGACATTAAATAATATACAAGGTTAATAGTCTCCGATATACATTCTTTGGTATGGAATAAAAAATGTGAATACAACATTTAATTGAATGTATCGATGAGAGACAATTGTTTTAAATAACATAATTCAATATTTTAATTAATAATCATGATAATTATTATTATTATTATTATAATGTAACGCAACAGAATTACGTCACTTTATCTGTGACCATCGTTCGTCAATGCGCCGTCTTTTTTCTGGTCAAATAAAACTAAATGTCATGATAATTATTGTAATTAAACACAAAAAATAAATAATTAATAAAAACTAAATTTATTTTCCATAGAAGCTTTACATCTTTTACAAACCACTTGAGATAAGTTTTTTACGAGATGCTAATAGAATATTCAGTGGCTATTTTGTTTTTCTTGATGCATTTTTTCTTGAAGTTTTTTCATTTATACAAATACCAATAACTTAATGTCTGAGGTAATCAGGTGTATTTGTTTGGGTTTACCATCGTATAAAGTATACATTTTGTGTTTAAAAAAGTATATAATTTATTGACAACGTATATTTTCTCAATTTCATTGGAAAACATTTACCTATTATTACAATGTATTGTTTATTGCATTAGTACTACAATTAACGTAGCAATCATTCAACAGTACGTCATATAGAATTTATAAAAACATAATTAGATTCAAGCTAGATTTTGACTGCATTAGAACGTTGAAAAAAAAACAAAAAAAAAAAAAAAACGAATACAAATTGAGGATTAAAAGAAAAAGTACTGTTATCTCGTCCAACGGTCTATAACAAATATTTCCAATGTTAGTTTGAATAAAACGTTTTCATGATCGACCATTGAATATAAGAAAGAAACCAAAAAAAAAAAACTCATTTTGTTTGAAGAAATTATTGATGTTTGTGCAGTCAAAATCATACACTCACATTGCTTAGACTATTGGAAATTCGATCTGTCTTTCGAATATACCGTCCAAATTATCTGCAAATGCAATTGTAGCATGAAAATTAAATTACTTCAGTTCCATCAGAACTGGTATTGTGTTAAGCTCAAACTGCATACATATTCTATTTTAATGTGAAATATTTAAGAGAGGTCTAGTATACCTCTAGTTTAATCATTTGAGTAAATGAATGATGAGATCAAGAATTCTTAAAACTATCGGGATCAATTTATTGACCATAACGATTTAATAGAATAGAGAAAGAAAGTTTGCAGACAAAGTTCAACTTTCTAATGTAAAAAGATAAGTTATTCTCTACTTATGGAATAGTATCAAGTGGAATGGAATATTTAAGGTTTTTTTTTTCAAATTGCCTCCGCTTAAAACAGTATGCTCTTTTCAACCATTCCAAATCATAAAATGCTGCACAAAATGTGCATCGCATAAATTAAAAAAAAAAAAAAAAAACAACAATAAATAAACTGAAAATCATTTTTTTTTATTCATAAAGCTATGGCTAGATCATACGATATATTATATTTTGTTGTACGAACTAGTCAACAAATAAAGAGCTAACAAAAAAAAAAAACGGTCAAATTCGACTCATTTTTTGAATTAAGTCTCTCATTTTCATGATTTGAGTTTCAAAACCGAAATGTATGTAACAAAGCGATAATATTAAATCTAAAAATAAAAAGTTGGTTCGTTTTGTTAACGATTCTTAACTACAAAAAGAAAAAAAAAACTGTATGTTTTACACCTCGCAATAGTCCATGATATTGTTATTTTTATTAACGTCTTTGTCCATACGAAATATGTATCTACTAATTACTTTTACGTTTTTGAGCATTTCTGATAATTATGAATAAAGTAATCAATAGATCATATTATCTTATAATTACTTGTTATATATATCTTCGACCGTATTTTGCTGTATATAACATTAAACTACTATAAAATACCTAATGAAAATTTTACATTTTCATCTTTTTAGTTAGAGCATAAAATCACAGATCTTTATAGAACAAGAATTTTTATAGACAATTAAGTATTGCTCGTCTGTCGAATTTGAAATGTGACCAGGCTTTGGCACGAAATTGTGGAGATATGTCTGGCGTTTGAATTTGTGCAGGTGCAGGAATATTCGCACGATCCCCTCCGTTGAACGGAGAGGGAACAGCCTTCGGGGCTAGCTTCGGTGAGTCATAGCTGTTTACTAATTTACGGGCTGCCTCGCCGAATAACAGTGATTTTATGTTGCCATCCGGTGGTTTTACCTGCGTGTTGTGATATTCCTGCGAGACTATCTTTTCACCTGCAGACAGTAAACTCAGATTAGATTCCATATCCATACATACAAAGAGACGAAAGCCTTGTTTATACCAAAAGAAGAGAGCAATGAAAAATTACCTGGCTTATCGGCTCTGAAAGTCTGAGTCTTGGGATGACCACTAGTGTTGTAAAATTTGTCACCACGTTTTCCAGGGTTTGATACAGGCCGAGCTGCTGCATCTCCATAAAACTCAACAGTTTGTGGACTTGCAAACGCATCTCTTTGCAGCAATTGATTCCGAGCTTGAGGACTGTCGATTAGCTGCTTAGCTAACATTGCAGGAGAATGATCCTCACCGGGTTCACCAAACAAATTACGTTTGAACGCACCCTTTAATGGTGTACTTTTAGATTCATTTACACTGCGGCGTAAACGACCAGGTGAAGTATTTGCCTGATGTGGATTCTGGAAATCGCAAATACCATCCTTAAGAGTAAAAACGGAGAATATAGCAAATAAACGAGTGGCTTGCAAAACACTGCAAACTTAAATATCAAGATTCCAATGAGGCCTATCGCGACATTAGAGAATCCGATTAAAGTATGAGGGTGATTTTGTGATGGCCTAAAAATCTTTTAAGCCATGAAGAAGCAACAGTATAATCATTTTTTTTTTTCATTTTAATTTTGATAGTTGATTATTGCTTGCTAATATTCTGAAGAGTAATTTAAGATTATGTATTTTTTAAAGGCCTTTATCTCAATTTGTCTATGATTTTCAATAAAATTAAATCTCAAATGATAATAAATTAGCAAGATTCAGAAGAAAATCAGAAGAAAATCAAATTCGTTTTAACAAATTACAAATGTTCAGCAAAAGTTTTAACTAACTTTAGGACATTCTCTAAACATCTAGACTGTTAGATAATATAAATATGTTGGAATTGGAGCAGGGAATTTTTGAATCGAGGTTCCAAAAATCAAAATCACCTGTGCAGATTGAGATACCATCTGCTGCTGGCGTTTACTTTTAGAAACAGACTCTACATCGCCAAGAGATTTGTGTCTGTGTCTTCTGGTGGCGGTCATTCCTTTTTCACGTTGTTGTTTTTCAATGACCCAGCGTTTCATGCGTCTGAAAATAGGAGGAAGAAATGATAAAATAGATATACGTATTTGACAAAAATTTTTTATCATTAAATCCAAGAAGAATACTTACTTAACAAATGGTACGACCATAAAGAAGGCATTTGGACCTACGCCCATCTTTACTTTTGGCGTCATATCCTTTTTGTTATTGGGCAAATCGGCGAGAACGAACCACTCGACATTCTTTATTTCTTTTCTAGTTTTTGGTTGAAATTTAGTGTCTTTTTGTACCCCTGATATTATGTACAGTCTTACTAATTGGTCGTTTATTGTCGACTCAATGTACTCGTTTTTGTCTATAAGATTTGATATATCAAATCCAGTTTCTTCTAGAACCTCCCTAACAGCGCAATGGGAAGGATCTTCATCCTCGTTTACTTTCCCTTTTGGAAAACCCCAGCTACTTTTTGCCCAGTAGCTTTGAACTAGTAAAACTTTACTCAGATCTTCATTTAATACAATTGCACCAAAAGTTGGTACGCTTTGTTTGTAATCTCTCCATTGATCGATAACTGACTCAATGTGAGCGACGTGCGGTTTTAAGAAAGGAATATGCTGAAAAATATGCGTTGCAAATTCCTTCATGTTACATTGCTTCAATTTTGGGTTCTCTTCTGTGCAATAAAAGTCTAGATAAAACCAGTGCGCTAATTCTATTTGAAAACATATTCGGACTAAGTCTTTTCTCTCTTCTTCTGGCACGTTGATTATAAAACGACTAGAAAATCAAAAATTAGTTTCATTCAGTCTGAAAATTCGTTTAAAAAATTGAAAAAAAGAGGTGGGAGTAAAATATCAACAAGGATGCTGGGGACGAAGTGGAGCTGGGAAATGCTGATATTAAAAATGACTTTTGAAGAAATAAATGACTACAAAAATAATTCGAAAAGTTGAATGGCTCCGAATGTTTTTTTAGACTGCATTTTGACAGTGATGTATTCAGAGATGGATTTTTGTTGTAATTGAGAGTTGTTTTCATCTTTGTCTCAATTGTGTACTGCATATTAAATTGTAGAAAAGAAAAAAACGGAAAATAAAATAGAATTTACTAACCTACTGAGGTCGTCAAGAATATCGAGAGGAATAGAGTGTTCTGCCATGTTGGTCTTTCGTTTGTAGTATCTGACCTCCGATTCAATCAATTCTTACGTATTTTTGAAAATATCTTTCCCAAATATGTGGAACAATTAATATTCGTTGTTTATTATGACGAGATACATTTCCCTTCAACCTTGCACCACGAAATATCTGTGCTACATAGTGGGTTCGGAACGGAGCTGCGTCAACCGATTCAGCCAATCACAGCTCTTCCGCAGAGAGGCAGCAGCAAGATTTTCAATCATGAGCGGCCGCCATGGTGCTGTGCGCACGTGGGTTTGTGTGTATAGCGTTTCTCTCGCACCTGCGCTTTCACTGAAATTTTAAAATCTATTTTTCATTCGATAAGATAACAGTATTCAATTTAAACTATATAAATTATCTCGTTTGATTTAAATTGGAAAGATTCGAATTCACGGATGTTTTCACATATCTCGTTAATGTATGTGGTACTATTGTTCTCCAAAAAAAAATAGCGCATCACGAAGCCTAACGAAGATCAATCCTTATTGTTTATTTCGATTTTGACTCAGGTACAGGAAAATAATTAGATAAAACAAATACAACAGTTATTGTCGAACAGTAAACCTCGAGCAGACCAGCTGATCATTAATTGTTTTTACTCTTCTTCCTAAATTGTATAACCGTATGTCTAATTTTGTATTTTTTAACATTGTAATTTGGCAGTTCTCAATGGAACCACCTGTGGAATTTGCTTTTCCATTTCCCGCATACCAAATTCAGAAGGATTTTATGAAAGAGTTATACCTATGCCTTGAGAATGGAAATTTAGGAATTTTCGAGAGTCCTACAGGGACAGGAAAGTCTTTATCAATAATATGCGGAGCTGTTAAATGGCTGCTTGACCACGAGGAGAACAAGAAAAAGGATTTGGAAGAAAAAATATTGAATTTGAATACAAAATTACATGAGATTGATGAAAAGCCTAGTACAGATTGGTTCAGCGTACAAACAGATCAACTGAAAATTAAAAATGAAAAACTAAAATTTCAGAATCAATTGGATCTCATAATAAAAAATGAAGAAAAAATGTCCAAGATGAAAGAAAAGATTGTTAATGATATGAAAAAAGTAAACTACAAATCAAAACCTCAGAATTTAACTCTTAAAGATTTGAATTTAGATAATGAGAATGATGAGAATGATCCTTACGATGATAATTTAATTTTGGATGAATTTTCTGATCGCTCAGATGAATCGGAGGAAGAAAATGACCGATACGAGAACACAAAGATATATTTTTGCTCCAGAACTCACACCCAATTGTCTCAATTCATTGGGGAATTAAAACGCAGTCCGTATTCTGATTCTGTTCGTTTAGTACCTCTAGCTTCTAGGATGAGCTATTGCCTAAATAAAAGTGTGAGGCGTTTGAAACACCTCAGTCTTGTGAACGAAAGGTGTTTGCAATTACAACGTAAAAAGACAACAGCTAAGAAAGAGAAGAGTATTAAAAAGTCCAAAGTAACGACTAGCTGCCCTTTTTTGCCCGGCAATCAAGAAGCGTTGAAGACACAGATTTTGGGAGGTATCAAAGATGTTGAAGATATTTATAATATAGCACAAGAGCTAAATACTTGCGCTTACTATTCGTCTAGAAATACGATAGAAGATGGGCAAGTTATAGTTGTGCCGTACAATTCAATATTGCATAAAAGCACACGTTCAAGCTTGGGCATCAATCTAAAAGGAAATATACTGATAATAGATGAAGCACATAATTTATTAGATGCTATAGAAAGAATGCATAGTGCAGAGATTAATGGGAGAAGTCTTTTGCATTCTTTTAATCAATTAACTCAATATCAGAATAGGTAAAGACCAGTTTCCTACTCTTCACTCTATTCTGCATGTAAATTAGCTTATAATTTAGAGAGATAACGCGAAAGTGTAGACTACTGATTGCAGAAGTCTAGACTATTACTTCTCATTCAATAGAAAAAACTTACAAACTCAGGTTTACTTTTTTTTTACAGATTTGAATCGCGATTTTCCGCCAAGAATTTGTTGTTTGTAAATCAATTGGGTTTCTGTCTGAAGAAACTGATCAAGTTTTTGGGTGGGACGAGTAAGTCTGATCCTGAAGATGAAGTCGTTGAAAAATCGTCAAGATTGTATACTTTAGAAGAGTTTGAAATGGCCGCTGAAATAGACACAATAAATTTATTCAAACTGATAGATTTTGTTAAGAATTCAAAACTGACTTTCAAACTACAAAATTATATGGATAAAGCTGGGAACACTGTAATTATTCATCAAACCAAAACAAAAAAATCTGGAGTAACTAATTTTCTACAGAGTCTTCAAGGAAGACAATCCGAAGTTGAGAAAGATCTTTCACATGAAAATAGAAGGACAGAGCAGAGCCAATCCAGCTCCCTTATGAGTGTAATGAATTTTCTCGAATGTTTGAAGAACAACTGTTCCGATGGACGAGTTTTTTTGCTTCCTGCATCTACAATTGGTCAAGCTGCTTTCAAGTTCGTTCTCCTTAATCCAGCAGCACATTTCACAGACATTGGTTTGTCTCGAAATTAGTTCTATCTTGAATCTAAAAAATTGTGATTCTATAATTATAACAGAATTCTTCGTCCAAGAAAGTTTAGCAAAGAAGGCAATTGGGCAATTAAATTGACGAGACTATATGATTTATAAACAGTTACAGATGCAAGGGCAGTTGTCTTAGCTGGTGGTACGATGGAGCCTATATCTGAATTTACAGATCAATTATTTGCAAGCGCAGGAGCTGATCCTCAAAGAATTCAAACATATTCTTGCGGGCATGTAGTTCCTAAGGAGAATATTTTGGCAAGTGTTTTAACTCGGGGGCCAAGCGGAACTGATTTAGAATTTAATTACCAGAATCGAGAAAATGGTAAATTGGTAAGATATAGGTATTTCACTCATTTGATTACAGGGTTTTAGATTTGTCACATATTACTGAATTCATTAACTTGAGGCTAAAATTCTAGCTTTAAAAACTATGTGCAGAAATAAATGATCATCTTTTTCGATTTATTTAGCTCGATGAGGTTGGCCGCATATTATCCAATCTTTGCAACATTGTCCCAGGTGGAATGGTCGTCTTTTTACCATCTTACAAATATGAAATTACAGTCAACAAGCATCTTGAAGCATCTGGAATTCTTAAAAAATTATCCTTGAAGAAGCGTATCTTTCGAGAGCCTAAACTTGCATCTGAAGTAAGCATTTGCCGATGAACTAGTTCGTTTAATTCAACTATAATTGCAGAACAGCAAACAGTCAATACGAAAACGAATAATTATTCTAAATTGAATTAGAAATTGACTCAGTCTTTGGTTTTTATCGTGTTAACATGTTTCATCGAATTCATAGATTCCCTGAAATGATCAATTATATTCTAGAAAATACAACAAACCATGGATCTTGAGTTATTTCATGATGAACATAAAATAGTATGTACTTAAGATACGATTATATGTTAAAACTTTACGTCCTAATCTTTATCACAGGTAGAAAAAACACTCGAAGAATATACTAAATCCATTAATACCCCGCAAAGTCCTCAGAATGGATCAATATTGTTCAGTGTAATTGGTACGTAATGGTTTATTTATCAAATAAATATATCTCAACGTATGTGAAGACTGATGAACAAATAATTTTCTCAAAAAAAATCGCTGAATGATTGTTTTTTTTTGTTATTATTTTTTGTTTTGTTACCATATTCGAATCTTTTTCAGGAGGAAAACTAAGCGAAGGACTCAACTTCTCTGATAATCTAGGACGTTGTATAGTCGTTATTGGCATGCCGTATCCAAACATAAAGTCACCTGAGCTGCAGGAAAAGATCAAGTTTTTAAACGAAAATACGGTACGTTGTTAAAAATGTAAAATATCAAATCGATGCATTAATCTTTTTCTACCTCGTGTTTGGACTATTAAATGACTACTTTAGAAAATAATCTTGACTGTAAGATTTTTCTGACCAAATTTATTTAGATTCAAATACATTTTCAATGTTGAAATGAAATTCTGATTACATATGTATGTACTTTGTTTCAGGCGCCGAATGCTGGGAATATATTCTATGAAAATCTATGCATGAAAGCAGTGAATCAATGCATTGGAAGAGCCATACGTCATATTAATGACTATGCAACTGTAGTCTTACTTGATAAACGTTATTCCAATAAATCAAATTCATTGCCTAAATGGATTCAAAATTCATTAGTCATCACAGATTCGTTTGGCACAATTATTCGCAGTATGGGAAAATTCTTTGCTGAGAAAAGGACCAGAAGTGATCCCAAATTGGGATGAAGGTACCTCTGCAGTAAGCGCATTGGATTTATGAATCCCCATTTGTTTTTTATTTAAATTTCGGATCGAAATTGTTTAACTGTAATTGAAATAGTCCGTTTCTTTAAAAATGGGATTGAACAATCCGGTTTCATTGATACTCATAACTTTATAAAGTTATTTATATGCATTTCTGTTCCGTTTTGTATGGATGTATTTTGATTTCGTAAAATATTTGATTCAATTCATGTATGCTTACACATAAGTCTAAATGTCTTTCTATAGTTTGTGAAACATAAGGTTTTTTCCTACTTTTTATGGATATCTGCTTCTAATTTCGTGAATAATGAATCGTTTCAATCATTGTTTATATGAAAAATAGTTAATTCCCAGATTTAAAAAAATCGGCATTTGTAACTCTTACTACAGCCACGTGAGGCGCCGATTCGAGCGGGCTGATTCAAGTTTTAAATTGTATAAAACTGGTTCTCCCACTAAAATTTCTTTGAGGAGATTATATTACCAAGCTTGAACAATCCGTATTCTAGACCTCTGAACAGATCCCAGCAGATCTCGTTACTCTGCAAACTTGCTCTTACGCAGATGCAAACAGTGTATAAAAAAAAAACTGAAACTCAATGCTTCTTTTGTTTTTTTTTTTTAACTAAATTTTCTAACTTAATGTGTTATTAATTGTCTGGAAAAATAATATTCAATCTACCAAGGCCATTCTGAAACGGAATTAAAGTAAAATCTCATTTATTGCAGTTTTCTTTTTAATTTCTACGATTTTGAAATATGTGTACAACGATTATTTGAACATTAAAGTTAATGGCACAAACAACAATACTAAGAGTGAATCTGTTGAGAAATGATTAATTAACTAATTGATATTTCAATTTGTTATAAAATATAGAATTTTCATAACTAATTAGAAATTGAAGATGAACGTAAGCAGTTCGTTGATAAATTGCCAAAATAAAGGTGAAAAGTATAGCTTAAGACCACGTATTGGTGATCGTACAAAATTAAAAAGTCAATTTGGTGAAGAGGGGTATGAGTTGGGCAGTAAAAACAATGCTTGTAAATATCAAAATACTAAAATAAACAATAAAGATAATTTCAAACAAAAACCAGCATCGTTGAGTAAGTACAGGAGAAAAACAGCAAATGCTAGAGAACGTTCAAGAATGCGTGAAATAAATTGCGCATTTGAAACATTAAGGAAGGCCGTACCGTCTTACATGCCTCAATTAGTTTTTCCAGTAAGTGCAGCTTCTTATAAAATTTGTTTTAACACATTGGAAAATTACGGGGTTTTTAATGGCTATCATATCCTTAAGCAGAGATGCACAATTTTTATGCGCACTTTACTCAATATCACCTAATAATACATACCTCTAAAGAATCTCATCAATTGTTTACATTGATCTAGATTCTCTTCAATATCTGTTATGAGACATGGAATTCGGAAAGCGGACCTTAATTGTCTCGGATTACAGTAAACTGAGTTTAGAGACAAACGTTCATGAATGTTATATTTCATAAGTTAAGAAAACTAATAATCTGAAACAATTCTCAACACTCTATCACGCGTTAATTTTTGCTGTACATATTCTGAATACAGTAAACAGTACATTGAAAAATAACTTTTTTTTTAAATTTACTAATATGTTATTTTGACTATGTGACTTCATTCTCGTCGAAATTAGATACCCATTGAAATCCCTTTTTTCGTTGAGCAATTTTTACGTCCTTGAATTACTAGAAATATTTCTAAAGACAATTTTGAATGATTTTCGGCTGGTTGAATAATTATCATCATTTTTTTTTTTAGGGAGATGGAACCAACGAAAAGTTGACAAAAATAACTACCTTACGTCTTGCTATGAAGTACATAACAGGTCTGACCGAATTGTTGCACAAAAATGATAGAGCCTATGTTACTGACGATTGTACCGAACTTATGGAGTGCCATCCGATAATTTTTCGAGAAACTGATACGTGCACACTTACAGCATTAAACACCTCAACTTATGATCTTCTCAATTCACCTAACTACATCAATGTGAGACAATATTTTATTCAATACAATTCATAAAATTTATATTTATTATTCATTTTTTTTCTTCAATTAATAACATTCATCGAATATTTATTTTAATCAAACTATGAGACCCTGATTTCTCGTTCAAATTTAAACTCTTGCAACTCCAGTTGAACGATATGAGATTTACTAATAAGTTTGAAATTTTTTATGGGTCAAAATTAAACTCATGTCAATCAATTTAATAATTTACAGGATGGTGGTAGCGATGGAGAAAGCTTACATTCAGGAGCAACATTAGACAACATAATCGAAAGTTCTATAGAAACTTTAGTACCTGCAGACGTGAATTTCGATTTTTCAGATAACTTTTTTAACCCTGAGCTCAGTTAGCATTACTTAAAATGTGTTATCATTTTCGATAATATTGAATTCTATAGGTATAATTTAGAGTACGAATTTTTTTTTCTACTAGTAGAATATAGCATGATACATAAAATGTATATTACAAACAAGAAAACTACACGTGCTTGATGAGTAATTAAACGAAAATTTACAACAGTTAAAAAAGAGGCAATTATTTATACTAATTGAACTGTTGGAATGGATCAAATCTAATGATATAACTTGGTGTAATAATATTGGTATGTATTTGTCCCACTACATAAGTGAAAATAAATGTTAATAATCGATGAAAAACGCCGAGTATGACCTTCATTCAATATCTTACACCATTACCTTAATAAGGAGTGTCTTATAGGCATGTAAATGTATACCTATGCATTTATCTATATACCTTTATATTATACATATGTTCGTGTGCGGAGAGCTGCCACACCAAAACGCCCACGTAAACCAGTTTTACCTCTGCACTTTTTACTTATCAATGCTGAACACAGTGAAGAAAATCATATATTATAATACCTGGATATTTTTTATATCATTAAACACAACTTTAAAAACTCTAGACTAGTACATACATTATACAGATAGACTTAAAAATTACGACCGTATTTTGCATATGAATGTTTACTTGTATTGCAAGACCAGGTATAACATTTTATGAGTAATCTACAATGAATCTAGAGGGTGAAACAATAAAAATATAATTGATCAATTCAAATTTTATTATCATCATTTTTACTGCTATTATAATAACTGACGTACGAAAAATCATATAAATAAAACAATACTTTTGATGTGTAACTATCTTAACAAACTATTGTAAAAGAGTTAACTATATGTATGTGTACATGTGTATTCTTTCTACTTAGCGCTAATTTATT
Organism: Macrophya alboannulata; assembly: GCA_949628255.1. NCBI lineage: Eukaryota > Metazoa > Arthropoda > Insecta > Hymenoptera > Tenthredinidae > Macrophya > Macrophya alboannulata. The sequence goes on from OX451209.1 coordinate 15,961,915, forward strand.
TGCTCAACTATTCATGCGAACGTTTTTTGAAACAGCAGCAAACTAGTATAATTAATTGTGAAAGTTTTTGTAATCTAGCAATTAGACCGATTATCATTCTTTATTCTAGTAAAAAAAAAAAAATGAAAAAAAATCTGTTGTATAGGATACACAATATAGTATAAGTACCGGAGTGAATGGATACAGCTATATAGGTTTTGCTCAGTCTACGACCATAAAAGGCATGTAGGACGCAGTTCTGTATCGCGGATACTCTCCAACTCACTATGGATTTTAATTACATAAGAGCTATTTGTACAATCGGTTACAGTGAATCACCAGATCAATGCGACTGTAATGTATGGAAGTTATAACTACTTCGTGTTAATGCTCTCAGTTTTTTTTTGTTTTTTTTTTTTGAAAATCAATTGGTACCGTCTATATTTACAGAAAGCAAAACGAGAAACAGTTTGAAACATTGGCATAGAAATATATTATAAATATACAGGGGAAATTGTGTTTATTGTAAAATTCATACGATGGTATCCGAAACTGTAATAATTAAATATCTTTAATTCGTCTATTGCAGAGTTTGGAGGACACAAATTTGAAGCAGGATACTTTCAAATCTATCGGTTTTATTGAAATTAGAATCGTGTGTAAGTATACATGATTGTTATATTTTGTTGTTTTAATAATTTTATCATAGAACAATTGAATTATGCGTGCTAATATACCTGCAAAGTAAAAGTAGTAATACTGTAAAGTGCCGGGTAAATGTGGTTCTCGTATACTCGAATACAGCCTGCGGCGTGCCGTAACACAATTTTTAATCGTTGCCTTTTATGGGTAGAGACCAATTTGGCTGAACCGCTTTCTATCTTTGAACGTAACCATTTTTGGCTAATATAAATACTACAAATACAATCTTTAAGATGATAAATCGCAATCCTGAAGCGTATAATCGATTTCTACAATACTAGGAAGAAAAAAATTGTTTAGTTCGTTCATTATCGTAGTTGTAGAATCTATTTTTTAAATTTAAAAAAAAATTACGATTTTCGACGAATTTCATTAAATAATCGATTGTAAAGTCGATTCAAATTACATACCTATTCAATACCATCGTCCATAGGTTATATTCAAGACGAGGTATCTGGTAATAATTTTGTAAGTTATATTTCGCACAGGCAGAGCGCGCCAGTTTTGAATATAGCGTATTAAAAGTTGAGAAATCTGATTGGTTAGTAACGAAGCATGTGCACAAGGTAGAAAATCTGAGAATAAATTGTAAACTTGCCATGACTTGAACCATCTCATCACCATAGGTATAGTACTGTATTTTCATTTTTTACTTCTTGTGATTATAAAGTGGCCGAAACTTGTTACTAATTTATTGCGTAGTGTAAGTAGTACGGAATGTCTTGTTTACTTTCAATGTGATTCAAAGCATATCTACTATACGATGCCGCCTCTTTAATCTATATCCAGTATAGTATAATTTTTTTTATCACAATCACTGAGATGTGTCCTACTCGTTTAATAAGAAAAACACGATTGTGCTTTAGTGACGGGCTATAATATGTATATATTTACTTTCTCATCTTTGTAAATCATATGTGCATATATTTACGAAAGGTCATTTAAAGTTTTCATGGACATAAATATATCGTTAATGAAACTTTCCTGCTTAAACATCGACACATCTTTTGTCAAAATATTCAATATTTATCTTCATCGTCATAACCTTAGAATCAATCATTCTGTCATATTAACATCATAGGTAAGTTTCTCTTTATATTCACGAAATATATTTTGAATTTTAAGGGTATTACTACAAGATAAATATATCTGTACTCACGCATTTGCAAATTGATTCATTATACGTATACATATATTTTTCTCCATCATCTCTTGATTTTGACATCAAAACACGAGCCATGCGATTCATCCCAATGAAAAAAAAAAAAAAATAAAAAAAAAAAAATCATGTAACATTATAATCTAAACATCATAAACTAAATCTAATCCAATTGTAATAAATTATTCAAAAAAATACCTTGATGAGCAGCTAACTAAATAAAACTACACTAACAAATATTTCTCACTTTTTTCTTGATATTCAAAACTACTTGACTTTGTCTCTTTAAGGATTGTTTAATCTCAGTAATAATTAGCTTTTCATTTCTGTGCAGAAACAAAAATTGGGTTTGTCGCCCAAGATGAGCTCGCATCATCACTTAAGTCCTTCGTCGGGCGAGATAGAGCACATCAATTTCTTGTCAGAAGATATAGGTGCTTTGTACTTATCCGACGATTATTCAGATGTAACATTGGTTGTTGCTGGTCAACGGTTTAACGGTCACAAAGTGATCTTGGCTGCTCGTAGTCAATATTTCCGAGCGCTTTTGTACGGAGGTTTAAGGGAATCGAATCAACAAGAAATTGAACTCAAAGGAACTACATTACCAGCTTTTAAAGGACTACTTAAATACATTTACACCGGTCACATGTCTCTTGCTAATCAACGTGAAGAGGTAAGATAGATTGATCAGAATATGATCTATTGTTATACTTTTTCTACACTCTTTTGCCCTCACATATATTGGATTTAATAACTTTAATCAAATATGTTGTACAGGTAATTTTGGATATACTTGGTCTGGCTCATCAGTACGGATTCTTAGACTTGGAAACTGCGGTTTCTGATTATTTGAGAGAAATTCTTAACATTAAAAACGTTTGCCTTATATTCGATGCAGCTCGTTTATATCAGCTTGAATTCTTAACAAAGGTATGGATTCCAGTTGGTATAACAAGATTAGAATATTTTCTGATAATCATTCACTTCAACCAGATAATGAATATTATTATCTAAATGACGTTAGGAATTCATTTTCATATATTTATTCTGTTACCCATAATAGTGTTTTTTTTTGCTCTAGGTGTGTCATGAATACATGGACAAACATGCTCTTGAGGTGATACAACACGAGAGTTTTTTACAGCTAAGCCCTAGCGCTTTAAACGAGCTAATAGCACGAAATTCATTTTACGCCCCGGAAATTGATGTGTTCTTAGCTGTACAGGCCTGGGTGAAGGCTAACCCTGAAGTCGAAGCTAAGGACGTTGTAGGCAAGAGAATTAAATATCATGCATCTAGTGTAGATATTGTTGAACATTAAAAAAACCAGAGTGATAAACTGGAAAGAGAAAGCTTTTTGTGGATTCAAAAACCATTTGGATCAATTCTTTTATTCATTTTCATTTTTGTCGCATATTAGTAAAATTTATTTAACAAGTTTAAAATCATATCAAATCAAAATTCAAAGTTTTTTTTGCAGTCAACTTGAATTGATACATATAATTGTATTTTAGGTCAGGTCAGACTAGGATTGGTTGACATAAAAGATTTATTGAACGTTGTTCGACCAACCGGTTTGGTCTCTTCAGAAGCTATTTTAGATGCAATTACAGTAAGAACACAAACAGAGGACTCACAATTAAACTATCGTGGGCGTCTTTTACTTGATGAGAATGTAGCCCATCCTAGACTCGGGGCTCAAGTTTTACAAGGTGAAATGCGAAGTTTTTTACTCGACGGAGACACACATAACTACGACATGGAACGAGGGTATGCCTATTATTATTTTAAAAATTGTAAGCATTCCATAAAATGAATATTGTTCATAAAACTAAATTTGAACAAATTAATTTCGTAAAATAAAGTCATTAGTAATAATTTCAAAAAGTAGATATAATTTTATAAAACTTTCTGTTTCATTTATAGATACACTCGCCATGCCATAACTGATTCTTCTCAAGGACATGGGATTCTAATCAAACTAGGAACACAGTGTATTATAAATCATGTGAAGATGCTCTTATGGGATCGGGATCTTCGATCATATTCTTATTATTTGGAGGTGAATGTTATCCTAAATGGGAACAAAGTTCTTTCCTTAAATTGATAAACAGTATTTCTCAATTTGAACGATTTTTTAAGTAAATTATCGCAGCATTGATTGATTCAGCGAGAAAAAACAAATAAAAACAATAAATTTCTTTTGGGATTGTAATAGGGAATGTACATCATGGTAATCATATTGTAAAAAAGTTTATGCAGTGGAGAGAAATGAATGTTTTTTTTTTGTATCAGGTATCAATGGATCAGAAAGATTGGGTCAGAGTTGTTGATCACACAGAATACTTTTGCCGTAGTTGGCAGTACCTGTATTTTGATGCAAGAGTTGTCTCCTATATTCGTATCATCGGTACCAACAACACTGTAAATAAGGTATATGATAACATGTTATAATATTTAAGCAATATCTGTATTACATTTAAATACAAGAAAAATCTTAATCGTTGGCTTTGAGAGTTGTGTGCAAAATACATTTGCAGCATAGACAAAATTAATTCACCTTAAAGATGAAAGTATTTGAACATACATCGGTTCAAGAACAATTTTAGAAATAGGTTCACCAGCAAACATAGAGAAATCATTAATCCTTCTTTCTATCTTTATTGAAAGGTGTTTCACGTGGTAAGCTTTGAGGCTTACTTTACTCACCAGCCAATCAAGTTATGTAAAGGGTTTGTTGTGCCAATGCGGAATGTTGCTACAATGGAGAGAAGTGCGAGCGTAACAGAAGGTGTGAGCAGGTCAGGAACCATAATATGCACGTTTTAATATATATAAAAAACTTATTAAAAATCACTTCGAAAAAACTTATCTAATTGAATTGAGATTTTTATCATACAAAGATCAAAATTTATCCATGCTAACTTAATTTCATTAAACTGCTTCGATGCAGATCTCGTAATGCTCTTTTGAACGGAGATACTTCTAACTATGATTGGGACAGCGGATATACATGTCACCAGCTTGGATCTGGTGCAATTTTAGTACAACTTGGACAGCCTTATATGATTGACTCTATGCGGTAGGGATTGTTTGTTTTACTGTGAACTTGTACTATAGTTGAATGATTAAAATTTTATTTTAAAAAACAAACTAAAACAGTGTGATTCATTTAGATTGTTGCTCTGGGACTGTGATGAGCGTTCATATTCGTACTATATTGAAGTTTCTGGTAATTCATGGGACTGGGAGCTTGTTGCAGACAAAACAAAGGAGGCCTGTCGATCGTGGCAAACACTTCGCTTCCAGCCACCAAGGCCAGTTGTTTTCATCCGTATTGTTGGAACGCACAATACCGCAAACGAAGTAAGTGATAAATAAGATGAAAATCTTGAGCTGTATTATTGATTTTTTTTTTTGTTCTAAATCTAGAAATTATGGATGTATGTATACATACAAATATTTGATAAACAACTTCCTTAATTAATAAAAAACGTATTTATTATTCTGTATCACATAGGTATTCCATTGTGTACATTTTGAATGCCCGGCACAAACGGATGATGAAAAAAATATGAAGTCACCTTCTAGAAGAGGGAAAAAATCGTCGGTAAATATTCTTAATCCTTCGTTACCACCGCCCACGGAAACTGCGACTGAAGCTGTTAATATTGATAATGATGACAATTCGACGGATGAGTCAGCGGTAGCGATTATGCTAGAAAATAATCATGACTAGTCTAATGATGTGTCGTCCATTAAGATTGTTGCTTAATAATTGTATCTGAAGGAGGATCGTATGATTCGTCTTAGTCGTTTTGAAAATGGTTTTGCAATCTCGGTAGTTTGAATTTTATCTAAATTATTTGTCCAGCGAATAGATATGTGTGTATAAAAAAGGGTATTATGCTATGCAGCATTTCACGTAACGCAACTATAATGGTTTTTTTGTTTTGTTTTTTTTTTTTCTTGTAAACTTCGATGAAAGTAATTTAATAATATTTATTATTACCGATTATGATATTATCTGAAGAAGAAAAACAATCTTAACCGTCTTAAATGGCGGTTTAATGTGTCATAATATTTGCTGCACAATATAAGGTTTTTCAATCATTTATATACTTTATACATAGGTATATACCTATTTGAATGTTCAAATTTGTTACAGACAATTTTTATTCACAGTAGTATACTATGACTTCATTAGTATACATACATATAATTGAAACAATTGAGTTTATAATGAGTAGTAATGATGATTATGTCATGTTATTATAGCGAAACTAATCTGATCGTGCGTGTAGGTACACTAATATAATCACGGTCTTTGACTTGGCGAGAGTTGCTATTTTTTTAAATAATATAATAATTGAAATTTCTTATTCCATTGTGCTAAAACACTGAATAATATATTTAAACTGTATACCTATATTTTTAAATATAAATGTTTATAATAAGCGGTATTACTTGAGCGTAGAGCATATTGTACCTTTCTAGACGTAATTATTTTTGTTATCTTGAAATATCTAGCTTAAAACTGTGGCAAATGAGTGCTGGTTAATACTAATGTGTTATTTTGAGGGATATTCTAGCTGCTACATTTTATTTATTGTGTGAAATCATATTATTTACGTTATTTACATGGGAAAGAAAAACTCCATGTATCTTTATCATACCATCTCGTTGTACATAATTTGTAAATTCTACTTTTTATCATATATACTGATAGACTAAAATCACGCATACAAACGTACCTTGATAGCACTCGTGCTCTCTATCTCCAAACATATGAGGTATCTTTAAACAGACGCTGGGTATTGTTATTTTTTTCTAATAGTTAACAGATTGTAGGCAGATCTCGTAGACCTTTAATTCAGACTGTTGAATCCTACCTTCTCGTGCATCATAACGTCATAAACTATCCGTTTTTTATGCTTCATTATTTTTGTTTTAATTTTCTTTATATTTAAATGAAGGTATGGTGATTTTTATTTTTCTAGTCTTCTCTATCAAGAATATGTTATGATAATCATAAAAAAAATTGGGAATACTGGTGTAGAATATTGTCAAATAAATCATTTTCCAATATCAATGTTTATTTTGCTTTTCCATTTACAAATTTACAATATACCTACTGATTCGCCATACTATTTTTCTATATTAAATGTAATTGTATAAAACGTACAATAATTTTAGTAACAATCCCACGAAGACTAGCTATCCAAAATTGAATCCAGCCATTTCTCTAGATCAATCGATTTCACAGGTACAGACGAGCCCTGATTCTTTTCCTCTGTAAAAAAAGAATCATTTAATAATTCAACAAGTTTTATAAATATAATACAACTCAAACAATTAATTTGTCAATGGTGAATGATTGATTTCAAGTCTGATCAGACTCACTAAAAAGAAAATTTTCAAATCACCTTCTGTATGGGTCGAATAAACAGTTGGAGCAATTCTGGCCTGATCGATCTTAACAGGTTCTTTTAACGATAGTAAAAAGTCTAAATCTTCTTCCACTGTTTCGCTTGGAATTGTAAGGGGCATTTCATTTGATATTTGGGCTTGAATTTTACTGACCATATCTTGATTTGGGGCAAGAATTTCTTTTAAACTAGAATCTTGTGGTGTTTCAGAAACGTTTCCAGTTTTGATATTTGATCTAGACTTTTCTGCTAGATTATGAAATCTTGTGAGCTGATCAACCTGTACAAATATAAAAAATTTTATCAGTTTTAAATGACGTGCAAATAAATTGCGTTCAAATTAGGATAAAAGCACATACTGTAAAGTACTTGTCTGCAACGTCGACGTATTTTGTGAATGGTATACAGTCTATATGTCGGGCAAGTTTTTTGACATTCAGCGAAAACAAATCTGAATACTTAGTGACTTCGATAGCCCAATTTTTCTCTGACTTGAAAATGAAATGACCGCCTTGAGATATGGGTACATTTAATAAAGCCTGAAAATCTTTTCCAGGAGTTTCTGTATCAGGTATTTCCTCATATTTTCCCCAATTCGATAGGATTTTTCGACGTGAGTGAGGATTTCTGCCAACATTTGTCTCAGATGGTTCGGACTGCGTCTCTCGTTTTAAATGCGCAAACTGAGTTTTGTCTGAATTCACGTAGTCGTAATCTTCTGGAGTTAATTTTTTAATACCAGTAGTGGAGGCAGCAGTTTCATTTAGCGTATTTTTAACAATCGTAGGTACTTTTGGATTCTCATCTTTTTGTTTTACGGGTTTGTTGCTTCCTTTTCTATTCCTAAATTGAGTTACATGGTATGGTAATATGGTATACATAAAATCTAACGAGTAAATAATCTCATTTTTCGAATAGGTTAATGTAATTGTTTCAAGTTTTTGAAATCATCATAATACCATATAATTATAACAACGCAGTACCTTGGCTTTCGCTGTTCCATTTGATAATAATAATAATAATTCTATGTAGATCAAGCCTAAAATTGACGAATATGATCAAAGCATGTTCTATACAATCTTTCTTCTTTTTTAACTTATTTCTTCACTTTTTGACAGTTGTTTGCGACCAAATGGTATTGCCATCTGGAGGACCAAAGCATAAACTACTTTTGCTGAAAACCTATACACCCTCAGCGGCTCGGAATTAATTATTTGTCTTTGCAATCGTTTGTCGGTCGTTTGTTGGTGAATGATGGACTAATCCGGATGTTTGACGGTAATCCGTTTTAGAAAACAATTTTTTTGAATCAGCCTAGGGAATTATTTTAGTAAGCCCCCCGATCGTATTACTTTTAATCCACTATGACGTTAATCGATGTAGAATCGTTTGTTGGAGATTGATAGATATTGAACAAGCAGTATGCGAATTTTCAAACTTATTTTATTTTATTTTATTATTTTCTTTTATAAATATTATATTATTTTTGTCTGGCAATTGGACCACTGACGTGATAATGTAGTTTAATTATAAGAACTTGTGTAGTAGTAAGAAAACAAAGATATATACTTGATAATTTGCAATGCGTATAGGTATGCGTATTTACTTATTAGAAATAACTACATTTTGTATGACTGCATACATTGACAATAAGATATATTGTATCTATGCTGCAGTAATAAATTCCCAGATATATCTATAATTAATTACTTCGTTATTTTCCACTCTCCCCTTCCTGTCACCCTTTATTTCAGGTATTGAACGAGGTAAATGAATTATAATAATCTAATGATATGGTTGCATCCAATAAGGTGCCCAATTTTTCCCGCCAAAAATTTCAGGACACCTCCTCGGGTCAGATGTTCTCCTGGTCCCAGGAGCAATTTTTCGATTCGAAATTTCAGAAATTTATTATTTCGTAAGCGAATGAAACATGCACAGAGAGAGAGCGAGAGACACGTCTATACTAATGCATGCTTGCTTAGACATACACTCAGGGGGTTTTCCCGCCAAAAATTTCAGCACACCTCCTCGGGTCAGATGTTCTCCTGATACCAGGAGCAATTTTTCGACTTAAAATTTCAGAAATTCCTTATTTCGTAAGCGAATAAGACATGCAGAGAGAGAGAGAGAGAGTCACATCTATACGAATGCATGCTTGCTTAGACATACACTCAGGGGGTTTTCCCGCCAAAAATTTCAGCACACCTCCTCGGGTCAGATGTTCTCCTGATACCAGGAGCAATTTTTCGACTTAAAATTTCAGAAATTCCTTATTTCGTAAGCGAATAAGACATGCAGAGAGAGAGAGAGAGAGTCACATCTATACGAATGCATGCTTGCTTAGACATACACTCAGGGGGTTTTCCCGCCAAAAATTTCAGCACACCTCCTCGGGTCAGATGTTCTCCTGATACCAGGAGCAATTTTTCGACTTAAAATTTCAGAAATTCCTTATTTCGTAAGCGAATAAGACATGCAGAGAGAGAGAGAGAGAGTCACATCTATACGAATGCATGCTTGCTTAGACATACACTCAGGGGGTTTTCCCGCCAAAAATTTCAGCACACCTCCTCGGGTCAGATGTTCTCCTGATACCAGGAGCAATTTTTCGACTTAAAATTTCAGAAATTCCTTATTTCGTAAGCGAATAAGACATGCAGAGAGAGAGAGAGAGAGTCACATCTATACGAATGCATGCTTGCTTAGACATACACTCAGGGGGTTTTCCCGCCAAAAATTTCAGCACACCTCCTCGGGTCAGATGTTCTCCTGATACCAGGAGCAATTTTTCGACTTAAAATTTCAGAAATTCCTTATTTCGTAAGCGAATAAGACATGCAGAGAGAGAGAGAGAGAGAGAGAGTGTCACATCTATACGAATGCATGCTTGCTTAGACATACACTCAGGGGGTTTTCCCGCCAAAAATTTCAGCACACCTCCTCGGGTCAGATGTTCTCCTGATACCAGGAGCATTTTTTCGACTTAAAATTTCAAACATTCTAAATATCGTAAGCGAATGAGACATGCAGAGAGAGAGAGAGAGAGAGAGAGTGATATCTATACGAATGCATGCTTGCTTAGACATACACTTAGGAGGTTTTCCCGCCAAAAATTTTAGCACACCTCCTCGGGTCAGATGTTCTCCTGATACCAGGAGCAATTTTTCGACTTACAATTTCTAGAATTCTACATTTCGTAAGCGAATGAGACATGCAGAGAGAGAGAGAGAGAGAGAGAGTCACATCTATACGAATGCATGCTTGCTCAGCATACACTCAGGGGGTTTTCCCGCCAAAAATTTCAGCACACCTCCTCGGGTCAGATGTTCTCCTGATACCAGGAGCATTTTTTCGACTCAAAATTTCAAACATTCTAAATATCGTAAGCGAATGAGACATGCAGAGAGAGAGAGAGAGAGAGAGAGAGAGAGAGAGAGAGAGAGAGAGAGAGAGAGAGAGAGAGAGAGAGAGAGAGAGAGTCACATCTATACGAATGCATGCTTGCTCAGCATACACTCAGGGGGTTTTCCCGCCAAAAATTTCAGCACACCTCCTCGGGTCAGATGTTCTCCTGATACCAAAAGCAATTATTCGACTTAAAATTTCAAAGGACTGGGCGAGCTAGAAAACGCAGTCGATTAGGACTGGGCGAGTTAGGAAAGTGCGGTCGATTAGGACTGGGAAAAATTTGCAAAAAGACAACTAATAATTATTTTCTCAAAAATGAATATGTACCCATTGCATTTGATCGAGTCTCTTTATTTGCTTTTTGAGATACAGGTCATCTTAATATATAAATTACAATTGTATTACATATACTTACTACTAATAATACACTACAATGCAACTATTTTAAAAATGTATATGAAATATCAGCATTGTATATGTACATACATACATAGGTATATGCACCCAAGGAAAAATCATTATTATATGAAAAATAATAAAATCAAAATCTACAAATTAATTATCCAAAATTATATAAGAATTATAGATGTGCAATAACAATGCCATTGAAACAATTCAAATTAATATTTTTCGTAATTTGTATTTTGTTTCAGGTTAGGATTAAGTGGCTGGACTGCGAAGAGATGCTGTGCATCTCTGCAGAATACAGTATTATATTGGACTGTTACTATGTAATCTGGTTTAAATAAATAAATAAATACATAAATAAATATCAGTTCGGAGAATCTCGTTAACAAAACCCCCGTCGCTCCCATGCGAACTTTTTGACGCCACGGGAGCCACTGAGTGCACTGACCCTGCTACAGCAAGTGCAGTTGACCAAGTTCAAGGTCACTGCTCTCCCCACCAACGGGAGTTGGAGTCTAAAATGGTATCGACATCTCGCGGTTGAAGGAACAAACCACTTTGGCCCGTAAAATCGGTATATGGCATGACTGCCGGTAAGAGTAGTACATAATCCAAAGTCTGCTTCATAGATGGAGCAGGGAGCACTAAGCAGAAGTCACAAATGTGTTGTGCTGCGTTATAATTCTCCGACGTCAGACGTGGTGTTGCACGCTGCAACGCTGATGAACGACTGGCAGCTAATATACTCTGGAACCTCGCTTCCCCTACTCTTGACTAACGTTTGCCTATAGAAATCTGAACGACGCTGATGCTCCAAAGTCTACTCCACAGATGGAGCACCGAGCAATTAACAGAACTCAAATCTCCGACGTCAGACGTGGTGTCGCACGCTGCAACGCTGATGAACGACTGGCAGCTAATATACTCTGGAACCTCGCTTCCCCTACTCTTGACTAACGTTTGCCTATAGAAATCTGAACGACGCTGATGCTCCAAAGTCTACTCCACAGATGGAGCACCGAGCAATTAACAGTACTCAAATCTCCGACGTCAGACGTGGTGTCGCACGCTGCAACGCTGATGAACGACTGGCAGCTAATATACTCTGGAACCCCGGTTTCCCCACTCTTGACTAACGTTTGCATATAGGAAACTGAACGGAGGGTCAGTGGCCCTCAAAGAGGCGTCAGAGTTTACATGAGGGTTAAGTTTACGAGATTCAATATGATTACTGCGAACTCACCCGGGTGAGTTTGGAAAGTTTTCCATTTCAGAAATTCCTTATATCGTAGGCGAATGAGACATGCAGTGAGACACATCTATACGCATGCATGCTTGCTTAGACATACACTCAGGGGGTTTTCCCGCCTAAAATTTCAGCACACCTCCTCGGGTCAGATATTCTTCTGATACCAGGAGCAATTTTCGACGGAAAATTAAAAAAAAATCGAATAACTTAAGCATACAGAGACCCGCATGGAGCCATACAGCTATACAACTGCATGCATGCTTGAGTTGTTTAGGATTTTTGAAATTCTGAGTCGAAAATTGCTCCTGGTATCAGGAGAACATCTGACCCGGGGAGGTGTGCTGAAATTTTTGATGGGAAAAATTAGGCACCTTATTGCATCCAACCATATCATTAGGCCCAGCTAATTTTTCGATTTAAAATTGCTGTAAATCGAAAAATTAAGCTGTGTCTTCTTATGATCATTATAATTCACTTACCACATTCAATACCTGAAATAAAAAGTGGCAGGAAGGGGAGAGTGGAAAATAACGAAGTCATTAATTATAGGTATGTCTGGGAATTTATTGCTGCAGCATCGATACAATATTTCTTATTGTCAATTGTACATACAAAATTTAGTTACTTCTGCTAAGTAAATACACATACCTATACGCATCGCAAATTATTGAGTATAGCTTTGTTTTCTTACTACTACACAAGTTCTTATAATATAAACTACATTGTGTCGCACAAAGATTTTTCTCTTGATTTTCGTCTGGAAGTCACGTCAGTGGTTCGATTGCCAGACAAAAATAACCCAAGTTTGAAAATTCACATACTGCTTGTTTAATATCCAAGCGACAACTTTTCTGCGTTTGTAATATTTCTAATGAGATGTCTGTCAAAGTCGTCATAGGGCTTTTGTGTTACCGCGTTGACTGGCGCTGACACTACGAAAGAAACAAGCCCAATATCAAAAAGAATATTTACCTGTGGACTTGGTATAAAGGGACAAGGCCAAGAACAAAATTCTGTAAACTACGGGTCACTGAACCACAAAAGCATTGTCCCTAATCCAAGAAAAATGGACAAGAATTAGGCTACCTCCGATGAAAGGATAAGCCTCGTATAAACAAGAAGATATCCAGATTGCGGTTTTTTTTATTTATTTTATTTTTTTGTGATTATTGGGAAAATATCCTATTTTTCTTTGTGAAAATGGTCCATCAAACACCAACAAACGATTCTACATCGATTAACGTCAAAATGGATCAGAAGTAATACGATCGGGGGGCCACCTAAAATAATTCCCTAGGGTAATTTAAAAAAATTGTTCTCCAATCATCGGATTACCGTCAAATGTCCAGATTAGTCCATCATTCACCAACAAACGACCGACAAACGATTGTAAAAAAAATTAATTCATTCCGAGCAGATGAGGGGCTAACTATGTGGAGGGACTTCTCCGTTGGGAAAGTACGGTTGAATGAGACGGAGAAAAGTTTCATCTGCGTATATTCACTTGTATGAATGTATGTATGTATGTATGTACTTGGACCAGTAAATATCTATAGGAAAACAACGATCGGCTCAAAGTAGCGATACCTAGTAAAGTAATAGTAACAATATTAATAATAATTATTAATCACAATGATACTAATGATAATAATAGTAACGAATGTGCACATCTATAGCAGTCGTTACCTCTTACTGCCGTGATACTGAAATTGCAAGATTTGAAATATAAGGATTTGCAGTGCTAGCGAAATCAATAAAGGGTCAATATTATACTTGTATCTTTGTTTCGATGGCAGTACAGTTCTTAAAAAGACACAGTACATTTGTCAAATATTTTCTATTGTATTTAATTAAAAAAATTGCTTTAATCACTGTACTGTGCATAAAAATGAATACGGCTAGCTTATTTAACTGCAATATTTAATAATCTATCAGTGTAGATATATAAATCATCAATTATACAGATTTTCGTGGTAGAATTATTTTGCGTGCAAGTAGGTTTTAAGTTTTTAATAATTGTATAAGTTTTTAATGATTTTACTATATTTTGAATGCAGTTCAAAAATTTATAGAGTGATAATATTTAATTTATCCAATATCAAGTCGAGTGAAAGGAAATCCCTATCCGATTATACCCCAACGAATTTATCTATACGCATCGCAACGGGATTTGCGGAAGTTATTTAATTATTCATTGATTCATTTTCTTTGTTTATAATTTCATAATTTCAAATACATGAAAATTCTGGAACATGATGATACTATGTGAAATGTCGTAAATATTTTGGTAAGTTAAATTATTGCAATACTATTTAACTTTGTTGTATATGTATAGTAATTTACAAAGCAATGTTTCAGCTGTTTTTGTATGATATGATCATGTAGAGTACATACATACATAAATATATAATTATATTAATATCAAAATTTGATGAAATGATTGATGAAAATAGAGACTTCGATCGTGTAGTATTTTTCCAACTGTGCTTTCTCTTCAGTTCAATATCTCTGATTTTATACTCCAATAATATGTAATTAATATTGAAATACAGTGAAAACAGGAATTGATAAAATTTGTAACATGTACAAAATTAAATATATGTATATTTATGACGATCCGAGGAAAAAGGCAGGAGGATCTGAAATATTGCAGAATCACATAGAAAGGGGGTTAACTGTACTACTTAAACGTATCGAATATGATATTTCGTATTCGCATTATTATGGGACTGAACAAAATGATTTCGTTGATATCAATCGGGACGTTTCCGAGATTTCGGTGCACTCTGCATAGCAATTCGGATTTATTAGCTCAGAATTGCTTCGCAGATCTATGGTAAACAATAAAAAATTTCCATATCGTAAACTCGGGATCTCGAAAACGATCATGTGTGTATGATATTATAGGACCGGGTTATAGGAGCAGGACAATTCTACAGAGAAATATTTTTTTGAATGATTATTCCAGAATCTCCAATCGATAATCCATAAAAATTATTATTACAAATTGTTATGTAATTTGATTTTCGCGCCTTATAAAATAGTCCGCTTCGAGACTTGATTCACCGTGGTCCGCGTAATATTTCCCATAATCACCCGCGGAACGCGGCCTCCGGTTAGTTGCCATTGGCTAGGGGATGCAACAGGTTCGTGTTTGTTATCCCTTCGTGCGAATCTGATTTAGAACAACGGTTTATCTATAAACAAGTATTCCGGTTTATCGTGAGTTCAGCTAATTTGTGCGTTAATTGAAGACAGTGAAATCGGCCGGTAAATATATGTATAGATTATATTCGCGGTGATCGGAATATTCGTCGCGGCTACTTAGCCAATGTGTCGGCAACGGATGGTAATGGTAAAAGCGACGCCACCTCCACATCCCGCTAAAATCATTCCCTACGCGTTTGTTTATTTTGATACTTAACCTCAATTCGTTGCCCGCCAAAAAATACATACAATATGCACAGGTTATCGCAACGTGCTACCATCTATCAGTGGGGGCAGCGTAACACCATCCATGATCCTCCGCACCGGGCCAGTCAGTTGTCTCCGGACGGGGGGTGCAACAGGTTCGCGCTTGCTCTCTTCACGCGAATCTAAATTAAAGCGGCGATTTATCAACGATTGTATACGGATAGTGCTTGCATTTATCGTAAGTACGACTAATTCGGGTGTTGATTAAAGTCAATAGAATCGGCTAGTAAATAAATGTAGATTATATTCGCGAGGTTGGAATAAAACTTGGTTGTGTTCGCCATTGTGCCAGCGAGGTGTCGAGCGCGACAATTCACACCCCGGTAGAAGTTTTCTCTATAATTTATTGTAGTCAGAAGGTTTCCTCCTCGCTATCGAATTGCAGAGGTTGTAATTCTTCAGAGAAATCGTGAAAAAATATTGTGAAATTTAATATGTTTATGAAATTCGTTGTATCGCCGGGTAATAAGATTTCATTTTAAAGTCAAGCTTGTTGACGCACGCACTCGAACGGCAAATTCGAAATACCCCCAAGTATGTAAATATGCGGTCAATCTCCGTAACACTATATTTACAGCTTCGGCATTATTAATTTTCAGTCGAGTCGAAATTTTTGAATTCAAAAAACGGTTGTTATATCAAGTGTATAGGATTTAATAGTCATACGAAATCAACAGAGAAATAATAATTCGTCGAAGCGCCGAGGAATAAAAATTCGTGTCAAGGTTAAGTTTGTTTACATGCGGCCGTGCGCGCACCCCGGTGCTCAGCGTCCTTTCTATTATTTATCCGTTAGTAAAAACTTCTATTTTACTGTCGTAAAAATATATATTTCAATTCGTAAATCTAATATCGTCGTAGAATCATCGGAATAAAAACTTTATTTATAGTGATTTGGAGAGTCAAGAGGTAGACTTTTTTCTAATTGTATTGTACAGTGCCAGTGAGGAGCTGTAGCGGTATGGAATATAATATAAAATAAATAGTAAGCAATAGAACGAGATCTTTTATAATAATTAATATCATCTGAATGCATAATGAAAATACAGTGTTTTTAAATTCTGACCACCATATGGAATCCATACGCATATAATACATTCGCAGTGCAGTGTAATATTTTTCTAGATCTCATAGCCAATTTAATAAATAAGAGTTCAAGCAGTGAGTGAAGTTTTCCCCAAATTGAATCCCCTCATCTGGAGTCACCGCCCCCGCCCCTGCCTCCCGTGAAAGTGAAGTGTTTTTAAAATCTATCCACCGTATGATATTCATACGTATGATATATTCGCAGTTTAGTGTCCCATTCTAGCTCTCATCCCCATCCAAGGATTTTATTATGGATATACGTATTCATCGTTCCTGAAGACCTAGCCGCGTATCCAGATATCCAGAGTGGTGAGTTTCTTTCGCACAAGATATAAAATTTCTCGGTTAATCTGCCGATTCACGCGACGATTTGTCGTTAGTGTAAGCAGAGAGGCCGTTAATACATATACGAACTATCTTTTTCTCTTCCTCTCCAAGTTTCTTTACATCGCGTAGCGTGGCGGTACCATTGACTATTTATCTGTTGTGTTAGCTCGCGTTTTTTCTGAAAATTTTTTGTAAAATAAATCTCATTTATCGATCATTATTTTTTTTATAATTATTCGCTGATTCACAATTTTTATTCAATTATTCGATTAATTCTATATTTCGTTGATAAAGCTTCATACCATTGTAACTGCACTCATATACGTATAAATCTATTAATAATCGAATAGGATTTTGTGAACTAACCCGTTCTTTCCCTACAGCCAGCAGCTAATATACATATAATAAAAATGGTGAGTTTTCATTACCACGGTGTGCGTGACGAGGAGTGTTTGTGTTGGTGTAAATGTCTAGGTATTGCTCCTGTCGAAATTCGTATAGAATCGTGGACACCAATCGCGGCAGGTTTTTCCGCGTATATAATATTCAGGGGGTTGTGTGCGTAGACTGAGTGCGGAATGATGCATGTGTATTATCAAACAACACACATCGCGCTCGCTGGGCTTTTGGTTTGAGGCGCGGGGTAGGCAGGACGCGATAGCCTAAGCCCGTTGCATGATATTCCTTTTTTTTTTTTTTCGCTGCAGCTTCAAGTGATTAAGTCAAATTGGTAGCTAATACAATTAGTTATTGAAGAAATTTGATCTCTCGTCAGAAATTGAACCAGAATTATAGATAATATTGTGCGGCACGTATAATCACTATATGTAATACTTTCAATTGAGTACCTGTATATATAATAACTTTATCACTCTCACAATCGTTATGCAAATAATTATATCCGCGCGATACCAAATATCTAATCACTTGAATGGGCAAAACGCTTCACTGAACCTCCGTACTTACGTGGGGCACAGAGGTCAGGGGGAAGCTGCGCCCGAAGAGGACGCCGACCGCCACGCTATCAAACTCTTTGCTTCATGTACTCTATACCTATACTATGACTTTCCCGTTTCCACGATTATAATCTTCTAAGCTTATCTTGTTAAATCCGTGAAATATGACCTCCAACAAATGAACTTCCAAACACATACCGTTACCACCAATTAGTTGGGATATTCATGATATATATTGCAGCGCACTCACAGCCGTCCACAATCATTCTTAGAATTATTTTATATCGACTTTGAACTCCTTGAAGTCGATAGGTATAATTAATTCGACTCGCGATAGCGGGAAATACTCTTCTTCATCGCGGATGATGGCTTTATCATAAATATAATCATAAAAATATTGTTGCTCGTCAACACGTGGGTAAATGTACGTATTTCATATGTTGATCAAACATCGCTGAAATGCGTCAGAGTCAACCGTATATAATTCGCGTTACATTCCTCGATTCCTTGTATATATCAAATCACACCATTATTTGTATAACTTCAGTCAAAATGGATCAAATGTAATACGATCGGGGGGCTAACTCAAAAAATTCCCTAGACTAATTTATTATATTGTAGACTCGTAAACGGGTCAACAGTGGCCAAGAATCCCAGTGTAACTTTTTAACTAGAGATTTCATATCATAAGGCGCAGATATTTTGCGATAAAAATAGTTCGTCCATTGGACCACGAGATGGCGATACCATTACCCACCTCGTTGGCGAGAGCACTGACATTGAGTAAGCGCCCCTGTCGTGGGGTCAATGGCCCTCGTGACGTCGAAGGGTTCGCAGGGCAGGGGGCCCACGTTAACGAGATAAGACTATGACAGGCATCTCAATAGAAACAGTTCGTTACCTTCCAAAATTAGGTTGCTTGAAATAAAGACAGTTGGTCGTTCCATTCTGGCAATCGTTCTCATCATCAGTCATACTCATCTGACGAAAAATTCACAGATTAGAACGATGTGAAAGATATTAGATAAATGTTGGTAGGTATAACAGTTTCGAATTTTATTTAGTTCGTTAATAAAATGATAAATGAGTAGGTATGTATTGTACATACATTGACTTTTGAAATGTTATAATAACCTTTATTCAACAGAACATGTAACAGAATGTGATTACCGCGCAAATGGCGATATTTATATTTAATTTTAAATGTTACAATTTTTACAAGATTCTCTCTACAACATAACTCACACTTCTTGAATAAGATACCGTATTCTTTCGCAGTCAATATATACTTTATTGTAAATTAAATTTTCAAGACTTATTTTTCAATATTATTCTCTCGATGAAAGACATTAAAAGAGCGTGTAGTAGCTGCCTTTGGGCGAATATAGTTTTTCCATCAATTTAATAGAAATTCTCATATTTCTGGGTCTATAGCTCCTTTATGTTAAGATATGTATACAACTGCGTGTACACATATCAGATCTATTACTTGAAATATGATATTTCAATTGAAAAACTCATTGGAATTATTATTCTTTATGTTTATTATAATTTAACGTAATATATTAATAATACAATTAACGTTTTCGGAAGAGTTTTCTTTTTAGAATGTTCGCACGCGTATTGAATGCTTGAATTCATTTTTTTTTATATATATACTTATCAACATTATTTTATTGCTAATTATATTATTTATTCTCTTATTTATATGTATACGCTTGAACGCTTATATGTTTATTTTACATTTGAAACCAATATCAATATACACACTTTGATAGTATTTGATAATCTACTAAATCACCAAGTTTCTATCAGTACTCAAAGAACGGAATAATCTCTCTCTTCATTCGCTCAGTAAATAATTGAAGAAACTAAATATAAATTATAGAAAAACACAACGATGGAACCTATGTTAATTATGCGCTAGGTTGAAACTCTCTCTCTCTCTCTCTCTCTCTCTCTCTCTCTCTCTCTCTCTCTCTCTCTCTCTCTCTCTCTCTCTCTCTCTCTCTCTCTCTCTCTCTCTCTCTCTCTCTCTCTCTCTCTCTTTTTCTTTCTTTCTCTCTGTCTCGCATACCTTGCAATAAATTAAAGCAGGATATTCACACTGTATGATAATTTCATCACTTCAATTACTCTTCTGTGGAATGAGATTTTTTTATTTATTTATTTATTTTTTTTTTTTTTCGTCAACTTCTGATAGAATCTTAGTAACTTCAATACCACCCTGCTAATCAAGAGGATCTCTACACGGCTGAATTAAGTACTTGAAATGATAATAAAATATATTTTGCGGTGATTTAAACGGATTTTATATTCGGCAGGAATTATTGTTCCAAAAGTTTACGATATAATAAACTCTTTAGAGGAAAAAAAAAGTATATAATATATAAACACATTTTAAATAAGAAAATATCGGAAATTTTGTGACGATGATGAAAGATTTTCGATGAATCATGAGATGAGGTCTAGTTGTATTGTTTAGCAGAGCGGTATTGGATAATATATCTATATATCTCTATACAATTGTCAATTGCACAAGTATTTACATAATTATAAGTAACGACGAGTCCTACTGTGCCTTTGAGCGCATCTTTAATTTAAAACACCGTGAATTATCAAATTCAATTTGGCACATTTGTGTTTATGATCGGCTTCACTGTAGATTTGACCGTTGGCACAATTTTGTAACTTGACACAAGCTTGGAAATTTTAATCGATCATCTATATTTCTATTACGTAACAAGTCGACTACATGTTTGGAATAAAATCTCTATACAGATACAAGACAGTCTAATATACGATGAAATATCAATAACTGTGTTGTTTTTATTATTTTTATTTTTATTTTTATTTTTATTTTTAGTTATTTCAATTTACTAGATGCGATAGAATTATGTGTTCTGATATTTTCCTTTAATTTTATTCTTATTTTTATTTTCTTTCCTTTTTTTTTTTTTTTATCGAGATTCTAAACTTCCCTATTAGAGGCTTCTGATCTGAATATTCGCATACACTCAGCGGAAAACCGTTAAAAATATTATCAAATTAGTCGTGAAAACTTATTAAATATTAAAAATGAGTTTCAATGAAGGTTTTCGTCTTTTCTTTTTTTTTTTTTTCTCATATTTCACAAAGCTGAAGTCAAACACAATTAGTTCCTACCAATTATAAGTTTACAACGATTCAATGTAATAATCTACGCCATATCTTCACTCATCGCCAAATTATCAGTAGATTAATTAGTTACAAAATATCTGCTTATATATCACAAAGTTGAATTACAGAATTCTATGTAAAAAATATCTCACGGACGAGTATAGTAACAAAAATAGTGAACAATGTGTAGGTATGAGACAACGATCCTATTTGAACGAAGTCAAGGCAAGCTTAACTTGATAATTTGGCAATGAATGTTTAACTAAGGGACAGCTCAATACCTTTTTGTTTTAATGTATTGATAACGATCATTTTCAACCCGTTGTATCCTGGGATTTATGTTTGTATATATGAACATTCATTTTAGAAGTTCCTGAAGGGGAACGTGCACCACGATTCATTAGTTTCATAATTGTTTATATCCGTACCTTATCCAATTTGAAATTATTGAAGCCAAGAGGCGGGAACCCACTGGGGTTCTCTTTCCAATGAATTTATTTCAGTCAATAACTGATTATAAGCGCGGTCAGTATCATTGTTTATGATAATCATGTCGAATAAATGACCATATTTATCTTCCATATCTCTAGCCTTTTCGATGATATCTTTGAGCTCTTCTTCTTTAAAATTTTCATTATTTTTTATCCTCTTTTGCCTCAATTTCTCCAGGCTTGGTGGAGCCACAAAAACAACATATGGCTTTAGGTCAGAACTGCGAAGTATCTTCAAACTCTGCGGATGAAGATTCAATACACAAATTTTACCAGAGTTCACTACGGACCGTATTGCTTCAACCGAAGTCCCGTAATAAGCCTTTTCGTATTCCCCATGCTCGACAAACTTTCTGCACAGTATGTCTGATTCAAACTGCGATCGTGATATGAAATGATAGTCCTGTCCATCTACTTCGGAATCTTTTCTCGGCCGACTCGTATCTGTACATAATTTACAAACGATTCAATACCTTGCACTGCTTCACTTTTCTAATTGTAATTATAATTGTAATTATAACAAATGCAAGATTCGTAGGACATTTAAAACAGTGAGTTTTCCATTTTTTTCGACAAATGCTTTGATATATTCTGTATAAAATTATACTTACGAGGAATGGCTGCAGCAAATCGTTCGCTATCTTGCATTAATCTTTGCCGCAGTTCGTGTCTCCCAATGTTAGGTGGACCAATTAATACTATTGGCCTTTTATGATTAGCTCGCGGATAATAAAGAGCTACTTCTTCATATGTGAGCACCTCTTCGCTATCGTAATCTAAATGAATTATTTTCATTGAATGTAGAACTGCGTGAATATAAATATTTAACTATCTCTAATATTATTCAATCGATAATTAAGAAGAAAAAAAATAATTTAACACACCATCTATGGCCGTTGTAGCGTAGAGAGGATATCCGTCGTCGTTGAAGTTTGAGCCGGATTTGCTTCTCTTTTTCTTTTTTGGATTCTTCTTGGCGCAAAGTAACGTACTTGACTTTTTCGAACCACGTCCAGCCGATTTATCACCGGCTATCGTTTGCTTCATAGATTCACGCCTTTCAACAAAAAATAACAATGATAAATGTTCAACTTTTTTAAACAGTTATACACCTAACTGATAGAAAAAGAAAAATATTCCACGTACTGGTGTTGGAAGCTCTTGCTAGGAACTAGACCAGCCAAAGTCTGGTCTTCCTCGCCCTCTCTGTACGCTTGCCACCAGCTAGGATCTTCTTGAGAAATAACATGCAGCACATCTCCTTTTTGAAAGCTTACGCCTAGTTCTCGGCAAGGTATATAAGGATCCTCTTCCGGGTCGTAATCAAAATGGGCTCGAACATGTTGTATCTATAATTTTTAGACGTTAATTTTTTTTTCTCTGTGCCATTCAATAGTTGAGTGTAATATTTTAATTGAGAATACACACCAGGGTGTTGTCTTCGCGTATGTTACTGGTAAGGTTGTTCCTGTGATCAACTGGCGCAGGTAATACGAGGAACGTTAGGCCACCTTGCATACCGGCAAGGATATCGCATACCTCGTTTACGCTTTTGCCTCTCATTTCAACTCCGTTTACTTCCAAGACTTCGTCACCCTCGTGTAAAAGTCCCGATTTGTCTGCTGCACCCCCTCGAACAACTCGACCTAACACAGAAAACGAACACATCGCTATTAGAACCGTAAAACCGATTAAAAAATATTTATTGAACAGAGTTACGCATCGTTTTTCGATGTTGATAAAAAAAAAAATCATATTTTTTTATCAACTGGATTCGAAATTAGATTTTTTAGATCTTCATGGTAGCAGAACGTACCTATGATAACGGCGTCTCCTTCGTTTCTAACAGTGGCACCGAGTGGTTCGTTAGTTTTTTCGATTCTGATAATCTTTATGTTTTCGGCTATTCTAGATTCATGTGTACTAGAAGTAGGACTTGGCGGTCCGCTTGGCGAGGACGAGGACGGACTTTGCCGGCGTTGAAGACCGTCAACGTAGGAACTGACCGAATCATGGGCCAAAAGAAGGCCCTCGATCTCATAACTTGTTAACAAACTTGTCAGCTCTTCGACAATCGATCCCATCGTATCTCCGCTACTTCCACTACCCTTAGCTGAAGTCTGCCATTGCTCCAGCACCTCAACACACTAAAAAATAAAAGATAACCGCGAAATGAATAGAGCAATGCAATTTGATGAGAAAGTTGATTCAACATTTGGTAAGAAACACAGATTAAACTTTGTAAAAGATATTGAATTTTCTCACTGCTTTAGCTCTAAAATTCGCGGCCTTGTTCCCAATGCATACAGGTCGCGGATAATTTTTTTAAATTTAAATGACGAAGAGGTGTATAGTTTTTAATTAACTTACATCTCGAGCAAGATTAGCTGCATCTTCCGTGTGATGTAAAGGCTTGACGGTTTTACCACTTTCCCTTAAACAATTTCTCAGTGCGTGGTGTGTCGCAAGTGCAGTTGCAAAACGTCTTTGAACCAAAAGTGTCCTGACTGCATCTAGTTTTGCTTCAACTCCAGGTGACGGTACCCCCAATGATCCAGCGACGTTCTTAAGCTGCATTTGCAGCCTCTCCAACGTCGCAACAACCTCTCCATAGGCTGAAAAATTATATACGATAAGTACAGTGTCTTCTTGAAGATGAGTTTTAGCTGACGACAAACAATTTTGTTTTTTTATTTTAGATACTTACTGAGCGGTCTTGGGGATTCACCGATTTCTTGTGAAGTTAATGAGTTTGTTGGTTTGCTGGGAATGGAATTTGATCGATTGACAAATTCGTCTTGAGCATAAGCGGGATTTTCCTGCCCAGAAAGATTTGTCGAATGACTTTCTAGGGCTTGGAGTTTCCTAGATCCTCGTAAGGATCGGTTTAGACATTCTTGTTTTTCCTCTTCGTCTTTTCGTTTTCTGAGTTGTTCCTAGGAAATAATTGACAACTGTATTATATATTGAACATATCGTCGTAGGTATATAATCTCTACGCGAACTGCACACCTTACAGCGTCGGAAAATAATTTCAGGGATTATACAACGAAGTAAATTAGAAGAAGCCATGCAAAAATAATAAACCACGAGTACATGTATTAAAAAAATAAACATTACGTGTCAGGCTTCTCTCGTCGTTTGCTATAGAATCGAAGTTCTTATGATTTTCACTTCAAGTTACCATGATAGAAAAAAATCTATCGAACCATTCCTGAGTATCGCAATAATTAAATTGGATTATGATTCTTCATTATTTAGATATACTTTAGAAAAAGTATAGAAATGAATAATTTGGTCGTTAACTTGCGAGTTGAGTAAAGATATTGCGTAATATAGAAAACCGGTCTGTCGCTCCTCATCATTATATCACACTCGGATCTCAAGCCTCGCGTATTATCATAGCGTAATCGTAGACGAGCTACGCTTACGTCTTCTTAGGAATATATCTTTCTTAGCTCTGAATTGCAGATATGTACATACGTATATATGTAGATACATGTATGTATATGTATGTAAATATATATACGTACTACCTATCCCGATGTTAGAGATACTGTGGGCAGTTCACGGCACGGATATAGGATCGAGAAACTATGTCTTTTCTACCGCCGAGTTACCCGCGGCTATACCTACCGCACTTTAATGTACATACATCGGGGTATACCTAATCTCCTACAACCGTATATATGAGTTCTTTAAATTCCATAGAAAACACTTGACTTTAACCAACCCCGAGTGGGTACCTTTAGATAAAGATATACGTATGCTGTTGCTGTTGCTGTTGCTGTTGCACTATAAGAGTGCACGGCCATCAGTGCATTAAGTTATGGCCAAGTTTGTTCTTGCCGCAAAGAGACCGCAGGGGGTTCTGGTTCTGGAATTTCTCATGCCTGCTGGTTCTACTTCTTGATACATATTACCGTGTTAAATTATCTCTAAGAAATGTAATACCAGGCGTGACCTGCCCCCCCATTTCCATTTAATTTCGTCTTATCAAAACTGCTTTTCTTCAACTAAAATATTAACGTTTGTATGTACAACCGCGATCACCGCCGTTTGAAATTGAATTTTACAGTTTAAACTCACTCGATATTTCTGTATGGAATGAAGCTGCTGCTGGGTCGGTTCGGTCTGTTCAATGTTATTGTTCTGGGACAGTCTGTTGTCCTTAGGAGGTCTGGCCGGTGCCCTTTTTTGATCTCTTGGTGGAATTGCAGGTTTCACACCGTTCAGGCCAGCCTAAAAATTCATTCAAAAATCGTCCAATTAATCGCTACCCCACGCGCCTCACGCACTTTCAATAATCCTTGCCCTTATATACGGATATTATAAGTGCAAGGAAATTTTTGTGTAGAAAACAGAATTTTCAGGTAGCACCAACGAGATGAAATTATTATTATTATTATTTTTATTTCAAATTCACTCGATTCACTAAAGGAGAAAGGAAACCCATTCGTAATATTTAGTTTCTATCTACTTCATCGCACACACACACTCACACGCACGCATAATTAAACCATTCGCGAGACCGCTGAGATAAAAATATAGTCTTTAGATGTCAGTTGAAAGTTCAGGGATAAATGGTTTGATTTTTGTTTTTTCTTTTTTTTTTTTTAGACTAACATTTGAATACAGCGGAATGCGGATGATATTGAGTATAATAAATATATATGTGTATAGTTTTGTTAGAAATAGTCTACAATAATTATATAGATACTTTTACTAAATATAAATTACGGTTATTTAGGTCGGAAGATCGCTTATTATGTATATGTATAATACGATTATAAAGTACCCATAAAGCTTTAGAAATCCACCGGCATGCTGAGATTTGTGATACCAGGAAACCTTGGATGTTTTACAAGAATAACTACTTGAATTACCAACATTACGATTATCGGATATTATCGCGTAATAAGCGCATACTAATTTAGTAAAGGAATATAAAGCAAAGCGTTCAAAATCATTGAATAATAGTACGTTTCAGACGAAGGTCCTTATATTTCTCGATGAGGAAATCTATGTACATATATATTAAGGTATATGAACATATATTTTCGTAAATGGAAATGAATGATTTGTAAATGATTGATTTTGTTTTTTCTTTTCTTTTTGATAAAGGCAAGACCTTTTTTTTTGAGTCCGTGACTCTCGTTGGCTTCAATTTTTGTAAAAAGTCTTTAAAACTCGACGTATATGTATATAAGAAATGGAAAGGTATTATAATAGGAAGTGAGTGAATGAAAATGGTTTGTTCATTTTACCTGAGAGTAAACATCGTCCAGGTCTTCGTAAGGGTGTACGGAGTCGTAAATCGAATTCCTGGAAGTGTCTGGTGATTTTTGTGTCGCAGTTCTGTCATTGTAAAGTGATGTAAATGAGTTTCGCGGTTCTGTAACGGGTTTGTTATCGTCCCTTGAGCCGCAAGGCGTTAAATTTGAATCCGAAAGCCAAGAGTGTACCTTGGAAAATGAGCTATCGAAAGGATTCGACAGGTTCAAGTCACTCTTTGAGAGAGATTCATTGACCTTAAGATTCTCAACGGACAATTTTTCGCTCAGCGAAGAAACCGAGAAAACCTCGAGGTGTTTTTTGGGATATTTTTTGTACTCTAAATAGAGTTTGGTATTTTTAACATTTTGTGTATTTGGCGATTCGTCTATGGGATGAAAGTTTTCGACAGAATTTAACGACTCCTCGTTATTCGTCGATGAATTTTCCGATTTAACGATAACCGCGGTCTCCTTTTTCGGTGAATAATAGACGATCATAGGAACGCCTTGTTGGGTAATCATTTCCCGAAAAGAATTACGAGAATTTTGATTTTTCTCCTGCGTAAAAGATTCCTCGCTGTAAGAATGGGAGGCCATTTTTTTATCGGCTGATAAACCGTCGCCTAAAAAAGTTGAAAATGTAACTTTTTGCGAAATACCGGTCTGACGAACCGCGAGATTTTCATTGGAAATTTCCAGGCATGGATTAGCGTACGAGAATGTATTTTCGATAGAGTCGAACGTAGAGTCTGTGGCAGACTGCAGCAAGTTATCGCTAGATCGAAAATGACTTGACTTAATTGAATTTCTCAGTGGCGTGTCATTCCCAAATGTGTTCAGGTCCAAATTCGAAAACGTATTTTGTCCAGGTTTAGATGATTTCAAAGAATTTGATAGCGGAAACCCGTGTTTAGAACTAGGTGTAAAGCAGCTGGAAGAATAGTTAGAAGCTGTGCCGAAGTTACATTGTGTTTTGCGGTGCTTTAGTGAGAAGCTATCCAAAAGCAGTCTCTTGACACGTGACCTTACCTTAGATTCTTTTTGATCAACGATTTCTACGATTACGCTATCGCTAGCATTATCGGTTTGAAGTATCGTAGTACTGCGATTGTTGTTTATAGTTTCAACAACATTTTTAATATCATCATTTAAATCGGATGATTTTCCAATCCCCGGATTTCCCTCCTGTAAATTCCCGTTTGCGTTTAAATCGTTCGATATTTTACAATCCGCGTTCAATTTTCCAATGAATTTATTATCGTTCCTAATACGACTGTCCAAACTACCGGCCTTCAAACTCCCCGAAGATTTAACAGGCGGTGGATAAACCGGATGGCATTTAGCGACTGGTATAAAATCCTTCGGACAATCGACCGCCATTTCTCTATAAATTTTATTATCGTTTTCAACGACAAATAAAGATGGATCGAAATCCGTCGAACCCTCGCTTCTCAGTGTTGAATATCCGCTCGACGATTGTTTCTTCTTTTTATTTCTCTGCCTAGAATTTAAACCGGCAATATTTTCCCCCTCAATAAGGTCGTCGGTTGATCCAGCGCGGCTCAACTCCTCGTTACCACCGTCAACCCCATCGTTTATTTTCGTATTTATATTTTTACTGATTTTACCGCTCCTCCTGAGCTTACCGGCATTCACACTAACGTTCGCCTGTTCTTTGGTGCACTTTCCCGTAATCAAAGCGTCGTCGATTAGCCGTGTCAGGTCAGAAACTTCGTCGGATCTTATCAAAAGCCCCTGGATATCCTGAAGGCCGACCAAACCGTACGCTGGATTATCAAAAGATGTTGAAACCCTACCGCGGTTAAACAACGGTGCAACTTTAATATCAGACATCATAGTTCTGCACGGTGAGCCAAGATCGATACGTCTTGCGTCGTAAAGAGAAGTAGAATCCTTCTCAACACCGTTTTGCAATATCTGACCCATAACCAGACTCGTCTCTAAATTAACGTCAAGACTTCCATCGAGAGGTGCCGTACTGTCTGACCTCCCCGAGGAACTCCTAGGGCTTGCAGAGTCGTCGCTACAAGTCTTAAGCATCGTCGGATAGTCCTCTTTAGCGAAAGGGTAGTCCTCTTCGGTGTCTACACTGGATTCCTTTTGTCTATGAATAACGTCGACGACGTTTCCTTGTCCCAAAAATTGTGGCAAAGACCCCGAAGAATCGGTTTGGTCTATGATGATATTATCAGGTTCGATGATGTTTTCGTCATCGTTTGATATGATGATGGGTTTGTTATCGTCGATGTTATGGGTGTTCGTGTTATTGTTAATGTTTAAATTTTTATTTTCATTAAGGGTTAGCCGTACGTTGTTAAAGGGATTTTTTAAGTCGGCGTTGTTCGCCGTCTGTAAATCGCGGAGATCGCTAGCGCTACGGGAATTAGCGATTTTCCGAGCGCTGGGTGAATCGGTATTTAGTTTTACCTTTGTTGCGTTGGGGTAGGCCTGCTGGAGGAGGGTGTCGGGAACGTCCACGGGGAGTTCCCTGTGGTGCCCGAGGGCTGCCGAATCCCACATTTCATCGGGCCCCTCTACGGGCCCAACCCCCTCCTTCACCTCACGCGAGCCGTTGTTATTTTCCTGTTGCAGGTGGATTTCTGCTACGCCACTGTTGCTTCGTCTGCGAGACCTGAAACCGTCAAACAAACCGCGTTAGTTCTTCTTTCTTTACCTCTTTTTCCCTCTCTCTCTCTCTCCCTCTCTGGCTTTGCCTCTTTGCCTTTTCTCTCTATCTGCAGAATTATTATCACTATTATCTCAGATATCTACGTAGATATAACTCTTATATGTGTGTATCTTAATTCAATATTAGCATAGGTATGTAATAGCTACGTGGATCAAAAATTTTTTACGTCTGAAGAAACACAATTTTTATATATAACGATTCAAGGAATCGTTGAAACGAATACCTATAACGTATAATGCACACCATGGTTAGCTAAGAGATTTTGCACCCCTCTAAATGCCAATTTTTTATTCACGTATTAACGACTAAGGAGGTGTGTAGGTAGTAGATTCGAGTGAAGGAGTCAAATTTCTACGTCTATTATTTTTGTCAGTATTAAGAGGAAATGATGAAGAAAAATCTTCCAACTTCAGTAGCGGGTATTACAACAACAAAAAAACGTGAAAAATCTATAAACCTCGGCAAATTTTTGCGTTTCGTTTAAATTCAGGGAAATTTTTCCTCGGTCTGGAATTTTTTCTTCCGGAGCTTTTTTTCATGTAGGTAATTATGCATATATATGTGAAAAAGAGGAATAAATCCTGAATTATATTTCGAAGCCTTTCGAAGGCTTAATTTTTAATTTTATTTCCTAATTCGTTGTGAAATTCTGGTTTCGGGAAAGCTGGGAAAAGTCACGGAATCTGAAACCTCAATTTTCACGGCTATAAGTACTGTTTTAGAAGGTATCGACCTTCAGCCTAGGGCAGCTATCGGTAGATAACTTTTCAGCTCACGAATCGATTTCAATAAAGCGGATAAACCCTGAAAACGACCTAGCAACAAAATCCGAGAGTTTCTTTCAAGTTATAAATCCACAGGCAGTATTCTATAACTTCGCTTTCGATTTTTAGATCAATATCTTGTAAACGACTTTCCTTAGGATTGACGATAAATTTTAGTAATTACAATAAATCTTCGAATTTAAATTAAACTGTATAGTATAATCCTCTGCAGGTCAATTTATAAGTCTGCGACCGTTGGACGCGCGCAGGCTAATGGGTTAAAAAGCAGACTGACTTACGAATGATTATTCGGACTGCTGATCGAGGATTGAGTAAAAATTTTCAACGTTTACATATGTATGGATATAATAACAATTAAATAAAGCATATCTCGTTTGTATTCTGCTAGTAGGTCCTTAGTTCTCGTTTCAGGGAGGACCGGACGTTGAACCGGACGTTCGCGGGCATCGACTCTCGAGAATTTTTTCTCCTTTGGGAATACAACGTAGACGACTATACCATCGACCATTAGCCGGACCAGAAACTTTGCCAAATCACGGGTAGATTTCTCCCTTAATTATTAACGTGGGTAAATAATTTCGAGCCAAATGATTATATGTATACTAAACTCGTTAAAACTTGGTGTATTTATTGAAATAGAGTTCGAACGAATTCAGAAAGGAGAACAGAAAACTCCCGTCCCTTGAAACCAGTTTAGCTAAATGTTTTTGTTCGCGAAACAGCAGCCCGCAGGATGCGAATTATTTATTTATTTATTTTTTCTCCCATTCTTTCTGTTTTTCTTTCATATTCTTTTTACTTATTATTCGCGTTAAGACCCCGGGCCAATTCTTCGCTCCTGAAAGAGAGCTGAAAGCTTTAAGGGAGCGTAAAGATTCAGTTTTTTCTTTTTTTCTTTTCCATTCGCTCTTGAATTTCATACCGCGAACACCGCGCATAGGGCCGTTTGTGGCCTCAGGTATTAACGTATTGCGGACGACAGGAAAATACGAAAAGGTTGAATAATGGTTTCGTGGAACGGGGTATTTAATAGACTGAGGACAAAGAGACAAGAGAGAGAGAGAGAGAGAGAGAGAGAGAGAAAGAAAAAGAGAGACGAGAGACAAAGGCAGTAGGAAATACCGACGTGTCTCGAGCCTCTGACGGGGTCCGATAATAGAATGCAACGGACCCCGCGTGGGTTTAGCCAGGTATGAATTCAATAGCCAACTGGAATATCTGTCCTTTTCTATTTACTGTATATTAGCAGAGCTTCGTAGGTATATAACTGCGATGCCCGCAAGATATAATTCTTGGCAATTACTTACACCGTAAATGGAAGTAACGGCCAGAACGAGAAACGTGTACAAAAGAAAATCAGGAAAAATAAAAATGAAGGGAAAAATGAGAAAATGAAAACTACATATCCCGTGTAAGTTACTTTTCAATCGGAAATATCGCGAAAAACTTGTGCGATTTCCCAGCTAACTATAACAATGGATATAATATTGTATGTATAATGCTGCAATGGCGGCGATATTTCTGGTTTTAAGCTCCGAATGAAACTACTAACTTCCATGCGTGTATGTATACGTATGTATATGTATGTTGAAAGAAACTCGCTCTAATGTATTGTGAACGATTCTTGCGGTTGTTTACATACTTTTGAAACAAACACGCGCGAACGCGATATCGCCAAGAAAATTTGCACGTACACGATTTCCCACTTCATACAATTCGTGTGTATTTTAACGAGTTCGTGCCAATTTGACTATATAACGTCTAGCCCTGATCATTGCGGATGTCGGATCTAATCCATGTTACAAATGAAATATGATAGGAAAACTATTGTTCCTGATAAAAAAAAAAAATGACTTGCTAATTCCAACTAATTCGGATCTCTAGAATCCTGTACCGGGTGTTTAAATTATCCTGTTACGAATCTTAATCTCAGAACCAAGGCGTTTTCGAGCAAAACTTTTCAAACAAAAGTTGTATCGTTTCAAGGGGGAAAGATGATAATATTTGTGTTTTTCATTTGGTGTACGATTTCAAGATTATTTCGAGATCAACTTCGATTTTTCAAACGGAAACCTATATTTTTTATTACGTAATTTTATTCTACTTAAAAAATGAAATGACTTTCGTATGAAACATTTTTTCATTAAACACCAAATTTTCATGATATTCAGGTAAATAACTAGAGATTTTTTTCAACTTTAAACTATCAAGTTTGGAGAACATTTTCAAGGGACAAAAAGTGCGTAATTTCATGAAAGGATTCTTGGAGAATGATTGCAAATTTTTTTTCTTAATAATTTTTCAGTTTTTTTGACGCAATATTAAAGAAGCTGCAATAAAAAATTATTGGAAAAAATTCTGCAATTATTCTCCAAGAATCTCAGCATGAAAATACGCATTTCTTGTCCCTTGCAATTTTTCTTTAAACTTGATAGTTTAGAGGTAAAAAGTTTTTGATTGTTCAAAAATCTCTACTTATTTACCAGAATATCATGAAAAATTGATGTTCCGCAAAGAAATGTTTTGTACAAAAGTCGTTTGATTTTTTGAGTATAACAAAATTTCGCAATAAAAAATATGTGTTTGCATTTTAAAAAATTAATTCGACTTCGAAATAACGTTGAAGCCGTACACCAAATAAGAAATAAAAACTACTATCATTTTTCCCCATCGAAACAATAGAACTTTTGTTTGAAAAGTTTTGATCGAAAACGCCTTGGTTCCGAATTAAAAATTCGTAACAGGATAAAATGAACACCCGGTATACAGAAATTTATAACATTTGTACATTCAAATGATGGGAATAAAAAGAAAAAAAAAAGAAAAAATTGCCATATCTTGCTCAATTTGGACAGTTTCTTCTATCGATCAAAAAAATTCGATTTCGAATTTTTGACTGACAACGCAAAATTCTGATCGTGTAATTCATAGTTATACTTCCAGTGGTCCAAAAAAAAAAATTCGCGAAATGTTCTAATTTCATGTCTTCATTTATTTATTTATTTTTCTTTTCTTTTTGTGAATTTCAAGGTTTCGATGCATA
The DNA here is from genome assembly GCA_949628255.1 of Macrophya alboannulata. Lineage (NCBI taxonomy): Eukaryota > Metazoa > Arthropoda > Insecta > Hymenoptera > Tenthredinidae > Macrophya > Macrophya alboannulata. The sequence continues at coordinate 15,995,562 of OX451209.1, forward strand.
TATAGGTATATTGACAAGCAAACGCGTACCTATTGCTGACGCAATGTTTATACGAAGAAATATCAGGAAAGTGAAAAGATCTGTATAATATCGTTGGGGAAAATAATATAAGATGATGAAAAAAATTAGCATTTTTTCGTCTGGTCAACATCATTGTAACCGTTTTAAATTCATTTTATATGAAAAACGTGTTTGACAGCTATCCGCGAAGGCAAATTAAAATGATGACTTTCCAATCCTGTTGAAAAGAAGTATACGTGTACTTGATTGCAGCTTCATGTTTTCTTGAGTTTTGACAGAAATTCGATAATTCGTTCTACTCGATTTATTGCGATTCATTTTTATCCGGAGATCACAGACAATATTTCCGAAAATTTCATTATATATCCATATACCGAATGAAATAATATTTGATAAATAAAAAATTCTTCAAAACCGGTTAAATAAGTCCGAGAAAAATTGTGTCCTTCTTCTTTCAAAGTGGCTTAAAACGGTTGCGGTTTTTTTTTTTTTTTTTTTTTTTTTCGCAAAAAAATCAAGACGTTAGTCAAGTTCGCATGGAATTCCTTAGACATGCGGTTGACTCAATATACATATACGTTTGGAAAAGTCGTCGAGTCCAGGGAACGCCCGTACTTATCCCACAACCTGTTGCGTCTCAAGCTACCTTTGCGAATCGCGAACTTTTCCTGCACGTACCGAGGTTCTTCTCGGTCGGTATAACGCGGTTTGCAGTCCGATATACAGGTACACATTTATACAGCAAAGGCGTGACTCTGACCGTCGCAGTCGCGGTATCCGCTATCCGATAGGGTATGGTATAGGTATAATATGGCAAACCGGACAAAGCAAACAGGACGTGCATTTAAACGATGCATGTTATAGACGTGTATTTAAATGCATGCGGATACGTATAGGCATGTAGCAGTAAATCGAAATTCCGTATAGTTTGAAGTTTTAATAGGCAAGGAAATATCAGAGCTAATAAGTTCGAGCGTAACGAAAACCGTTTTCCAACATTCGGAATTCAAATAATTCAAACAATTTCTAATATACCTGTACCTAACATACATATGAACAAAATTCATGGATAACATGAAATAAATGTTGTGAAATAGGATAATATCGAATGTGTATGTATACAGTACAGTCACAAGTCGTATAAATATGTATTCAATTGTCAGGAGAAAACAAATGATATGCGAAACGTTATTACCGAGGTCTCGTCTTCATTAGCCAGTTATTGTTAATTTTTTTTTTTCGTTTTTATTCCTTTTTTTTCGGGCTAATTGTTCTATCCGCGGTGAATAAATTCCACGGATTAATTCTCACATACCTATACCTGTACATTTTATATATATTATAACTGTGAGTTAATTTTTGATATGACGAAAGATCTGGGAACTGCGGGTATTATTTGATAACTGAACGATAAACGGTATGTTCTAAAAAAAAAATGAAATTTTCTCACCGTATTTTAGTTTGATTAATTTTTTTAGTTAATTACTTTTATTATATACCTAAAATGAGAAAAATAAGAAGAAGAAGAAAAAGAAGAAGAAGAAGAAGAAGGAGCCGGAATCTACCGGATGCAGAGCTATCGTCTATTCTATTTCTGCAATTTGTCGTCGTTGACTGGTTTCTACGTGCAAAACAAGCTTAGTTCCCCAGTCTAAAACTGGATTACGCGAACTCTAGGCTACTGACTTATGGTCTAGTTTTTTTTCATTTTTTTTTTTCATTCTTTTTCTTTCGATTTTTTTTTTTTTTTTTCAATTCTACTAGGAGATCTACGAAATACATATCTACGATTTGGTAAGGTGATTTTAAAGCTGCAAGACACACCTATATATAATTGCATTCCGCCTCTTGAGTATCCGAATTTTCGGAACAGTCCTAGGCGACGTTCTTTGCATAAAATTGCTAAAATAACGTCAATTATATTCCAAATTGGCTAATTAAAAAATAAACTTAATCAAAGCGGAGTGAAGTCCGTCAATAAATCATAAAAGAAAAAAAAAGAAAAAAAAAACAAAACGAAAAACTAAATAGTTTCGCAAATTTATAACTCGTCGAAGAAACGTGTATACAGATATCCGCGGATTTAATTATGCATTACGATAATTAACGGCGCTAGTTATTTAGGTATGCCGTAATAAAAAGAAGAAACAAAAAATAGAAAAAAAAAAAATTTTAATATAAGTTAATGAAAAATGTAAACCAATTTAAATCAGCTGACTGGCTAAATATTTCCGAAGATATTTCGAGCTGGAATCCAATTTCTTTCGTAGCCAATTATCTCACTCGTTTATATAGGGGTTCCGCACGTAACTGAATTTCAGGAGTCACGTGGTTATATCCATTTGTCGGTTTATCTTTATTAATGAATGATTCACGTTTCACCCAAAATCTATCGTTAATTCCCTTCGTTATAAACCATAATAATAAGAATAATAATAATAATTGGAAAAATATATTGATACAAAACTCATTTCTTCATCATTGATCATTTCAATGAATGAAGAATACTCGATAATTGCGATCGATATCTGACAATTTATTAATTAAAAAAAAATCAAGTGAAAAACGTACCAATGCAGCGTTTTCAAAATCCTCATGGCGTAGCTGCTTATAAAATGAAATCGTCGTTGTTCATAATAAAACTAAACCGAATCTGTCAACGTGTATTATAACAATACGTGATATATTCATTTGACAGATACTTCTAGCTTCAGAATCTGAATCCCTTCGTCAAAAACCGGCATCGTGTTCTACCCTCGATCGGCTTGTTTTTTGGTTTTTTTTTTCTTCCTTCTTTCGTACGTAGTTTTCATCCAAACTCCGAATCCCTTGAAAGTGTAATTAGAGTAATTGAACGAATCCTCGTTACGTGTAGTTTCGTTACCGTTACGCCAGGTATAAAGCTACCATAGCCGGAAACAGGTGTGTATATAAATATCCTCGTTTATCCTCGTAGATATTATATTTTTTCCAAAAATTCCATCGCTGGTTTCATATATTTATATGATTTTTTTAATGCGCTTCTCAGTATACCGGTTTCGAGGCATGGGATAGGTATTTCCACCGTTACCCACGACAAACTCTCCTGTTAATAAGATTCCTCAACTTATAGTCACGCGGCTCGAGCTCAGGCTCAGGCTCAGGCTCAGGCTCAGGATCGGGCTCGGCTCTCCTCGTTCTCGATGATTAAATCGGTTATAACATATCAGCATATATAAAGTTATAAACACCGCGCCTTTTATTATCCTGCGCAGCACCGTTTAATAATTTTATCTTTCAACTTATATTTTCATTAATATTTAAATAACAATCACTTCTCCATATCTCCTGCACACGTTGCACTCTATAACACGATCAACGTACAGAAAAAAAAACCTCATCCCTTCTCTTGAAAAAAAAAATAAATAAAATAAAATAAAAGATAAAAAACTGGACGAAACGTAGAATTACTGCGCTAAATTTTTCATCGCCAAAATCCCGAAAATTGCATCGAAACGATAGCAAAAAAAAAAAGTAAAAAATTCACTCGCAATATATAGACGGAAAAATTAAATTGTTAACTTGCAAACTTTATCTTTGATAAAAATGAAAATAGCGTAAATCAAAAGAAGAAAAAAAAAAAAAAAATTACAGTAAAATGATTGAAGCGCCGCTTTGTTTAATTAATTTTTTTTTTTTTTTTTCTCTTGTCTCTTCTTTCTTTTCAATTTTTCTTTTACTAAACCCACTAGCTTTCCGAAAAAGGCAGCTCGATGCACCGCGGTATCGCGCGAGGCGTCAGTGCGGCTTGGAACTGAGTTTGTTGGCTTCGGCTTACCCCATCCCCACTCCACTCTACCCCTCACCTCAAAACTCCTCTCATTCCCCTCGGTCCCCTGCCCACTGCCCCCTGCCCCCTGTCCCCTTATTCCCTCTCTTCACCACCGACTCCCACACGTTCTTCACCTCTACAGGTTGTCACAAAAGACGAAAGACGAGGATCCATTACAGATCGTTGTATAGTACAAAACGAAAGAAAAAAAATAAAATTTCAATTGTTCCCTCCCTCATTCGATTGACTGATCGACTTAAAAATCTGATAAAATGGTATCTAGACCGAAAGAGAAAGAGAGATAGAAAAAAAATGACGTTCTGGATCATGAGAATTAGAATGACAGGTCAAGGTAACAGATTCTCTTTCGTGCACTTGCTGCAGAGATGCAGGAATTATTTATACCGATTATTTGTCGTGGTAATTGTGCCTCTGAAAACGATGAGTGACTGACGATGAGTGGTAAAATTTTGGTATAATTTTTTTGATTGTTATTTTCAATTTTATTGTTAATTTTGTAGAGACGTCCGTCTGCCATCGCCCCCTGAAATCTTTCGGAGTGCTGTTTTGTAAATTTGTAAACGACTGTAGGTACAATACGTGCGGTTGTCGTCGCGGTGGAGGTGCAGGTTCAGGTGGTATGGTTGGGTGGTAGCGAAGAGGGAAGAAGGGCGAAGCGCAGGGTTTAGAGGTACGGGGGATTTCCCCCTTTGTAAAACCTTGGTAAGGTGGTGTACCTGTCCTGACTGCCTGCCTGCCTGCCTGCTTGCCTGCCTGCCTGCCTGTCCTGAGTGTTCACTGTACTGCGTACCTACTCTACTCCCTGAGCCCTGCCCCCTTTTCTCTGTATTAGAGCTACGACTTCGGTATAGGCGAGCCGATAGCTGTTATACGCGTAACTTCTAGGTGGTGAAGACTACGCGTAAATCTACGCATTCTTCTGTCTCTCGTGTGCAAAAAGCTTGTCTCTTGAACGAAAATTTTTTTTAACCGTCTCTTAAAACCGCTGATATTACAATTAACGCACTCGATCATTGTCTGTTAAAATCTACCTAGGTTTATCAAAGGCATATTCTACTACCTCTGCAATTTTCTTTTTTTTTCTTCGTTTTTTCAATGGAACTCTTTGTTCCAGTTTTGAAAGCACCCGCTGCAGGGGAGGAGGGTTGTTTTTTGCCAACGTTTTTTCTTCTTCTTTCTTTCTTCTCCTTTTTCTTTCAGAACGTGTATAGGTAAAATTTTTATCGTATCTGGATCGGTATGTACATATATGTATATAGGTACCTACTTCGATTAGAGATTTATTTTTTTTTTCTGTTATTTTCGTACAAAAGAAAGAAAAGAAGAGGAACAAAAAAATCGTTCGAGAGGAATGGTGAAAACTGAATAGGAAATATCTATTCACCGAGCATTTTCCAGTTTCTTTTGTTTACTTTCTTCTTTGTTTTATTTTTTATTTATTTAAAATTTCTTCCTTTCTTTATTTCTTTCTTTCTTTCTTTCTCTCGTTCTGTCTCTCTTTCTCATCCTCTCCTAAAACTAATTGTAAAATCAACAAAGATGCAAGAGGTTGGATGAAGGCGCAGCTAGTCCCCGCATGCTAGTTGCCCATGCATGATAGTTCATTATAAATTCTCTTTGGGTCTGTATTTTTCCCCTGGGTTGGAGCTCGTAGCACCGCAACGTCTGCATATAGTAGAGAATACCCTGCAGTGCTTAAGTTTCTACGAGACAAGCATTCGCCGAATTGTATCCGCAGTTGGTGTATATTATATTATAACAGAACGAAGGAATCGACAAATATGAAAAAGAAAAAAAAAAAAGAAGTATTCTCCCTATTATATACATACAGTAAAAAAAAAAAAAAAAAACGAAATATTTCTTAAATCGTCCAGGTTTTAGAGTTTAGTTGTTTAAAATGAGAGAAGGCGCCTTCTCTCGCCCGGCCCCGAAGCCTCTAAAAAATTCCGGGTCGTCGGCGTCGGAATCCGTCTGTCGTTCTTGGACAGGTATATCGTGGTATTATGTAGACTGTAAAGGTAGGTATGTACAACCGAGTCCTAGTATAAGTAATAACGAGGGCCGTACGTAAAGCCGACTTACAACCGACTTATGCTTTACGTTGAAGGCAGTAACTACGAAGCTACGCAATGACTAACCTCGAGTCCAGACCAGACCAGACCAGACTACTTCCGTAGCCCCCAACAATCAATGCCTATATGCCTGGATGCTTTTCCCACGCAGAAAGACTTGAGAAAAGCCAGAATCACGTAGACCAAGAGAATTCTTTATTATATTTTACCGAAGAAACGCCGGCGTTTGCAATGCACACGTCTGTCCCTCACTCGACCGAATAGCGAGACGTCTGGACATGGTCTTTCGGAGCATGGGAAAAAATCTGTCTTTTTTTTTTTTTCTTCGTTTCTTTTTCTTTTCCTTTTCTTTTTTTCTCTTAAACAGATATTCAGACCTGACACTTCAGAATCTCTACTAGCTGCAGAGATATATATATACGCAATTATATTTTCGTTTTGAAGAGGCTTTCGAAGGCATGAAAGATATCGGTTTATTTATATGTATTATACACATAATTTTTGACGTTGTGTAAATATGAATAATTATTGTCCATATTATTATCCTCTAATATGAGTGTTTGTATATAATAGATTATCTCTTGTGTATACCTATATATATATATATATATTAGAAGTGTATATACACGTTGATAAGTTCATTACAAAATAACTGATCGTCGTCGTCTTCATATATAATATATAGATAATACAAAAAACAAGGGCGGGGTTACCGCGAAAATTATATAGGTATAATGTACCCATACCTATAATACATACATGTATGTATATCACATGTGATGATGAGTTTAATTGAACCAGCCGGAAGTTACGTGACAAACTAATCACCTATATGCCACTGCACGTTAAACTTTAACAAACACAGACTACTGCGCGTCTAACGATTGCAACTACCGCGTTGATAACAAACAAATTTAATGTATATTACATATACCCATTCGCGAGTGTATTTCATCTTGTTTTCAATTTTTTATACAATATAATTTACTACACGATGCAAAAATTGATTGAATATTGTTGAAAAAAATAAATAAATGAAAGAAAGAAATTTTTTTTTACCTGCATAAACAGTTTCGAATATTTCGTGTGAAACAGGCCCAACAAGATACACAAGGTCCGCACACCTGGTCCATCGTTACTTTAGAGACAACCATTTCGTATTTGGTTGGATCGTTTCCGGTTCGATCCTTACCGTAAGTGACTTAAGGTCATGGATATAAAGTATTATTGTTATTATTATTATTATTTTTTTCGGTTTACTTAGGTAAACAATGGTAAAATTTTTAACTCGATAAAATTCAACTGGACATAGTTAGACATGGCGAAAGGTGTCGAGAGCATGAGAACTGATGACTGGAATGTACTTTTATCAGAAGTAGCAACCGATAAGAAAACCTTATCTATTTTCACGTATATATACCTATCTATATATATATATATATATATATATATATATATATATATATATATATATATATATATATATATATATATATATATATATATATATATATATATATATATATATATATATATATATATATATATATATATATATATATATATATATATATATATATATATATATATATATATATATATATATATATATATATATATATATATATATATATATATATATATATATATATATATATATATATATATATATATATATATATATATATATATATATATATATATACCATATAGGTATATATATACATAGGTATATTCTTTACTCTTTTTGCTCCCTCCATTTAAATGTAACACGCACGCAGGCACGCGCGTGCGTACCTGTAATAATAACCTGCACTCTTTATCTACCTATATATGCACTATAAGTACATACATACATTCATTACATGTATATATAATTATTATCCTTGTACATATAGGTATGTATGTATGTATTTAGATACATACACATCACACGAGTAAAAATAATAGCAACACTATATATATTATAAATATATTCGAAGATGGTATATTCGCGCTATATTTTACATACATGTATATACCTATATATATACATTATGATATCTACTACATACACACATGCACATATCGAGGCTATTTATATCGCGGTGTTACTTATCGCGTATCACATCTGTCTGATTTTACCTTTGATATTATGCTAGTGTTTTTTTTTTTTTTTTTTCATCGACTTTTATACGATGCTCATGGGATGATTCACAGCTGTTTTATTTCGTCTAAACTCAAAAATGTAATCAGCATGCTTTGATTTTTTGATCTTTCATTTGTTTTTTGGACTTGTGTTTTTTTTTTTTTTTTTTTTTTATCATTTCATGGAATTCAGAAAAGTTTTTGCTTATAAAATTTTCAAAATTTTATCAAAACTGAACATAATCTTGAGAATAAAAAATACACGACCGTGGTTTTATATATAGGAACCCTTTTTTCGACTGATAAGCACCATGTGTACTCATAAAAGGTGGAAACGTGACTCACCCACAAGTTTCTTTGACACAGGTTACATACCGTGCTCATGTACCTGGATGTGTTTGTGAAATTCGTTGCCAATGGAAACTGGTCAGCGTTATAAATGGAAAAACGTATAATTAAATACATATACCATATGAATACACTATTCCGCATCGTGTTTGATGTTGTTCTCTCCCCCAATTTTTTTCTTTTTTTTTTTTTTTCATTCCCCTCGACCATAAATGACGGGAAGTGCAGGTGTAACGGTTTGACTCAACGCAACAATTCCCAACCGTATCTTTCTTTAACCTGGCTCTGGCACGTTTTACCCCTCCAGGGCACGGCCCAGCCCTAGACTTTTGAAGTATTTCAAGATCCCTTGACGACTGACTGCCCTGCAGACTCTACCTGCATTCAGTCCGGGTTACACTATCGTCAAAGAATTTCTTCCACACGGTAGCAAAGCGTATAGAGAATATCGTATACGGAGTATATACCTATATAGTATGGCCGAGTATATGTAGACCTTTAAGGTAGTATCGTAATGACAGCAGGTAAAGTAAACAGTCGCAGGTAGCTCCGGCCCTATTATGGGGATCAGGGTTTCATTTTGTGAACCCTCATGTGCCTCAGACCTCCATTGAAAACGTAAACTGAGAGGCTAAGTCAAATTCGGCGAAACCTGAGAGGCCGAAATTTTATCTTGGGGCCATTGGGCCGTGTGCTTTTAAGTCAGTGACATACAGGGAATGAAAATAAAAAATATACCTTTCATCTTGTTTCTTTGTACCTACATGATTTTCCACGAACAAAAAAAAAAACCAAAGAAAGAAAGAAAAGAAAGATAAAAAATAACGATCCACTTTCCACATCCTATGTGGATAAATTCTGATATTTCTGCGTCAAAAGTTATGTTTTCTATAACCAAAATCTTATACGTATGGGCAAAAATCGCAGAAAAAATATATTCCTTTAACCCTTCGTTGTCACACTTCCGGAAAGTTACGCGCTTGTCACATATTTGGATCAAATTGACCTATAACTGGTTTTCGAATGGTTGCCGTGTGAAAACTATCCATCCGATTACGATCAAAAAATTATGGAGCATACTTTGAACATTGTCAGATATATAACAACAGGTGTTATTTAAAAAAATCAAATGATAACATGTCCGAAAAAAATCTCCATTGTAGGGCGAGTAACGATATATGTGTGATTTCAAAGTTGGGCGCCAGGTCAATCTGACCCTGCACGGTGGCAGCGTAGGGTTAATCGTAAAACAGACGCTTGTGTTTAGACGAAGAAAATACGAAGCACGTCTCTTCTAGACCTCGTTTGAGGATTGGTATCATTCGAAGCTCGAAATACTGAATACGATAAACAAATTATGGGGATAGAAACCGTGGATTTGGACAATAATCGTTTACAGTTGAAATGAAAAAACTGCATTTGTGTGGTCTTAGTGTTTGAATTAGTCCGATTGGTGAAGTGTTTCAATGATTTAACGATAATGAAGTAAAAAAAAAAAAAAAGAAAATTCTAGCAACTTAATTTTCAATGTACATGTATACCTATTGTCTTTCTGATATAGGTATGATATTTCTTATTTTTCTAATGAAAGAAAATAGTTCACGCGACGGTCTGGTTCCCAAGAATTAATTAAAAATTCGAAAGTAACTAGGTACATAATAAAAGTTAACATACTCCGATTTCCGATGCTTAATTAATCGTTTTAATTGTAATAATTCCACGCTTCGTTATCCGGTACATATATTTATTTTATTAAATATTTCGTATTGTATACCTGTATAGTTTCAGGTTCAAAAATCTTGCGATCTAGAATAGAAAAAATAGCAAACTAACCTACTTGCGACGATGGAAAAAAAAAAAAAAAAAACTAAAACATATACCGGATTCTAGGAATGCGACAGTCTCTCTAAACAATTATAGAAAAACGAGTTAAAAGTAGTTTGAAACTATTCAGCGAAATGATATATGTAGTAGGTAACTTGTAGAGTTACATATATGTATAGACGTATATATAGCGTAAATACGTCGTCGTATTTTGTCCTTATAAATTGATAAATAATTAATAATAGACTAATGTGCATCCACGTATGGATAAAAGCATGCGAACGTGCGTCGCATGGAACGAGGTTAGCATTCTTGGTTTTATACGTATGATAGGTATATGTTTACGGGTTATGATGGTATAGACAACGGCAATGATAACGACGTAGTTGAAGAGGATACTCCTCATACGTGATAGAGTCGCGTTTGCCATAACTACTAAAGTCTCCGGGATTTGTACGGCTATGATGTTAAACATAAGTGAATATAATCCCTCCACTGATAAATACCGAGTACTATATTATACCTATACCATTATCCCGGGCCACTCCACACGTGCTACAACGCCGGTAAGGCGATAGTGTGTCAACGTTACAGGTAGAGCATACCAATTGCTCACTCTCCCATGGCGTTTCCTGTTCCAACCCGTATTCCGCTTTGAAATTTGTATAAAAAAATAAACAAATAATAATATATATATATATATATATATATATATATATATATATATATATATATATATATATATATATATATACATATATATTAGGGTGGTCCTTATTTTGGATATTTTTGATTTTTTTTCCACGATCCCCCTAAATCGGTTCTAAATAAATAAAAAGAAATTCCTGCAAAATTGGAGCTCGATATTTCAATTTTAACCTGGCCCCCCCGGCAGTCAAAGTTTTAAACGGGAAAATACGTGTATTTTAGACTGTCAATTGTTTGAACATTTTTCCAACCTAGTAAAAATTGATATAAAAATTCGAAATTCTGCACAAATATTCCCCATAGTATAAGGTATAGTTGTAGAAGTATATCAAATTTTTTTATTTAATTTATTTATTTTTTTATGAATATCAAATTGATATTTATATAGATCATAACTCCAGAAATTACGAATGTAAAAATTTGATATACTACTTCAATTGTACCTTATACTATGAGGAATATTTGTGCCTTATCTCGAATTTTTATATTAATTTACACTAGGTTGGAAAAATGTTCAAACAATTGACAGTCTAAAATACACGTATTTTCCCGTTTAAAACTTTGACTGCCGGGGGGGCCAGGTTAAAATTGAAATATCGAGCTCCAATTTGGCAGGAATTTCTTTTTATTTATTTAGAACCGATTTAGGGGGATCGTGGAAAAAAAATCAAAAATATCCAAAATAAGGACCACCCTAATATATATATATATATATATATATATATATATGAAAAAAAGAAAAACAAAAAAAAAAAAAAAAAAACGGAAAAATGTTGAAACGAATGAAAAAATGAAACGAAAAAAAATAAAAAGGAATGAAGGAAAAACCACCGTGGAAACGTAAATAGGTATGGACGGATGAACGGACGGGCACGCCCGTGGGCCATTGTTAAAACATGGAAACATCCTCGCAATGGATCGTTTTATGTATATTCAGGTTTTAGTTCTAGGCGTAGTCCTTGACGACACTTCCGTTCGCTCGACGTTTTCATTAGCTCGTCTTTTTAAAAAAAAAAATTTTTTTTTTTTTTTTGTTTTCTTTTTCTTTTTTCGAGAAATTCCGTGGCAGAGAATTTTCACCAATCTGTTTTTTTTTCTCTCATGAAATACGTGAGTTTGAACTGTGGGTTGGCAAGTTGGGTATACTGTTTCGTGAAAAATTAATCGATAAGTTCTAATGCGATGTGTTACGATCATTATATGTATGTGTATGTATATACCTATATTATATATATATACGGCACATACATCAAACATATGTATACCCTAAACTATACACATTGCTGTTGGTAATGAATACCGAACACGCGTCGCTCGAATGAACTCTGCATTATTTATCGAACGACGCCTACATTGTGTTTTATAATTGACTATATATATTTTTTCTCCTCTCTGCTTCTTTTTTATCTATCTTCTTTTTTTTTGTGTCGTTTTTTTTCTGTTTTTCCTCCTCTCGTCTCTCTGTTACGTCGTCAGTAAGTTTTTCATTGCCTGCACCTACCTAACTCCGAACTGAAGAAGACGGACGAACGCGTTCATTGACCAAGGTCAGTTATTAGATTGTCTCTTTTACCTCCAACTCCTCGTTGATGGTCCGTAAAGGTTTTGCCACAGCGTATAGAATGGTAGAATAATAGTCAATCTATAATCTATTCCTGTCTATAATTGGGAAACTAAGTTATGTGCAAAATATTTATTTCACGGTCCGGATTGCGATAACGAAGAAAGAGATAAACCTTTTTTTTTTTTTTATTCCGCAGATAAATTTTTTCACCGAAATTGAACCAAAAAAAAATTTCGAACTTTAAACATTTATGTTCTTTTTTTTTTTATTTGGTATTTCTTCATGTATTTTAACTAAAAAATATTCGATCGGTGTTTAATTCGTACACGTTTATGATCATACGATATAAACCCCGCTGCAAGTGAAGATAATTTATTCAATGAAATAACCTAAGCCGATTTGATTGTATTAACTGCGAGTGTTTGCAGCTTGCGAATTGCGATTAATGTAAGTGAAAGTTCGCCAACGCGTATTAGAACTTCGCATTCCTTTGGATGACGGAAGGGTGCGTATAATACGTACAGATATACATACGTACAAGAGTATGTTAACCATCGTTAGCAAAAAAAAATTTTCTCGATTTTTGCCCAATAATTATAATGATTTCTTCCAAATTGATGACAACAATTTTCTGTGAATAGCAAAAAAAGAATAAAGAAAAAATCTATCGATGGTAGTGTAAGAGAAACGGCTTCGTTTTTAGATCCCGAAGAAATCAGCCCGTGTTACAAATCTACGCTCGGTTTTTTTTTTTCGAACGTCTTTGAATCGAGCAGCCAGAAAACATCGACTTGTTCTCTCTCTGTTCCGGGCCTGAAGCAAAGCAGCTAAAACCTGGGACCTGCCCTACAAGGGTCCTCCGTTTCACGCGATATCCTCGAACTATAGGATATGCTAAAGTAGGATCGAGTATGGTGTTTAAGTCTTGGGGTAGAAAGAAGGTATGCGCCTTGCCAAGCCTTTGTCTCCTCTCACTCTTTTCCCTTCGGCATTACCATCGCCTTCACTCTTTCTCTTCAGAATTCTTTTTTTTTTTTTTTTCGTTTTTCTTTTTTCTTTTTCTATTTCTCTTTCTCTCCGTCTCCTTATCCTTTTTTCTCTCTCCCCATGCGTTCTCTTCTTCCGAGAGAGAATAGGCCGCACCTACCTATATCTATATGTATGTACACATACCTATATATACGAAGAGCGCGAGCGCGAACGACGGAGTGAGATTAAAAAGACAGAAAAAGCATTGTTTAGACTGCACTTACACGGGCTGTAGTACTGCCTATAAATACAGGGTGTCCGATAAAGACCTCGCCACTTTTACCTGTTTACCTAAATTCTTTATTCAATTTTTCTACTTTCTGTTCCGGGATTCCGAAAATTAAAAGATACTCCCTGAAAGTGCACAGCAATTCGGCGTACACCTCTTCAAAGAAGATTGCATCGTATACTCAATTTTACACACTTCACCGGTGCCAGTAAGTCCGCCGACGACTTGGATCGAACGATTCAATTAATAAGATGTTATCATTAGCCAGCTGTAAAGTTACGATACTATCGCTCAGATATCGTGGCTTCTGTGTGCAAATATTTTGGGTAGATTTTAGAGCTCGGTTTTTAGATTATTGGGATAGGAAACATGCGATAACGATGAATTAAAGAAGCATCATTTTTAAGGTATTTTGGTATTGGTATAGATATAAAATATGTCCCCCCCGGTATATTAACAATAAAGTAAGGTAGAGTATGTATACACGTATACATACCTACCGCACGTGACTTCTCAAAGCATATCGTATTTCTGTTAAGCTTCATAACCGCTTTTTTACTTTTGTTGTAAATAGCCACGATCACAATAATGAATCAAATGATTTTTTTCTTTGTTTTTTGAGTTTTATTTCTACCGATATACGAGATCGGTATCGCTGCATGACTCATGAACACGTATCGATTATTGTTCCGAGTTCGTAAGATACAATTGTATATAATAATTCTTATCTATACATTGCACAGATTATATAAAGTGAAAGATCGCGTACCTAATCGAACATTTCTTCTTTACCGATTGATTTAAAAACTTTCCTATTACGTCTGTCGTATTCGCGATTAATTTTATTGCGATAAAAACTGACACTGCAGAAATATAAAAATTTGTTATCATGAAATCAGATTAAGGTATTTGAATTAGGAATTACCTTCGACGAGGTGAAGGTATACATTCAGTCGCAGGTTTCTTGAAAATAAAAATAAAAAAAAAAGACAAATTTCATCCAAGGGGCTGAGTAATTGTTATTTGATAGTCGAATAGTAAATAGGATTGGCCCTGGTATCAGTATCAGCTAGTCTAAGGATCCTGACGATTCATTGATTTACTGTGCCAAATAATTTGATTAAGAAAAGAGGCCGTTCAAATTACATCGTAATTCTTCTCTTCCTTGATCACGCTTTATATGGGTAATAGCTCTTATACACGAATTTTTTGTCAATTTTTTGTTTTTTCATATAATTTGAAAACGTCTCAAGACTATAACGATTAATAATTATTCCACAGATTATTACTCACACTCATGCTAATCCTCAATCTCACTGACGTCAGCTTATCGTTTGAAAACTCTAAACTGTACTTTTACTGCCACGCCTGACTACGGGCAACCAGATCAACACCAATGCGAACATTTCGGTTTGAAAAAGCATCGTATTAATTATTATTAAAATTAAGCGTGTAAATCTACACCGGAATTTCTATGTCTAGCAATAAAATAGACTATAAAATTTTTATTGTACACCTACTATGGTAATAGTTTCAATTATTTCTTACATCGATATTATCCGAGATAAATTCAAACAACTTTCGGATTCGTTAGTCGGGAATTTATATTCGGCTGAAAGTTGGACAGTCATTAAAGCAAAGGTATAATTTTTGTTGTTCCATCTTTTTTTTTTTCTTCAAATTCTGAAGGTGCTAAAAATTGTTTGAATTTTTAGGAGGTCAGATTATAATAAGAAGACGACGATTAGCGAAAGTAATCGTATAATTATATTCCTGTAAAACTGATCGAAATAAAATTGCGAAAAAAATAAAATGTATATAGAAAAAGAAGAAAGACTCACCTGCAAATTGGTTCTGGATTGTCGGATTCTGTCGGTGGGTTTAATAAGTTGTTATTGTCATTAGGTGCAGCCGAAGAGGTTGATCCTCTCGGTGATCTCGGTCCACCTTCCGGATCGCCTATCAGTACCTCAGTACGGCCATTTTGAAATGGGCTACTAGCCCTTCTCTCGCCAACTTTATTGTTACCCTGGGTATTTAGTGGCTGTACTAAAAGATTGTTCGTTTCCTCCGGGCAGCTTTGTTGTTTTTCTAAAGTTTCCTTTCTGTCTTTAACCTGGACGAAACTCTCTTCTTTTTCCTTGTTTAATTTATTCAAAGCTATTGGAGTAACCACCTTGTCAGCTACCTTAGGTACCGTTCCGTTGCTCAATTTTACAGGAAATTCGTTCGCCGGACAATCTCTGAATAATAATAAGAAAAAAGAAAAAAACAAATATACATTTTTGTTGGATTTCAAGGGTCTTCAGTATAGCAGCCATTTAAAAAAAAAATATGACAATATTCTCCACGTCTTCAATAAATAAAATTTCCTCAAAAAGACATACGATATTAAAATTTTGCTTACCTGTCTTTAACGGTTACAGTAATTTGATTGCTCGTTACTTCGGCACGAGTCGTTATCGTACTCGAAGATGCTGCTCCGTCTGTTATCTGCGAAGTATTTTCATCCTGAAACAGAATGAAAATTCTTTGAGTACTTAAAAATGGGTTAAAGGTAATAAAAAATCGTAATTCAGTTGGCTTGTTCAGAAATCACCGCCTGCTAGTATAAAAACATCAAAAACTGAACGGAAATCAAAATTACCTTTTCCTTAATGGACTGAAACATAAGCTTTACCACACCTCGTATAAAAGTATCTATGCAGATGCGAAAATTGCCGTTTGAAATATGCATGCATGGTAAAAAGGGGTGACCTAGTTGGAGAAAAATAATTCCGAGGGCTGGGCGACTACAGAAAAAAAATAAAATAAAAAAAACCAGTAGGGATGAAGATATACGGGTCTAACTAGCCGCGAGGTACAGAGAGTAAGGAGCGAAGTAATTACGGAGTGAATGGGGTGCAGGATGAAGAAGGTCTCGCGCGGGAGTATAAAAAGGAAAAAGATAGTGTGAATTCATATCAAACTAGATACATACAAGTCTCGTTGTATTTACCGCGAGAGATAAATACATAGTTAATAGTCTAGGTAAAGTTTGCATCAAGCATATAGGTGGACGTTTCCTACAGGAAATATTCGAGGTCGAAAGGAGGCTGTGATTTGGAGGACTCGTATATCCCAAAAGTGTTTTTTAATGACCCAGTTTTATTACATTGTGATGTTAACATTCTGCAATATAATCAAGTAAGTCAGGATCTGTGTGCCATCACCTCTCATAGTTATGTGCGCTTGGACGACCCTGAAGTATATCTGCATCTGCAGCAAAAATGAACTTTAGCAATCTATATAACTTTCAAACTAATACCGCTCTGAGAGATAAGTGTCTGATGACTTCTCCGTTACTTCTTTAATTGCCTATTGATGGATTTTTTCAAAACTATTTTTCCAGACTTATATTATATTCCAGACAGATAATTTTTTCACAAAGCAATAAATTAACCATTTCTGAATAATGTCTATAGATGAATTTAAAAATACGAGACGGATGCGTCGTTTTTTACAAAAATCTACAGACTGCAATTAAATCTTTTTACGTATCATTCGTGTTTCTTATAGTTAGTCCAAAAGTTTCCCGTAAACGACCACATATTCGAGACTTTTTAATAATTTTTGGACATCGTTAGGATATATACTTTTATTTTTGATACGTGGATTCTCACTGGAAGTTATTTCCTATTTTTCCGACAATTGTCCATCACTAAGAGAAAAAAAATTAAATAATTCTGAAAAAATCCATTCTTAGAGTATTAAAAAGGATCGAAAAGTCGTTAGAAATTTATTTCATAGATCCATAGTTTAAAAGCCGAAGATTGCCAAAGTTAATTTTAGCAGATGCAGATATATTTTCAGGGTAATTAATTATTATAGCAATGAAATTATAAGCGGACTGTTTTTTTTTTTTCATCGTAGTTATAACAGAACGATATCCGCAATAATTCGTCTGTGGGATATTTATCGCTGTAGCAGTAGCTAAATGGGACGACTGTGTCGCGCGCGGTAACGATAAGTTATTAATTATTAATTATTGATAATAAATTGGATGAAATGAAAGGATACCAATATATTATATTAATTATTAATCCATCAGTCTCTGCAGACTGTTGAGAGGATTGATGTCTATCTAATAAACAGAATTAAAGTCTTCTAAAAACTAACCAAATTAGTTTTAGAGGATAAAACTTTGTTTCCAATTTTTCAAATTTTCTATAAAAAAAAATAATCTTTCACGTTTAATTATTCTCTGGGCGATCAGTGATATCGCAAAATCCAAGAGACACGTTATCGTGGCTTCAAAAATTCCTGACATTTACCTAAGAACAAATTAAATAATAAAACTTGTATGTAGCCATGTATAGTTCGAAATTTCGTGTCGATATTTTCTTCTCTATTATCCTCGTGAATTGTCCCGGGCAATGTTATAAATATAAAATAATGGGAACGAGTGAGTGAATTAGTGTGCAGGTGAACGTATCCGGTTTATTCTTGGCGTTGTCATTAGCCCATTGTCCGATAGTAGTTCATTTACGACGATGAAATTACGTATTGTATAGTTTCTGTGCTCGATGACAAAGAGTTGATTTTTATTTATTTTATTGTCTCTTTGTTTTTTTGTTTACTCTGTATACTTGAATTTTCGCTAAAAATCATCGTGTCTACTTATACGTACTATATACGTATAAAACTATTAAAAACATCCGTAACAATTACCTTTTGATGGAGAATTGCTTGTATATCCCGCGGCTGGATTCTTCTCAAAGCTGTCAACCTTTGCAATCTTTCTCTTGCACCTCTGAAATATCATGAAAATAAACGAAATAATAATTAAATTACACAAATTTTCAACAATCAACTACAACGCGACTTAACGGTTTACTCAGTTCACCCAAAATTACCTTTCGACTGCGATTACCCAAGCATCCCTTATACGCCCTGCGTTTGGTCCATCCAACTCTTCTGTCGACAAGAAAACAGAAAATATATATATTACATATTATCATGTAATATGAAAATTAATGGTATGGCAATTGATTAATTAAACAACTGGATAGGTTGATTAAATAATTTTTATCGATCAACGTACTCGTATAGTTTTGCATGAATACGAAAATTGGTTCAATAAAATTTTATGGGGTACTATAGGTATGTATATTCGCTATCAAATGGCAATATTAATTCGCATACATGATCGTGAGTGGAATTATCTTAGTTTCAAGGCTGTCTGTACAACTGTGAGCTATTTCGAACGTATCACAACTCGTTTGAACATCTGAGTATTATAGCCTTGAAACTATCATAGACAACAAAACAGGAAATGATTTCGATCGCTATAGGTATAAATGTATATAACGCTCGATTCGCTATAAGTATGTATATGAGGTAACAATTCCGCGATAACATGGTTAACTGAAATTTGCGAATGTTGAATCAATAAATTGTAATCTGTACAGAGGTGCGAGCGATATTCTGGGAGGGTTATATATTTTTTTTTTTTTTAAGTAAATTTTCATTAAATACTGTGCAAAAAGACCTATACTCGCACAATGAACATCGTCCAAGTCGTCATCGTCGATGAATTTAATGGTCGATAGATCGAAGTATTTTTTCATCCAAAAATCGTCATCAACATCGTTATTGCAGCTTGAGGAGGTGATAAATTCTTCGTCGTATTTTTCATCGTAGTAATCTGCGTCAATTATTGTCGAATCGCTATTATTTCTCGATCGTTTGCTGCACCCGCACCACATTATATCGATATACCAAATATAATGATAGTAAATTTATACTACAGATGAAAGAATTTCAAAAGAAACAAAAAAAAAAAAAAAACAGGAAGAAACGTAAGTGAACAATTTTTTTTTTTTTTTTTTTTCTTTAATCATAAAGTTCACAGTATTCGATCATTATCAATAATGTCACAAGTGGCAGAAAGAAGAACAAAATATAAATAAATCAAAAAGAGACAACATTGCGCCTGCTGCTGCAGCTAGGCTCCTCTTAAGATCTGCAACGATGTCCAAATAAAGCAAGCAACTAACGGAACTAAGATATAATTAGCTAACAATTAAAGGTATATAAATTATAGGTATATACGTTAACGGCATCGAGGCGATACGATAATAAATAATTGTCGCGATAGATAAATTGCTATTGAAATAATATTGAAATCGGTTTGTTAGACGCGTTGTAAAGTACGGATTTAGTATGCTGAAACAATTTAGTTTGCTGGACATTATTCTAGACACATATATCGGTCTACGATCCCTATTGCATTAACGCACAATTGTAGGTATGTATGTACTTTCGATTTGATTTTCACCCCGCAATTAATCGCACCCCAAGAATAACAAAATCTTAAACTTTCTCTCGCGTGAAATTTAAACTTTGAAATTTTATAATATATGGCTATAGCAGTTTCTTTTGTAGAGAAGACGCGTTCTTCTGACCGACGTCGATATCGTAGGTGAATAAATATATAAATTTCACTAAATATTGATTATGAAAAACGATCTACGATATGCAAAAATGAAGTATATATATAAAATAATTAAGAAGAGATAAAATGTGGAATCGAAGAGTTCCAACTCGGATAAAACAGAATTCCTATATATAATATATTCGTGATAGAGAATTCTCTAAGAATTTACAGATGAATTATGTAATCGCATCACTAAATTCAATTCTTTTTTTTTTTTTTTTTTTCAGTCCATTTTTAACGTTACGTATATAGCGATTTCTCGTATCCGTCGAACCTCGACTGAAATTATATGTTAGAGTACGTTCGCGGGGCGGGTAGAGAAAGAACTGCCGCAAAGGCATCATATACGTTTATATTTGGATCATAGTCCAATCTTAAATAAACTCAGTAGCCACTGCAGACTGTAGTCGGGGGGTTCAACGTACTTTGGCTAGTATAGGACCTTTGAGTGCGAGTCTTGAGTGGCGAGTCGTCTTGGCTCGTACTACCGATGTGTAAGTAAGTAAGTAGGTAGGCAGGTAGGTAGGCAGATAGGTGGTAGATAGATAGATAGGTAGGTTGGTAGGTGGGTGGGTGGTTAGGTAGGTAGATAGGTACAGTACAGCCATGTAGCACATACCACTTGAGCCTGAGACTCTGAAAGCGAAGCTGTGGCTGAGGGATGAGGGTGAGCTTTATACGTGGTTAAAGTGTCTTGGATCGTGTGCAAGGATGCCAACCGTTGCGGAATGAATTTGGTCAATTTTCACATTTTAGGGGGTATTTTTTTTTTTTTTTTTTTTCAACTCCAATATAACGGAAACGAATTCAGTGGAAATTTCACGCTTTACACGTCGTCTTGAACTTGTTCTAATAAAAGTAGATTTTTCGGAAGAAAATCACTTTTCTTCACAGTTTTATGAAAAATAGGCCAAAGTACTTGTACGCTATTTCTTAGTGGCAAAAAAAAAAAATATATATGTACCCTTCGATTATATTTATAAATAAACTTTAGATATATACCATGTATAATGAAAATTTTACAATACCCGCTCTATATATTACAAAAATAAAAGCGATAAAAAATACGATTCTATGGAAGCAATAAGCCTTTAATTTTTGACTATCAGAGACATCGATTGTCGATGATATACAGGGTGAGTCACGAGAAACTCCGAGAATGGGAGGAGCTTGGTTGATGAATTAGGCCCTGCAGCTCGATACCCCGTGCGCGTAATTCAAATTTTCAAACAGCATTCTTTAGCTTATGAAATCTACTACAACTTTTAATTCTTGTTAATTTCTGTGAGATGATTTTTCATCGAGCTGCAGGGCTTAATTCATCGACCAAGCTCCTCCCATTCTCGAAGTTTCTCGTGACTCACCCTGTATTTGTAAAATTCCCAATTCGAAAGCAAAAAAAAGTCACGCAATAGCGTCCAGAGGCGATTATGTTTTCCCATCAAAATCTACCTTGAAATTATTATGTCATAGAAGTAATTGTGGCTAATTTTTTTCGGTTGTTTTTTCTTTAACGTTTTACCAAGCCGTTTGTCATTTTGTCATTAAATTTTGCTATATTTCATTGGGCCTGATTTTATGTATTTATGTATGTATAAGTTGAAATAGTATATTCAGCGTCTATAAAAAAAGAGAAAAAAAACGTACAACCACAACAAAAAAAAAAAAAAAGGACAAAATACAACAATTTTGCTACTCGATAAGGCAGCGAGAGCCAGTGGGCAAGTATGTATAAATTATTTCATTTTTGATTGAGCACGTGCATCGAGACACAGGTGTGCTACTTTATGGATGGATTATATAACCATATAGATGCACATGTATGTATATACCTGTATGTATTATACCCATACGATGATTTGGCAATTCGTAATCCCATAACAATAATAATAATAATGATAATAATATTGGCAATAGTTATTTATTATTTACTTATTTATTTATTTTTCGTTAAGTTTAGATGACGACAGCACATACCTATACTTAAATTTCTCGGGTTTCGTAATGATTGTTAAATACAATTATATTCGTTTCTGCTGCTGATGATGCCGATATGTGCTAGATATAGCTTATTCACGTAACTGATAGTAACATTCAAAAGTTAACAATGAACGAATGCACATTATAATTATAAATTGAATTTATACGTAAATTCCGTGTTACGTTATAGCTTTAGATTTTTCTGTTAAACGACTATATAATAATATCGAGTTACGTATATGTATACATATCTATATACATATACCACATACCTATACCGCGATTGTAGGTTAATTATCGATACAGAAATTATATACCAACGTTATTGTTCGCCTCCGGATGTTATAAAATCTAGATACAAACAACGAAGTTCACAAATATTCTATTTCATTACTTTATCTATATATGTATAAGCATGGGTATATACTTGGTAAGGTTCTATATAAATATATATATATATATATATAGAAAAAATATTTAAATTAGATATAATATACGTAGCAAGAAAATATGGAAGGACAAACACGATTTAAAAATATATATCTATAATACGTACTATGACGTACTAAGTTGTAAAAATGTGCTTTTCTATAGAAAGTCATTCGTCAATGATGTGTGTCTGCCTCTGTACTCCTGTTTGACTAACTACACTTATATGACGGTTTTTTTTGTCGATTTTTTCTTTCTTCGCTTATATTTATAGAGTTACTTAGCACCTTCAGGCCCAAAATCGCAGTGGAAACGGCCGTCATTTAGTCAGACGAAAACTGAATTATATGTACCCATAAGCGCGGTCTTGGTTTAATTAGAAATTAGCTATGAGCTTCATACGAGAAAAAAAATTCAAGCTCGTCTTTCACGTTTGCCTATACATACATGAAATCCTTATACTTATCTATTTATTCATTTATTTATTTATTTATTTATCTTCAAGTAAAACGAAGAGTAGTAACGCAACGGACGACAGACATATTTCGATGTTGTGTCGTCGTCGTCGCGATATAGGTACTATGGGTACACCGTGGCTTCCCGTGTGTGGGGAAACCAGTTTTCTAACTGTATTCAACCGTATTGCAATGGGACGTTACAACCGCACGTCGAACGAAATAACGTCGCCACACAAAATTCAAACCGCGTGTAAAATGTAATATAGACCTGGCATTAATACCTAGGCATATACAAACTCTAAATTTTTATTGATAGCAAAAAATTTCTGTGTATAATCTTACTTTCGTTAATTTTAATATATTATGTAATACGAAGACACGTATTGCTATATATACGAATCATACACGATAAAATGGTGAAATCGATTGAATCAATTGATATAAAAATCAATAAAATTTCTTAATTTATATGCTACATTTCTAAAACAAGAAGAAAAAATCGTACGAAAATCTTCTTCCTTTCTAAGAATAATACGTCCCGAGAAACATTTTACATAGGTATACATATTTATAAGTAAAACGCGAACGCCGCTGCAGCCTTGAGGAGATAATTTCAACGAATCCAGCTGTAATAATTGTATACGTGTATACATGTATATGCCTGGATGTGACGAATTGCATGTACATACATACATACACGTATACATAGATTATAAAAAGGAATAATAAATATCGAATATGGATAATCTAAAAATGAATTAAAAGTATCCAACGATAATGGTCAGATTCTATATCGTAATATTTTCGTGCATATCTGGATACGGCGGAGAGGTGGGAGGGAGTATAGGGAAGGGGAAAGGAGGGAGGAAATATAGAAGAAGGTAAAATATAATGAATACATCGAAACGCTGCAGGGGGAATTGATTATAGTTATTTACCTGAGGAGATTTCCTAGATGACGTAACAAGGTTTTAGAGAATCTTGCTAATTCCCTGTCGAATGTGGGTATATATATAAAGGACCTCGGAAATCGTGGGCCTGCAGACACTTATGGAAACGTTCTTTCGTTCCTTATTCCCTTATTGAATTGTTTAAAAACTGCCAACTATGCGTTTAACGCGTCTTTTGAACGACGATTTTAATACTCTCAGTTTTATATACGCGTATGTGTATAATATTATTGTGTAAAATTGATAGCACTAAATAAACATCATCAACAACACCGGCGGGTTTCCGCCCATCGGATAAACTAACGACGCACACGCGATGAACCGCCTTTTAGTTATTGAATCAGCGATCATTATTCACACGTTTTCATACACATCCATACACACATTTGTATATGATATTTACAACGGTAGGATCGGGTACCCACTGCATCCACTGCCGATTTCCTAGTATACCATATTCATCGTATAAACGCGTTTCACGTTTTAACACGTCTCGATTTTACACCGCGAACGAACACTGTTTCTTCCGTCGACTGATGATGGCCCGTAGAAGATGCTCCGCGGGTGAACGGATAGGAAGAAAAATGAAAAAGAAAAAAAAAAAAAATTGATGACAAAAAAAATAATGAATAAATCAAAAATCGGAACCGCGAAAATTTGCGGAAGCTAGTGGTGGCGGACAACCAAACGAGTTGTTATACGCGAGACAGAACCAATACTGGATAACTGTATATCAACGTGCAGGCAACAGGCTTTCTCTCCCACCTCGCGTATATACAACGACGACGGGTCCGCGTTCTCGTATACAGAAACAACAGTCTTTGCCTTCATTTTGATTCCCCTGGATGGAATATACTATACCTGAGCTATAAACGTCGCGTGCAGTTTCCTCAATCGCGTCTATAATCTATTTTATTTTTTCTCGGCTTTTTCAGTTTTTTTTTTTTTGTTTCTTTCCCTCCTTGTTTTTTATCATTTTGTGGTTCGTCCAATTTTTGATCTTTCTGTTTTGCCAAAGGATATAATACGAACGACATGTTTCCCGCGAATTTGAAATTTTCGTACAATTTTTATCTTCCATCTACCGATACTCTCCCCTCCACCAAAAACGTTCCAAAGTGCTCTTTAAGTAGGATTAAAAGTCCGCTATTGAAGGGGCTTTAACTTTGACCGAGTTTTATACAGACGGTAGTCACCTGTATTTACCTGCTTATACCAATACGTACATACCTACCTACCTACCTACCTACCTACCTATCTACCAAGTGGACGAATATTAACGGAGATTACCGAGTTTTACCGAATGTCTTTTGTATACGTTAAGGATATATGTCTGTATATAGTAAATAATTACCGGTAGTAATTAGATACGGATTGGTATATAATTAGATTTTAATCATCCCTCCAGCAGCAGGAGATGCGTATTCCTTTTAGAAAGAAATATGTACTAATTTTTTTTTTTTTTTTTTAAACATTGCAGATCAACTGTTTGTATATAATTTCTCGATTTTTTTTCCTTCCGTAAAACTTTATACAACATTATTTAATCTAAGTATTATCATTCAACATATTATACAACTATTTTTAGAATTTCGCGAGCAATCTAATACTACGGGTATAAAAGATCCGCGTGATCTGTTAATATATCTTTTTTTTTAATTTTTTAACTTTTTTATTGGGCGCCATCGAATTCGAATTGAAGTCTATTATTGAACTAGTCATTTTATTATCTTTTATCAATTCGGTGAAAAATTATTTAATGCTTGCTTACCCATTTTGTTGCCACTTCTTCTCCGCACCCTCAAACATATCGTCCGCGATTTAATGCACTGAAATGAATTTATGAAATTAGTTCATTAAATTAATTAATTTCAATATTTTGATATTGAAATATATATATTTATCAATGAAATAATCGTAGAGTTGGTCGTCATAATACGTGGTGACTTTCATTTTGCGAATTTTCCGCGTTTCGTTATATCCACGTTCTGTATACCTATATGTACATACATAGGTATATCATGTGTATAATGTATTGGAAATTGAAACGTTGACACGCATTCCGTAGCAGTTTATATATATATATATATTTAAAATCCTAGGCCCGCGGCTGCTTCGAAAGCTGCAGGCTTCAGGATAAGCCAATAATATTTTACATCATATGTATAATTATTGCAGTACAGGCGGATAAGAATTCCAAGTACGCGGTCAAACCCGCATTTTTATAATATAATAAGTTGAAGGTTTATGCGTTGTTTACTGAATATACCGCAAGGCTATATCGCGGACTTTTACTTTGCATATATATTCTCGCACCTTTTTTTTCTTTTTTTTTTTCTATTCTCTCGAGAAGGACGTACCTACATACACGTGTACGTATACTATACGCCTCTTTATAATTTTTATGGCATATCCGTACGAACAAATGCAAATCTTGATTCCTTTGCGGTTTAAAATCATCGATATACATATCCGCACCGCGAGGCGCTAAAAATTAATCAACTCCACATGTATATCTCGCTATTCTTCCATACAAACATAATAGATATTTGTAATATCAATGGCAACCTGGCAGAGACAAGTTATCTAACCATGTGAGTTTATAACCGCAATTTGGATTCATATAGGGGTATAATTTAGTGGTAAACGGTATTTTTCGAAAGTCCAACATTCATTATGTGATTCGTCAACGAGGAATTTCTATATCACCTCTATAACACAATAAAGTGAAAAATTTTTAGCCAAAATTTATATATATTTTTTTTTTTCTCTCTTTCTCGGCAAATATACAATAATTCCCTCCACCCCTCGAAATATCGTTTAAATTTTTTACCTAAAGTTGATAGCCGTTACCAATGTAGAACTTAGCAGTTTCTGTTTTATTAGAAACAGGTAAGGATGGCTAGCGAAACAAAAAAATTTTTAGAACTATGGTACCCAAGAACTAGTTTCGTAGTTCTAGAATACTCCGCTAGAGTATGCTACCTAATAAGTGGTATCGACTTTTCTACGGTGTCGTTTATCTATTATAATTGTGTGTATTTTTTACCCGAACTGGGAATCCCCCGCGTCTTTAAACGGGAATTCCCTGTATTCTGATGCTAATGAATCTAGGGTGTAGACGATTTCTAGACCACGCGGTTAGACTAATTTAATAATAATAGACTAAGAAATGAATAAACAGAAAACATAACAAAGTTATCACCAAATGAAAAGCCTCGAAAGAAATATACCTGGTGAATATGCTGGATGACTTCGGAGTGCGTTGCATTTTCCAGGGTGCGGCCGTTTACTTCTAAAATTTCATCGCCGACTTCCAAGTTGTCCGTATTGTCGGCGGGCGATCCTATGTATAAATTGAACAGTGAATTGTTATTAAGAAAATAATCATAATAATAATAATGATAATAATAACAAAATTACATCGTTTCTAATTAAAATTGTCAATCGATCAAATGGATCCGAAAATAATTATTAGTTGTATTATCTGTATTGATAGTTATTTATTTATTTTTTTACCGGAAAAATGTATATCAGTAATTAATTGAAGATGAAAAAATATGGCAATATCAATGTCGAGAATTCTTTTTTGTAGATGTGATGATGATCCGCGTCGCTTGAAATATCTCTACTAAACGATAATGAATTTGCGATAATAATTGCAATGTACAGGTATTTATATTTGGGTCACGTCCGTTGAGCTCTGTAAATATTTGTGCACTTGAAAGTTCTATAGGTATGTATGTACGCGAGTGTATATTATACTTCCGTAATACATTTATATTCGAAAAATGTGCTTTAACGTGATATTCGCGCCACAACATTCGTCGGATGGCTGAGAGCCAAGACTTTGATTTGCGGTATAGCGTCTATCTGGTAAGCATGTGTTCCTATGGTAACGATTTAGCACATCGTACACGTTGTCTAGCTACACGTGTGTAGAATAATAGTAGTAGGTACAGAAAATAATAATTATAGTAGATTGTATATGTATAATAATATAATACTGACCGTACAGCTTGACTTTGCCATTGTGATTCATCAGGATGATGATGTATCCACCGAGGTCCACCATCTTTCCGATATTATATATTTTTTAAATTTAATAATAAAAACACGCCTCTCATCTGACTTCTTCTTCTTCTTCTTTTTTCTTCTTCTTCTTTTCCTTCTTCTTCTTCTTCTTCTTCTTCTTCTTCTTCTTCTTCTTCTTCTTCTTCTTCTTCTTCTTCTTCTCCTTCACGTTTCGTTTCGCAGCGTTTTGCGTTATTCTTTCCGTTGCTGTATATTTTGTTACGTAATTAGAATTATATCTCGAAGATGTCGCATATTGGCTGGGTAATTTCAAAGGGTTGCTATCTGTTTTGCGAGGATATATACTTTATACTATGCATATATATAGAATATGTAACTGTTTATTAATGTATTTTGATTTTAGAACGGACATATTATTATTAATATTATATATATGTGTATATATATATATGTAGTTTAAACTTTAAACCTTATAGACGTTGATTTAAGACACTCGCCTTACCGACACACACTTGTAAATTAATATATATTGTATATTTACTAGTTATTAATACATGGAATCATCGTGTTTTAATTTCTTGTTTAAATTCCCCACAGATAAGTACTAAGGCAATTCGCATATCAACGATCACTTTTTAATTCCTAAACATATTATATCTTCTTACGTAATAATAATAATAATTATTATAATGAATTTGGCACCCTGGATTCAGGAATCAGGGTTATATGAAAGACAGGTTTCCTTAATTGATATTTGTAACGGTCTACTGTGAAACATTGTTGTTTCATCTATTTTTTAATATTACACGTTATTCTTACGTGCTTTGGACATATGAACTTGAAATTGTCATGTTTCACGATAATTACTTCGGGCACTGCGGGGCCCCAGATTTGGGCCCCTTCACATCTCGGCGTCCATCGGTTGTCTGATTATTCAAAATTCAAAATTTCACTTTGAAGCTCACTCTATTGATTTTCGGTTCGATTAGGTTTTTTTTCATTATATCTACCATGGCCGTTATTGTTTATTCTCGACATTTTATTCACCCTCGTTTTCACCATGTCTATTTTTTCAATTCGTTCGGCATTCTATTTTCGTTTTGTATATTTATTATTTATTTTCTTTAATTCATTTACTTACTTATTTATTAGTTTTTTTTCATCACTATCCATTTACTAACGTTTGAAAATTTACTTAAAATTCAATTTATCTCCTGTTGGACTATTGCATATTTCTATTGAGGTTGAAGAATCATTTAAAACTGTCCTTAGCGATGGGTGTAGACCCATTCTATCGCCTTCGTATCCACTCCACTTACATCGAATTTTCATTTTTTAATTTATCTCCAGACGCCCGTTGCAATATTTACCCCCTAACACTTTCACCCGATATTCTTATCATTTTATTCTATTCTTCTTCCCCAATAAATTACGATTTCTCATCTCGTCGATCCACCGTAAACGCGGTACATTATATACCCGTTATATATATTATTATTATTTTTTTTTTGTTCTTCACGTAGGTGTGGAGATCGCGAAAGAAGAAGCCGCCTTCTAACACTGAGATTCGTTCCAAATGCACGGCGGAGAGGTGAGTCGAGAGATCAATATAGGGGGCCCGATGCTGCCGGTCTGGCTCTGCCTCTGCCTCCTCCTAGGGGATGCTTTCGAGTCGAGACTCGATACGCGGCGCATCACCCACACTTACACCCGTCTACGCCATTGGGGTTTATCGAAACCCTCTCGAAAACGCCGTGATTCAAGTACCTCAGGTACCATTTGAACACCCGTTATAACGATGCGAGTGTTAAGAGTGAAAATTCAAAATCGAGAAAAGAAGACTTTTGCAATTTTTCGAATTTTTCGTTTATTCAATCATTAGAAAATGAGACGAAAATTTTTTATACTTTATTCAATTTGATAAGGTAACTATTGATATTACTTGTGTCTGCAGTCTATTGTATGTGATATTTATTTTTTATCCCATATTTTATTCATTAATACATTTATTTGTTTTGAGTCAAGGAGCGATTGACAAAGATGTATTTTCTTTTTTCCATGCTGTTGGATAATTATTTTCTGTCTCAGTTAACTCGAGAGCACCTAGCCTTCAGACTAGCATGGGCACGTAGACACTTGTAAATGAGATGAGGCACTTGGAAAATGCTACGGACGCTCCAATTTGAGGACACTTACTTCTCTGACTTGTTGCTTTATCTGTATACGCGAGACAACAAACTCATTGCGTATAAAATCGTAATTATTTTCAAAGCTATATAACTTAAGTTACAAATATTTTATATTTCAATAATTACAGATAAAACGACTATGCGTGTCCAATTTAGCGAGTTACTCATAATTATTTAACTAGTTTCGATTTATTATTCGAATTATCAAATTACTGCAAGAGAGGTGGTCCAATACCGCAGTGTTTCCTATTTTCCTAGATTAAGATTAAATACCATTTACACAATCCCAACGGATCATTTATCGTTCATCTCATTCAAGTATCTCCGCAAATTGAAATATTTTTTACCATTTTCAAATCACGCGGGAAAAATCTAACGACATACGCATAAAGCGAGTTTTAAGGCGCCAAAATACTCCAATTTTTACTCCCGAAAAAAGAAGATAATACTTATTATATCATATAACTGCATAAACGGCTTTAATGGATTTCATCCCGGCTTATAAATACTTCAGCTCAGCCTTGATTTTTGGAGGCCACTCTCCCATGGGGTTCGGTTAGCTTATGAAAAACTAGATAATACAGTTGAATCTGAAAATAAAATCAAATCATCGAATTGAATAATTCGACTTTTTCGATCAAGAAATTAATTTTCAAAAATAATTCAACGACAGAAAAAAAAACTTCTGTAAAAGAGGTCGAAAAATAATGCAATCAGCCTTCTCAATTTCGTTTCGGTCTTTGATTTCGAATACACATCTTTAATTATTAGTGATAGAATACCACCAACTAACTACATAGTTAGATGAATTGTGCACTCCATTTACAGCATCACGTCTATCCTGTAGTCTGTGGATGATGGAATTTAGTCCCTCAAATTCTTGGGTTAAACTTTATCCAAACGTCAGAGCGGCGATTATTCTAATCTAAAAAAATTATACACATCCGATGGATAAATGACTGTCAAAAACTGATCGAGTTTCATGTAAACAAGTAAGTAATAATGATCTACGTGAAAATGTTCATCGAATCTAAATCGCAGTTACCATTTATACGTGTCAAAATGTATAATCACGCAAATATTTAATGTTTACTTAGAAAAAAAAAAAATTAATCATTCACAGCGATGAAATTTTACTTCAAGTTTGCCATCGAATACAGTCAATTTATTATACTCAATCAATTTTTAATCAATGATTAATTAACTAGTCTCCGAACACTGTCACGTCATTCTTTATTTTTATTGACACACAAACACACACAGTTGAAACTAACAGTAATATTTTACATGTGAAACAAATGCATATTAGTTCAGTAAATAATTTCTGTGTGTGTAACTTGTTTAGTTTATAGAAAAAAAGGTTGATCTAACGATTCACTAGTCATAAACAGTTTTGTAACCATAAGTCAATACATATTCTATACATTATATGCGAAGATAAATATAATAAAGCGTGAGAGATACTTATGTGAGTCCGAAGATTACTATTTTTATACAAATGTAATCTGAGTCACTTGTTTTGTATATCGCATTGTCCAGAGTAGATAAGAACACAGATTTTTATACACACATACAATTTCGTGGTATATGTGTCTTTAAATACTGCGCCATTATCAAAGTCAGTTCTTTGTGTTCCAGCAGCGAATGCAGAATGAATCTCATATTGTCTATTTTGGTCTGCGGATTATTCGGTTCAGTTCTAGGAGTTGTACGATATCGACCAGAAGCTGTCCACATTGCTTACGGAGGTATGATATAGAATTCTTTGTTAAATTCAACGATTTTATTTACTTTTTCTGTAGTTTTCCTTATTTCGAGTTCAAACATTACCTTTTGTTTAAAACACCCTAAGTCTATGATGTTGTAAAATGTATGGAAGTATCGATTACTAAATATGTGGCTAATAATCTCGTCCAATAATTTCAACAGATGATATTAGAGATCTCTCAATTACTTGGAGTACGCTGGATAAAGTGGAGGAGTCAATTGTCGAATATGGTATTGGCGGATATGTGCTAACTGAAAAAGGAAATTCAACTCTCTTTGTTGACGGAGGGAGACAGAAGCGTAAACAATACATACACAGAGTGTGGCTAAGAAATTTAACACCTGGTAGTAAATATGGTGAGAGTTAAATACTGTAGAATGATGAATTTTTTCTACTATTTTTCTTTCAAATTTCCATTTCTTTAAAACGCTATTATCAATCTTAATATTTTAATGCTTTGCCGAACAGTTTACCACTGCGGAAATGAATATGGATGGTCGGATATGTTTTACTTTGTAACTCCACCTGCTAACGAGGATACTTGGGCTCCTCAGGTAGTAATTTTCGGTGATATGGGTAACGAGAATGCTCAGAGTTTGCCAAGACTGCAGGAAGAGACTCAGCGCGGTTTATACGACGCCGCAATTCATGTTGGTGATTTTGCTTACGATATGCATTCAAATAATGCCGTAGTCGGAGATGAATTTATGAAGCAAATCGAATCTATCGCAGCCTATTTACCCTACATGACCATTCCTGGTAATCACGAAGAGAAATATAATTTTAGCAACTATAGGTAAGTTAAATAATAAATTTAATAATAATGTACAACTATTGAGATTTAATTAATCTATAAATATATATATTTTTTTCTTTTCCATTTTATCCGTACTATTGAAAATAAATCCTACTTTTTTTAGAGCTCGTTTTACAATGCCTGGTGACTCGGAAGGTCTGTGGTACAGCTTTAACATGGGTCCTGTACATTTCATAGGCATTGAAACAGAAGCCTATTATTTTATGAATTACGGTTTAAAACAGCTTGTGAAACAGTATGAATGGCTTGACAAAGACTTGAGCGAGGCAAATCAGCCTGAAAATAGGTATGAATCGATGAATATTTTTTTCTCTTCAAGTTTCACATTTTTTCTTGAAAATGGATCTTGACTACAATTCGGACCTCTAAAATTGTAACTTAATTATTTATCATTTATTGATTAAAGAGCTAAACGACCGTGGATCATCACCTTTGGACACAGACCAATGTACTGCAGTAATGCTAATGCCGACGATTGTACAAATCATGAGTCGTTAGTACGAGTAGGATTGCCATTCTTCAACTGGTTTGGTCTTGAAAATTTGTTTTATAAACACAGAGTAGATCTTGAAATATGGGCACATGAACATAGTTACGAACGTACCTGGCCTATGTATAACTTTAAGGTATTATTTTACTGTTTTTCAACTTTAAATTAGCCATTTATCAACATTTGAAGTGTTTGGTTTTTAACTTACCATTAAATACAGGTGTACAATGGATCTTGGGAACAACCGTACAGAAATTACAAAGCTCCAGTTCATATAGTGACCGGATCCGCTGGCTGCAAAGAAGGCAGAGAAAAATTTGTCCCTGCTAGACCATCATGGTCTGCTTACCGAAGTTCTGATTACGGATATACGCGTTTGAAGGCATACAATAGAACTCATATCTATCTGGAACAGGTCAGTATTACAATTACCTAGTGATCTAAGCTGGTTATTTTTTTTTTTTTTTTGCCAAATATATTTAGCCAATAGGATTTTTTAGCAATCTGGTCCATATCAGCATTACTGAGCCTCTGTAGTGGAGAGATAATGACGGATAGTTTGTTGATCGGTTTTTATCTGTGGTTTTCTTTAAACAGGTATCTGACGACAAGGAAGGTGCAGTCTTGGACCAAATCTGGTTGATCAAAGATGGTCCTTTACCGCAATACTCTTTAGATTAGTTTTTAAGCGATGGATTGGAGAAGTCTCTGAATAAATTGTCATCCATATAATGAATGATTAGTTTATTAGTAACTATACAATTTTTATTTAATTCTATCACGTTACTCTGATCATCTTTTGGTTTTTCTTTAAAGATAGATGATTCTTATCGACTCAATTTTGGCAAATGGTGATTTATTGTGATATGTGTGTATTTTATCTTGTAGAAAAAGTAAATTGTTCTTTAAGGCAAGCTCAGCTATGTCTTTTCGACATGGGTAACTAAGAAATTTTTAATAATTAAACGTTGTGAGATAGTTATAGGAAACCTGAATTATTTCATGAAATTGAGCAATAATAATCATTTATATTAAGCTGCTGTATCTTCTATTTCTCACTACCGCAAATTTGGTGAAAGCTTTGAATCCGTGGGGTTAACAGGAAATAGTTTTACATCAGATAGTTATTCGTTGTACAGAGGCTATAGATATATAATTATTATGTACCCATAAATGTAAAGATGATCAAGTGCTTGCTTGATACTTTATGTATATATAAAGTTTTTCTCAATTTGTCTATTATTTTCATCGAAAATGAATGTAACATATGGATCTAAAAAATATAAAAATAAAAGTTGTACTATACGAATAATTATTAATTCGGAAATCATCCTTTCCTAAATACGAAAATGTGTTTGATGGTCTTTGAAAAAGTAATTATATTTCAATTCTGCATCTATTTTTTGATGTGAAATGTTTGTAAAATCGACGATGAACATAAATCTGATTGTTATCAGACAGAGTTGAACATTGTGGGATGTGAAAATGACCTTTGTCTACATTAAGCATTGGTTTATCAGAATAATAGAATTATCACAAATTCATAAAGGAGGATAGTCAGTGGGATATAATAACGAATAAAATGCAGAGGTATATACTGTATGATCGTTTAATTGTTAAAATATAAATATATGTATATATAATAATATAGTTATTATAGTTTATAATAATATGTAGATTTTCCTATTGGCATAATGTTATTTGTTTTCATTCATTTATCATTTTTTTTTCTTTTTGTATTTAATATTTTTTTTTTTATCAGTATTCATTATTATAACAGGGTGAGAGAAAAAAAAAATCAAAGTTAAATCAAAGATTTCTCTTTTTTCTTCTCTTTTGATGTAAATTTCAAATGTTTCTAGATATAATTTTTTCTTCATAGCGTAATAAAAAAAAAAAAACGGAAAAAAAAGGAAAAAAAAAAAACACTTCAATAAATACTTTCGATAAGTTAATTTAACTTCTTACAATTTTTTTTTTTTTTCAATCACCGCGAACCTCATTACATGGTAATAAGACATTTATTACTAGGCTTTTTTTTATGAATAACCAATACTATTGAAAAAGGCTTTTTTTTTTGTTTTTTTTTTCTTGCGCACAATTTTATACAATTATTGGTGTGCCAGGAATCATCGTCTGCATGATTAGGACACTTTCCAACTTGATGTTCGATGCAGGGTGAATCAGCAAGCTGCAATTTTTTCCTCGTTCCGTTATTACCATTAGTTCGTATTTTTTATTTTATTTTTATTTTTATTTTTCTTCTTTCTTTCGTTTTTCCAATGTAAATCATGAATTCAAAAGTTGATTGCATTTCGATTATAATAGTAGCTTGATAATACTTATATAAAAAAAATCAGAGGCTACAAAGCACCGAATCACCATAATTAGAGTTGAGGGTTTTAAGAACTCTGTTCAGAGTATGGGGTCAGTGATTGATTGAAACAATCGAAGATGTTACTGCCGAATGACTTTCCTGATACGAAAATTGTGGAAAGTGTTCCTGTTCTTCGGCAATTGAATTCAATCCTCCTCCACTTCCCAAACAACCCTGATCTGGAGGCGTCAGTTCCACACTCTCTCCGGTAAATTCACTGTCGAAATATCGAGTGTCTGTGTCTGATGTTACTTGGGGTTTAAAAGATGGTGGAATTTTCTTTTGCAGTAAATCTGACCAGTCAATTGACGAGAAAAAAGCATGGTTCATTATATCCTTAGCGTCGTTTGGTCCCCCTCCTAATCTTCTGCTTGGATCTTTGATGAGCAGTCCTGAAAGTGATTAATTACAAAATTAAATTAGAAAATGGAAAGGTTTTAAATTTTTATTTTCGTAGCAGCATTAGTTTATTTGCTAATTTATTTTCTACACATCTTACCACCGAGCATATCCTTCGCCTCGTTACTTATCGCCCTTGGAAATTTAACTTCCTCCATTATTATCAGAGTGAATAGTTTTTCGTGGTCTCTGTTGTAGAATGGCAGTCGGCCGCACATCATTTCGTACATAACAACACCGACGCCCCACCAATCTACCGCTCTTCCATAGTCGTTGTCTTCTAGTACTTCTGGTGCAAGATACTCTGGTGTACCACAAAACGTTTTTGTCGTCCTCCCTAGAAGAAAATCACATTAGAATGAAGATGGTTAATGTAAGAAAAAATGTTCTTCATGTCGAATCCAGGAGTTCCCATACCATATGTGATATCTTCTTTGCATAATCCAAAGTCGGCTATTTTAATGTGTCCATCTTTGTCGAGTAGAAGATTCTCGAGTTTTAAATCGCGGTAAATAATACCCTGGTGATGCAGATATCCCAACGCAGATATAATCTCTGCTCCGTAAAAACGCGTGCGATCTTCTCCAAATACTCTGGAACGACTGAGATGAAAGAACAGCTCACCTCCGTTCACGTATTCCATAACGAAACACAGCCTGTCCGCTGTCTGGAAGCTGTACTTCAGGGACTGAGAAAAGAATAAGCAAACAATTCAAAGTCACGTTTGTTTATTGATATCAAGTGGAACAATCCTTGAAGGGAGAAAACTTTGGTAAAACTTTTTTTCTTTAAATCATCAAATTATTTTCTAATCTGAGTGTTTATTTTGAAATTATATCTAATTAAGTGTTTTGAATCGATAAGCCGTGTTATTTTAGTGAATAATTGTTTGAATGAGCTGGAATTTGATAGTGAATATTGTGGAATGAAGACAGCAGAAATTTGAAAATGGAGTTTTGATTCTATTTGAGAGAATAAACGTAGAGATAAATGGAAAGTGAAATGTCAAAAATGAATGTAAGAGAGGTGGCAAGTTATTGGTCAGTGATTTACATACGATTAAAAAAGGATGACTGGTCGTGCGCAGGACGCGATTTTCAGTGAGTGTATGTGCGACTTCATCTTTTCGAATAATTACTTCCTTTCGTAGTATCTTTATGGCGTACAGATGACCGGTAGCTTTTTCACGGCACAAAATCACCTTGCCAAATGTTCCTTTTCCCAGTACTTTCAAGAACTCAAAATTTTCCAGAGTCTATAATGGGATAGAAATTGACAACGGTTTACACAAATGATCAAAAACATTACCTGATCTAAAAACAAAAACATCAATATTCAATCAACCAGGAAATTCCACTTGCCACTTTCTTTTTCCCAGAACTTTTGCTGCTAGAAGTACCCTGGACACTGAATTTTGCCGACAATTCGTCAATGCTACCACCGTCACTATCTCCTGAAACAACACCAAGAGATCCAGAAGAATCTGATCTCGCACTGCCAGAAAGTTCCATCTCAACATCTTCTGACGATGTTGATGGCTGCATAACTTGCTCCAATTGTTCCTGATTAGCCAGACGATCCGCCACATATCTATATACAAGGGTTGATAAAACCTTCAATCATTATTCTAAGACAAATTCTTTCATCAAACCAAGAAAATACACGTACATAATTTTTCATAATTTTTAAACATGAATGAAATTGATTTTCAACTTGAGACTTGTTATTTTGTGTTTTTCTTGGCATTTTCAAAGAAAAAGATTTCAAATATTGTTTTTATTACTGTTACAATGTCTATTCTGCTATTATAGTGTAACGAATTATTGAATGAACTTATTGAAGTTGATATCTGTGTCAATTAAACTAGAAGTATCTTGATTTATGCAAACACATATAAGTTGAGATTAAATAGCATTGCATAAATATTTAAAATTTGAAAGTATGAAACAAGGAAAGAGCTTTCTTGTCGTTGATAGAAATAAGGGAGAAATTAGTATTGGACTGTTGTTTGAAGAGTTATACCTTATCGCTGCGACCCAATCCTCTCGTTCCTGTTCTGTATCGACATGAAATGTTCGTTCAATAACTGTAGTCCATTGTAGTCCTCTTATAACAAAGGTGAATGGTTTAGGCCTGTCAACAGACATAATTTGACAGCCCCGAACTGTAAAATTGTTCAGTGGTTGCGCAGCTGCGGCAACTTGCTGATCAGGTTTGGTCTTGAATCCGACCAGCGTGCCATCATCTCTTAGTACAAAATATCGAGATCTCCAGTTTTTTATGTGCTCACCTGTAACGGTTAAATGTCAGAGTTATTCTCTGTCAATTTTTAAACTTTTTAACATTAAAGTAAATGAATGAGTTATGAAACGCGCTTATAAACGATGATCGATAAATAATATAAAAGTTTAATAAACATGCG
This sequence comes from Macrophya alboannulata, assembly GCA_949628255.1. Taxonomy (NCBI): domain Eukaryota; kingdom Metazoa; phylum Arthropoda; class Insecta; order Hymenoptera; family Tenthredinidae; genus Macrophya; species Macrophya alboannulata. Next base: position 16,034,108 of record OX451209.1, read on the forward strand.
AATTTTTTTCAAGACAGAAAAATTATAAATGCGTAATACATATTGTATGTAAACATATATTTTATACCGCGTTTTTGAAGCCAGCCTTCCTTGACGACCTGCTGACCGTCTCCGGGCGTCACGACGCCCATAGCTGCGTCTCCCATATCCCCCCACGAGTTTTTCTTTAATATGATATATCTTAGTAAAGAGATAAAGATACTGCGGAATAGTTTCAATATTATGGGATATATAAATCGGGGATTTTTAACTATCAGGGATAGTACGATGTGTATGTATCGAATTCACGGCAATATTTATGTAGGGATACGTTTATTTTTCAATATAATTAATCGCTTAGGTATTTTATCCATTGATTCGTTTCGTAGCATGCTACAGAGTATCGTTTACGTCAAACTGCATGGAAAATTATGTTAATTTATGCCGTTTAAACACACCAAAACATTTAACGAAATAAAACCTTTTTTTCAACCATACAAGTACATACTATAAATCCGCCATTAATTACTGTGCAGTAGGTTAGAACGCTAGTCGTGGAAATTATACTAGAGAGAATACTCTATTCTCAGATCTGCTGTACGAATTGTTCAGTCGCTTTCCGCAAAGCACATCATCCGGCCAATCATATCGTTTCGTAAAATTGCTTCGGCGTTTGTCGCGTTTCGTCACTTCAATGGAAAGAGCATCTTGCCTTTTCGAAATTTTGACAGTGTTTATGACCGGCTCATAATTGTGACAGACGAGTTTCCGAAGTTTAACAACAGAAGGAAAATAGCATGTAAAGCAAAAAAGTACAAAAAAGTTACAAAGTTGAAAAAAGGGGATTCCCACGACAGATAAGCGCAATCTACAGTCAAGCCGTGAAATGGCGTGATTATCTTTTTGCGTGATCTTTTGTTGTCAAAGCCCGCGAAAACGTTGGAACGTGTTATTTGATCAATGGCTTTTGGTTTTTGGTGATAAAAGGAGGCAATATGTTCGTAATACAATAAATATATGAATAATCACACGTACGAGAGTACTTTAAATAGGTGATCGTCAATTTTGATAACCACATAGAGAAGATTTTACGTAGTTACATACAATTCGAAAACCGCATGGATGAGGTGAGGTCACGTGGTTATTCACATGCATCCATACCTATCCAGAATGGCCAATTGGTGAATTGGCTTATAGTGGACACATTTGTTGTTAACCGGTGAGGTTAGCCATAGGGATAAAGAACATGTTCCGATTTTCGTACACGTCAAAGTGAATTAAAATTCAGTATTTAAAATGTCTACGTGTAAACGACACGTTACGCTTGAAGAAGCGGAGACCGAATTTTCTTCTTTGATGGCAAAGCTCGACCCCACGGAGTACAATTCGTTCTTAAATTTCGTAAAAAAAAATTGGATTTTACCGGATCTTGCTCGAGGCCTCAACACGATAGGTTAGGTTTCGCTTAATACCAAATACATATCATAGATATCAAAATAAACTACCCAATAGAACATTATGTACATACATATTTAGTCAACAATTCAACGCTAATAAAACGATATTAAAACATGATTAATTTTTGGCTACAGGATTAGAAAAGTTTAAATTGAGTACAGAGGATTTTGATTCTAAGGAATATATACTGGATGATCCAGTTGCGATATTAAACAGTATTGCACAAGATATTAAAGAAAGAATTCCATTCGATGCTACACTTCCTTCGGAGAAAATAATATCCCCAAAGTCTGGAGAGGTTTGTATTATGTTTAGCCAGATTGAATTTTATGCATTTTTTATATCTTAAAAACTAGAAATCAATCCACGGAAATACTATCTAATTTGAAAAAAAAAATTCGTTTCATTTTTATCATTCTTATGTGCAACATTTATTATCACTCTATCACACAGAAAGAATAGCATTAGTGATACTTCGATACATTGCTTGGTAAATGAATGATTATTCATAGATTACTGTAATTTTTATTTATTTTCGACAATTTTAGCGTTAGGTAATGTATTAAAATCATCTAGGAATAGATTCTTTGCCTGACTCCAATTTGGGAGAAAAATTTAGAGTGAAATTATTGTCAAAATAGGCTCAAAATTGCTAAGAAAACAAAACGATTTTAATGTAAAATATGAATATTAGCATTTTGGATTGAAAGTCTTCTTGAAAATGTTACTTTTTGCAAGTTACTAATATCAATTTTCAAATAAATTCATAGAATTCGGACTGCGATCCTAATATAACACTCCACGTCGATGGATTCCTCTATACAGATGATGATGTTGATGATTTGGTTGAAGCTGGTAAATTGAATAGATACTTCTGCCAGAACTGTGGTTCCAAAAACGTGAAACCATTCAGTAAGAATCATTTGAAATTCATGAGTTTACTTATTTCCTTCACTCATTTGAATAATCACTCTAATTATAATTATTCAACGCAATCCAATGTAACGGGATTATTAGTAAATTACCTAATTTGATTTTTTTCTGGTATAACATTCATTGCAATAAATTCTTCATATTCAATATGCTCTAGTGTCGAAAAATAAAAATGATCTTGAAATCAAAGCAAAACTTTCATGTGACATTAACACAGCATGTATGAAACTTTTCACAGTTTATATATCACATTCGATGGCCAAGGATTGTCTCTATCACATATTCAATACTCTGCTACCTACATTGGAGGGTAAAACTGTGTTAGATGTAGGATCTAGACTGGGTGCTGTTTTATACGGAGTAAGTAAAATTTATTTATGAAAATAAAAAATCGAATTTTGTACACTCTTAGTTGTATTGACTATTGTAAAATCACAGCAGTTCATCTGACCTATGTTATTTTCTCATCATAAAAATGTATGTTGTATTTAAGTAATTGATACATGTGATTTTTCAGGCACATGTCTATACGGACGCGAAAAGAATTATTGGCGTTGAAATGAACGAAGAATTTTGCAAACTACAATCAGAGATCATCCGTAAGTACAATATGGATAGTCGGATAGAAATATTGCATAAAAAAATCGAAGATGCGAAAGACGTTGTTAGAGTCAGCGATGTAGTCGTTTTGAATAATGTATTCGAGTTTTACCTATCCGAGGTATTGCAAATAGAAATCTGGAAATTTTTGCGAGCTAACATAAAGAAGGGAGCATTAATAATAACTCAGCCACGTATTGAAACCACATTCTCTCAATTGGAGACAGGTATTCAAGTAGACACATGGCTGAAACCTATTCAAACAACGGCAACTACGTCTGATGATTTTCAGTTCTTCACATCTGACAAGAATGATGATGATAATGCATTCGCTGAAATCGCTTGTTACGAAGTTTTATAGAATGTCAATTGGAAAGGTCAAGTTTACTGCCATTTAGAGTCTAAAATAATGGATGAAATATTTTCATTGTACGGATATTTCGATTAAATAGTTTTAAAACTCGATACTTTAAAAACACGTAAGAATTCGACCAATTCCTATTACCTTTCAAGTTTCCTTGAATGAAAGGAAAGCTAGCCTTCTTGGTAAATTTGCACAATTGGGTTAATTGACTAGCTTCCATGAATTGATGTAACGTTTCCTTATTTAAAATATTACATTTTTATACTGTATCTATCTGACGCCATTATTACGTGTAATTTAATTATTACTGAATTAATGTGCCAATTCATAGCATGTATGTTCAATGTACGGGTCAATATTGCTGGTGCTTGACGCAGTACTCTATTGCATTGATTATAAACTTGTAGAAAGTTGAAAGAAAAAAAAAAAAATTACAATCTGAAACTATTAAACTTTGATAATATCTGTTATATAATTTTTGTATTCAAATACAAAAAAGAAATGCAAAAAAAGCCACATCAACGACGGCGTATAAAACTAAAATTTCTTATGCATGAAATCAATTATGCACAAAGAGCACAATCAGAAATGCTAACAGCAAATTTAAAGAAACATTCCAATGGACTACGAGATCGAGTGGATTATCGTTTTATTATGTAAAATAAAACATATTTTCGACAACTTGAAATTAGTTATTCTGCAGGCTAATTTCTTGCAGATTTTATTAATGTGCCATGTGACATTTATTTATTTTTTTTTGCATACTTCGAAGGGTGAAGCATGCATGTTGCATACGTTATCTAATTTCTAAGAATTTTATCATCAATTAGAAGCCGCCGTATATTAAAATAATTCTAATACTTCGATTATCAATAATAGAAAATAATATTAAATAAAAAAACGAAATAAAAATGATAATATGTAAAGTAAGACTAATATTAGAAATTCGTAACTAGTGTGTTATATAATATTCCTCGAATTGATAGAAATCCGTATAACTAAGCATTTAAATTAGGGCTATGAATACCTATTATGAGCAATGGAAATTTTCCGGGAGGCTTAAAGAACTTGGGAATAGTATTTTTTCTTATTTGAAATAAAAAAAAAAAAAAAAAATGACATTTTCAGCTTAAATAATGTATACCTTGTTATTTTATCACAAAATGAACCAAGCTCGATATCACAACTTCGACGTCATGCATGAGATCAGTTTCAATGCCACAATCATACAACATACACATATCACGAGTAAAGTGGGAAAAAAACATAAATTCTCATAACTTTGACCGATTCAAAAAATGATATATGCATAGCAAAATTGATAAATTTTTTGTTTCCAATTTAGATCATGGCAGATCTTCGCCCAGTCCATATATTTCAATCGTATTTGGTCGTCCTATGTTTCCCCTTAATTTAAGCAACTCTATATATCAATCAATCGTGTTCTTTCATCACTTTAGATGCATGTATGTGTATGTATAGTGAAATCCACATGTGCAATCCCCTTCCAGTGTCCTTCCTGTAAGAGTATAATGTTAAGTTATGAGGTGATAGTGTGGTGGTACAGTTCATAACTGGAGCTCACCGAGTCTACAGTTGTTGCTTATAAAAATTATTATTCAAAACGATTTGATATTTGAAATTTATTAGTGAAAAGAAGTTTTATGTTTTTTTCTTTCTCTCTCTCTCTCTCTCTTAAAAAGATAGTATGTTTTTATTAGTGGCAATATTCAATTATTTAAATCGTTTGTGAAAAATGTGACCAATATTCGATGTGATTTTACCGGGGTAAAAAAAAAAAAAAAAAATTGAAACGTATTTCCTTTTTTATTTGTTGGATATATAAGATGCTGGATTCTTGGCAAACATGGATAGGTGAGAATCGTTAATGTTTGTTTCTTTAATACTATTGTTACATAATTTATTTATCCATCGGAATAACGTTTAAATAATTTAATCTCAGCAAATCCTTTCAAAGGAAGTCAAACCTCGGTTTATCGAATCATTTAAAAACATTTTTCCTCGTACGCAGATACTCGCGTAAATGTGGTTAAAATGAATACTGTAATAGGTTTATACTAGTTCGTATTTAAAAAAATTTTCTGGCCCGAATTAGATTTTCCTGTACAGTTTTAGCTAAGTCAGTTAAAAAAAAATAAAAAAAAAAAACCACTTTTGATTAATTCATTCACAGTTATTTATATATAGGTATATGATAATATATGGATTCAATAATTTATCAACTCCAGTAAACGGCTTTTAAGATGGACCCTCACCAGTTCACTGCACAGTATAAATGTTTGACATTGAACGTTTAAAAATTTAATTTCTTCAAATAGCAAACGGGCTATGGTTAAAATGTAGGTAAAACCAGGTCTAACGTATAACAAATCTGGGACATTAGCGGCTCTCACTCGCCTTGGAATGACACTGACCTGATTACATTTTAACTCAACCTCCACCATTCTATAGTTTGATGAATTGCTAACTTATTTTATTTTCATTTTTTACTATGTTTTTTTTTTTTAACGATCGTTGATACAAGCCTAGTGTTACTCAAGACAGGATAATTATGTATTCGATATTTTACATATGGGATCGTACTATCCCGTTCATTTATCATAGCTAATTATTCATATAACAATATCACGTTATAGACGGTGGTATCGTATTATTGTAATTAATCGCGGTTAGCAGCTCAATAGATAGAGTACCTTAAATCATAACATCTTGGAGATTATATATCTGAATATAATAACGATGAACAAAAAAAAGTGCATTGCAAATGAGACGCTGGACAAAATACGTATACATATAGGTATAATTGTCCTTGCATTATAATGACCTCAGAAATAAGCTGTCGTAAACCTTCACCTTTGTAACGCGAAATAGAATTATGTTGATCTCGCGGATGATGGAGCTGTACTTAAGTTATAGAATACAAGCAGATTATTGTAAGGGTCATATCTTAACCAGTGAATTTCGAATGCGAATATGTTTAAGTACGTATCGCTGTATATATCCTGTTGATTTTTGTCGTATATCTGTATTTCTATTTTTCTATTTCTTTTTTTTTTCGGTTCATACACTCGTACCCAAAGGTATGGGTAATTAAGAAAGCACAAAAGTCCCATGAGGATGTTTTTACGGGTATAAACGAGCGGAACATTTCCAATATGCTTATATAAATTCTGTTTATATGAATTTCTAAATGATAATAACAACGGAAAGTTTATTATTTAATGACGTAAATCAAAGCTTTATATATGGAATAACTACTAATTCTTTTTCCTCCACTTGCTCTATGAATTATATTTTTTGTATATTTTTTTTTTTGTACCTTTTTTTCCCTGAGTTTTTTGTATTTTTTATTTCAACAACTGTCCGCGACCGCTCGAGCCTATGATTTCGGTATATTACCCGGCGTGATTTCATTCCATTAATCCAAATAGCAGGCGTATTTAAATCCTCATTATTCTTCTGTTAGTGTTTCTTTAAGCATAAATGTGAAGCTTATTATATGTATGTACAATATTGCGACATTCGCATATTATACACGGATATTTTATCAGCCTCGAACGGATGCAATTGCGGTAAAGCGTACGTCATACGGGGTTTATACATGCATATGTCTTTGCTCGAGAACAAGAATGGGCATGAATTGTTTTCGATGATTTCTTGGCCTCACGTTGATTTTCCGTTAGGAGTTTGTGGTATGCATACTTAGCAGTATAGTATGTATATGAATAGACATATGTACAACGTATTTTAATGTATGGAACTATTTTTTGTAGCCGATAAATTAGCAACGAACAATTTTTCATGGCCTTTGCAATTTATATTTCATCAATATGAATCGTGTTAACTAATCAAACGATCTTCTTATTTCGATGTTTTAAAGAATTCGGATTAAATGATGGCATAAGAAACAATTAATTTTGCGTCAATATTGATTCTTATCATTTTACATTAATCCGAAATTATTTTTAATTAAAAAAATAGCTGAAAATATCATTCACATTTGGATTAATATCTTTCATTGATACTCGGGGAATATTTTTCGAACACATATGGAGTGAAAATGAATTCAGACTTCCAACTAATTCGGTTAATCGATGTTAATGCATTATATACGCTATAAATTGTACAGTTTGCTCGTAATATCTCGCTCTTAGTTACAGTAAAAAGGACCGTACGCATTTAAAGTTGATCAGATAATAGTTCTGTTTCATATACGAGAAAAGGCTGATTAACTGTGATCATTCAATCGAAACATTTTTACTTCTTTTGGCACTCTGACGCACGTGTGACGTCAATCGTCAGCGTAACAGCGTTTATTGAACGATTAATGTATAGGTATATATTCATACCTACACGTATAGTATAATGATTTATGGCCATTACCCCTGTTGAAATTGCGAAACTACATTTAATTCCCAGTCTGAAATATAGGTATATATGTATATAAAAATTTAAGCTATTAACAATTTGCAGTTATATTCCACCGCAGTATGATATTTTTTGTTTTCATTCAGTCTAAGGAAGGTCTACAATTCATTCAATAGAATTATATTTCGAATATACGGCTGCTTGATCAGTCAGTCTCTTTCTTATCGGTAGTGAGATCCTTTCTTCTATACCGACATAGGTGTATCGTGTGAGCCAATCAGTTCTTCTTTACCGACGTTTGAATCATATTGCAGTAGTAGTTCTCGTGAATAAAGGTCAGCCAGGAACAGCCTCAAATGATTTTCGGGTTTTCTCATTACAGGCAATCAACAATATTTTGGAAGCACGTAATTCTTGGTGAGGATCAAACGATATTTGATCAAGCTGACAGCGTCGGTGATGCATTAGATGAAAAAATTTCCTATAAAGAAAATGTCGACTATTTATCGCGTTCTAAATCTCCCGATGAAGATTTTAGAAAAACCGGAAAAACCACAACGAGCGAATTTCTGTCTCGTTACATGAATTACAAACTGAAATTAATCGAAAATCGAGTTGTTGGACAAAAACATTTTGTCCAACAAACTGCGGCTGACGTTGTATCTGAACTTTCCAATTCTTCCCGCGTTACCATCCGTACAAAATTAACACACCGAAGAGGCCATCATACAAGGCATACTTTCCACGGTTTGAAACAACCAACGCTGTCTTCTTGTAATGGCCACCGTCGTCACCGTGAAATTGAAGAACAAAATCTTTCAAGAAGATGCTTGCTGTGTATATCGACTAAAAAATATAACAAAAAGTGTTTAAAAAATCGCAAAAAATTCAGCAAGTTATTGAACAACAATGTGATGTGTGTATTAAACCGATCTTATATAATAAATGAGTGTAGTTTAATTGATTATCAATCGAAATTATCTCGTCGTTCAATAAAATCGAATATAATAAAGGAGTCTGCAGTTGATCGTGAGAGAAAAATATCAAATTTAAAAAAGTCTATAAAATTAAAACAACGTCGTGTCGGTACGGTAGATAATCCGTTTTCAACAGAGTTATCTATATTTCGATCTGTTGGAAATTTGATCAAACATTTTTCTAATCTACTTGAGGAAAAGAAATCTGACATTAAAAATGGATCGATGGAAACTCTGAGCTCTACGAGACAAGATTCCGATAATTATTTACGGTTATCTTCTAACGGTATAAATTTGTTAGATAAAAATTCAAAAATGACAGAAAATCATTCGACCAACGACGGTGTAGAGGGGAACGAAGAACATTACGATCAATTTAAACTAATCGAACTACCGATAGCAAGAGCGACGAACAAAAGTCCCCAAAGTGACGAAGGTATAGAACCTGATCCTGATCGGAAAAGAGGTTATGTCGCCCGATGTTGGAGTTTAGATTCAGCAATCCCAAGCGACGATGATAGCTTTCAAAATATCCAACAGTTACAAAGGGGTCAGAAAGTTCGTGTTACCAGATGTTGCAGTTCTGACAGCGCGGTGCTTAGCGACGACGATCAAAATAAAGGTAAATATTTTGAGACTTAAATTTTAATAAGAGTGCTAGATACCGGTGTAAAAGTATACATTGATTGATTTTTAAATACAAAGATTGACTAACAAACTCATTTTTACGTTTGTATTTCATTTTATACTTCTTCGATTTTTATATCATTTTTGTTTGTTTAGTTATAAATCTATTTTCATTTTGCAATTATTGCATTTAGTCGTTGTCCTTATTGGAAGATGAATATTTCATTCGTTAATTCGCAACTGGTATGGCTACTTTTTTTTTTCTTTGATTATCATTGGTGTTGTTGTTTTTGATATTTTTGTCGTTGTTGTTATTTTATATTAAAAAGTGTCCATGATCTGATATAGTAGAGTGAAAACAAAAAAAAAAAAAATCATTCCTCAAACGACACTATCTTTACAGAGAGCTGCGAACCTGCACTTCATGCAGTGCCAAATTTTATGTGAGTATCCAGCACTCTTACTTAGGCTGTTTAGTCTTATCCTCTAATTTAAAATCCTGAACACTATCAATCCTGTGATAGAATTGTTTTTGGTTCTGTTTTTCCAAGATTTTGAAAAGGTATTTGTGCACACCTCAAAGGGAAGTTACTATTTTTAGTTATCCGTTTTAAGGTCTGCGTATGTACCTCTTCAAATTCCTATTGTTGTTGGTGTTGTTGTTATTATTATTATTATAATTTTACAGGTAAAACTAGTTCTTTAAAAAATAAGTAAGGGGAGAGACTTTGTTGAAATTTTGATAAAGACGATTTCTTCGTTTTCAGAATTCCTCAAAAAAGTCTAATACATAACAAATTCTTTGCTACAACAGTTAAATTATGGTAGTGTTTATGTCGAGAAAAAAATATAAAAATAAACAAAAATCAAGGTTCTGTGTTAAAAGTGTTAAGAATGGTTTTTATCGAAATTTCACCAAAGTCCCCTCTTGAGTTGTGGTAATTTTCATCATTTTATAGTTTAATTTCGAAATAAACTTGTTTGAATTATGTATCTCCCTAATAACAAAATTTCTCTTTTATGAAGATAGGTAATAATACATAGGGCATGAAAACATTGAGAAGCTTGAAAATTATGTAAAATTATTTCAAGGGGTATAAAATTTGGAATCCAGTGTATAATTTTAATAATAGCTTTCAGTCTTATCATAATATTTGAAGCTTCAGGGTTGGTTGATGGGTTTATTTGACTCGATTTCATTTTCATAATAGTGCGGTGAGCGCAAGTCATGCTAACAAAGCTATTATTTAAATTCAATCTATTGCTAGACTCAATAAGAACAGAATCATTGTAAACCTCAAAAAGTCAAGGATATTCTCGGGCGGTTTCATTTCACACAAAACATGTATAAAGCAAAAAGTTGAATCCTAAATTTTAAGCCTTTAGTTAGGATACAATTCTAATTATAAAATGGGAAGGACAAAAATCAAATTCCTGTATTCGAAAACCTGTAAAGCAAGTTTATACATGTATTAAAAAAAATAAAATACATCATCTCTCCTTACTAGGTTGTTTTCATATATAAGCTGTTTACATCCTGCAAAAAGCAAGAGGTAAACCTTGATTGCGCTTCTAAATACACCGCCTAATTTATCTTGTTTTTCATTAGATGGTATAAAACAAGTTCTAATGTTACTGAAAGAATATAAAGAAACACTGATATTGTTCAGGAGGAAAAATCCCGTTTTAATAACATTGTGAAATTAAAATTTTACTTTTAAATTACAGCCTGGGGTAGTTCGAACGTAAACGAGGCTGCCGAGTGCGAGGCTAGTGACAAATACGATGGACAACCAAGGTATTGGAGAACTCCGAGCGTTGTCGTCAGCGATTTCTCGGATTATTCATACCTGGAAGAAAAATTTGAAAGAAATAACATAGACGAGAAATTTGACGGAAACAGCGGCCCTAGTCAAGCCAGTAGCTGTTCGTGCTTTGACTGTGACGAGATTAGAGAAACGAGCGAAAATTCTCTTTCACTTGATTTTCGACTACTCCAAATATGCCGTCATAGAAGACACTCGGATTCATGCTGCGTTTGCATAGGCTCTAAACACAGCATTTCACAAAAGTAATTTAATGGAGTATTTTAAGAAATGAAAGAGAAAAAAAAAAATAAATAAAAATTACAAATTTCTATGATATATTAAAAGTTATTAGATAAATAATTTTTGTGATTTAATTTTTAATGTTTTTTTTTTATATTATTTTCAGTGATGTCAACAGGAGAAATTCGTGTCTGGCATCTCCCAGTCCTTATTATCCAAAGTTAACAAGATCCGAGGGAAATTCTCCGCACTCTGAAACTTCTGATGTACATTTCCAAAATGGTAATTGCACTAAGAGTCAAATCGAGTTATTGGATATTCCGATGAGTCGAAAGATATCTGATTGTTCAACAAATTCCAGTCTCAGTGGGGACGATTATGAAATCACTGAACTTCAGCCAATCAGACATCCAAAAGTGAGTTGAAATTTTTTTTATTCCCGTAAGGGTATGTGTCCCAATCATGGATGACTTGGTGAAATTCATTTTTAATATATAAATGTAATCGAAAATCAATGAAATGTCAATAATATTTGAACAACTTTTGACTTTTATACCAATGCAACATATTACGATGTTCTATTTATGGATTTGAACCTACTTTACATGGTAAATGAACTGGATTCCATAATTCAGACTCATACTCTATTTCTCGTTGCAAATGCATCTCGCATTTTTTAGAATACTTGATATTTTAATTCTTATGTATTTACGTATTATGATATTCTGTATGAAGAGCTTAAGACTCGGTAGGTAAATGCATTCGAAAATAAGGAAAAAAAAAAAACGTGTTTAGGGTACTTTCATGGTAATATTTATGCAGAAGAAATTAAAAAATAAAACAACAGTGCAACGATAGTGATTCACTGATTTCCGAAAGTTCTAATACCTATATTGAGAAAAACTTAACGAAAATGATTTTTCTTGACAAATTTTTTAATCCTCATATCAATTTCGTTCTTGACGATCAGCTTCGTTCAAAGTATCCCAATTCCAGTGCATAATTAATGTTTTCCATTTAGGTAATTTTGAGTTTTTCTTTCCATATAATTATCGATATTATCACGCCGCGTGATTGTTGCTTGAAAAAAGGCGAAAAAACAATCATAAAATTAATTTATTCATAAAATTCTGTAAAAAATTTTCTATTGATATTTTTAAAGTTCGTTCCCCGTAACATCCAAAATCCCATAAAATTTTTGTGAAATTTCGTCAAATCTAATGAATTTTGTGAAATTATATCAAATCTCCGAAGTGATCTATGATCTTTAATGTCCTCGCAAAATTTCTTTGAATATTACAATTTTCAATTGAATTTTCTTTATAAATTCTTCGCGAGTCTTGAAATTCAGTGAATAAATATATGTATACGAAATTTTTGAAAACGATTGGTCTCGCGATTCATCCATTTAAGGGTATAATAAGCTGGTAAAAATCTTCTAATCTCATTTATCTTTTGGTCAAATACAAAAATTTGTTTTGCAACATGTTTTGTAATACATAGACACATACCTATGTATCTCTTCCCAGATACATATAGGTATGTGTATACAAATTATTATATACGATTTATGAAAACTCAACAATATCTAGATGTTCATTCTTTATTTATAAAATTCCCAAAGCTTATGAATCTGAAGTCTTACAATTCCGTGCCACCTATTAACTAGTAAAATACACGAAGCTTTGTTCTGTAGAGAAAAAAAATTATCCTCCCTCCCTTACTCCCCGTCAATTCGTCTTTGATATGCATATAAACAATTATAGCACTATGTCATTATTCACCCACGCTTGTGGTGTACGGCAAATTGCTCGTCTCAAGGCACTACGTGCTCTTATGCATGGCGTAAGTAATTATTTGTATAAATAGGTAAGGCAATGCATATACGCATGGTCTGGTAATTAAACGGTACGTCCTCTCCGATACCATTACAAATATTAAACGTCCGCAAGATTAATTCGTCTTATAAAGTCAATGAAGTCGATAAATAACGACTAGTAATTCACCTGTCGACGAGATATAAATTCAACCTACACACATCGTTATTATATTATATCACAGGTCTTAAAACGATATGTATGTACACGAGAAAAATTTTTTATTTTCCCTTCAATCGTCGTAAACCACGACCGTCGATTAGGTATCTGTGTTTTACCTCACAAATTTATTGCTCCGAACGCCGTGAATGACTTGTTAGCAATTCTAATAAGAAACGTACAAGAGAGTAGTTTGAACTGTTTCGTATGAAATATGGGTATATAGGTAATAGATTGTGAAATAGATGTATAAGTTAGAATTTTCTTACATTTATGTATGGGTACCTGAACTGCGATCTGTATACCCACGTATAGGTAGATGAATAAATAAATTGCAAAATTAGAAGAAAAAACAAAATTGAATAAAAAATTGACAAGAAAATTTCAACGATATTTTACGCCTTTATATAGGCATATTTACTATCATGAGGGAATATTTACGAAATCAACGAATTTACGATACATATACCTATATAGGTATACACATCATACCATATACCTACCTATGTGTACGCAAGTTTCGCAAATGGTAATCGGGTAGGTGTAACGAGATCAATTAATTACCCAAATGTGATGTTTAATTAAATTTATTTACTCGTACGAATGAACTGAGCATACATGCCTATACATATACCCACATAGACAGGTAAGGGCGTACAGTTAATGTAACTCAGTAATATAACATAATGGGTTGGGCCCGATTTCGTCGAATGCCAACGGCCAATTGCGTCACATCGAACGTTACACACGTTTGTTTTATACCAGCTCCACTATCCCACAGTATACCTATATGAATGTATGTAAGTATGTACATACGTAGTGTGTCTCTTCCACATATGATATACACAGTACAACGCAGACCCCGTAAGCTGTTTACACACGCGCGTAATACACACGTGTATGGTTACAGATCTCGGAGATCTGTGCCCGTGAGGCACACCGCAGGTTCGCGATCGTCGTACGTGCTCTGCTCGCTGCCGGGGAATACTTTTGCACTAATTTTTTTTTTTTCTTTTATTTCATTTCATTTTTTTTTCTTCTCTATTTTAATTTAACATCGTCTCGCACGGCCACCGAATTGTGGCCACTTTATTTTTTGCGGTCAAAATTATATACCTGTTCAATTAGGTTTAATTAACGATCCAGCACCGTTATACGATTGGATTAAGTTCAGATTATAACGATCATTCTATTCTAGTGATTTTTATTTCACGCGGTTTATTATTTAATCGTTTTTATTAATTGAAAAACTAATATATTATAGAGAGAAAGCGTTTTACACTGATATACTACAGAGGTATTTAGCTTCCCAGCGAACTATGTAACTAAATATAACTGCAGTAAGGTTACAACAAAATTTCATGCAATTTTAGAAAAAACAATAAAATTAAGATAGAAGGGCTAATTAACGACGTAAATAGATTAGCAAAAGAAAGCAAAAAAAAAATTGAAATCTCTTTGCTATTTTTTTTTCCACTAAAATTAGTCAGATCCGTGTTAAATTTGGTTGATAAAAAGTAAAAAAAAAAAAATTGAAATAATTCTGATCCATAAAATTCTGAAAAACGATGAAAACTTTGAAATTTCTGTTAACAATAAACCATTCAATTACGTTATACTTATACTTGCATCGAAAGATATATAATTTGAAGCATGTAAGTGAAACAGAAGTGTATATAATTTTCTTTAATATATTATACGATGAGAGACGGTTTGACACGGTTCGCCCGTTACTGATGTTAGATATTATTACACAAATTGTATCAATTAAGGAACACGCGCGGTGCGGAAAGCCGCGTACGTGCGTGTAGGGTATACGGTGCATTTGACGGGTGATCGTAACTGTATGGTGGTAAAGAACTTTCTCCACTCCTCTATACATATACACACATATATACATAT
Organism: Macrophya alboannulata; assembly: GCA_949628255.1. NCBI lineage: Eukaryota > Metazoa > Arthropoda > Insecta > Hymenoptera > Tenthredinidae > Macrophya > Macrophya alboannulata. Next base: position 16,049,421 of record OX451209.1, read on the forward strand.
AAAAAACGACATTGTACCAGCAAAGGGGTATGAGGATAGGAAACCGAAGAGGAGGGAGTCCTCTTTATACATCCTTTTTCGTACCGTACAACTATTCGCACGAGTTTAACACATTTTTATATATTTATATATATTTATTATAAAAATATATTATACTCTGCATCTATTGAATGCATACATAGGTATATGTTCACGCCTTAAGTCTTTTCTTTACATACCCTTATTTATAAAAATCGTCGATACACTACATATTTGATTGCACTAAGTTTACACATCGATATGTTATTTCGGGGAAATAGAGGGAAGGGTAGGTGTGTATACCTACTTCAATCTTTCAATGATATTGATATAAAATTAAATATATATAAAACTTGTAGAATTTGACCGGAGTAAGTGTATAGATTTATGATTGTGTGTGTACGCGCAGTATAGGTACGTATGTACAATATCGGCTTTGTACTCTTACTTTTTTACTCGACGTTCGAATGACGTCAAAGGCAACCAAACTGGGTTGGGTACTACTATACTACGTTATATACTATATAACCAGTGCAAAGTATGTACTGGCGTTTTAATCCCCTCCCACTCGTTTAATCAACCGTCGAAAAAGCCGCGATAGTGTTACGAATTAGTATTATATATACCAACTTATGTGTAGATGTAGAGCCTGAGACTTAGCCTAGAAGCTGAACTAGGCATAACACATAACAGATAGAGAATTGAACCATAGATAATCCGTGCGGTCCTCCGCGTATGGATTTGAAATTGTTTGTTATACGATTGTATATGGGGCATTCCATATACTCTTGAGTCAGTTTGTTAGCATTGAAGTACTTAAAAGACCATTGCAGAAAAAGCCCTATTTTTTTGTTTGAATTTTTTCGTTTTTGAAGAATGAGAAAAATACGAACGTTTTGACGTATTTTGGAAGATGACTGGGATTTTTTAAGTGATCGATATGGCTGTTTGAAGTTTTCAGTAATTCTTTAATTGCATCCAGGAGATCAGAAAACCTTCAAATCTATGAAGGTCTATAAACAAATTTCCACGAAATTTGTTTGAGGGACAGTTTCTCAATTCTATTCCGACATATCGGACGTAACCAATCAGTTTTTCGCAACAGTTTTTTTTTTTTGTTGCAAATTGGTTATGCTCGATATGTCGAAATGAAATTGAGAAACTGCTACTCACACAAATTTTGTGGAAACTCTTGTGTACGAACCTTCATAGATTTAAAAGTATTTTGATCTACTGGATGCAAATAAAGAATTATTGAAAACTTCAAACGGCCATAAAATCGATCATTCAAAAAATTCCAGCCACTCTCCATAATACGTAGAAATTTTCGTAGTTAACTCTAGTTCTTAGAAAAAATATGAAAACAAAAGAAAATAAAGGGGCTTTTTTGCAATTTTCTTTTTAGTACTTCAATGCTAAGAAACCCACTTTTAGAGGGTGAGAAAAATTCCAAGATAATATTTTTCGACAAGTACAATTCAAACTGAACAAGTTTACTTCAATTAATTTTTTTTTTTTGGTTGATACGATTAACCGATTTTCAGATATATGCAGGTAAAGAAATGATACTGTGAATAAACTCAAAACTTGAACCACATAGCTGGTGAAAAATCGAAAAAATCATAATATCGACAAATCGTAAAATACGTGTGGACTCATTTTGAGTATAGAATAACATGTAAAAATTGCGAATGAATAAAAAAAAAAAAAATGTGAGGGTTTGAGAATGTAAAATTGACGTGGAATGCCCCATATGTATATTCGTATGTAGGTACCATGCCAGAGCTGCTTACCGCATTTTAAATAAACAATTCCGTCTGCTAACGCAATACGATGGCTCAGTTAGTTTGTCCTAAGCGATTCTTTGTTCGCGACTTTCGAGATGTATGGAAAGAAAAGAATAGAAATATTGTACCCCAGATACAAAAAAAAAAGAAAAAAAAAAAGACGTGTGCATATAATGCAGAAGTTGAGAAAATGAATGCGAATAAGATGTACCCGATGTACTTAGCTACTCGCTTTGTATTATATACGTTGTATAATATGTTGTGTAGAGTTATTTCCTGCAGGTATGTATATACACTGCGTGTTCGATTGTTGATATTATGATTACGTTATGAAAATTATTACATATATACCATATATTCCCGATGAATATGTGTACATACATACATACATACATACGTGTGTTTTATTATTGTTGCCTAACGATACAAGCTTTTTCGTAACTGAAGATTTAAACAGGATTTTTAGTATACACGGTTTGTACTGAGAACTATATCTACTAGAGCGAAGAAAAAAAAACGAGAAGTAGAAAAAGAGAAAAAAATAAATAAATAAATGGAAATAAAAGAGATAGAAAAAATTAGATGATGATGCATGATGTAGAAACCGAAAACCGGTACTCGTCAAATAAATCCTTAGACGATGAACGAGTTCCGAAACATGAAATCTGTATAGAGAGACATCCGTGCTGACAAGCCATAACCAACCGCAGAGAGAAAAGGTAGTTTAGGCGTGAGAAAGCTTTGATTCAGTCTTAGACGCGCGGTCATACCCATCGTTTGTCGTTAAAACTAAGGTGAAAATTTTACTCCTTTTTTTTTTTTGTTATCATTTTTTGTATTTTTAATTTTTTGTTTTCGAATTCTTATCACCGCATCACCGCATAGCAGTGCAGTGCGGTGCAGTGCAGTGCAATTGATTGTGAATGTCGTGCACCTATAACCGATCCTGCGGCTACTGCTGCATTACCAACCGGGTTTTACAATTTAAAAGCTATTACTTAGGTGACGAGAGAACACCCGTGTCAATGTGAACGGCGTGCTTGTCTAGCTTCGTCAGTATGTAGGTATAATATGACTGGCACCATAAAATCCGTGTAGTCTCCGCTCCCCTTTTACAGCAGCCCGCGGTGCGGTGTCGCGAGCAAACAGAGGCTCTGCCTCGAGTAGTGCGCGCCAACGCTGCTCTGCTTTCGGAGCGTTTTTAAGTTTTGTCATTCCGTTGTGGGCGGTGGACCCGGGATAAACGATATTAGATTTTAATTTTTTTTTTTTTTTCGTTTTCTTTATGAATTCCATTAATTGAAATTTTTTTTTTTTTGTTATCATTCATCACATTTTTCTTTTCCTATAAATTTCGTTCATCACGCTTATGGGTAGTCGAATTGTTACCGTGATATAGTTCGTTCTATACTTGCGGAAAGTGATAACAGGACCCTTGAGTGCAACGGGGTGTAAAGTTAGCCTGTAAAAAAAGGGTGTCTGATGATTTGCGTGAGATATATTTGCGTTCATATAGATAAAGGAAAGTAAAGAGCAGAAAGGGAAAAAGAAAAAGAGAAAGAGCTTGAAGACATAAAGAAATTAACTATTATTTTGTTTTTCATCGTCATCACATGTTGCGAGGAATAATCTCTTGCCAATAATATTGTATTCTGCAGTTTCGAGTAGACAGAAAGAGCAAAAAGACTAAATTTTTGTTAAAAAAAAAAAAAAAAAAAAAAAAAAAGAAAAAAAAAACTGTTCATAAAAAACAGAAAATTAGCCATACTGATCGGGGAGATATGCACTGTACGTAGGTACCTACAACTACATCGTATGCGTGAAGATCGCGGAGCAACGGTTAGCAGATTCCCTTGCTATTTTCAGATACTCTCTCTCTCGCTCTCTCTCTCGAGGTTGATCGTTGCGCATCATTTCCTCTCGCGATCTATAAAAAATTGCACGGTAGTGGGTGGTGGGAGAGGTAAGGGGGATATTTATTTTTTTTTTTTCATCATTCGGTGGCTAAATATGTCGGTCGAAGCTAGCAAACAGGCAGGCAAAGTTCTATAAGTAAGAAAAGGTAGCGTCTTAAGCTACTCAATACCTACTATTATACTGCTTTATGAATTTCGGTTTACAAGTATAAATCGCGGGCGTGTATAGACGAGACGGATATATTAGTACATACAACAAACATAAATAAATAATAATAAAAATGAAAAACTTGGAAGTTTTAGCGAGATTCAAGTAAGATATTTAACGCTCCTTTGTTAAGATAATGAGAGATATCTTTGTTTTTCTATTTTTTTTTTTTCTTCAAAAAGATTTTACCGCACCTGCATCGTCAATGATAATTGAGTCTATAGAAATCGCGTGTCGGAATTTTCCTCCCTGTGTTATTTTATATTTACTTATAAAAGTGGTAAACAATCGCTTACGCACAACTTTGCGCATAGAATCTATACACACACCCACCTATATCACGTCCGTTGTTAATTAAACACTTGTTATATTAATTAGACAACGATTTACCTATAGTCTCACAATCAGCATTAGACAGTGCAATATTATATACTCAGAAATTAGATCAACGAAAACGATTTTTTTTTTCTTTATCTCTTTTTCTCTCTCTCTCTCTTTCTCTTTCTCTCTCCTCTCGTGGGTTCGTTATACACTTCAGAATTTCTGATCGTTTTCACTTTTAAAACCCGGAGCTTGGCGTTTTCTTTTTCTAATTTTTTTCTTCTTTTTCTCCTTCCACTTCTTCGTCGTGCGGTACTCAGTGACAACGATTAATAGCATCGGCTGTATCCGTGACACAGTTGTATTATACATGTATGTATAGGTATTACAAGACCGGGAGAGAGAAAGAGAGAGAAGGAAAAAGAGAAAGATTCGAAAAAGAATGAAAAAAAAAAAAAAAAAAGAAATGGAAAAAGAAAGAAATACATTCAGGTTTCTTTAAAATCTCGCGGTACGGCGATTTACGACGCAAGACAGTAGTAGAGATGTATCGCTGCAAGTTCGTCGAATCCTTCATATTTTTAATTTATTTTCCTTTTCATTATATTCACAATAATATACTCAGTTAAATATACAACGATTTTTTTTTCTCATCTTGTGACCTTTAGTGTCGTTAATTACGACAGCGTTGTTCAGGGTCAAACCGTTGATCTTTGTTGTCACAATGTAGGTTGTACTTATATATACTCGTGAAACCTGTTGTAATCAAACGATTAAAAAAATTGAACAAAGAAGGGGACCAACCGTCTATTTAACGTTCGTTTGACACGTGATCGGAATATGATATACCTATATGAATTAATAAAACATGTGCGTATAGGTACATGGTATAAATAATCGGTTGTATTCGTCGTGGGTGGTAAAAAAAAGGCAATAAACAACAAAAAGAAGTAATGAAAATTTGATAATATATAAATTACATATAATTATTCGTTATATAATACTACGTGTAAAAGATAACTATAAATAACCGGTAATCATGGATAAGAAGAAAGAATCACCGCCAAATACGTTAAAACTACCACCGCCAACGTTGAATCTGATGGAACAACTTTTACTAGTAAAAATGGAAAGTCAGGACGAAAAATGCAGCGGTGGAAATTTTCCGTCTAAAAGAGCCCTTCTACTTAGGGCAGATTCAATGGACAGTCAAGCTAGTACTAGTACCTTCAGCTCGGTAACTTCGAGTGATTCGAACGCGAACTGTTATTGCAAGTGCGATGACTGTCTTTTAGGAATCTGCGATCGATTTCAACCTCAACTGCCTGTTCCAGGACGGAAAAAGGTAATTTCTATTTTATTGACGTCGATGAGGAAACTCATTTTACAGTTTCCAATTTCTAATTTACCTTACGAAGAACCATACGTTGTTTGTAACGCGCGGTGAAGGAAACTATTTTTTTTTTCTTCCTGTAGGGTATATCCACGATTACGTCAAACTTTTTCGAATTCCATTCATTTTTAAGAACGTTTTTCGAAACGTGTCTTATTTTCTAATTAAATAATTATTCTCTGATCAGCTGATACCACGATTAGGTATAGGCGTAAAATACATAATCCGTAAAGCACGTGCCGATGTAGAGATGACGAGGTTTCGGAGTTCCAGATGTGAAACATCGTTAATTTATTGCAGATCAAGAAATAGTCCACAGACTATGAGCAACTGTTGTGTATATATAGGTAGTATATATGTATATTGTATATGCATACATATCGAGGTCCACGCAGGAGAAAACTCAATTACGTATTACTCTTCGAGGCCGCATAAATTAGAATATCTTTGTTATCGTGCCCAAACATTGAAAGGTTTTTGTTTGCTAAATATATTTCGAACGAAAAAGTTCCTCCCGTTCAGCAAATTGAAAAAAAAATATATTTCTTCTTCTTTGATATATTTTTTAATTGAGTTTAGCCCGGGTTGAGAGTTAAAAAGAGAGAAAAAAAAATTCAAATTGGGCTATTTTCATGATTCATATAAAAAAAAAAAAAAAAATTACATGATCGGCGACGAGATGCAATATTCTCAGGGCGTAATAACTGAGATAATTATCATACTTAAGGCCTCAATCATCGATGATACGAAATTGAGTGTTTTTGGTGAGGACCTCGAACTGCATAATATGCCATGGCGTGTGTCGATTAAAATATAAGGTGTTAATATATGGGTAGTTATACGTATAACACATAATAATAAATCTTAATGCTTAAGTATAAATTTGATACGATCGAGAAATTAATGAACATGTTTCGTATAATACGGAGTGTTCACGATCGTTATATATGTATATCGGCGCAGGTTATCATCCCACGATTGAAACCAATATCTGTATATAATTTAATAAATTGGCCTGTAAATAAGGAGGAATATATACATATTGTATATATCATTATACATACCTGCGTGTGAAGTCGTTGGCATTTACTATACTACCGTCTCGTAGCCATGAAGCGACCGTGAACTATATAAATTATGAAACGGCATGTATAACTTGGAATCAAGCGTTCATCTGCAGTACAGATGTGTACTTGAATAGTTGAATTTCAAATGTTGCGATATATATACAAGTATACCTGAAAATAAAAAAAAAAAAAAAAAAAAAAAAAAAAAAAAAGAATTCGCCGTTTATCCCGTTTAGATGAGTAAATTGCGTATACGGTCAGAGTAATAATTATTTTTATGGTCTTTGTCATTCATTCATGCAAATATTAGTCAACGTATACTATATTTATACTTGCATACAAGACGCAATTAGTATACCTACATACAAGTATATTTGCATTATATTAAGTTTAATGCTCGACACTTTAATGCTCGAAGAAAGTTACGTTACATAAATGTCGATATACGATTAAGCCCGGTAACCCGTCGTATGCACTACATACATATGTGTGCCAATAAAAGAAACAATTTCAAGTTTCTTGACGCCAGTTTCTTTGAAAAAAAAAAAATAAACAAAAAAAAAAAAACCACTCAACTCCCCAATAAGTCAAAAGTCCTTGGAATTCGCGATGTATAACGGCGTGCGCAAATAATTGACGTGTAGCTGTGTCATCCGGTGAATCAGTATATAGGACGTGTATTTCTGACGATCGGAATCGATACGCATATAGGCGGTAGGTAGATATATAGGTATATATTCACATAACTTGCGTACGTCAAATAATATAGCGCAACGCGTAATAACTTTCGCAAATTATAAGTCGCTGCGATAATAAATTTTGTTTTATACAGGTATAGGTATACTATAATACTTATCCAGAAATCTGCTTGCTTCCCATTTTACGCTCGTCGGTTTAAGAACCCGAGATTATATGCCGAGAATCGTCTGACCCTGATCATCTCTTTATTCGATCCACATTTTTCTTTTTTTTTTTTACATCGTTCGAACTTTGAAAAAATTGCAATTTTTAAGAAGATTTTTTTCCTTGAATCGTTGTTCAAGTATTTGTGAATTTTTTTCAATCTACAAATTCACCCCCCTCCATTTTTTTTTTCTTCTATTTTCAAAAATTTTGTTCATAATTGTCAGCTAAAACTACAGTCTTTTCATTTGGTTACAATAGCTATTAGTAACTGATTTAAATTTGTGTAGTTTGACGGACGTGTCTGATACCTACTTTTAGCTATCCGTTTAAGATAAAGAAATGTCAACTTTCATATCCTGTTGAAAAAAAAGTATGTACTAGATTGATTCATGTTTCCTTGGGCCACAAATGTTGTGTGAGAAGATAAAATTCTCGGTTATGAATTCGATTGATTCTAGAATACATGTATTTTTTTTAAAATTTTTTTTTCATCAATATCTTTCGATGATGATTTTTCTAACAGTTCATGCTTAATCGAAAAATCATTATCGAGCTATTTATAACGGTATATCAAATTAGTATTCAAACAATTGGAAGAGAAATAATTAGTCCAACTTTTGAGAACGGCTAAAAATTATCGTGTACTCGTATAATCTGACACAAAATCTTCGAGATTTATCTTCCACAAGAATCGAAAAATCTGAGTGCGTCTCAGAGTTGAAACAGTAATCTATAAAAGCAAGAAAAAAAAAACGTTGATAAAATTCGAGACGGTTGGGGTCAGGACAGACATTAGCAATGCCCGAGCATAGAGATTCAAAATTGTTCATTTATTCCTAATAATATTTAATTAAATTTTGTATCGCTACCTAAAGCTTAGGCCTCGGAAGTTTAAATAGTTCTCGCGGGTAAGTAAGTTATACTGCGCATAAAACGCTAATCTCTAAAACGTCCGAGTGAGTAAAACATGTTCCGAGGGTATAGGTACACATATAATTATATAAAACGGTGGTATCGAGTCTGTGGTCGGAGTAACATATAGACCTATGCGTATACATATAACTATACACTTATACATGCATAAGTTAATTAGCGGCTATCCCAGTGACGCCTTTCCGACATACGCGGATACAGTCTAATACCGCGTGCGTAAATACTTCCTCTAAATCGCTATCTCGGGGAAAAGTAAATCACCGAGTTTACAGCGGTTAGTTTTAGTGGGTAAATCTGAGGCGAAGATCGCCGCGATTATACATCCTCGTCGAATCGTTGAGAATACGTGTATAGTAGTTATACAGCATACAGCTCGGTTATAGTGGTGGGTGCAACATCTCTGTAACGGGAATTTCTGGAAAATCAACTTCAACTCTGCAGTGTGTATTATATAGGTCCTCGCAGCTGGTAGCAGGCTGCATTCTACCTCGAGATATTAGACCCTAACGACGATCGTTATACAGTTCGCGATTGGTATATACGTATACATATATACACGCACGTATTTAGTCTGTTTACTCAAGTTTCGTGTCCGATATTACACGTACCTGACTGCAGACAGAGTGAAACTAAAGAGACGTGGTACCGCGGCCTCACTTCCTCTCACTTCAGGAAAGCAACGTTTGACGTACATACCTACTTGCGCTTCGAGGTAACGTACATACCTTTTATGTAATTATTAGCGTGGCAATTAGGAACGTGACTTTCGGTGACCATGTCGGTACGGACGCACGGTATTCCGCGCGAATAACGACAGGTTTTAAATTAATCGCTAAAGTTCGTATAGACGGAATGTTTGGAAAACAATATATTATTTTTTTTTTTTTTTATAAAAAAATATTAAAAACTGTTTCAATAAGTTGGGTTCAGTGTATTATACACACAGTGTATTATACACATATATACACACCTATATATCGTTAAAATTTTTTAAGAAACTCGAATTTCTTCGGCTCTGTATCTGCAGATCGTTGTCTCAATTATTACTTGAATGAAACAATTCTTATATATAATTTTATATATAATTCCGTGTATTGTGTAATTTGTATTTAAGATTGAGTCATTCCTTTTCGTTCGTCATTTATTGTTTACTCATGTGATATGCTCATCATCGTCACGAGCCGCTTTGACTCGGACTGTGTCTAAATTGTATCAAATTAATGGGCTTTAAAGAAATATTCTCAAACCTGAAATATCGATGAAGTATCTTTAATTTTAGTTCAAGGATTATACTATTCATGCGATAATTATTGCATTTCCCGTAAATATATTCAGATTTCATGGACGTGTAGGTTACAGGTATATGTAGTTTCGCCATTGAATCATCTTCGTTTAATGACTCACTTGCAAAGCGCGATACGGTTTCTTCTCGAAATTCAAGAAACTATAAAGTATATATTTAAATATTAGTATTAGCAGTAGTAGTAGTTGTGATTACCCAATATACCGCGATTTCTGCGACACTGTCACATAAATATAAATATTTATATTTTTCATATACATATTTGGTTTAAAGATCAATTGAACACTTCCATTTAAATGACGCGTATAGAAATTTTTAAATATATGTATACACGGGTATATATCTGTATACTTTGTCTTTCCTTTGAGGTAGACAGATTCCAGAGAATATTATTACCTATATACCTATAGTATGTATATATACATATGTATACGCACCACGGTATAAAATAACTTTATGAAAAGTAGCCCGCATGTAGTATATTATAATTACGTTCTATCACTTTATCGACGTGGATTTTTGAAAAAATCTCATATTCAAATTTTATTTAACAGAATTTTCGCCTACGATATATAGATTTCATGCGGCTATAACCACGTTATAATATACATCTGGGTACGATAGCAACTAACAATTTAGCAACCAATGAAGATTAATATTGCTGGGGGGTCAGAGAATCTGTTGGTCATGATCATGATCATCATACTCATCTCGTAAAAAAAAAAAAAGAAGAAAATAGATGATTCAAGTACAGACAGAAATCTGCTCATATGTTTTATACATATATATTATAAGTGTTAGGAGAGGGGGAGAAAAGAGGGGGACGAGGAGGACACCGATGCACAGAGGATTCCGGCAGTTTGTCGCTAACTAGGAAATAAACTGGTTGCTCTAACGGGGCGACGAGTAGTCGTCAGGCTTCTTTTTCTTTTCCTTCTTTTTTTTTTTTTTTTTTTTTTTTTTTTTTAATCCAATAAGTGAATTGAGAAATTTTCAGTTTAATTTATTCAACGAATTTTCTCATTAATCTTGATATACGGTGAATAGATCTACTTTCCATTATTATTATTTTTTTTGTTTTTACTAATCCTATAATAATACTAATCGGTTCAATATATACAAGTAAATATACGCATCATATGTATATACATATATATGTGTATGTAATTAATATTGAATCATTATATTATAGTGGGTGGTATTACACCTACAAACTGAAACCGCCATTTATATATTGAAATTTCATATAGTTGAAGTATTTTATTTATTTATTTATTTATTTTTCATTAATCCGCACGTCAGACGTTCCTGACATTATACATACCTATATACCTACGTCGTATCTCTCATTCACACATAGTGATCGTTGACGATTTTAATTATTTTAATTAATGAGACCTTGCTTTGAATTCGCTTACGTACGTGTGTAATATAGTATACGATTAATATACATATGTGGTCGTGTGGTAAAAGTGACGGTGTTCACGATAATAAAATCGTTCAAGTTTACTGTTCGCTCGCGCGCGCGGTTGGTTGCCTCGCTCGTATACTATATACATACAACGCATATATAACTAGGTATATACCGCATACCTAGCATTATTCATTTATACATAAATATATACTATATATGTGTACAACTAAGTATATATTTGCAATATGTATAGATACATCTGCACAATATATACTATACATAGGTATATATACTTGTACATATATTGTGTATACGTACGCGTGCAATTCTCGCGCAGTTTCAGTAACTTTAGTGTATGTACATATACCGCGTCTGCGTGCAATTGGGTTAAGCAGAAGACAAACATCGTGAATCGGAACATCTTGATGTCTGGTGGCCGGCCAACAGTAGTGCGACATGATGGCGTGAATTTTTTTTCTTTGTGTTTTTTTTTTTTTTTCAACTTTTGCACGCCTTATGTATCGTTCATATGCCTACCTATATTGTTCAACGATAAAATCACGGTTACAAAGAGTCTCCCGCGGAAAATACGTAACTTAAAACGTATTATACCACGCTGTACTTATACTTATTACTGTATACGTACACTAGATCGGTTTCTGGAAATGTTTTCTGTAACCACGCAACTAATGTAGATAATATTAGGAGAGATAATGTGAATATATTATCGTGTATTTATATGTATACAAGTATATATTACGTGTATGTATATATAGATATATTTTTTTTGCGCTAATTATGAAAAGTATGTTCGATATTTACGCGTCGTGTATATAATATATATATATATATATATATATATATATATATATATATATATATATATATATATATATATATATATATATATATATATATATATATATATATATATATATATATATATATATATATATATATATATATATATATATATATATATATATATATATATATATATATATATATATATATATATATATATATATATATACCTCTATATTATGTATATAATATAGAAAGAATCGAGGTCGTCGAAATAGAGTCATTGAGCGAATTGACTTATATTATGTTTTTAAAAGATGATTATTTAACGGTTTCACACGTGCCGATCAGTGTAATTATTCTTTCAATACGCAAATTTTGTATTTTTTTTTTTTTAATTTGTTTTTGGTTCTTTTCTATCGTTTGTTTTAAATGAACGTTTTGACGAGACACCGGTTATCAGTTCCTCCTATAAGGAATATATATATATATAAATTCTCGAATAATGTTAGCGTGATACACGCCCGAGAATAGATCCATTTATACTGACGGATCAGTTTTCCGAAAATATCTGTATAATTCGTAGTGTTCTGAAAAAAAAAAGACAAGAAAATCGTCTGCAGATTCGTGCAGCTGAGGCAGTGATTCGACGAGGTGAAATCGGGAGTAAAGTTTAAACGTCAAGGTGATCGATATTTTCAGATTTGTTGGTCAAGTTTTTGGTGAATCGGGTTCTTCGAAAATGCAGGAGGATTTAAAAAGATTAGTTCCAAGGATCGTCTACACGGCTGCAGCGTTGAGCGACATTTGTAACCATGGTTGCGGTGTTCAGGTCGATATTTTGGAAGGAAATGAAGATACGGAAAGAGTGATATCAAAACAGAAAAGGCTTAGCAGATCGCGATCGAAGCGGAATCCTAGAAAACTTTCAATATCAATCGACCGGCAGTCATCATCCTCTTCGCGAAGTCCTTCGCCCCCTTACAATGCCGATCGTACAACTACACGCGACAACTACTGTCCGAATAAAAGATCTCAATATAAACATTCTAACGAGACTTCATCTGGTTACAAGGAATACTTGCAGTTACTCACAGTACCTTATCCTAATCCGTTACAATTGGAATGGGGAGAGGCCAGCGGTGACGACCTCAGCTCGGAATGGGAGTCTGACTACTCTGAGAGTAAATTGCTACTAGACATTCACGCGAAATCTACTATTTCCGAGGTAAATTACGAGCTCCGATAATTGATGGTATACCTACCCAATACCGAGCTGTGTCATATGTAGGTATGCAAGCTCGCGTAATGTGGAGATTACTGAACGAAGACGGATGCTACAAATAATATTTATGAATTCAACAATGATATTTCATTCTTATCGACCATTTAGGATAATCTATAGACCATAATCAGATATTGAAAATTGTAGATTTTGATCACATTGATCAACGAAAAAACTAAAACCCATCATCGACATCATCGTAACGAAGATTATATAGAAAAGACTAACAATAAGCACCGTTATCTGTATAGTTGCGCTCGTGTCATTGCAGCTGCACTGGCTGTTAATATTTTATGCAATGGAATTTTTATTCATGTTAATAGACGCTTATATTTATCATGTTTCTCAGAGTATCGAAAAGGAAAAAGAAAAAAAAAATTATTAAGGCAATAAACCTTACCAGTTGAAAATTTTATCGCATGCACGAAGCGTGGAATAAGAAATTGAAACATAATGCTTCGTGCTTTTGGTTGCTTTATTTAAATCAGATATATTTTCGAGCATATTTTAGTTAAAGAAAAAAAAAAATGAATAGTTATTCTCTTCCTGTCCCAAATTTTTGTATACCTAAGTATTAAAAAAAGAACCAAAAAAATCAAATTTTCGCATAGACTCGTGATGATTTTGAGATTTGATCAAAAATTTTCTATTCAATTATAAATTTTACTATCACAGTTAACACACGGATATTTTCGGAGAAAGTTATTCATAAAAAGTTTAAAAATCGTACAAATCATTTTAGTTCGAAGTTTATAGGCTTAGCTCATAGATCCATGTAAAGACATCTGTTACGAAAAACTTATACAACGTTTGGTTGTGCCACTGTTCAACGATTTTGTCATTACACGATGAAACAGCAACTGGATATCAAAAAAGGTCTAAAATTTTTCAATCAAACAGCACATCTTTAAGATAATAAAATCCTGAATAATGTACAAACTAGCCCCCACATTATTCCTGACTCTTCTTCGGATTAAACCCAGATTATAACGAAATAAAAAAAATGTACAATTTCAAATATTTACATTTTTTTTCTTGAATCGATTTACCCAACTGATTATCAGATCGTTAATCATTGGTTTAAATTCGTGAGCGACAAATCAATATAGCACGTGACTCTAGTAAAAATTTTTGATTGCAACCATCGTATACGTAAATCATTCAACTTTTATAATAATCAAATCTATCTCCGATTACCTAACTTGTTAAGCTGAAATTTAAATAAGAATTTCCTTCAACGATTTGGAATTCACAGATTACTAAACCAGTGGAATTTTTTCTTCTTTGTTTCAGACTTCTGGATGGAGAAAGCTGAGAAATATTGTACAATGGACACCGTTTTTCCAGACCTACAAAAAACAGCGTTACCCATGGGTAAGCAAGCAATCAAAATTTCACTTTAATTTGTCTCTTTATTCATTAAAATAAAAAGATTGACCTCAGTAATTCGAAAGTTAATATACTGTCACTATAACAGTGGTTAATATTTCGGATTAACAGGTACAGCTGGCAGGACATCAAGGAAACTTTCGTGCCGGACCTACTCCTGGGACGATTCTGAAGAAACTCTGTCCGCAGGAAGAGGCTTGTTTCCGTTTACTGATGCGTGATGTCCTTAGGCCTTATGTACCTGAATTCAAAGGAGTTTTGGACGTTAGAGAATCTGACGACAGTGCGGAACAAGATGTTGATCTTGAGGCTGGATCAAAGGACCGAGAAGGCAGCGGTGACTTGAGAAAATCAGTGATGGCCTCCTATCTACAACTACAGGATTTACTCGGGGACTTTGAACAGCCTTGTGTGATGGACTGCAAAGTTGGAGTACGCACCTATTTGGAATCCGAGCTTGCCAAGGCCAAGGAAAGACCGAAGGTATTCGTTTCGTCTTCGTTTCGAACATAGATTTAACAGTGAGTAGTCGAACAAGTGATTAGGACTCTGTTAGAAGCACGGTTTGTGGAATACGTTTGGGGGACTAGGAACCCTTGAAATATTTAGAAGCAGTGTTTCAGAAACCATATAATGGCGAGTCAATGAAAAGATGAACTTTTCATTATTGACAGTAAATTAAAGTATGTAAATATTTTGCATTTCTGGGACTGGTTGGACATTTTGGTATGGTTGAATTAGTTGCTACTTAACCACTCTCCCTCCGATTAAAAATCCATTGGCAATCGAATCAATATTTAAAAAAAGAAAAAAAAAAATAAGTACGACAGTTTGAAACGTAGGGAAAACATTTTTCTCTCGAAAATTAACGACACAATTTACACTGGCTTGAAACGTATATAAAAAACTAGGAACTATATTTACATAACAGAGCTTTGAGAAGATGCTAAAACAAAAGCTAAAATCAAACATTCGTAAAATCCGAATGTTCCCAGTCCCCTTAAGCAGAAATCAAACTTATTTCTTATTTTTTTTTTTTTTTCTTTTAATTCACAGCTGCGGAAAGATATGTATGAAAAAATGGTTCAAGTCGATCCCAGCGCACCAACTGCCGAGGAACGTCGTGTCCAGGGAGTCACGAAACCGAGGTACATGGTTTGGAGGGAGACTATTTCGAGTACAGCTACACTAGGCTTCCGAGTCGAAGGTATTAAGCGAGCTCAAGGTGGTTCGACAAAGGATTTCAAGACGACTCGAACTCTGGAACAAGTATGTCATATATTTCATGGATAAAGAATCTGATGAATATCTAAGTGAATAGATAAATAATTGAGTATGTGTTTAGAAATAAAAAAAATAAAAAAAATTAAATTAAAATTATGATTTTGATATCAGGTCACCGAAGCTTTGAAACGTTTTACCGAAGGTTATCCACATGCTATTCCAAAGTATCTTCAACGTTTGAAAGCCATCAGAGCGACCCTAAAAGCGTCAACGTTTTTTGCAACACATGAAGTAGTTGGATCCAGTTTACTTTTTGTCCACGATGCGACCGACGCTGGAATTTGGATGATTGACTTTGCCAAAACTTTGCCGTTACCATCTCACTTAGTGCACATACGTCACGACGCTGAATGGCAAGTTGGAAATCACGAGGATGGTTATTTGATTGGTGTGAATAATTTGATCGATATATTTCAAGACATAAAGAATTCGGAAATATAGTATACGCTATTAGGATATTATAACTTGATTCTTTTTCTCTTGTATTGCCTTAGGGATTTATGTTTATGGACAGTATTCTAAAGAGGTGAACAAATAATGATATTTAGATGTTTGTCTTGAAACGTTGTAGAAAGATAATCAATGCGACGCAAGAGATTAGAAGAATACCTATCAGATGTGGTAATGACTGTTATTATTTTCAACTAGCCATCAATTATTTTCTTTAGTTTAATTCCGTTTATTAGTAAACTGATAATGGGACAGTTTTCAAATTAAATGACTGCGACTTAGTCCGAAGATTTTTTTTTTCTGTTTAAAGAGCAGTTGAAAAACAAAATGACGATGAAGTTTAGATTTCGGAACAAGAAGCGAAGTTACTGACATTTTTTTGCTTTGTTTTTTTTTTTTGGTTTTCTCTTTGTTTTGTTCCTTTTTTTTAATCGAATTTCGACAAATATTCAAAAATCTTTGACTATGCCGTGCGTATGTGGACGTAGTTGGTGGGATGAAAAATTAACGAAAAACAATAAGGATTGAATAAATTTTAGGTGAATTAACGGATAGCGAAGTGTTTGACTTACTGCCGCTTAAAAGTGGATACGATGTGTACCTTTATAGTTTCGAAATCTGTCCGAGAAATAGACCAAAGACGCGGCGGTTCTCTGCTGCCTAGATATTCGTAGATAGTTATTAACAAATCTTTAGATTCTTAATTGCGTTTATTAATTTAATAATCAATTATACGTAAGCCTTAGTTTCATTTGAATAATCATATTGTATTTATCTCATTTAAGATATCTCGATCGCCCAATGCCTTTTTATATGTACTCACGATACATTTGTAAATAAATCGCTACCTACTATTAAACATTTGATGTTTAGTTTGTTTTTATCCGTTTTATTCAAAATCTATAATTATCACTATGGGTGTTCAACTCATTCTGGGAGTTCTTTCTTCAGACGATTTGGTGAACGATTTCTAAAACGAAATAAAGTGCCTTATTTTGTGAGGATTTATCTCCCGTTTATTTATTACCTGAAATGAAAGAGTGCCCATCTTAAAAATTCCGTAATTCGATGAAAACGAGACGAAAAAAATAATTTCGAAAAGCATTTTGAAGGTTGAAATTTTATCTTCAAGATGAAAGCCCGGTCGGGCCAACTATAGACATACTGTTGAGTGTAGTAGGCTTCTACACTCAACGGTACGATCCAATTAGGTTAAAATGCCTTAATTCTAATTTTCTACGTTCCTGAAATAGGGACTAGGAGGGATGAAAAAGTGGGAAAACAACGAAGCAACTGAATATTGGTATACAGGGTTATTTATTGTTGTTACATCGATAATAATACATCACAATATTACTACAATATTACTCTCATTGTCAAAGTCTACATACAATTTATAATTGTTTCTAATAAATTAGTATTTGTCCATAGCATTTGATAGTCTTTTCATTTACTTCTCAGCATTTAACTTACCACCTTATAAACCATATTTGTATTACAATAATAAACTACCTGATATAACTAATCTTACGAAAACTGTGTTAAATGTAGAATAAAATCCGGGTTGGATGGAGTTGTGTGTACTTTCATGAAAATTCATTCAACTGTAACAGAAGGACGTACGATTCATTTATAATATCAGTATCATTAACTAACCAAGAAGAATCTTTTTGGTCATTGAGTGTACTGTCTATTTTATGGCAACTTCTCTTCGATTAAAGTATTTCTATTAAAATGCTTGTCAGTCTCACAGATTTCTACCTCGTTGACGCAACCCCCAGCTGCACTCTTTGACGCCCCGAGGGCCACTGATCCCGCAACAGGTGTTCTTGCCCTAGGTCAGTGCTCCTTGCCTCGCCAACGGGGTGCGAAATGGTACCGCCATCTCGCGGTTGCATTCCGAACTAATTTCGCCGTAAACATATGTACGCCGTATCGTACGCAACTCGCATGTTATTTGTGTAATGTTCAAATTAAGATTGCATATAATAAGGCGTACCTATGAGATGGCGTTAACTGAAGCCAGAGTCTAACGATTTACTGTATAATTTTTATACCTAAAGATCGTTGGATAAAATAAACGTAACAAAAGTAATGAAACAATATAATTATTCTTCCATTACTTGGAAGCTGTTTACTTTAAATAACTATCAATACAGATTAATGATGAACAGAATCAGTTTTTGATTATCACGACTACTTTTTAATATTCCCGTACAGTCGATGAGAAGTTGTATCTCCAAAGTCCAGAAATAAATATCCTTACTTTTAAAAATATGAAAGATGTCCGAATCAAAATTTTAGTTATTACAATTGATGACGAATTTAAATTTATAATATCAAAATCAATAAAATATCTCGCAAGTACGATGTCGCATGTACCGATTGACGGCCTCGTGGAATTCGATCTTGCAAGACTCAATCTAAATGAAATTCTAATCGAATTAGGACTACCAACTAATAAACTTGTAGAAAATACAAGTAGTATAATACTAAAGAAATAAATCGGTGCTTTTCGTTGTTGTCTTCCTTGTTTCGTTCTCCCTCTGATTCTGCGCTTGGTTGATTGTTCATTTTTCTTCTCTTCCTCCTCCACCTTAAAAGAAAAATTACCGATTCAGAAAATTGAATTAATAAAATGTTAGATGAAAATCGGACGAGTATGATCAACCAACTTATTGTAGTAATAATTAATTAGTATCATTTCTTGTTTAGTGTTTCGATGCAACTTGGTTCTGTATCAATGGAAATAAAATTAAATAGTTAGTATCGAAGTAGCCCTCCGGAATTTTTTTAGTTAGCCCCCCGATCGTATTACTTCTGATCTATTTTGACGTGAATCGATGTAGCATCGTTTGTTGGTGATTGATGGAACATTTTCACAAAGAATAATTGGATATTTTCCAAATAATCGCAGAAAAAAAATGCAATCTGGATATCTTCTTCTTCTTCCGAGGCTTATCCCTTCATCGGAGGTAGCCTTATTCTTGTTTATTTCTCTTGGATCAGGGATAATGCTCTGTGGTTTAGAGGCCCGTAGTATGAAGAATTTTGTTCCTGGCCTTGTCCCTTTATACCAAGTGCACAAGTAAGTATTTTTCTTGATATTGGGCTTGTTTCTTTTATAGTGTCAGCACCAGTCAATGCGGTCACACGGCCTCGAAGCATCAACGAGTTCACACGGGAGCCCTATGACGACTTTGAGAGACATCCATTAGAAATATTACAAACGCAAAAAAGTTGACGCTTAGATGTTGAACAAGCAGTATGTGAATTTTCAAACTCGGGTTATTTTTGTCTGGCAATCCAATCACTGACGTGACTGCGAGACAAAAATCAAGAGAAAAATCTCTGTCCGACACAATGTAGTTTATATTATAAGAACTTAGATAGCAGTAAGAAAACAAAAATATACTCGATAATTTGCGTTGCGTATAGGTATGTGTATTTACTTATCAGAAATAACTACATTTTGTATGTATTACATACATTGACAATAAGAAATATTGTATCGATGCTGCAGTAATAAATTCCCAGATATACCTATAATTAATTACTTCGTTATTTTCCACTCTCCCCTTCTTGCCACCCTTTATTTCAGGTATTGAATGAGGTAAGTGAATTATAATAATCGTGAAAAGACACGACGTAATTTTTAGATTTACAGCAATGTTAGATCGAAAAATTAGCTGGGCCTAATGATATGGTTGGATGCAATAAGGCGCACAATTTTTCCCGCCAACAATTTCAGCACACCTCCTCGGATCAGATGTTTTCCTGATACCAGGAGCAATTTTTCGATTCAAAATTTCAGAAATTTATTATTTCGTAAGCGAATGAGACATGCACAGAGAGAGAGCGAGAGTCACGTCTATACTAATGCATGCTTGCTTAGACATACACTCAGGGGGTTTTCCCGCCAAAAATTTCAGCACACCTCCTCGGGTCAGATGTTCTCCTGATACCAGGAGCAATTTTTCGATTCAAAATTTCAGAATTTTCTCATTTCTTAAGCGAATGAGACATGCACAGAGAGAGAGAGAGAGCGAGAGACACGTCTATACTAATGCATGCTTGCTTAGACATACACTCAGGGGGTTTTCCCGCCAAAAATTTCAGCACACCTCCTCGGGTCAGATGTTCTCCTGATACCAAGAGCAATTTTTCGACTCAAAATTTCAAAAATTCTCAATTTTGTAAGCGAATGAGACATGCAGAGAGAGAGAGAGAGAGAGAGTCACGTCTATACTAATGCATGCTTGCTTAGACATACACTCAGGGGGTTTTCCCGCCAAAAATTTCAGCACACCTCCTCGGGTCAGATGTTCTCCTGATACCAGGAACAATTCTCGACTCAAAATTTCAAAAATTCTCAATAACTCAAGCATACATGCTATTCGAATTTTTTGAAATTTTGAGTCGCAAATTCTTCCTGGTATCAGAAGAACATCTGACCCGAGGAGGTGTGCTGAGATTAGCCGCAGATAATTTTCCGATTTAAAATACCTGTAAATCGAAAAATTACGCCGTATCTTTTTACGATTATTATAATTAACTTACCTCATTCAATACCTGAAATGGAGGGTGGCAGGAAGAGGAGAGTGTAAAATAACGAAGTAATTAATTACAGGTATATGTATCTGGGAATTTATTGCTGCAGCATCGATACAATATTTCTTATTGTCAATTGCACATACAAAATGTAGTTATTTCTGATAAGTCAATACACAAGTATAAGTAGATACGCATCGCAAATTATCGAGTATATCTTTTCTTACTTACTGTTATACAAGCTCTTATAATATAAACTACATTGTGTCGGACAGAGATTTTTCTCTTGATTTCTGTCTGGCAGTCACGTCAGTGGTTCGATTGCTAGACAAAAATAACCCAAGTTTGAACGAGGCCGTGTGACCGCGTTAACTGGCGCTGACACAATGAAAGAAACAAGCCCAATATCAAGAACAATACTTACTTGTGGACTCGGTATAAAGGGACAAGGCCAGGAACAAAATTCTTCAAACTACGGGCCTCTAAACCACAAAGCATTGTCTCTGATCCAAGAAAAATAAACATTAGGCTATCTTCGATGAAGGGATAAGCCTTGGAAAAAGAAGAAGATATCCAGATTGCCTTTTTTTTTCTTGCGATTATTCGGAAAATATCCAATTTTTATTTGTGAAAATCATGGCCCATGAATCACCAACAAACGATTCTCGATCGATTAACGTCAAAATGGATCAAAAGTAATATGATCGGGGGGCTAACTAAAAAATTTCTCTAGGCTGATTAAAAAAAATTGTTTTCTAATCAACGGATTACCGTCAAACGTCCGGATTAGTTCATCATTCACCGACAAACGATTGCAAAGACAATTAATTAATTCCGAGCAGATGAAGGGCTAACTATCTGGAGTAGGGTAATTTTTTTTTCGACTATTTTTATTTTTTCACTCCCCACCTAAAATTTTGTTCGACATGTCGAACAAAAAATTCCCTGAAAGTTATAGCCCTTAATATCAATATTAAGCACTTTCCCAGAGCGTGAAAAGATTTTCCATCTAAAATACACGTATTTTATGCTATCACATTGGTCTCGGTCGCAATTTACGCAGAATTAAACGATCTTCAAAAGTGTCTATAACGGCGTAAGTGCAACTTACACTGGTGAGATGGTACGGGTCACTAAAGTTGATTTTTAACCAAAATTCTCGTTTCTTCGCTGTTATCTCCGAAATTATTAACTTTACCGAAAAAATGTAAGGAAAATTTTGTTGGAAATTCAATTTCCTACAAAAAAGGTCCAATAGACCTAAATGCTCCGATCAATATTTCTTGAGATATTGAACTTTAACTTACTTGTGGTATAACATTTCTATGGTTTATTGAATCAATAATCGTTTTGAATTGTTGATATTCCATATCATAATTTATGATATCATATCATATCTATGATATTTATCATAATTATGTAAACAATAAATCCTAAAAATTTCATACCACAAGTAAGTTACAGTTCAATATCTCAAGAAATATTAATCTGAGTATTTAGGTCTACCGGACCTTTTTTATAGAAAATTGCATTTCCAACAAAATTTTACTTCACATTTTTTCGGTAAAGTTAATCATTTAGGAGATAACAGCGACGAAACGAGAATTTTGGGTAAAGATCAACTTTAGTGACCCGTACCATCTCACCGGTGTAAGTTGCACTTACGCCGTTATAGACACTTTTGAAGATCGTTCAATTCTGCGTAAATACCGACCAAGACCAATGTGATAGCATAAAATGCCGCTGAGTTATAGAATTTTGGAAAAAAAAAATTTTGCTCTACGTGTATTTTAGATGGAAAATCTTTTCACGCTCTGGGAAAGTACTTAATATTAATATTAAGGGCTATAACTTTCAGAGAATTTTTTGTTCGACATGTCCAACAGAATTTCACGTGAGGAGTGAAAAAATAAAAATAGTCGAAAAAAAGAATCACCCTAATGTGGAGGTGCAGAGACACTGGACTTTTGCAACAGTGAATGCGCTATGGCTTCTGCTTATGGGTTCTGTATTTTCATGTGCCTTCAGGCTCATTCTGGGGTTCCGCCTGGTATATGCAGTGGTCCGGACCATAAAAAATTGAGAATCAACCAACGATGAGGCAGGCTCGTGCAGCTGCATGCCTCCCTCATTCTGATTGTTGAATCTTTAAGTTTATACGGTTGACGCCACGACGAATACTACGAAGCCGAGGACGTGCACGACGAAAGCAACGATGCAGAGGTCTTAGATGACGAGAACCACGGTGTTAGCTATACCAGGATGTCCCGGTTAGGAACTTTTTGAATCCATCGACCATTAGGTTATATTTGCATCTCTAGGTTCCATACTCGCAACTATGAATAACTGTATTCGTTGACTGAAGAATGAGTCGAAGGCTGATTACATTGAAAATCGTGCAAGGCTCTCTGGGTAACCACCATGAAATTGTTTCGGAATAGGAATGTCTGATTCTTCACACAATCTGAAGGAATACGTATCCTAAGATTTGGTTCAAAAAAATTATTGGCGATCTTCAGATGAAGTTGAATTATTCTTGTCAGGTGTCAACTGCATATCTACCGAATGAATAAATTGTATCGTATAATCTACCGGTGTATAAATGTGTATTAATTTCTTTTATATGATTACAACACGGTTCTTTTGGATAATATTATTCATGGCATTTCTGCATGGTTTCGCTAGAGTACACTGAGCTATACTGCTAGGCCACCCGCTGACTATATTTTAAACTACATATAAGTGTTACTGACACTTTCGTTCAGATGGAATGAGATCCCTTTGCCTCGAAACTGTGATTACAAAAACTGGCAATTGGTGAAGTGATAATCTCACTCCGCTTAATCTGTTCATACACTTGTCTGTTATGCGATGCATCTTCTAATCTTATTGACTTCGATTGTATTTATCGAATTTTATGTTTGATAACCGCAGATGGTATAATCTGTTCGATAGCTTTTTAGGATACAGAACTACTCCATTAGGGTCAGAAGTATGCCAATCGTTAGAATTGTTTGTACCGAATTGTCCAAAGTGACAGTGACAGCTATATTAAAATACATGCTGGTCCGATTAGATAACTGATATACATATGTTTCAGTCACACTATTAAATATACATGTGTACGTATGAATCAACTACGTATTATACCATATTCGAGGTGACAATTGATATGTGTGAAATCATATTCGCACATAATTCATCGTAGCTTGTAGCTCCACTCGACGAAACGATAAGTAATTGTATAGTAATTACGGGTGCATGTTGAACTTGTGAGGTGTGAAACTTATAATTAACTTGGAATCGCCTGCCGAGGTCTTCGGTATTCACCTGTAGGAGAGTGGGGTAAATACGAACTCGGGGTAATTCCGAACGCAGCAGTATCGGTGTGTTAGAATAGGAAAACCTATTTTCTCTCCCCACTAATTGATAGCTCGGCTAGTACCTAATGTCGGGAAAAAGTGGTGAAAAAAAGCCGCACACACCGTTCGCGATAAATATGATTGAGTTTTTTCGTCCATTTTCAAGTAAATTTTTGTTCAATTAAATTGCATATTGTTATACTGTTATGTAAATGATACAAATTGAATTTACAACACTTGAAATGAACACAATTCAAGCAATATTTTTAGATACAAATTTTGTCTGTAGCTTGGTTTTAACATCTGAAATAAATTGTGTTTTAATTTTATGCGTCGCGGGGTAATTAGGACCGGATCCGATGGGGCAATCCCGAACGTTCGACATTACCCTGATACCTATTTTTATGTAATTTTTTTGTTTCAATTCAGTAATTAATTGTTGCCGATGCCACGACATTACGTACTAAAAACGGAAAAAAAGTATAACTTAGAAGATGTGCTGAATTTTATAGAACAAGTGAAGAGTAATAAATATTTTTGCAATTATTGCTCTCAAAAATATAAAATTCCATCCATCGAGGATTGGATCATTTGCTATGAATGTAAATTGTGAGCACATGATAAATGCAGCAGCGAGAGCGCATCGAGAGACTTTCTGTGTGACTACTGTGACGATTAGTTGTAATTAGGACTCTGTTCGTAATTACCCCACAGTAGTTGGGTAAATCCTAATGCCAAGAGTTTCGTTTTTCGTTTAAAAGTTGATTTTATTTTGAAATTTTAACAAAGTTGATCTATGTAGTGTATGAATGAATAGTTCAAGAATAAGTATATGTAATAAACAAAGTCATTTTTCATTAAGCTTTCGAATTATTCGATTTCCTCCTTAGGTGTTCGCAATTACCCCACTTTCCCCTATGCAGTTTTCAAGTACCGCCCTTCGGTAGGCCGGTTTCAGCCAATCGCAAGCCAGAAATCCTCGAGCTATTCTTGGGTCGAATCATTAACTTCATTGCTATGAAAAGTCAGCAACGGTCTCATTCGGCGCTGGAGTACGAAACAGTCCTGCGCGTCCTCCGGAGTCCTGAGCACCAGTTATTCCAAGCTGGTAGTTTATCAGCCGAAGAAGCGAACTCGGCGAGTACTAAGCGAAAAAGATTTCGATGAAGCACCGAATAACGCTGGGGGTTGCTATTATTATTATAAAATACGCGATCACTCCGATTGGTTGCTGGCCACCACCCGTCGGATCTAGCAGTTTCGTTAACCTTCGGCACAATCTATATTCGTTCCTTGTAATGGTTCACCTGGTCTTTTGTATCTCAGCATCCTTTTATACCATTTACGAGAATAGAAATGACACCATTAAAATTATCAAAATATTGTCAGAGTTGGTTGCTGTGTTATCGATATTGATGAAAATGATAATCTGCAAAATTGAAGCTCCCCGTATCCAGGTGAGGTATAAAAAAAAATAGTTTACAATATTGCTCGTATTTCCATTGGAAGCTATAAGTCATCTTCGGATGATGTTGCCACGAAATGATTTACCAAAATTTTTCTCTGAATAGACGGTCTCAGGGCCTGCATGCACGGAGAAAAAAGAATAGCAATGGTTGGGGCCTTGCCTAGATGCCATTGAACGGTCACTTTCAGCTAGGCAACGGTTGTCACATGTCTCGATTATGTTTTAATCATGATTGACTGCTAGTGTAACGTATTATTGCTATTCTTTTGCTATTCTTTTGAATTGACACCCTTCGGTGATGAATATGAAACACCATTAGTCCATAGTCCATAATCGGGCCCAAGCCCGAACATGCAGGGAACAAAAACACTGATTTTTTATAGTACCTGCTTTACAAGTTTTGATCCGAATCTCACTATAGAAATCATCCTCTAGTGGACTAAACAATTCTCAACGAATAGATATATAAATTGTCATACAATTATAGTAATCTTCTTTGGGTTCGGAGACTCGTGAGAATTTTCCATTTAGACCGTTATAACACTGAGAGAAAAAAAGGCCCCAGCAATATTTTATAGTTAAACCAAACCGAAATTATAGTTCCTGTTACAATATCATGGTATTTTGCACTAAAAAAATAGTTATCCTAACTATAAAAGTATAGTTAGCGCCTGAGGGAACTATTCACATAGTGAAGTTAACTAGATTTTTCTCTCGGTGAATTGAACTGATCGTTGTAAAATAGATATTTTTTGACGTTGTTCATTATTTGCTGTCGAAAGAAGAATTTTTTTTTCACATGGCTGGTATTGGAAGTAGACGAATCAAATTTATAGTAATAGGTTTTAAACTTTTTTGCCTAATATATCGATATTGCTAAGAAAACGAATAGAAAATTATTCACTGATGACAAATATGACATTTGAGAATATTTATTAATGACTTATTGAAAAAGTGGAATTTGGTCATTTTTATTGAAAATTTCCAAGGTTGGTGAGATTAATAATTTTTATAGCAGAATCAATGAAAGTGACTGTCGTGATTAGGTATAGTATGCTCATCAGTGTTCTCATTTTAAATTGTCATTTTCAAAAACAATTAGTGTGCGCAAGTGCTTTACTGTTTTCACTTTCGGTAAGGCATTAGGGAACTTTTTAACAGGCATTGAAACTTTCACACCCCCACAGTTCAAATGATGATCCGAGGATGACTTGTGTTTAGTCAAAGCTTCGTGTCTATCGTCTTTGCCGTAGTTCTTACAGAATCTTATCTTTCAGCATTTATTAGCTGACATGGAAATTTTTCTAAAGCAAACTACTCAGAAGGAGAAAGAATTGATTCAGAGTTACGTTGACAAATGCTTATTGCCTCATGCACTCGTCTTCGGTAGCGCCGTATTTGGGCCAGTAGTGTTCATTGCCGGGCCTGTGCTGACGGCTCAGCCGTTCCCAGGAGAAGTTGTCTACCCTTTTCCAGTAGACTCAAATTGGGTTTGGGCAGCTATGTTTCTTTCACAGACAATCTGCATCATCCAAGTCGGATGTATGGTCATTCTAGATATTATGTTCGGCCTCCTACTGTGGTACGCTGGCGCTAGGTTCCAAATGTTGTGTCTGGGATTCCGGAGCGCAACCAACAGCAATGAAATAAGTCAATGTATTCAAAAACATCAGGAATTGATCGGGTGAGATAAATTTTTCGCATAATTTATTTGACGATAGGGACACATAGCTGGAGTCGCAATATCGAAAGCACGAGAAGCATGGATTTATGTCCGTTATCCGTTTATTTTTTAATATCTTTCAGATACGTTGATGAATTGATAATCACAACACGTATTATTGCCGTGGAAGTGACCGGCATTGCCTTGTACGCAGTAACAGCCGGAGGCTTCATACTTATTGGGGTACGATTGGGGCTTGATATTTTTCTTGTCCCGTTGATACAACAAAACATAGAGTGATATTTCAATGTGATAACGTCAAAACAGTTTACCGCAAAGACAATTGAAGTGCAAACGATATAAATAGAATGATAATTAGTTGCTAATGACACAGGCGTTACCGAATCACGTTAGAGAATGCTTTTAGCATTATTTTGACGCTATTTCACTCTACAAGAAACAATAATCCGATTGGTTGTTGGCTATCGAACTGCAGTTATTTTCGCAGTCACGCGTTAGTGAATTAGCACCCAGGTAATGAATTTTTTCGCCTTTCCCATGCGGAACGGAAATTCAGGATCCACCACTGTACGATGTGGCGAAGTATGTCTTTTTCGAGTTAGCTGCAGCGATGGAGCTTTTTCTGTTTACATGGCCAGCCGACAATTTGATTGACGCCGTAAGTGCAGTATTAAAAATACGGCGACACTCAGGACACATACTTACGATAGATTAGAAAATAGAGGTTAGAATACAAAGCTTTCATTGGATCTCGCGAAGGGTTTTCGTAAAGAACAAATACATGCACATATTACGCATTAAATCTAATAAGAAAATCTCTCACTTGCTTGTTTCTGTGCAGAGTCAAAAAATTGGAGAAGCTGCTTACAGTTGCGACTGGATCGACAAGTCACACGAGATGCGTAAAAAACTAATCATCGTTATCCAACGATGTAAGAACCCAATGATCGTCTCTGTCCGTGGTTTGCTTCCTGTCTTGTCGCTCGAATTTTATGGATCTGTACGTCCTATTGTTGAGTTTTTGCGTAGTACCATGCAATCATTGTCTTAGAAATTTGAAATCAATGTTTCAATTTGATGCTTTCAGACTATGGCAGCCACTTTTTCATACCTCACAACGCTCCGGGCAATGACTTTAGAATAAAAATAGCGCGAGGACTAGTCGGCGATACAGAAAAAAGTGTTTTCTATATATAAAGCTCAAGATTCAAAACAATTTGCGAATGTAATATATCCAATGTCGAAGGATTCTACAAACAGAGAATGTTGATTTATAATAACTCAACGTGGTTACAATGTAATCATATTGGATATTATGAATCAATGTCAATGTTACTTTCCTACTACTACGCAGCATAAATAATATGCTAATTGTAACGCCGATGCACCTCCCATAGTCTACTCCAGCACAGAGAAATTCCTGTAATCAAACTTGATAATAAAACAGACACTGTATAATAAAGAAAACTTAATAGAAATACGTACCTTCTGTTGTGTTAGGCCTTTATTGGTTATTCAGAAGTTCAAATTGACGTCGCAGATTGCATATAAAAAGAAGGTATGCTTATTTGCTTTATTGTTCACTGTTTATTAATGAAGAATTCGATAGGATTAGCTATCGCTGCGGCTGGCAAATCATCGGTTTGACCAGTTCGTCACCCGAGGCTAGCCTTATTGTATTCAACAGAAATGAAACCTGCATTATATTCGCTTCAAGCACATTTCTGTACCAAAAGCAATGAATATCGATCCTCTGTACAACCCGTCGTGTGAGCAGACCAGTCAGATAAATGGCTATCCACAAATTATGGAATGTGTTTCTTCATGAGGTCAATCAGGTACAGGATTCAACCCATGTTCCAACTTCTATAGGAGACATCAGTTCCAAAATTGGTTGTCATTGCACTCTGGTGACTTGAAACGCATTTATAGTTCATTGAACTTTTTCCATCTCCTTACACTGATGAGGAAGAATTTCCTGGCTACATGCTCGTAGTGAACAAAATATCATTCCATGGAAGCTGTTGTGTCGATTTGATTATGTACACTATCGATGATATGGATGAATTACGCTTTCGGAAACTTTGGAAAACAGAAAAATATCGATCATAGTGTAGCAGTGAGCAGTAGAGAAGTAGAGAGCAGTATGCATATCGAAAAAATGTTGAGAAACAGTTGGGCACCTGGGTAAAATGGTGAGCTCGTGAGGGATCGCAAGATTTTTAAAAAGTTTCTAATTATTTATACGCTCAGATATCACTGGGCTATACGTCGTGTGCAAAAGATATGCAAATTTACAGACGCATGTTGCGATATCTCATGACGTTACCGATCCATGAAACACCTAGAAGCACAGTGCTTATTGCAACCAAAGCTTACAACTACTCGGACTCACTGCTCCCTGCCCCTCGCGCAGATTTGTCGTTTGATTTGTTGAAAAACAGTTCACTTCACCCTATCATAAATAATTGAAACATCTGTGTTTGAAAGTTTTAGATGTCATGGACCTGGGTTCAATCTCCGGATCGAACACGAAGAAATATGTAATATCATCGGTATCGACAATATCCAAGGTATCGATTCTGGATCTTTTGGCGTTATAGGTATAGCGCCGGTGACGTTAACTTAGCCCGCTAACGCCGGGTAACATTTTTCCTTCGTTTGAACCCGTTCACCCCCGCTAGTGCCCATATGTCTTGTCTCCGCGCGCCAACTGCCGGAGGTCTCTATGCGTTTCTGATGGTTCATAACGCCTATTAACAATTGAATCCATGGAAAACCCGACTCTGTGACAACACTAACTAGTGATCGGGGGCTAACACAGAGAATTTGTAACGACCACGTGACGACGACGGGCGCTTAAAACTCTGATTTTGCGCCCGACCACTAGTTAGCGTTATCATAGAGTCGGGTTTTCCGAAAGTTCAATTGTTGATGAGCGTGATTAAACATTAAAATCACAAGACAAGACATGTGGCGGCGCATATACGAGATATGAAAGATATTGAAGAATCCTCTATCTGATGCTCTATATGAGGTTTCATTTAAGAAAACCAAGTTGACCTCGATTTCACCTTGACAAGGTAATCGGTAATAAAATTTGGTTCGGCCAACTTGTTTTCCCTCTGAACCCTACAAATTTTGTATGAAAGATATTTTCGTACCTCGTTTCGGTTACGAGATATCGACCCGGCCTGATTAAACTCATTCACCCCGTATAGTAATTAAGCGTGCGTGCCATGCTAGTGAGGTTTGAAAGTTATTACTAACTTGGAACTGCCTGCCAAGGTCTTCGGTGTTTACCTGTATGTACTTTGACGCAAGATTCAGGTACCGCCCTTCGGTAGACAGGTTTCAGCCAATCGCAAGTCAGAAATCCTCGCGCTACTATTGGGTCGAATTATTAACTTGACTGCTATGAAACGTCCGCGACGCTCTCATTCCGCACTGAAGTTCGAAACAGTCTTGCAGGTCCTCCTGAGTCCTGAGCAGCAGTTATTCCAAGCTGATAGTTTATCAGCCTAAGAAAACGAACTCGGCGAACATTCTGCGAAAGAGATCTCGATGAAGCACCGAATAACGGTGGAGACTGCTATTATTATAACGAAATACGGGATTACCCCAATCGGTTGCTGGCCGCCAGCCATCGGATCTAGCAGTTTGGTTATCTTTCGGCACAATCTATATTTGGGCATTATAATGGTTCATGTGGTCTACTCTTTGGGAATAGCCTTTTATTCTGTTTATGAAAATAGACATGACGCTATTAGAATTATCAAAATATTGTCGGAGGTGGGTGCCGTGTTTTCGGTAATGATGAAAATGATACTTTGTAAAATAGAAGCTCCCCGTATTCAGGTGAGGTATAAACGAATAGTTCTTAATGTTGCTTGCATTTTCATTGAATAATATCGGTCATCACCGGACTATTTTCACACGAAATGCAGTAAAAAAATTTTCTTTGAAAAGACGGTCTCAGAGCCCGCATGCACGAACTCAAGAGAATAGCAATTGTTACTGCCCTCAGCTGGATGCCATTGAATGGTTACCTTTGGCTAGGTAATCGTCATCTTTGTGTCGGTAAAGATCACCGTTCGACACACATCTCACTCACCTACTGTTCTAGTTTGGATTAATTGCTGTCTTGACATAATAATAATTGCTATACTCTTGAATTGACACTCTTCCGTGATGAATATGAAACCCTCACAGTCGGCCCCAAGCCCGATCACACAGGGAACAGAAACACTGATTTTTATGGGACTTGACAAGTTTTTATTGGAAATAAATTGCAACAAAATGAAAGTAATGTTTCGTCGGTTCAGATACTTGTGCGAATTTTCCGTTTAGGACTGTTACAATTGGATTGATCGGACCTTCTTTTTCTTTCGAAGTAACATACTTTTCGCAATATAGACGGAAATTTTAGTAAAACAGAAACAATTGAATATTTTTCATGCATCCGTTCGCCGTATAGCGAAGTATTTCAATTACGTTATAGTGTACGAATATGAATGATTGAACTTTCGTGAAAATGTTTGAACAAAAGATTTTAATACGTCAATAAATATTTCGGATCCATACGTGAACACAATTTATATTTATGATATTTTTAATACAAAAATGGGTCGACAAGAAACGAAAACAAAAGCTTCTTTTTTTCACGATTTAGTGAAATTGGCGGGTCGTATCGGACATTAATAAAAATAGTCACTTCCGGGTACAAGAATCACATTTCTAATGATCGAGGTTGCCCTCGGTATTGGCACACTATTCGTGAGTCTGACCTTTGCAAAAATCAAAGCGAATCGAATGTTTTTCAAATGATTTTCCGCAAATTATATACATTCAGTCCTCTCAACGTCCTTGATAGCTGTCTTCGTTTTTACTTTTTCGGACGTGCCATTCGCCTTCGAAGTGTTTGATTGTAACTATCATTTCTACGTATTCACTCCAATTCCGATTATCATTATGATCGTTTGCATGATGAAACTCTTATAAACATCAATCTCACAACAAATTACTCTGTCCGATACTACCCGAAAATATGCTGTCCGATAATACCCGAATGGCAGATTGATGTTAATCACGAAATAATTAACGCAACTTTCAATTAATAGTGCCATCCGGAATATTTTCGAATTGATTTGAAGATTAATAAAAAAAAAAAAAAAACATTTTCAACTTTCTTGCCAAATACATCGATTTTGAGGAGAAAAATAATAAAACATTAGTCACTAGAGTATGAAATGTGCGTACGATAAATGGTAACTTCTTCAAGAAGCGGAATTTCATCATTCTAATTGAAAATTCTCAACGTTAGTGAGATTAATAATATTTATAGCAGGAACAATGAAACTGACTGTCGCTAATTGATATGCTCATTTTAAATTGTCATTTTGAACAACGAATAGTGTAACCGCGTGCGTTATATTAATTTTTCTTTTTTAATATTTCTACTAGGGCACTAAGGTTCTTTTTTACATTTCTCAGAACTTTCACGTCCTTATAGTTTAAATTATGATCTGAGAATGACTTGTGTTCAGTCAGAGCTGCGTGTCTGTCATTCTCGTGATATTCCTAACAAAATCTTATCTTTCAGCTTTTAATCGCTAAAATGGAAATGTTCCTGAAGCACGCTACTCGCAACGAGAAATCATTGATTCAGGATTACGTTGACAGATGCTTGTTCCCCCATACACTCGTCTTCGTTAGCGTCGTATTTGGGCCATTGTTGTTCATTGTTGCGCCTATGCTGACGTCGCAACAGTTCCCAGGAGACGTTGTCTACCCGTTTTCGGTTGAGTCGAATTGGGTTTGGGCTGCTGTGTATCTTTCACAGAGCATCGTCGTCATTCAAGTCGGATGTATGGTCATTGTAGACGTGTTGTTCGGCATTCTACTGTGGTACGCTGGTGCTAGGTTCCAAATGTTGTGTCTGGAATTTCAGAGCATAACAAACAGCAGTGAACTACGCCAGTGTATTCAAAAACATCAAGAAGTGATTGAGTGAGATAAATTTTCGCTTAATTTATTTCACGATAGGGACACATAGCTAGAGTTGTAATATCGAAAGCACAAAAGGCGTGGATTTATGTCCGTTATCCGTTTATTTCTTAATATCTTTCAGATACGTTGATGAATTGATAATCACAACACGTATTATTGCCGTGGAAGTGACCGGCGTTGCCTTGTACACAGTGACAACCGGAGGCTTCATACTTATTGGGGTAAGGTTGGACTTTGAGATTTTTCTGGTCCAATTCATATAACAAAACATGTACCGATACCTGTTATTGAATTTTTTTCGCCTTATCCATGCGGAACGGAAATGTAGGATCCACCACTGTTAGAATTGGCGAAGTATGTCTTTTTCGAGTTAGCTGCAGCGATGGAGCTTTTTCTGTTCACATGGCCAGCTGACAATTTGATTGAGGCCGTAAGTGCAGTATTAAAAATACGATGACACTGAGGACGCATATCTCACGATAGATTAGAGATCGGAATATGAAGCTTGCATTGGATCTCATGAAGGTTTTTCGTAAAGAGCAAATATATGCATTCGTCACGCAGTGAAATCTGATCAGAAAATCTCCTACTTGATTGTTTCTGTGCAGAGCCAAAGAGTTGGAGAAGCTGCCTACAGTTGCGATTGGATTGGCAAACCACACGAGATGCTTAAAAAACTAATAATCGTTATTCAGCGAAGTAAAACCCCAATGATTGTTTCTGTCGATGGCTTACTTCCTGTCCTGTCGCTTCAATTTTACGGATCTGTACGTGCTGAGCCTCTGCATAACACGCTGTTATTATCTCAGACTTATGATTCATCTTTGAATTTGACGTTTTCAGACTATGGCAGCCGCTTTTTCATATCTTACGACGCTCCGGGCAATGACTTCGGACTAAAGATAGCGTGAGTAGGAATTTGCAATCAGCAAGAAAGTGTCTACTATAACTCCCAAATGCTGAAGATTCGAGATACTTCGGTTATATAATGTAGGCAACGTCAAAGGATTCTACAATCACAGGACAGCGATCCATAATAACTCAACTCATTCTTAGGATCAGATTACATATAATCATAGTATACTATGAAGTAATGTTAATGTTACTTTCTTACTACTAAGTAGTATAAATAGTATGCTAATTTCAATGCCTATGCACCTCCTATAATCTACTTCAGCACAGAGAAATCTCTGTAATTAAACTTGATAATAAAACAAATGCTGTATAATAAAGAAAACTTAATAGAAATACGTACCTTATGTTGTGTTGAATCTTTATTTACTGTTCAGAAGCTTTTCAAGATAAGGCCATGCCGTATACCGGATCGGATTGAAATTTTCTTTTTGTGGATTGTGGAACTGTAGAAAAATGAAGTAAAACATTTTATTTGGTTCGCATCCAAACTAAATAAAATGCATCTTTCTTCGGTTGTCTTCAGTCCTTGAGTCGAACGCTCTTTATTTACTGAAAACTGAGCGATCGTGAAAAAAAAAAAAATCAAACCGTTGTATAATTTGGATATGGCGTGATTGGTTCAAATATGACGGTCAAAGAAGAGTACGGTATGGCCTTGACATCGCAGATCCGATCTAAAGAAAAAAAAAAAATTACAGAAGAATTCAGAGACAGTAATTTCGAGACCGGACTTGTCAAAGATCTTACTGCCATGATTACCTATCCTCTCCATATTTGGCTCGGCTTAATATTCGTTTCCAAGTTTATTTAAAGTCTAATCACAACCGATGAAAACAATTACTTTTCTGTTATGGTCGCTAATTTCACAAGCCATGCGCTGACCCTATCTGAATCGCAAATTTGCAAATTGTAAGTATCTTCGAGTCTTTGTTGTTCAAGGCTCATTTATACTCGATAAGTACTTCGATAGTATTCGTTACCGGCTGCTGCAGGTAAATCATCGGTTGGAAAGCTGCGTTATGCTTGCTTCAAGCACATTTTCATACCAAGCGCAATGAATATCGATCCTTCGTACAACTCTTTACGTCAACAGACCAGTCAGATCAATGGCCATTCACAAATGATGGAATGTGTCTTTTGAGGTCAATCGGGTAAAGGATTCATCATACCTATGTTTCAACTCTTATAGAACACATCAGTTTCAAAACTGGTTGTCGTTACACCCTGGTAACTCGAAACGCATTTACGGTTCGTTGAACTTTCTCCATCTCCTAACTTACGAGAAAGATTTTCTGGGCTGGATGCTTGTAGTGAACAAAGTATCATTTGATGAAAGCTGTTGTGACGATTTGATTTTGTAACCTATCGATGATACGAGTGAACTACGCTTCCAGAAATTTCAGAAAACAGCAAAATATTGATCACAGTATAGCAGTGAGCAGTGGAGAATATATGTACGTATATCGGACAAATGTTGAGAAATAGTTGGGCGCCTGACTCAAATGGTGAATTTGTGAGAGGTCATGGTCTCAAGAGAGGTTGCTCGTAGCTTGCAATGGCTAATAAGGAGCACTTCAAAAAGATTTCATTTGCAATATTGTTGATCGTATTGACTTTGGAAATTATATCCTCTTGAAAAATAACATGATCGAACTCTCTACCAGCTTTGACCAACACCCTCGAAGATATGTTCGTTGCAGAGGACCACAAATCTTGTGCGGCTACTGAAGATTCGCGCTGCAAACTGCACCTGGATTAGCTCATGTTAGTGCATGTCTGAAAGATTTATCGTTGCTGGATCGTCTAGATGTAGTTTCGATGTTGTCCGAAAAGATTTCACGTCACTTTCACGGTGTAAAGATGCCAAAGCATGTTGATACTGTGAGCTACTGTGTAGATAGCTCCGGTTTAATCACGGAGATATCTCGTCAGGTATCATCGATGGGAGAAAATGAATAACACAGAGAATCAAATATTAGCAGCGAAAATATCTGAAGTGATAGTCATTATCACAGGAGATTTGAACGCAACAATATCGTTCGCATGAATATTTTTTATATTGTATATTTATATTGATTTATGTTCACCGTGCATCCTTGGCGGTCATTTTTTCAAGATCGACTGCGCAGTGGAGGTTTAATTGCTATCATCATGGAAGTTTATTTGTGTCGCTACTAATGCTGTTACAATTTCGTTTTATTGGGATCTAGTTCATAATTTTCCTGAAAAATCATTCAAACCTCAGACTGAGCTGCGCTTGGAGTGAATAGCAGCTTTCTGTTATAGACATATTGATTCCCATTACTTATTTTTTAAAAATCGCCAATTATTCTTACGGTTACATATCACTGGGCCAAATTTCGTGTGCAAAAGATATGCAATATAAAAACGCACGTTGTAACTTCTCATTATGCTACCGACCCATGGAAGACCATAAGCACAGTGCCTATTCGAAGCAAAGCTCACAACTACCCTGGCTCACTGTTTCCTGCTCCTCACGCTGATTTGTCTTTTGAGCTGTCAAGAAAATTTCCACTTCGCCCTGTAAGAAATAATTAAACCATCTGTCTTTGAAAATTTGAGGTGCCGTAGACCTGGGTTCAATTTCCAGATCGAACATAGATGTGTCTAAAAAAAAAAAAAAAATTTTACAATGACGAAATATACAGATATCTCCATATGTAAAAAATTCGTTGATTTGTTAGATATTTTACTACTGGAAATGACTTGCTGGAAATAAACTGATCTTCATATACCTACCTATGCTGTTTTTTAATCACGTGAAGGATTATAATAGGATGAAATTGCGTAGTAAACGATTCCCTTTCGACTAAGCGAGCCTTGGTTAATAACTGCCGGTGGAATCAACCTACGCATATTATTTGCAGGGTGATTGTTGAACGATTGATTTGCCATATTAGTGAGTCGTTCAATTTCAGTAGCAACAATGCAGTCGAAAATGGAACTATAATTTTATCGATGACAACGGGAGTTTGTCGTTGTTGTGGTTCGATTCGATATAGCGACGAGCGACAGTAATTACGTGTGCATGTCACACTAGTGAGGTTTGAAAGTTATCACTAACTGGGAATCGCCTGTCAAGGTCTTCGGTATTTACCTGTATGCACTTTGACGCAAGATTCAGGTACCGCCCTTCGGTAGGCAGGTTTCAGCCAATCGCAAGCCAGAAATCCCCGAGCTATTATCGAGTCGAATAATTAACTTGACCACTATGAAACGTTAGCGACACTCTCATTCCGCACTGAAGTTCGAAACAGTCCTGCAGGTCCTCCGGAGTCCTGAGCGGCAGTTATTCCAATCTGATAGTTGATCAGTCGAAGAAGAAGAACTCCGCGAGTAAGCTGCGAAAAAGATCTCGATGAAGCACCGAGTAACGGCGGAGACTGCAATTATTATTACGAAATACGCGATCACCCCAATTGGCTGCTGGCCACTGCCCGTCGGATCTAGCAGTTTGGTTGTCTTTCGGCGCAATCTATATCTGGGCATTATAATGATTCATCTAGTTTACTGTTTCGCAGTATCCTTATATACCGTCTACGAGTACAGATATGACATTGTCAGAGTTATCAAAGTATTGTCGCAGATGCTTGCCGTGATATCGACATTGGCGAAAATAATAATCTGTAAAATAGAAGCTCCCCGTATTCAGGTGAGGTATAAACGAATTGTTCTTAATGTTGCTTGCATTTTCATTGAATAATATCGGTAATCCCCGGACGAAATACTGTACCAAATTATCTTCTCTCGAAAATACCGTCTCAGGGCCTGCATACATGGAGAAAGAAAAATAGCAATGGTCACTACCCTTATCTGGCATTCAATGGTTACCCTCAGTTACGTCATATAGTCAGCGTTATGTCGATAGAAATTTTTGTTCGACGTATGTCTCACTCGCGTATTTTGCTATAATTCGAATGAACTGCTAGGCTGATATCATAATCATTGCTATGCTCTTGCCTCCACAATGCAGAAGTTTCCTTGAAATTGCACATTGCACATTCAGAGCAGCCGCGCTATGAAAAAAAATTTCACATGAAAAACAGTCTCATTTTTGGTCAGTGTTTAGCGTGCAATGGAGAAATAATGAACGCATGAATGTGGAAGTGACGATATCACTGTGTGAAGTTTCGTATTAAAACTGTTACCATTCGAAGTCTTTCGGGGTCTACCTTGTGCGGTGTGAAATTTATCACCATTCTCTGTTCAATCAACTTCGAAGCGTGTCCTTCATTTCATTAACGCTAACAATGTTACATTTCCAACTAAACGGCGTGGACTCGAATTGAAAACGGTAATTTTCTAACTGCAGTGAAGATAAGTGAGGTGATAAAGACTTGAGAATTGGAAAATAAATCATGGAGCCTTGGTATACACAGTAAAAGATCAGCATATATGTATATTGTGACGATATGACGATTGAGTGGTCAAGTTTCTCAATATGAAAATAACACCAAGAAATAGTGAAAAATGCATGTGAACTGATGCGATTGAGCGGAAAGTGGAATTGAATATTACGTTTTAACTGCATTTCATGTATAATATGAAGCAAATTGACACTCGTTGGCCATGAATACTGAATATACCGAGAGTGGGAGTACTAGTTTTTATGGCGCTTTGAAAGTTTTGTACGAAATCTTACTGTGAAAATCATCCTCCAACGGACTAAACAAAGCTCAATTATTGGATAAATGAATCGTAATGCAATCAAAGCAATGTTTCTTGGGTTTCGGGTGTTTTGAGAATTCTCTCTTATAGGGCTGATATAATTTGACTGATCGGATCTTTGTTTTTTTTATTTATTTTTTTTTCCATTTTGAAGAAAAATGCTTTCGAGGATATGGGCAAAACTTGTAGATCCCGAAAAATGTTTTAGTAGAACAGGAAAAAATTGAATATTTTCGCATGCATCCATTCAGCGCATAGTGGAGAAATTACGGTACCTATAGTATATAAATATGAAGATTGTTTTATAATTGGAACTGAATGATCCAGTGAATTTCTTCTAATTGATTCTAATGTAAGGCAAGATTGGAAACAGACGATTTAAATATACAGTATTACACGTTATGTATTACGTGGCTTTTATGCTCGATATATCAGTTGAAAAAAAAAAAAAAACCAAATGAACAATTATTCGCTGATCATGGGTATGAAATATAAGCATATCCATTGGTAATTTATTAGAAATGTGGAATTTAGTTATTTTATTAAAAAATTCTCAAAGTTAATGGGATTCATGATATTTGCAGCAGAAACAATAAAACTGGTTGTGATTCGGTATAGTAGGTATGTTAATTAGTATGCCCATTTTGAAGTGTCATTTTGAACAAGAAATAGTGTAACCATGAGTGCGTTAATTATTTTTTACTTTTAGTAAAGCACTAAGGTTTTTTTTTCACATTTCTCAGAACTTTTACGCCCTCACAGTTTAAATTATGATCTGCGAATGACTTGTGTTTAGTAAAGCTACGTGTCTATCACTCTCGCGGTAGTTCTTACAAAATCTTACTTTCCAGCTTCTAATAACTGACATGCAAATGTTCCTGAAGCAAGCTACTCGCGACGAGAAAAAATTGATTCAGAGTTACGTCGACAAATGCTTGATGCCCCATGCAATCGTCTTAGTCAGCGTCGTATTTGGGCCATTGATATACATTGCCGGGCCTTTGCTGACGTCGCGACCATTCCCAGGAGAAGCTGTCTATCCGTTTCCGACAGAGTCAAATTGGGTTTGGGCAGCTTCGTATTGTTTACAGAGCATCTGCATCATGCAAGTCGGATGTGCGGTAATCATAGATGTTTTAATCGCCATCCTCCTATGGTACGCTGGAGCTAGGTTCCACATGTTGTGTCTGAAATTTCAAAGCGCAACCAACAACAAAGAACTAAGTCAGTGTATTCGAGCACATCAAAAATTGATCGGGTGAGATAAATGTTCGCTAAATTTATTTGACGATGGGGACACATAGCTGGAAAACAAATTATAACTGCAACAGGATTTAGTCCTGTAACATGGTCCTGTAACTGCAACAAACCAGTCCTGTACATCCTACAGGAAGCTGGAATGTAGTATCTACAGGACTCAGTTCTGTTGCAGCGACAGTTTTTTTTCCGTGTAGAGTCGCAATATAGCAGGCACAAAAGTTATGTTATGTTTATTTTCTGATTTCTTTCAGATACGTCGATGAATTGATAATTACCACCCGTATTATGGCCGTAGAAGTGACCATCATTGGCATGTACGGAGTGATAGGTGGAGGATTTTTACTTATTCTGGTAAGGTTGGGCGTTGACGTTTCCTTTGTCTCGTTGATAGCTTTAATAAAACATAAGCATATCACTGATTTTTTTTTTCCTCTTTCATGCGGTATGAAAATGCAGAATCAACCATCGTACGAAATGGTGAAGTATATCTTTTTCGAATTCGGATGTGCGATGCAACTATTTCTGTTCACATGGCCGGCTGACAATTTGATTGAAGTCGTAAGTGCAGTATTAAAAATATAAAGCCACTCCGGGCACATCACGATAGATTAGAAAATAGAGGCTAGAATACAAAGCTTCGATTTGAGCTCGCTAAAGTTCTCCATACAGTTCAAACACATGTATTTGTCACATGCAGTCGAACCTAATTACAAATTCTCGTATTTGTTTCGTTTCATGCAGAGCCAGAGGGTTGGAGACGCTGCCTACAGTTGCGATTGGATCGGCAAGCCACCCGAGATGCTTAAAAACCTCGTTATCGTTATCCTACGATGTAGAAAGCCAGTTGTCATTTCTATCGATGGCTTACTGCCAGTCTTGTCACTAGAATTTTATGCATCCGTACGTGCTATTGTTGAGTTTTTGTGGACCACGCTGTGACTATCTGAAATATCTGATCAATTTTCGAATTTATCGCTTTCAGACTATGGCAGCTACATTGTCATACCTTACGACGCTTCGGGCAATTGCTATGGAATAAAAATAGCTCATGGAGTAATCAAGGATCAGGAAAAATGTGTCTTCTTTGACTTAATTCGACGCTGCGGAGATATTAAGGCTGAAAGATTTGAAACAATTTGAAAATATATCGGAAATGTCGAGGGATTCTACGTAAAAAGAATAGTGATAGAACATACTTTAACTCACTCTTAGAATCAGGCTACATTATTATCACATTAGGAAATGAAATAATATCAGTGCTACACGCGTACCACTAGTGACTTGGCAATTGTAACGCCTGTGCACATCCGAAGGACTATTGTAACATGTAGTAGTTCCTACAATAAAAATCAATGATGAAACAGACAATATATAATAAAGAAAACCGAACAGAAATGTACACTACCTGTCGTGTTCATTTTTTGTTTTTCAGAGGTTGACATTGAAATAATTAAAATTAGACAGAAGGTTTTCAGATAAAGTGGTTGTCAATCAAATTGTGGATTCAATTCAAAAAGAAGGTTGTCGATAGCTGCGATTACGATTATTCGAAAATTGACCTTATCCAAGATCTTTCTGTCATAATTATCCTTACCATTTATCGTTTCCGATAAATGAGACGTGCACAATTCGAGACGAGCTTGGTTTCTGAATGCAAACTTTGTGGCATTTTTTTAACTATTAATCATAGTATCGCGTGGAATTGAAGTTCAACACGAGACGAAATAAACTTTTGAGCATGTATATTCATTGACGTGCGAATGAGAGCTAAGCGGGACTTATAATTACTTAGCAAATGGAGGGAAATTATCTTATAGCAGATGGTGACTTATTAATTTGCCTATTATGCCTGAGCGTGGTGCTGTCGCGACACCTGTATTGTGATTTATTTATAGTCCACACGCCGCACGCCACACAGGATTCTGTATTCCGATCTAAATATGTCGGCTCCAT
Organism: Macrophya alboannulata; assembly: GCA_949628255.1. Taxonomy (NCBI): domain Eukaryota; kingdom Metazoa; phylum Arthropoda; class Insecta; order Hymenoptera; family Tenthredinidae; genus Macrophya; species Macrophya alboannulata. The sequence goes on from OX451209.1 coordinate 16,091,790, forward strand.
TTTCAAAAAACTGTAGTTCGAACGATTTCTCAAACAATCATTAGAATTGTCTTTTTTTTTTTAATGTCTATTATCTTGCATTTCTAAACTCATGCGCTCTATTTCTGGAAAAAAAATTATCTACATGGTAATTATGTCTGCGATCGATAATGTCGATGCAACAAATTTTGAAAAAATAAAAAAAAAAACAGCTTACTCGGTGTGTTGAAAATTTAGGAATTCAAACCTTCTAGCTCCTACTCTATTGATCATAGACAGAATATAGTTGTGCAATACTGGTATTACTTTGCCTAAGGTTGATTCCTCATTCATATTGATCAGGTTCCTCCAGCTTCATCAAACTATGAATGTAAGATCGCCCTTACCAAACATATAAAATAACGTTATGTATTGATCTACATTTTATATTCATTGGCATGTGTGTATACGAACCTATCCAATCTCACATTTTGAAAAATATGAATTTGTGTGCTCGCTTTATTGTTTATAGGAATATCTGCTATATCATGTTTAGCTGTAGTGGCTTTACTATGGTACTGCAGCCACTCCATGCTGCAGTATGTTGGACATACTATACTCAGCCGCTATTTTTATAAGATTCAAGGAAAAGAAGCAGGGGTTGATTGGATATTTTTGACTTTTTGTATAAGGGTATACCTTACTGGAAGAATTTGGTGGAGGTTTGAGACGACAGGGCGAAAGAAAGGTTCCATTCTATGTATTTCACCAATGGCTGACCGAAAACTAAGCTTGAATACCTACTTGAAATATCTCGGTTCTGTTTTCATTCAGCCTTTACCATAAGGAGCCACATACAGAATTTGTTGATTAGTTTCCAAAATATGATAGATAAACTAATCGGGGTTCAATATTACCACCGTCTCCTCTATTGCTACCGTGAATGGAACATGTTTTCTTATACAGGAAGAGATTTGGCTTCGAGCAATAAATCGGTCCAAATATTGCGCTGTAGTATATTGTTTCTGTATTTATATTCAACTGGCAATGACTATTGTACTGTTTTTATGGCGGCGTGAAAACAGAAGGTCCAGCATATAATTCTGCTTTGATTAGGAAGCCCGAGATGCTCGAGGATATAGGTACTTATCATTGCGCAAGAATCACAACTTCCATTTACACATGTCTATCGATGGTCTACTTTCCCCCTTGTCACTGGAAGTTTTTGGTTCTGTACGTAACCGTTGAAACTTTTTAACCCTCTGCCCGTAAAATTTGTTGTTTTATGAATCTGCTTGACTGCAGTTTAACTTCATTTTTTCAGGCTGTGTTAGCCACTTTCTGATCCGTTGCGGCGCTGTGAGATTAAACAGAGCTGAATAAGAAATCCACACAATCATGGTCCTTGACTTACGTGTAAATACAACAACTAGGTGTAACAACACTGTCACGAAAAGTGGACGATGTCATTATTTGAAGTGTATTGAAATGATGATATTAGTCCATCGTAAAGCTGATGCACGTTTTCGCCATTCGAGACTCATTTATGGAAAAAATAACTACCGGAGATATAGAATAGCTATTTCAGAATTTTCCGATAGATATTTGTGTGTCATACCTACATGCCATGCATATTAAGACTAAACTCTGTTGATGATCTTTAATGAGGATGCGTAAGCAAGCGCTCTATATAAGAAACTGAACAATCTCGTGCTTTCGTTAAAGTTTAACCCTTCGACGAAATTTTCTCGAAGTCAAATATCTATGATGAATATACGTAGATACGTCAACATACTTTAGGCGCATCTGAGATGACCAAGTCTAATCAGCTTGGTTTCAGATGAGTGAAATAAATGATCTTAAGACGACAACCGTCCCAGTTAATTGCGAATGAAGATTACTTGCATCACATTATTATGTTACCAAGCTTATTTAGGTCTTCGTATGTATTTTAGATTAAAGAATACAGTAACGGTACGAATAAACTTGATCATTTTTCGTCTATTACATGTAGGGGAGAGTGGGGCACAATAGGTTACTGCGATCTCCGCCTCACTCGAGCGTAGTAATGTGACGGCACCTGGGTGGTAGTTTAGTGACTTACAGGTACGTGATTTAACGTGGTGTTGATCGTTTGTTTTCAACGTGTTGTGATTTCAGACATAAAAGTGTATTTTGACGCTCCAAAAGTTGAACAATAAATCCTGCTAAGTTTCGTTTTTACATCTTCACAGATTAGGTATGATCGATTTTATCGCGTCTGGAGGTACATACATCCGTCATGCGATTTTCACCGATGGGTTCATGAAGACCTTATGAAAATTAAATAAACATCACGTAGAGATCACTGGTGATAATTTCAATTGCGATCATATTTCGACCTTGATTCAAGTCAAATCCATTTGCAATTGACTCGATGTGTTCCAATCCGTCTTGCAGTATTACCAAAAATATATTGTCTTTTTTAATTAAGACGAAGCGCATTGTTTCATTTAATTCAACTGATGGGTAACTAAGTAGGAATCGAGGAAAACTTGAAAACAATCTTAGAAATGCGTTTTCGACTGATGGAGCTCCAAATTTTATTTTGTATGCGACGTATTGATGACCGAGCCAAGAGCTTATCCATACTGAAAACGAATGCTGCATATAAGTAAATATTTTATGGTTTTTTCTTTCCATTTTGCTGAAAAAGGCATCAAGTAAGTTGAACCTGAAATAGTGAACTTACCTGATCTAGCTGACGAACTCGATGATGATCGAAAAAAGAAATCAGCACAAATGAAAGGCGGAAAAATGCATACAAAATGCAACATACGAATCAAGAAATGTCCATACGGGGAGTTTGAATTGGATATATCTACGATAACAAAGCAAGAGAAAAATCCGCTAACAATAAGCGAATAACACTTGTGCATTCTGAGGTAAACTCGTGCATTGAATCCGGCGTTTTAGATTTTTTTTTCAACTCTTGATTGGTATTCCACAGTCAACGCAGGTATAATTGATGCCTTTGGAACGTGAGTCATTATGAAACATTTATACATGTCATATGATTGGTTGTAATGTTTATCAAGCTTAATTGAAGTTCATTAAGAAGGAATAGATTCGTGAGTATGTATCTTCATTCATGTGCGAATAAAAGCCAAGTGGGACCTGTAGTTGTCACGCGAATGGGGAGAAATTATCTTATAGCAAGTTATGAGTTATTAATCTGCGCTTATTATGCATGTGCGTGGGGCCATCGGAACACTTGTCCGTCAATTTATTTATAGTCCACACGCTACGGAAGGTTCTATATCTGCACTTCGCGGTCCTCAATCTAAAGATATCGCAAAGATAACAGACTCCTGAATATTTTAATATTGAGGCGCGTCCGATTACCGTAGAAGTCAGCGTGAGGCTAAATTAAAAAAGAAAATCCAGGGGCTGAGTTCATTGAATAAATCAGCGGGCTAAAGTATTGCAATGACCAAATTCATTCCACTTTGCGCAATCAGTGCTTCACTTCGTTTCCATATCTTCGATTGCTACATTCTTTATGTCACGTTCAGTTGCAGCGACTTCATTGTACTACTTTCACGCTGATTACCTGTTGTACCTACCATGTATACAGAAGGAAGTCTGTAGACTGCTGTTCTGAGGAAGGAAGTAGATATCAGCGCCGAGAATGTCGATAATGAAATTTAATGAAAGTAGAGATATTGATATTAGATAACTTTAGGCACTGCTGATTTTCAACACGTTTCTCAAAATGTTTCGAAAAACTTCTGACGTATAATTGCGATATCGTTACTTCAGCAGAGAAAGCAAGAGAAAAGGAGCGATCGTGTAGGAGATGATTTAATCATATGACTTTTTCCTTAACGTCACACCATCATTCTTTATGAAAAACAGGAAAAGGAAAAAAGGAACAGGTGAGGAAAAATATTGGTGACCTGGCAGCATTAACATTTAACGGAATGACATTTTTAATATACATCTACGCCGAAACGATACTACTTTGTGACGAATAAGTAATATGTCAAGCAGCGTATACTGCATATGTGAGGAGGCAAGGTATGAGAATTAGGTATGTGGAATAGAATTTGTCACTCAATCGCTGTAGATAACACGAACTCGAAACAGATAGACTTACCTTGCAAAAATATTTAGTCATACGGATAGGATAGTCTATATACCTACCTATGTAAGAGGTGTGTCACGCAGCTTCAAAGCAACCAAATCATCGATGACTTGAGGAAATTGTGGTACGGGAATAATCAGGAATACCGTTTTGGGATCACACCGTACACGACTAAAACTAACCAAAGAGCACTCTGTCTCACCTTTGAATTCGCTTCTGTCGAGGTTCCCGGGTCCGGCACTACAAGGATCTCCAGCGCTATTCATAACTGATATAAGTGTTGCATCGCGAGTCTACGATGTCAGTATCGCAAATGTTCGCCTCGAACCACCGACTGCCTGCACCGTCAAAACTGAATCTGGAGTCAGCATCTCTCAGCTCTAGCCTCAGCTATGCTGGCGTCGTTAGTCAACGTACAAAGGTAATCAAGTACGTCGAGGATGATTATTCTCTCGACTCTCAGATTGAAGTGAAATAGCCAAGAGTTTAACTTAACTGCAACTGAATGTGGTCGAATGCGTAACGAGTTATTACGGCTCTGAGCGAGTGATAAGTAATGTGCTCATGCGCGGTAACCTAACGAATCTCTTGATTGGTCCCGACTGGTAGCTACGTCTCTACGACCGAAGAGCCTATCAGATTGCGTTGCAACTGTAATTCGAATTGCGATTCGAAGAAGTTGTCACATGCATCTGGTTCACGTGTCAGTTATATTGAAAGCGTTACTTCGAGAATGATGTGTGCCATCGTGATCATTTCAGATCTATGAGAAGATGAGCGAATGAATCCGTTGCTTAATGTCAACATTTTTTGCTACAGAGTGCAAATAAGTTATACACAATGCACCATCGTCATCGTGAGGGATTCTGCGAGTTCGGAAACGGTTTTGCCGTGCAGGGAATGCATTTCGTGATCAGGGCGCGGCGTTACTCTTCACCGGAGTCAAACTTGTAATGGAAATAAAACTCGTCTTCGATCGACTTTAAACCTCAAAGATATCCAATAAAAGCTACCGAATCAAAGTGTGTATAGGTTAGCGAAGAGGGGCACTATTTTTTCAATCGCTTTCTTGCCGAAAATTCTTTGGCAAGTCTGCGTTCACAGCAGCCGTCATCGGTAGGTTGCCGTGAAAATATGTACCTCGATAACCATAATCACCGTGTAGATAATTTCATGGTAAGCTTTCTGTTATGAGGAATAATTCATTCGGGATAAGCGGTTACTGCAGCCATCTCACAATCGGCCTCAGACGATGGTAATCCATTGATAGGTGCTCGTCGTAGGGTTCACTGGGCTGTAAGTCGCAGGATATGACTTGTAAGCCTCTTCGAATTGGTTACTGAGATTCGTTGTAATCAATCAATCGAAAGTCAAGATTTGAAGCTGACGCGTGAAAATCTGCTACATGACGAAGATCTATTAGTTGAAGAGTGGTTGCACCCTTGATCTAAGAGAATACATGGACCAGAGTGAAACAAGAAAATTTTTATTTCTTCCACACTGTGGCCTGATTAAGCGTCAAAATGCACACAATAAATCTGTTATTGGTCCGATTGGCAACCTCCAAACTCCAGATTTCACAATTCCACAGAAGCGAGAAGATATAATTCATCTTCCCAGAAAGAACTTATAAGAAAGGAAACAAAATTCACTCAACTAAAGTTGCATGCTTGTGAATTATTTGTCCAGTACGTAATTGCCTTCACTATTTTATTATTATTTGTGTCAAAATTTCTAGGAGTTAAGAAATTTACGTGCGGTTAATTTTCACCACCTAGCTTATATTCAATTTAAACCCTACGACGTGGAGTTGCAAAAAGCGTTGCATAGGTGCCTTCTGAAATATGGCGTTAACAACCCATTTTGTCATAAAAGTTTGGCTTATAATTCTGCTAATTATTCGTTATCCAATTGCTGGTATGAGCTGCCAGGAAATGTCCCCCACAAATCGATCGCACGCGGTAGAGCGTGAAAGGGTGTAGCGAGGATCTTCCTCCCTTTTCAAAGGAAGGGCGAATCCAGCATGTTTATTCAATGGGAGTGATTTCAAAAATAAAATGCTACAACAGTACCGTGCAAGAGATAAATGGATGAATAGTGATGATCTGGAATGTATACGGTGTTTCACATCGTTGATATCACTCATTATAAATTCTTGTTAATATCTATTAACTTCTGCTTTTGTCCTCAAATCTTAATTATTCAATAAGCTACCACGAAGTTCATCTATCAAAGCACATCAAACCCAATTATAAGGCCGATATTTTACGTACGTAACATTTCAATTGAACGTCCGCCAGAGTGATGTGATTTCAGAAATCTTGTACTGTTTTCCTTCCCTACATCGCAAGCCAGGTTACATTTCACATGCAGATTTTCGACGATTATTTCGGCGAATGACAGAGCTACCTACAAGTGCCTGTATCAATATCTGTAATACTGAAAGTAATATGATTTCTAAAATTAGTAGTAAGATGGATGAAAAACGTAAATTTTCAATATAAGATGAACATGTATACTTTAGCATTCAAGCGAACTTACCTTATAAGCTAATATTTTGGTCTTCGACAATAATTACGAATCAACTATTGTTGGTGGTGAGTCAAGAGTTGGGAAATTTTTATCTTTCACAACTAGCAGTTGTACGACATGTTTGATACTTGGTGGTAGACTATCCAGTTTTACTTACTGAATTATTCATCCAAATCAGCCGCAGCAAACATTTACTCAACTGTGGGCTCTGATCGTAAGTTGATAAACTAGTTCATATAGTGTATAGCATAAAATCTATTTACATCTCATCATCGTTATGATAAATCGCTTCAAAAATTCTTGATAGGTGAGTATACATATATTTAAATTATTCAATTTCATATTCAACTAACCTAACTAAAGGACCTGTGATCAAATAATTTCGTACTTTATAATCAAATTTTGAACGGGCGCAACAAGCTGCATGAATAGGCTTTTAAAATTTGTGATTAAATTTCACGTGGAAGCAGAGACACAACAGCCGCTGCGATTCCCACATTTCATTCGCAGGTTGATTATCTGACAGTAGGCAGTATAACTTATGCATGAGTACGGTGCTATTGGAACACACCGTTATCTAAGTTATAAACAAAGCCTTACGTCGTTTACTGAGACTTTTCTACCCACTTATATGTATAACGGACAATTGTTATACTAAATTCTACTAAAAACTCCCAAAGAATATCAAAATAATACGTATCTCTAACCAATAGAATTCAACTTTCCGTTGTTTTTAATAATAATCATGAAAATAGGTAGAAAAATGGAATTGAGATAACATCGAAAATTTCGATAATCAACAACCTCTTTGAGGAATGAATTGGAGAGGCGAGTGCCTACTCCAGGTATCACTGCAAGGAAGATAATCCAATTAATGGAAAATATAAAATGGGACTTGAGGTGAGACAGAGTGAAATTTTGACTATAACGATGATCTCCGGAATTTGAGCTCGATTCGTAACTTCACATACATCAGGTCCTCCCGCTCCGAGAGGTTGTCGATGAAGATCCTTTACCGACAAAAATTTGCCTCATCATCGCATACCATAAATACAAATACGAATGATGCTCGGAATTCTATCGAGAAGCTATTATTCAATTCCTGGTTCCCTAATTATGAAAGCAATACCACTATTCGAACGACGATGAAGTAGAGTTGAAACGCATAAACAAACCGCATTTTGCATCAGCATCGAACTCTTCTTAATTGGTAAGTCTCAGATTTCAGGTGTTACTATTTTTTTTCGTTTTTGCGCAGAAGGTGAACCATCGGTATTTTAAAATTTTCTCTAATCAACACACCATACACAGCGGGCTACGTCCACGGTGACTGTGGAGTATGATTGCGAATTTGCCGGCGCCAAAACGAACCGTGTCGAAACGTGGTGTACCCGATTAAAAATGTTGCATATTTGCCAGTATTTTTGAGGATAAAACCTAATCATATTTTCATAGAGGTGAATTTATTAGCCGAGCCGAACTCAAACTTTTAATGCAATAATCAAGTTTCAAAACTGAAGTCTTTTAAACTGTAAGATTCTCACTCAATTCGAGCAGCGTGATCCACTGAAGACTGAAAAAAAACTGAAAAGAACATAGTCCAATTTTGATTTGAATACAATGATCAATTGAAGTGGATGGCTTGATAACGATCGATCGATAAATTTTTCTAATACGTAACTGACGAGGCTGCGATAGAGATTTTTCTGAAGTGAGAGCAAGGCTGGCAACATGACCGGTGGTATATATTAGCATTCCATTGCACAGATCAGACATGCTCTATGATATCATTGTAACGGTTTGATGCTTCTCACTGTTCTTTATCCTACGTTCTTTATAACTTCAAATAGTAGAATTGATGCTGAGGTTCAAATGATGCTTCGAATCATGTAGCAGCGTGGAGATTCAATTTTGATATTTGACTCAACATTCCACCTGGAATCAGAATCTCGAGCATCTGGACGAGTCAGAGTATCAACTTCCACCGGCAGAAAACTGTACTTGCGCTCACAATTTGTATCTTCTGATTGTACTACCAGTGTTTACATCAGTGCAAGAAAGAGAGAACTATTGCGTACGTTCGTACGCAACTTATACTCGCCCACGGCTTGGTAATCCTGTACCTGTGCTTGTTTATCGCAGCTTGACAGTTACACTATAATAGTTTGTACGCATCAGCCCTGAAGATTTCGAGATTCATGTGAGACTCAGCATAGTTTTCTCTGTTTGGAATAACATAGATATAGTGAAACGTAAGATGAAGGGCCTCCCTTCCGCAGGCCGGATTCGGCCAATCGGAGGCAATAGGTTTCTGCGCAATGCTTCGATTGAATTATTGGCTACATAACTGTGAAACTTCCTGTATATCTATTGCACACTGTGGAAAAGACGGCGCAGTCGTTCCTCACTGAAGCTCAAAATAGTCAGTCACATTTGTCGTGCGCTCTAAGTCCACAAGTCCACGAGTTTCTTGCAGCTCTGAGTAAAACTCAGCCGTCACTGATCGCTCATCTGTTCAAAGTATTGGAACTTCTCAATAGCTCGACGGCTAATAGAACAGATTATGATGAAGTTCCAATTGACGATGGAAGCTGCTCTTCGTGTTGTCAAATTTACAATTGCTCCATTCGCTTGCTGGCCTCTACCAGCCGACGCCAAGCCTTCAGATTTCTGGCGGCTTAATCTTCGGTGGTGGTTTATATTTGTTCATACGAAATTGAGTGGTGTTGTAATAGCTTGGAACATTTACATGAGACGAAACAACTTCAATGCTGCCATGGTAAATGCGATAGAACTCACCGCCCTCTTTACGAATGCCACGAAAATGGTGATTTGCAAAGTTGAAGCATCCCGTCTTCAGGTGAGGCAATGACGAATATTTCTTCAATCCACGTAATGCCATCGGTAGTTAAAGTAAACGAAGCAGAAATGATCTCCGTACTAGGCACTGTGGCTTCAGTCTTTTTCGTGCTGAAAGTTTTGGAATGTACCATTTCGATCTCATTTTGAAATTCACCGCAGGCGTAATTATTTTTACAAAAAGCAGCATTGGTTCCGTTGAGGACTTTACTACGAATGAGAAGTTGAGAGGTCAAAGAGAAAAAAAAAAAAAAAAAAATGTGGAACAAATATAATGGATAACCGAACTTGTATGAAATTTCTTGAAAATTCAACTGAGTATCTTCTTTGCATAGGAATTGTTCGGGAATTCTGTAGTATTGTTCAGCAATACCGTGTGCAAAAAGATTTATAGAGGGATATTCAAAATATGTTGGTAGATCCATGAAAAATTCGTTGAATATATGGTAACATTCAGATGACGTAAATGAGATAGTGTACTAATATCTAGTATTTTCATTTCACATCAAATACAGGGTGAGTTTTTGAGAATGTTACACGCGAGAATTTCGAGAACGGTTCCAGGTATTGAAAAAAATAATATACGAAAGAATAATGGCATAAAGGGGATCTTTATCTGCGCCATATGAAATCTCAATGCATCAAGGCACCTCGAGGCTATCAAGGTCAATTTTGTTTTTTCAAATGGAGATCTATATTTTTATACTGAACCTTGTTCTACTTGAAAAATCAAACGATTTTCGTATGAAACGTGTTTTTGTGAGACACCAATTTTCTATACTATTCGGCTGAACAACTAGAAATTTTTGAAATCTTAACAACAATTTACCTCTGAACTATCAAGTTCGGAGCAAAATTGCAGAAGGTAAGAAGTACGTAATTTTATGCAAAAGATTTTGGAAAATAATTGCCGAATTTTGTTCTATAATTATTTCTTGCAGTTTCTTTAATTGCGTAAGAAAGTAAAAAATTGTTAAAAAAGTTCTAAGAGAATATTATTAAAGATTCTTCGCATGAAATTACGCGATTCTTAAGCGTTTTTTAGAAAAAAAAAAGTGAAACTCAAAATTGATCAACTTCGTGAAAAAAGAAAATGCTAATTAAACAGTGTCTTTGAGTACCACAATATAGTCGTTAAGGAATATGCGTATGATGACTCGAAGGCGCGTGAAAATAACTACAACAATCGCTGTACAATTTTGAACTTTTCTCCTGAAACAACTGAGATATGAACCGCGAAAAATGAAAAAACGCAATCATTGTTCAAGAATCCTTGAATGCACTTTTTGTCCCCTGCAATTGTATCCCAAACTCGATAGTTTAAAGCTAAAAAGTTCCTACAAGGTCAAAAATCTCTAGTTAATTAGCTGAGTATCACAAAAATTTAGTGTTCCATCAAAAAATGTGTTATACAAAAGTCATTCGATTTTCTAAGCAGAGTAAAATTACGTAATAAAAAATACATATTTTCGTTTGAAAAAACGTAGTTGATCTTGAAATATGCTTGAAACCGTTCACTAAATGAAAAATGAGAACTACCATTATCTTTGCCCTTTGAAACAATACAACTTTTGTTTGAAAAGTTTTGCTCGAAAACGCCCTGATTTTGAGATAAAAATTCGTAACAGGATAAAATGAACACCCGGTATATATACGAGTGAATTCACAAATTCCCGGTGTGGTTTTGATATCCGTGGAAATGAGTGCCCAATCTGCAAATTTCACACGTCAAAGGGAATATTTCAAGTTGATAAACGAAGCAAAAAAAATCGAATTTCGAATTGCGGAAGAAGGTTTAATCGTATGTATTTCGAACTTCCGATCGTCTGCGGTACATGAAAATATTTTCAATGAAAAGAGCGGAAAATTTACATTGAAAAATGTATTGGAAATTTTTCTGTGAGACTGTTAACTTCTCGAGTATTCCCAATAAAACGTTAAAAACGTGAAATATCAAAAATTGCATGAAATTTCACTGAAAAAAATTGTATTGAAGTGGCTTGTGCCTCATTTCCACGGATATCAACCATTGATGATGGAAAAAAAAATTGTCGAAAATTTTGAGGTACAAAACCACACCGGGAATATGTGAATTCACTCATACATAGATATACAGGATGCCCCATTTTAAACGAACCAGGAAAATATCTCCGAAACCAAAAGTGTGGCATGAACTAGTTTCGGCCTAAACTTTTTTCTTTCGAGAGAGCCAAAATTTGGCATTATTCAATTTATTGCCGATGTGTAGCGCCATTTCTGAGAAATCTGGTAATATTATGTTTTTCCAAATGGTAATCGATTTTTTGATTGCAACGAAGGTTGTAGTAGGTTTTGAGATGAATCCAAAAATGTATAATTTTTTGTATCTGTGATGTGCCGTTAGCGATATTTTGCAGCTTTGCGTGATGGAGCTCTTAGTCAATTTGTGCACCGCAGCGCGCGTAGGCTTGGTAGGTACGTTAGACCATGCAGTGTTAGCCTGTGATAGTGCAATGCATAACGATTCGAGAGGCATTTAAGTTATGTTACTCGACGTTTGAAAAAAAACAAAATTTCGCCAGATTTCTCGGAAGTGGCACCATCTACGATAAATTGAATGATATCACGATATCAATTTACGTATGAGAAACAATATTGTTGACCTTTAGCCGTTAGTTCATAACGAATTGATCCCACCAAGATACAATAATCTCTTGAATATTCATGGTACAAAAGCGGATATATTGCAGAAGAACTAGGTAGATTCGAAAATCCACTTGATTTTAGCTTCCGTGATTCTTGTAAAACACATTGTGAAATAGGAGATTGTACGAACATCGCTGTAATTCTGTGTTTTATCGCTGTAAGAATTCACGATGTTCTGAACACTTATTTGAAAAATTTTATCATTGCTCCAGCATTGAAGAATGAAGTTCCGAATTCGTCTGGTTTTTGCAATTGTATATGCTTTTAACACATAAACAGATCGCTTAATGAGGTGTGGTAGTGACATACCACTTAAAATTCAAAGGGTTGTCAACATTGACCTGAAAATATAGTTTTGTCTATATGAAATATGTATTTTTCAATGATTTGCATGAGCACGAATTGTAAGTTTTAGTCTCGCATGATGTAAAGGGTTTAGGGGCTGTTTCACCACCTCGAAGTGTTTTTCCGCAGATGAAAAAAAAAAAATACGTGTCGCTTAGGTTTGAGTCCGCTACAACATATTTTGATTTGAACAAAATCGACGAGAAACATCTAGGATACCTTCCGTAAGAGGTGAGAAAGATTAGAAACTGAAAGAATTAAAAGTTAAACAATTTTATCAATACAATATATTTTTGGACTCATATTATTAAACGAAACTTCCAATTCGGCAATGCAAATGCTCATGTCAAGATTTCTCACATGTTCTCATCGGTGTTATTTTCACTTTACTTTGCATCCAGCAAGCTTAACTGATTTTCCATGCAATTTACCACAAAAATTGTTATAATTTTCAAATGTATATTACTTTTGATCTGTACCTATGGTAATATAGAAGAAGTATTGGTTTTGGTTGAGAATGACTTTTTCTAATTTCAACGAATCTTCACGTTTTCGGGCCTTAGAGAAATGTCGGTCTGGATATTGGTCTGTCGGTCTGCTCGACAAAGTCGCGCGATGATCTCGAAAACGGCTCGATGAAATAATCTAAAACTCACAGGACTTCACAATAAAATGATGAGCATGAAAAATTGCCACGTCCCGTTTGATTTGAACTTTCGGGTCTACTGGAAATAAATCAATTTTCGATGATTTACCGACTAACCTATACCTTTCCCTAGGAAGGTATTGAATCAATCGAGTCGAGTCTATTGAAGTTTCTGTCGTCTGACGTTTCGGCAGTGGTATTCTACCCTCATCAGAGGCTTGGGCTAATTGGTGTTGTATTTGACCGCTCTATGTATGCGGTGGTCATTTCTGGTAGAGGGATAGCAAAGATACTATCCTTTCGTGATAAAAAGCCGATTGAATACATTAAATACAAATCATTTAACCGATTTTTAATCACGGAAGGTAGTAGCTTTGCTATCCCTCTAACAGAAATGACCACCACATATATAGGGCGGTCAAATACAACACCAATTAGCCCAAGCCTCTGATGAGGGCAGAATACCACTGCCGAAACGTCAGCCGACAGAAACTTCAATTAACTCGACTGGATCGATTTAATACCTTCCTAATAAACGACAGTTCGAATGTTAACTTCATCATGTGTTATACCTTTTCCTCCTTATTATACCTTCTTGAATGAAAGATTATATTCTTCCGAATTGATTTATTCATTTTAGAAATTTTTTTTAGAAATTGTGTTTCCTTTTGTAAAAATTTTGATTATCAATTTTGGTTTCTTTTTTTTTGTTTTGGTTTTTATCACTTTCTTTTACTTGTTCTTTCCACCGATAAACCTATACTTTGTCCTTTTTGATGAAAAATATCCCGAAAGTAAACTGTTTTACCGGATTGTTTTGTATATGGTTATGATATTCTGGCACATTAAGGTTCGTCTTGCAATATGTACACATGAATATTGATCACGGGGTATTCTCTCCCAAAGCAGCCTGGCCGCGACTGAATATTTTTATTTATGTATTTCTTCTGATATGTTATTGGCTATCACAAAAAAAACTCAGGCCACAAGATTTTGGATTTTTCGAAAAAGTGGCCTTGTTGTTATCGTTTATAAACTAAGAATCGCTGTTCAACTATTTCGATTTCAGTGACATTTGGAGAACCAAGTTTTTGTAAAAAAATTTATTATTACGTTTCTTCAACATACCTATCTTGTTGTTTTCCAACAACAAGTTGTATTACATACACTGATCATTGCTTTCGCTTTTTTCACTGAAGTGTTATCTTCGTGATGCTGGGGATTTCAAATTTATCGGATGCCAAATTAATCATAGCAATCATCCCGCTGTTGGAGGATATGAAATAATGTAGTTTTTGCGTGGCAGAGATAGGTTCGGCGCTTTTGAACATTACAACAACGTGGTCTATGAAATGAAAAATTAGTAGACAAAGGGAGTGGTTGAAAAAAGTTATAACATTTCTTCAAAGAGTATTGACGTGTGGACAAACTTTGTGAAGCATGGAAAAGATCAACCAATGAAAAAAAGTCTGAAGTCAAAAAAGCTAGTTAATTAGGCAGAGGAAATATTCATCGAAAATTTTTCTTTAGCCCCCTATATTATAGCGAATAACATTTCCAGATATTGCTCAAGTCAGACGAATAGTGAATGTGGTAGAAAATGAAAAACATGAAAGAAATTATGATCCAAAAAAAATTAAACAAAGTCAATACCCTTTTTTGTAGATGTGGCTCACGAAATTTTATTACGATCAGTTTTATCGAATAGTGTGTTTCGGTTTTTTGACGATAATGACTAGATAAATTTTTCCACAAATTGAATATTTTGTGTAGTTTTTGTTTAATTTTGTGTTAATTATGGTGCGGGTTACCGCCACGTGGCTTTGGGAGGGAATGCCCGCTTATACCCACAAATAGTGAAAGAATCGTACGGATATATCTAATGGTTTCGGACATTCTCGGATATTTTCAAAAAAAGTAGTATTCAAATCCAAATTGTTCAGAGATATCATTCAATTGTGCCGGTCTAGTACGGCGATTGAGTTTTATAATTTTCCCCCGAAAACTATGCGAATTATTCTGTCCTAGGAATGTATAATGTTTTATGGGTAATGAACTACAGAAGTCAAAACTATAGTCAGTTACGAACAAAAATACCAAATAGCCTGAGAAGACAAAATGCATGATTGTTTTGACGTCAGTATTACCACCGCGGAGCTGTTCTCCTCGGTGGTATTACCGATCACTGTTTTGATGTTTTGAATTAGAAATACATATCTAGGTAATGAAAACTTACAATCAGGCCCTGCTAGCTGAGTTGGACATGTTTCTGAAACGAGCTACCAAGGAGGAAATGGAAACGATTCAGTTCTACGTGGACAAATGTTACGTTTTCCATCTGCTGTGCTACATCTGCGTCTTTTCCGGTCCAATCTCAGCCATGGCTGGTCCCATATTATTGCAGCAGCCTCTTCCAGCAGATGACGAATATCCGTTTTCAACAGAGTCGTTTTGGGTTTGGCTGATCGCGTACTTTTCACAATGCACTTTACTTCTTCAGGTCGGCGCCATGGTAGTTGCGAACTACATGTACGCCGTTCTACTATGGTTTGTAGTGGCCAGGTTCGAAATCAATTGCCGAGAGTTTCGGCGCGCGACCACGGCCGATGACCTGAGACGCTGTATTTTGGAACATCAACAATTGCTAGAGTAAGACAAATGTTTACTTGTCCAGCTTCATGAAGCTTGCATAATTTTCGAGTTGTGGAATCACGATCGAAGGAGCTGAGAATCTAGATCAATTATTCGCTTGTAATTTTAATTTATGGTTTATTTTTGTGCAGGTATACGGATCAAGTGAGGCGGACTACGCGTCCTATGGCTCTACATGTTACAAGCATTACCTTATTATCCGCTAGTACCGGAGGCTTCATGCTTACTCGTGTAAGTTTGAGTTTTGACGTATCAGAGGAGAAGGTAGTAGTCTGAAACCCGACTGTTCATTGTTTCTAATATGGAACCCTAGTTATGATATGGACGAAGAGCAAAACTCGCGAGTTTGTGGATCCATAACGACTGCGTTGAAAACAAAACGAATTATTGTATTTTTAACTTCCCGTTTCTCTGATATCAGAGAAAAGAGGAAGTTATTGTATTCACCCCGAAAATGAAAAGTTGAGTTTTCACTAGATCTTGACGTTTTGAAGTCTAGAGAATCATCTCCGATCATTTTCAGATGGACGTCTGTGTGTGTGTATGTGTGTATGTATGTATGTATGTATGTATGTATGTATGTATGTATGTATGTATGTATGTATGTATGTATGTATGTATGTGATCAATTTTTTTGTCCGACGATATCTCGAGAACGAGTGGTCAGATTTTGATCAACTTGTTTCAATCGACGCGCCTCTTCGAAACTTAGAACTGATTAGATTTTGGTTTTGATCGGCTTAGTGCTTTTCAAATTATTTAAACACCTAAATTCTGAAAAATAAAATGAAAATCATGATATCTTGAGAATTGATGGATAAATTCAAATGAAAACTGGTACCACAAGGTTGTTTGGGGCGCTGATCACGAATCTGAAGTCAGATGGGCAGCTTAAAGCCGCTTGTTTAATTTTGTGGATAATTTCATTGATAGAAATCAGTCTCCCATTTATTTCCGATCACCCTGTCCATAAATTCACCGGGTTTCGGTACAATCAGAACATAACGACGTCAACACCGATATTTCGTAGGTGTATGAGCCAAAATATTTTGTATTCTGTCTTCATTGAGCCCTTGCCGTTAGTAGAGATAAGAGCCATAGACGAACATTTCGCGACCAAATCGAATATACTTCGTCGTCGAATTTCCGTGATATAATAAGAATACAAACCGGGGTTTCATATTAGCACCTTCCCCTCTATTGCTGTCTTGAACGAAAAAATATTGGCTGAAATGATGAGTTCATTTCACTATCTTAGTCAACTAATGGAATTGCAGAAGCTGCCATTAATCGATACGGTGAAGTATTGTCTATACTACTTCGGCTCTTTCCTTCAATTTTTCACATTCGCTTGGCCTGCAGACAACTTAATGGACATGGTAAGGAACGTGGTGTTATCTGTCAGGTTGTAGTTGAAAGATATGTGCACAACCCCCGATAACGGGTCACAGAGACTGTGATATGGCAAGAAGAGTTTCGGCTTCAAGTCAATCCACAGCCTCACCGTTGTAACGAGAATGTCAATTCAGCTGTGACTCTACATATCGGTAGCCCCTGATAACGATCATTCATTCGCTAGATTTTGGTTATAAATCGAGTATCTGAAAAGAAATTGAGCATAAAACACTTATCTCATATGCTTCAATTTATCTTCAGCATCTTACGAATGAGTGATTCTCATTACGGGCCGACGATATGTGGCCACAACTGCATACATTCTTCTGTAGTTGTTATTAAGTCACGCCGCGGTGACTGGTGAACGAACCAAAGCGTTATTGAAAAGAAGCTTTGAGTATGGGCTGAAACATTGGAATAGCACTCGTGAGTCTCATCATCCTTTACTTTTCGTCCGAAAATAGGCAGTCCGAGTTATTCTTGCAATCCCCGGCTTCATTTTCACGTGAAACGTTATGATAAAAGTGTTACTTATTACTAGTCATTAAGAAATAGTCAATAGCCATTCTCATCGATTACTCGATAATTCCTATTTTATTGCTTCTCTGTAGAGCGTGAAGATAGGAGATTCGGCATACAGTTCTGCTTGGGTTGGTAACGCTGTCATGCTCAAAGATATAATTCTAATTGTGCGAAAAACACAATTTCCGATAGAGATCGCGTACGATGGCCTACTACCCGCTGTGTCGCTGAATCTCTTCAGAGTTGTACGTAAGCTTCCAGACTGTTGAACCTCTGCTTATAAAATTTATTGGTCAATGAATCTGATTAACCGTTCAACACGATTCTTTCAGTGTATCTCAGCCACTTTCTCATACCTCGCGACGCTACGAGCCATGGCTGACGATTAAGCAGAGACAGATAAAATATCCACATGATCATGGTCATTCTATTAACATGTTGTAACAGCACCGTCATGAAAACTGGACGATTTCGTCGCTCGAGTGATCACAACCTTCCGCGATTTTACGAATAATATGTGAGATTACAAAACCTTGAATGTCCTCGTGAACGCATTATCTTGAAATGTATCGAAACAATCTTATCAGTTCGCCGGAAAGGGGATATAGAGTTTCGCATTTACAGATTAATTTGTGGAAGAAATAACTACTGGAGATTCAGTGCCGCCGAATGGTTTTTTTTTTTGTAGAATTTTCCGACCGATGGTTTGCATGCCATGCTTTATACATGCTATGCCATCATTCAGAATGAACATTGCTGGTTTTCGTTGAAGTTTTAGCTTTCGACGAAATTTTTGTGTTTCTGAAGTCAAATATCTATGATGAATATACATAGACACGTTACCATACCTCAGGCGCACCTGAGAAGACCAGGCCTAATCGGCTTGGTTTCAGATCCGGTTCTGGAATCAATATTCTGACAAGAATAACCTTCGAAGTTCACTGCGAATGAAGATTGTCCGCACCGCAGTATTATGTGAACAAAATTTTTCAGTTCTATGTATTTCAGATCAACGTATACCATATATACGGTAGCCTAGTAGATAAACTAAATCAACTGTCGATTAATACACGTACGCACCTGTAGTATTAACAGAAATATATTTGTACCTTGAGTGTTTCGAATAAAATTCTCACTGTGACCAAAAAGTATTTTTGTTACAATAGTTATGGTTTGAATGATGTTTGTTTTATCGAAAATAAATGTGGCATATTGACAGTATGTACGTACCTGAAATTCCATACATACCTGATTTTCCCGTTTATCGATAATGTTGAATTATAGTTTAGGTTAGTGCAAACTGGATATATGATGTTATGATCCTGCCGAATACTCTTCAGCTACTGAAGTTAAGAAGGACCGGCTTAACTGAAGCATATGTATACATACCTATGGTAGTGGATTCATTTGTTGATGTTTTATTTATCATTTATTAATGTCTTGTGAATGTGATGAGGAGTTGCTACGAGCACTCGAAAATAAACTTTGGAACTGTACGGACGTGTTGTTTTATTATAAAATTGGCATGTGTAATACAACATTCCTCAAATAACATTCATTAGTTCGTACTATCAAATTGGACGAGTTTTTTCCTTAATCGAGTCAGGAACCGATCCACCGAATTATTCCTTGTTGTATGTACGCCGCCCGAGGTTTACAGATCTTCGACAAGATTAGTCGAGATTTGTGTCTTCGAGAATAATTCATCCCCAGTGCCGAAATGAGAGAGTTAAAACCTTTTAAAAAATCAAAGACATTTTCTCAATAAAGCCCGAGATAGAATCATAATAAAAAACAATAATTCAGGTGAATAAATAACACAGAAAGTCAGACCAGCCAAGAACTTCTTTACATCTAATATAAAATAATTCCACGAGTGATTAACTGGTGAAGAATTAAGATCAGGGAATTGATTTAGTTTTTTTTTTTAATATTTCTTCAGTTGAACTCGTCTCTCCCGCTACAAAGTAGTGCAGTTAATTAAGTAATCCCGAAATTACTACCAATCAAAGCTAGTATATCAATGAAACTCAGAGAATAGATTATTCGAAGAAACTTGCCGAGGAGAGACGGAGCATGGCTATATTCGCACCTGTAATATACGTAGGAAGAAAGGCACGCAAAGTACCTACTTCTCGCAAAACTTTTCGGAAGTCGACTTTGAACTGAGGTTGAAAAATAGCTTGTTGCCGCTTGTAGTCAGAGATGGCTTACATGAAACTTATTTGCGTCGATATCAGAATTTTTATCACTATCTATGGTCACTAGGGTGGTCCTTATTTGGGGCTCGGACGAATTTTCACCAGGCCGCCTCCCAAATCAGCTCCAAATAATTCAAAAACAATGTGGAACAAGTTTCAGCCGTCTATTTTAAAAATTGGCCAATACCAGAGGGGGGCAGGGGGATTTTCCCCTTTGAAATACACGTGTTTTTTCGATTTTTTAAAAGCCTGCGTACTAAAATGAAAAATGAGTGACGGAAGGAAGAAACTTAGCGGTGCTGAGTACAGAAAGAAAGCCAAATTAAAAAAAGATGAACAACAACATGAACTTCAGAAGTTCAAGAAGATAGAAAGTTTTTTTAAAAGTGAAAACAGCAACGAGGCATCGAGTATTGCACAAGAGAGCTCGGGGACTATGAGTAAGGAAGAGCAATATGGACAAGATACTGATACTTCGATTGAGCTGATGAGTCTGCATCAGCTCAATCAATCAGATCAGTCGTGTTTAGTAAAACCTGCTTCCCCTCCTGATTATGACAGTGAAATACCTTCTACAAGTGGCAGTACTTTGATGTCCGGCAGTGAAGAAGTGTCTCAAGACGCGAAAGCTACTGAAATTCAATCAACCACAAAACTGGACAGAGATCCAGCTTTATGGGAAATAAACGATACGACGAGAGACATTATTGCAAGTAATGGTTTTGAACAAAACGAGTCCTGTGATTTTACAAAAAGTGGGAGAATGTATGCCGATCATCGCCGTTATTTACAAAAAAAAATCTATTTATCAGAAAAATTAAGAATCATGAAGTAAAAGAAAGGAATTGGCTTGTCTATTCGGAAAGCGAAGGCTCCGTATTCTGCGGACCCTGTTT
Source organism: Macrophya alboannulata (assembly GCA_949628255.1). Lineage (NCBI taxonomy): Eukaryota > Metazoa > Arthropoda > Insecta > Hymenoptera > Tenthredinidae > Macrophya > Macrophya alboannulata. The sequence continues at coordinate 16,112,607 of OX451209.1, forward strand.
GGCCTTTGGATCTATTGAGAACAAGACACAATTTTATCGTGCGAATAGGAAAAAAAAAAACATGGAATGTGAATTATGAATGGGACTGTTGAAATGAAATTGAGCGTAGACTATTCAAATGGGAAACCAGGAAACGAAAAAACATTTTCGGATGTGCTTTTCCGAGTAATAGAGCTTCCAATTTCAGTTTTGATATACCTAAAACCATACATAAAAACAAACGCTGGGTATCATTGGGTTTTTCATGTTTTTCTCTCCACCAAGCTCTGAAATGGTGAGTCACTCGTAGTCGTTCACACATTATCGACTGGTGGTAGAACGAAACTAATTTTTGGATCAATATGAACGAGATTATTGTTGTATCGTAAACTAGGAAGCATTCTATAGACGTTCTTAGGAATTGTCGAGTGCGGACCGTATATCGGTGAAAGAGAACTTCGATCTGCTAACAGTTGTTGTCAGGTGTATCAGTTAGCTGTTGTAGCGAATAATTACCGATTTTTTGTAGTGAATGGTCGACTGTAAGTCAGCGTTAATTAACTTAACCCACGGTTGTCCTGAGAAATTATACGTTTTCTTAAAAAAAGCATGAGGTAAGTTGAACCTGAAATAGTGAACTTACCTGATCTAGCTGACGAATGTGATGATGATCGGTAGAAGGAATCAGCAGAAATGAAAGGCGGAAAAATGCAATCGGGAACATGACATACGAATTAGGAAATGTTTATATGGGAGGTTGGAATCACATCTGTCGAAGACCCAAAGCGAGAGGAAAATACGCCAAGATGGACATTCGTACAGTCTGAGATGAACTCACGCATTGAATACATTGCTTCAGGTTCTTTTAACTCTCGATTGGTATTCCGTAGTCAGCGGAGGTATTATCGATGCCTTTGGAACGTGAGTCATGCAAATTTATGCATGTCATATGATTCGTGGTAATGTTCATCAAGCGTAATTAAACTTCTTTACCAAAAAATAGACTTTTGAGTATGTATCTTCATACATGTGCGAATAAAAGCCAAGTGGGAACTGCAATTGTCACGCGAATACAGAGAAATTATCTTATCGCAAGTTATGAGTTATTAATCTGCGTTTATTATGCATGTGCGTTAGGCCACCTGAACACTTGTCTGACAATTAATTCATAGTCCACACGCTAGGGAAGGTTCTATATCTACTTCGGGGTCCCCAACCGAGAGATATCGCAAAGAAAACAGTCTCCCAAATATTTCAATATCAAAGAGCGCCCGATCACCGTAGGAGTCCGCGTGAGACTGAAAAAAAAAAATAGAGAAAAAAATCCATGGGCCAAAATCATTGAGTAAATTAGTGGGCTGAAATACTGACAACCAAATTTATTCCACTTTGTGCAATCAGTGCTTCACCTGACTTTCATGACCTCGACTGCTACATTATTTATATCACGCTCAGTTGCAGCGGCTTCATCGTACTACGTCCACATTACATACCTGTCACACCCCCCCTTTATACAGGGGGAGTCTGTGGACTACCATCCTAGAGACGGGAGTAGATATCGGCGCCGAAAACGTCTATACTATAAGATTCAATTAAGGGGTCTGGCCACCCTGAAATTTTCAGAAAATCGATTTTTTGTTTTTCCTCTTATAATGAACACTAAACGTTTAGCTACAATTGAGGCCATCACCCGTATCGAAATTCCAAAAATTGCCAAAGTTACAGGCATTTTCACGGAAAAGGTCGCGCCGCACCTGCGAGCCGGGTGCGCGCTCCTGCAACCCGGTCGCGCGCGGTTTGACCAGCGACTTTGACCCGCACGGCTGGTTCCAAATACGTGTCCTATTGTTTCTTTTTGCAAATTTTCCTATATAAACCGTGATTTTCAGTTTGAGAATATCAGTCAGTATTCTGCCAGTAACATAGAAACACGCATCGTATAAATTTTAATTTCACGACGAAAATGGAAGTTGATCAGCCAGAAGGTCTAGTTTATCTGGATACCAAAGGAACGAGAACTCGGAAGAGGCGATCAACGAGTGTAAAACGGAAACATCGACCACTGAATCGACATGAAATGGAGCGGGATAAAGATGGTACCAGCACAGCAGCGAAGAAACTGAACGCTGGCGAAGATATCGATGTACCGGTTTCGGCGACTTTTGGGTATCGGATTCTCAATTTTTTATATTATTATTTGTACCAAAATTTCTTCGAGTTAAGAAATGTAGTGCGGCCAATTTTCATCATCCAACTTATTCAATTCGTTAATCAATTCGTGATATGACCTGCCAGGGAATGTGCCGCACAAATTGATTGCACGGGGTAGAACGTAGAAGGGTGTAGCAAGGCTCTTTCTCCCTTTTCAAAGGAGGGGGAATCCAGCATGTTTATTTGGTGGTAATGATTTCAGAAATGAAATGCCATAACAGTATTCTGCAAGAGATGAAATGGATGAATATAGTGATGATCTCGAAAGTATACGGTGTTTCAGATCGTTGAAATCTCTCATCATACATTCTTTTTAAATCTATTAACTTCCGTGAATTCCATTACATTTCAGATTTTCCTCAATTTACAATTATTGTTCGTAAATATGCTGTGCAATGAAATTACTTGAACAAGGGTAGATCTACGGTATGGAATTTCTCATAGACGATATTGAATGATTATAGTTATAACTCAGGTTTTAACGCAGAGAACTGAAATTGTTGGCGAAGCGGAGGTAAAAAAGGATGCTCACTGTCTGAGTCTGATGCTGGCTGACTCTTCTCATAGCTGCAGTGTTTATTCCAAAATAATGTGAAATCGTATATACAGTGAACAGCAACGTATCGTCAACTATTGATTCGAATTCATGAGTTGCTCAAGGAGGGAGGTCTCCACAGAAGACGTAAGATTTAGATGACATATACCTATATTATACCGAAGGATTACGGCATGCAAATGAACTTGAAATGTTGTGCTGGGTAACCTCATGATAGTTGAATAAATAAACAAAATCAAGAAAAAAAAGCTATTTTTGGTCTTTAATAGCAATTACGAATCAAACATTTTTGATGATGAGTCAAGAGTTTGGAAATTTTTTTCTTTCACAACCAGCAGTTGTATGACATGTTTGTTACTTGATGGTTATAGACTATCAACTTTTACTTGCTGAACTATTCATCCATATCAGTCGCAGCAAACATCCACTCAACTCTATAGGCTATGATTGTAAGTTTGAAAACTAAGTCAGTTCACATAGTGTATAGCATAAAATCTATTTACATCTTATCATCGTTATGATGAATCGCTCCAATAATTATTGATAGGTGGGTGTACATATATTCGAATCATTCAATTCGATATTCAAATAACGTCACTAAAGGACCTGTGATCAAATGATTTCGTACTTCATAATCAACTTCTGAACAGGCGCAACGACCTTAATGAATAGGCTCTTAGAATTTGTAATTAAATTTCACGTGGAAGCAGAGACACAACAGCCGCTGCGATTCCCACATCTCATCCGCAGGTTGATTATCTGACAGTAGGCAGTATAACTTATACCTAGTTGTGTAGGGTGCCATTGGGACACACATTCGTCTAACTTATTAACAAAGCCTCACGTCGATAACTGATATTTTTCTACGCACGTATATAATGGACAATTGTTAAACTGAATTCTACTGGAAAAACTCCCAAAAAATATCAGAATAATACGTATCTTCAACCAGCAGACTGCAACTGGCCGTTGTTTTTAATAATAATCATGGAAAAAAGGTAGATAAATAAAATTGAGATCGCATTGGGAATTTTGATGCTCAACAGGCTCTTTGAGAAAGGTGTTGGAGAGGCGAGTGCCTACTCTAGGTATCGCTGCAGGGAATATAAGCCAAATAAACGAAATAAAACAAATAAAATTTATATCATAAAACTCACTTTCCGAATTGTACTATTGGATACCTAGTAGCTTAGATGGGGGACCGTTGGGTCGATTCATCATGCGATCCACTTCTTGAAATTTCAGAAATGTCTTATCAAATCAAAGTTAATTGGGGACTGAGACAACTTAGCATCCGTCTGTGGTTGCTTACAATGAGTTTCGGTGTAAGCAGAAAACAATGCGAGGGAAAAGTAAAATTGTCAATAGGTGCCAACACATGGTGAAAATTAGGTTTGGGTAGGATCGGTAAAGCCGAATAGGGATCTGTAGGCGAGGGTCGACGAGGAAGTAACCAGGGCAGTCAGTTGGAAACAAAACGGAATAAAACGATGATCAATCTTGAATATTGATGAATTCATCAAATTTATTGTGGATTGAATGTTATATTATAAGGTACGTACGATACGAATGGTGCTGCGAATTCCATCAAGGAGCTATTATTCAATTCCTGATTCCCCAATTATGAAAGCAATACCACTATACGAACGACGAAGAGGTCAAGTTGGAACGCATAAACAAACCGCATTTTGTATTAGCATCGAGTCTTTCTAATTGGTAAATCTAAGAGTTGAAGTCTAAATATTTTTCTTGTGTTGGCACGGAAGGTCTTGTGAACCATCAGTATACCGAAATCTCCTCAGATCAACACACCATACACAGCGGACCACCTCAACGGTGACTGTGGAGTATGATTGCGAATGTGCCGGCGCCAAAACAAACCGCGTCGAAACGTCGTGTACCCGATCAGAAATGTTGTATATTTGCTAGCATTTCCGTGGTTAAAACCTAATTCAATTTTGGTTTTAATACAACGATCAATTGAAGTTACAACGATTGAAAACAATAGTGTGGACGGCTTTATACCGATCGAACGACAAATTTTTCTTATATTTAAGTGACGAAGCCTAGATATAGACTATTCTGAAGTGAGAGCAAGGCTGGCAACATGACCAGTGGAATACATTAGCATGCCATTGCACAGACCACAGACATGCTCTATGATATCGACGTAACGGTTTGATGCTTTTCACCGTTCTTTATCCTATACGTTCTTTATACTTTTAAAGTGTAGAATTGATGCTGAGGTTCAAATGCTTCGAATCATCTAGCAGCGTGGAAATTTAATTTCGATATTCGACTCAACTTTTCACCTGGAATTATTATCATAATAATCCAAACAAGTCATAGTATTAACATCCACCGATAGAAAACTGTACTTTTGCTCACAATTTTCATCTTCTGATTGTACTACCAGTCTGACGGTGTACATGAGCTCATATCATTGCAAGAAAGAGAGAACTATTGCGTATGCTCATACGCAACTACTCGCCCACTGCTTGGTAATCGTGTACCTGTGCTTGTTCATCACAGCTTGACAGTTATACTATAATCGTTTGTACGCGTCAGCTTCGAGGATTTCGAGATTCACGGGAGACTCAACATAGTCTTCAGTGTTTGGAATAACATAGATATAGTGAAACGTAAGATGCAGGGCCTCCCTTCCGCAGGTTGGATTCGGCCAATCGGAAGCAATAGGTTTCTGCGCAATGCTTCGATTGAATTGTTGCCTGCATAACTGTGGAACTTTCTGTATATCTATTGCACACTATGGAAAAGACGGCGCAGTCGTTTCTCACCGAAGCTCAAAATGGTCAGTCACATTTGTCGTGCGCTCAAGTTCACGAATTTCCTGCAGCTCTGAGTAAAAGTCGGCCGTCACTGAATAATTGTTCAAAGTAGTAGTAGTAGAACAGTATATGATGAAGTTTGGAATCACGCTGACAACTGCTATTCGTGCTGTCAAATTTGCAATTGCTCCATTTGCTTGCTGGCCTCTACCAGCCGACGCCAAGCCTTCAGACTTCTGGTGGCTTAATCTTCGGTGGTTGATTTTATTGGTTCATCTGCAATGTGGTTGTGTTACATTAGCTTGGAACATTTATTTAAAACGAAACAACTTCAATGCTGTTATGATAAATGTGACGGAACTCATCGCCCTCTTATCGAATACCACGAAATTGATCATTTGCAAAGTTGAAGCACCCCGTCTTCAGGTGAGGCAACAACGAATATTTCTTCGATCCACGTAATAACATCGATAGTTACGGTAAACTAAGCGTAACTGATCTCTGTACTAGGCACTATGACTTGAGGCTTTTTGGTGCTGAAAGTTTTGGACTGTACCCTTTCGATCTCATTTTGAAATTCACCGTAGGCGCAATCATTTTTACAAAAATCAGCATTGGTTCCGGTGAGGGCTTTACTACGATTGAGAAGTGCAGAGATAAAAGAAAAATGTAGAAGAAGTATAATGAGTAACCGAACTTGTATGAGATTTCTTGAAAATTCAACTTAGTATCCTGTTTGTATACGAATTGTTCAGGGATTCTGTAGTGTTGTTCAGCAATACCGTGGGAAAAAATATTTTCAGAGGGATATTCAAAATATGTGGATAGATTATGGATAGAATACGTAGAAAAATTCTTTGCATACATGGTCACTTTCAGGTGACATAAATAAGATTGTATACCAATATAGGTTCTTCATTCCACATGAAATACAGGGTGCGTTTTTGAAAGTGTTACACGCGAGTATTTCGAGAACGAGAGTTGCGAGGCTTTTCCCAGGCTTGACCACCACGTATTTTTTCTGTGATTATTTATAGTCGTTGGCCTATTGAAATAAATATATCAGATGGTTTCTAGATTGTTATCTCAAGTAATCATAGATTTTGGTCAAATTCCAAATCTTGACAATCCAAAAATTTTTAAATAGCTGCAACCTTGTCGCCAATTTTCGGATTTTCGAAATCGACGTAACAAATTGTTCAACAAAGTCTACGTTTCGTTCAATTTTTTTCGACCTTTTAAATTGAATTTTCGGAAACTGTATGACAAAATTAATTTCGATGAAAAAATTCGCAAAAGTTCATTTATCATTCATCCACCACTCAGAATGGGCATCAGGTTTTTTCATAATTTTTCTGATGTCATTTTTTCGTTCAAATTACCATCGCTTATGAATAGCCAATTATATCCTAAGTTTCGGTAAGAATTCTATTTGCCTTTTTTTTGATTGAATAACCGGGGTCATTTGATGAGTTTCCAGCTAGCAGCACTTGTTGAATAATTTCTAAAACACAACGTGATCAAAAAGGTGACAGAAGTTTTCGGCATTGTTTTTATCAAAAGCAATTTTGTCATAGTAACCTGAAATTCATCTGAAAAGATTATCTCATAAAAGAAAAGCTGAGGAGAAAACAAGAGATTTTCATACGGAACTTTTTCACCCTGAGCTCAATTTATCAATTCAAGTGGAGGAAAGTATATGTGAATTTCAGCAACCACACAATCTGAAATAATTTACAAAATTTTTTCTTACGTCAGGTAATACACTCAAATCATTTCAGAATTTTTAGAGTCATCGGAAAATTCAGGTAGCTCACTTGAAAAAGAATCGTTCATATGTGAAATAATTTTCACAGATTTCAATGAAGTCATAAGATTATGATAAGATTTCACTGGTATAATTGTATTCTGTGCGTATCATTTCGAACGACTAGACAGAATCAACCCTTGCAGATGTATTTGGATTCAGTTTGGAAAAATTATTTTCGTCGTTTTTCGGATGCTGTCGTGTTGACGAATTACGATATCAATTTACGTATGAGAAATAATATTGTTGACCTTTAGTCGTTAGTTCATAATCAATTGATCCCACCAAGATACAATAATCTTTTGAATGTTCATGGTACAAAAGCGGATATGTTGCAGAAGAACCAGATAGATTCGAAAATTCACTTGATGTTAGCTTCGGTGATTCTTGTAAAACACATTATGAAATAGAAGGTTGTACAAACATCGCTGTAAGAAGTCACGATGTTTTAAACGCTTATTTGAGAAATTTCATCTGCAACTGTAAGTGATTTTAACACACATGTATTTCAACAGGGCACTGGTGAAATAATCAAGAGGTCGCCTTTGATACGCATTTCGCGTGTCCATTAGCCACGTGGGAAACAAACGCGGATCATTTGATGTTTAAGTTGCCTGTATACTAGGGTGGACGTCAAATACCATCTTGAGGAGTGAAGCCCCACAGTTTATAGACAAAAAATAGATAAAAATTTTGGCCCCAGAGCGAGATTTTTAAAATGAAATTAACCCGTGCCGGTAAGGTCTCAAAGTTTCCCATTTAAAACACATGCATTTTTACGGATCTCAATTCAAAAATTCACTGTGAGGCCAATTTTAATTCAAAAAATTCCAAACTATGTGAAAGTATCAGGTATGTGTACTACTACATGGAGAAAAATCGAGGATATCATACTGTTGAATCTGCTCATGATTTGACTCCAAAATAAAATTCTTGAGCATTTTGGTTCGGAGTGGAATCATGAGCAGATTCACCGGTATGATATCCTCAATTTTTCTCCATGTAGTAGTACACATACCTGATACTTTTACATAGTTTGGAATTTTTTGAATTAAAATTAGCCTCATAGTGAATTTTTGAATTGAGATCCGTAAAAATGCATGTGTTTTAAAAGGGAAACTTTGAGACCTTACCGGCACGGGTTAATTTCATTTTAAAAATCTCGCTCTGGGGCCAAAATTTTTATCTATTTTTTGTCTATAAACTGTGAGGCTTCACTCCTCAAGATGGTCTTTAACCTCCACCCTACTGTATACAGGTGTTTCTAATTCCCCATCTGACGCTTCCCCAACTACATACCGTTTAATGTAGGTGTGGTAGTGACCTACCGCTGAAAATTTAACGGGTTGTCAACATTGACCTGAAAATATAGTTTTGTCTTTAGAATATGTATTTCTTAATGATTTGCGCGAGCATGAATTGTACGCTTTAGTCTCGTGTGATGTAAAGGGTTTAGGGGCTGTTTCACTACCTCGACGTGTTTTTACGCAGATAAAAAAAAAATACGTGTTCCTTAGATTTGAGTCCGCTACAACATATGACGCATACTCCGTCGGAACGTACGGGAATAAACATTCGAATTTTGGATTTCATCGAAGTTCTTATATAGGTGATTACACCTGATGAGATGAGTTTTCACGATTTTTATCGATTTTTTTCGTTCATCTGTTCTTGAGATATGAATTTTTGAATTTTTTTTTTTCGAAAATTCATAACGTCTTGAAAAATTGACCAAATGAGGTGTTCTTTTTTTTTTAAATTTCTGTTTTCAACTAAACTTTAAAAAAGAAAATACAAAAAACACGATTTTTGTCAATTGCGCTTTGATTTTTTCATTCAAAGCTCAAACTTCACGATTTCGCGAGGTTAAAAGTTTTTTTTACCTATCTCATTTTTTTCCAACAAGTTATATTACATACACTGATCACTGCTTTCGCTTTTTCTGCGGAGGTATTTTCTTCGTGATCCTGGGGATTTCGAATTCATCGGATGCCAAATTAATGATAGCAATCATCCCGCTGTTGGAGGATATGGAATAATGTAGTTTTTGCGTGGCAGAGATACGTTAGGCGCTTTTGAACATTTCAACAACTTCGTATGTGAAATGAAAAATTAGTAGACAGAGAAAGTGGTTGAAATAAGTTACGGTGTTTCTCCAAAGAGTAATAAAGTGTGGAAAAAATTTGTGAAGCATGGAAAAGATCAGCCAGTAAAAAAACGTCTGAAGTCAAAAAAACTGGTTAATTAGCCAGAGGGAGTATTTATCGGAAATTTTTCTCCAGGCCCGTATATGATAGCGAATAACAGTTACGTATATTGTTCAAGTCAGACTGATAGTGAATGTGGTGAAACAAAAAAAAAAAAAAAAAAACAAAAGAAATTATGATACACAAAAATTTAACCAAAATCAATACCCCTTTTTGTAGATGTGACTCACGAAATTACGATCAGTTTTGTCGAATAGTGTGTTTCGGTTTTTTAACGATAATGGCAAGATGAATTTTTCAAAAAATGAAAATGTTTTGTAGCATTTTTTTTGCGATGAGTAACCGCACACTAAGCGATAGAAAATTAAATTATGGCGCGGGTCACCGCCATGTGGCTTTGGGAGTGAATGCCCGCTTACAGTGGAAATATCGTACGGATATATCTAATATTCCCGGGCATTCTCGGACATTTTCAAAAAAAAAAGTAGTATTTAAATCCTTATAATTCAGAGTTATCATTCAATTGTGCCGGCCTAGTATGGAGATTGAGTTATATGATTTCTCACCAAAACTATGCAAATTATTCTGTCCCTGGAATGTGTAATGTTTTAAAGGTAATGATTGACAGAAGTCAAAACTATAGCCAGTTGTGGACCAAAATACAAAATAGCCTAAAAAGTCAAAATATATGATTGTTTTGACGTTAGTATTAACACCGCGGAGCTGTTCTCCTCGGTGGTATTACCGATCACTATTTTGATGATTAGAATTAGAAATACATATCAAGATAATGAAAATTTTCCATCAGCGCCTGCTCGCTGAGTTGGACATGTTTCTGAAACAAGCAACCAAGGAGGAAATGGAAACGATTCAGTTCTACGTGGACAAATGTTACATTTTCCATTCGCTATGCTACATCTCGTTCTTTGTCGGTGAATTATTTTTCATCGGCGCACCCGCAGTATTATCGCAGTCTCTCCCAGGGGATGATGATCTTCCGTTTTCGATAGAGCCATTTTGGTTTTGGCTGATCCTGTACATTTCAGAATCCATTCTAGTTCTCGAGGTCGGCTCCATGCTGATTGTGAACTACATGTACGCCATTCTATTATGGTTTGTAGTGGCCAGGCTCGATATCAATTGCCGAGAGTTTCGGCGCGCTACCACTGTCGATGATCTAAGACGCTGTATTTTGAAACATCAACAATTGATAGAGTAAGATGAATGTTTACTTGTCCAGCTTCAGAAAGATTGTATAATTTTTAAGATGTGGAATCATGATCGAAGGAGAAGAATCCGCATCAATTATTCGCATGTAATTTTGATTCATGGTTTATTCTTGTGCAGGTATACGGATCAAGTGAGGCGGTCTACGCGTATTATGGCGCTACATGTTACAAGCATTACCTTATTTTCCGCTAGTACCGCAGGCTTCATGCTTACTCGTGTAATATTGAGTTTTTGAAGTATCAGAGGAGAAGGTAGTAGTCTGGTACCCGACTGATCATTGCTTTTCATATAGAACCCTCGTTATGATATGAATGAAGAGCAAACCTCGCGAGTTTGTGGGTCTATAACGACCGCGTTAAAAACGAAACGAATGAATCTATTCTATTTTTGAATCTTGTTGATAACTTCATGAATAGAAATCAGTCTCCCACTTATTTTCAATCACCCTGTCCTCAAAATCACCGAATTCCGGTATCACCAGAACATTTGCCAAAGACGTGAAGACGTGAAATATTTCTCATTCTGTCTTCATTTAGCCCTTGTCGTTAACAGAGATAAGACCCACAGACGAACATTTCGCGACTAAATCGAATATACTTCGTCGAACAGTTTCGGAGGTATAATAAGAATACGAATCGGGGTTTCATATTACCACCTTCTTCTCTATTGCTGTCTTGAATGAAAAAATATTTACTAATATGATGAGTTCATTTCACTATCTTAGTCAACGAATAATATTGCAGAAGCTGCCATTACCCGAAGCGATGAAGCATTGTATATACTACTTCGGTTCTGTCGTTCAGTTTTTCATACTCGCTTGGCCTGCAGACAACCTAATGGATATGGTAAGGCACGTGGTGTTATCAGTTAGTCTGTAGTTGAAAGATGTACGCACAATCCTTGTTAACGGTTCACAGGGACTGTGATATGACAAGAAGAGTTTCGGTTTGGATCAGAGACTCAATGACTCAATCCAAATACTGCGCTGAAATATATCATTTCCCTAGTGAATAAATACGGATAATAACACATCCTCACCGTTGTAACGAGAATGTCAATTCAGCTATGAATCCACATATGGGTAGCCCCTGATAACAATCACTCATTCGCTACATGTTGGTTTGAATCAAGTATCTGAGAAAAAACTGAGCATAAAATCGTTAGGAAATAGTCAGTAGCCACCCTCATACATTACTCGATAATTCTTATTTTATTGCTTCTCTGTAGAGCGTGAAGATCGGAGATTCGGCATACAGTTCTGCTTGGGTTGGTAACGCTGTCATGCTCAAAGATATAATTTTAATTGTGCGAAAAACACAATTTCCGATAGAGATCTCCTACGATGGCGTACTACCCGCTGTGTCGCTGAGTCTCTTCAGAGTTGTACGTAAGCTTCCAGACTGTTGACCTTCTGCTCATAAAATCTATTGGTTAATGAATCTGATTAATCGTTTAACTTTATTCTTTCAGGGTATGTCAGCCACTTTCTCATACGTCACGACGCTCCGAGCCATGGCTGAGGATTAAACAGAGCCGGATAATATATCCACACGGTCAAGGTCATTCTATTAACATGTTGTAGCAGCACCCTCACAGCAATCGGACGATTTCATCGCTCGAGTGATCACAACCTTCCGCGATTTTACGAATAATATGTGAGATTACAAAACCTTGAATTCAAGTCCTCGTGAACGCATTATCTTGAAATGTATCGAAATAATCTGATTAGTCTGCCGGAAAAGGGATACAGAGTTTCGCATTTAGAGATTAATTTGTGAAAGAAATAACCACTGGAGTTTTGGTCCCGTTGAATGGTTTTATCATGTAGAATTTTCCGACCGATGGTTTGTATGCCATGCCTACATGCTACGTTATATTTCAGAATGAACATTGTTGGTTTTCGTTGAGGTTTGAGCTGTCAACGAAATTATTTTGGCTTTAATGTCAAATATCTATGATAAATATGTACATAGATACGTTACCATACTTCAGGCTCACCTGAGATGACCAGGCCTAATCGGCTTGGTTTGAGATCAGGTACTAAAATCAATAATCTGAAAAGAATAACCGTCGGGGTTCACTGCGAACGAAGATTGCTTGCGCCGCAGTATTATGGTAACAAAATTGTTCAGTTTCACGTATTGCAGATCAATGTGTACGGTAGCCGTAGAAATAAACTAAACCAACTGTCGATTATTACATGTACGCAGCTGTAGCATTACCAAAAGTATATTTGTATCTCGAGTGTTTCAAATAAAATTCTCACTGTGAGCAAAAAATATTCCTGTTACTCAAGTTATGGTTTGAATAAAGCTCGTTTTTTCGAAAATGAATGCGATATATTGACAGTAGGTGTATATGTATACATACCTGGAATTCAATACATACCTGATTTTTCCGTATATCGATAATGTTGAATAACTTAGGTTAGTGCAAACTGCATGTATGATGTTATGATTCTGTCGAATACTCTTCAGCTACGAAACTAGTGCAGTTAATTAATTAAAACCAAAATCACTACCAATCAAAGCTAATATATCGATGGAACTCACAGAATATATTTCTCGAAAAAACTTGCTGAGGAGAGACGGAGCATGGCTATATTCGCACCTATAATATACGTAGAAGGAAAGGCATGCACAGTACTTCTCGTAAAACTCTTCGGAAGTCGACTTTAAACTGAGGATGAAGGATAGCTTGTTACCGCTTGTAGTCAGAACTCTGGCAATGGGTAGCTTACATGAAACTTATCAGCCTCGATATCACAATTTTCAGTACTATCTATGGTCATTAGAGTATGTCAGTTAGACTTTTTTTTTCAATTCTCATGGTGCTACTTTTCAAGTCACTAGGTCTTATCAAGAAGAAGAATCCCGCATAGTAACATTTTTCTCCGTCAAGTTTAAGTGGTTCCGAAACTTTTTTTTGTTTTCTATTTATTTAACACACAAAAAAATCTATTCTCGTGTCTATTCACATAGTTGTCTAGTTAATCAATATTTCTCAAATCGTTCAACACCATCGAAATCTTGAACCCTGTAACGTGGCGAAATATAAAAATTATTAATTTGAAGGCCCCAACCTGCACGCGTACCCTCTGTGAGCGCGGCTGGGTACCTTGTTGAGCGCTAGCGCTATCCCACGGCGCAAGGGAATAGCATATATGTAATACTCCTATATTGCTAGTCCCTATAAGTGGCGGGGTCACGATCTAAGAGAGACAGAATGTACCTCCATCTCACTTCTTTATGGTTGAGTTGGCTTGATCTGCGCAGCTGCGGTGGAAGTGTCGGATATTGACTTGCGCTGAAAGCTCCAACTCAATCATATTCGAGAGAGACAACATTATCGTCGGCACCGTACAAAATTCGCCGCATTTTAGACCCTACTAGCATATAGGGGTATTACATTATGGGGAATAGCCTCCCAGCCAACCACTAAGACGGGTCCCTCTCAAAATTTCTCTCGCTGTTAAAGTATATAAAGAAATCGAATATCAAACCGGGAGAAAATCATCTTATTCAGAAACTACTTGCCGACTGATAGATCTGGGTGAGAAGCCAGCGGGTTACTCTTTATGTCTTTATGTAGTTCTCATCCACCGATGAAAAAGCAGTTGTAGCATACAGGTCGCATCGTTGATTGAATCTTTTTGAAATTTGGAGGGAATATTCAACATCGATGTAATTTCGGACCAAACCAATAATACAGTTATAGAGATAAGATTCGTCTTCTATCATTGTAACACACTTTCCTTTCATTTTTTTTGGAAAAGGTTAAAAATTAAAATTTATAGAATATTATTGGTTATTTTTCTGGAGAACACCAAATTCAGAGCTTTCATGGCACATTAAAACATCAGACTGTATTCAAAATTCTGTAATTCAAAATCATCAATCTGCGAACGTTTTAATCACACTCTGAGAAACAAAATGTGGAAGCAGTTCACTCTGCGAGATCATTACAAGCACGGTTGCGAGTCATTGATTACGTTTATGATGTGATCACCTAATTAATTACCCATTATATTCGTGATGGGTAGTTGATTTGTTTTAATTACACACGTACCAAAGTGATGTGTAATTAAATCTACAAATGTAACGGGTGATTAAGATAAGTTCAATCATACATGACAAGCGTCATGGGTAAATCAAATAATACTTGGTTACACATTACAGAAGTAATGCAGTAATTAAAATAAATTTAATTACAATTTCCACAAGACTGTATGTATATGAAATGTTGTATTTGTAACTCATTGCAATAATCCGAAGACAAAACGATGACTCCTGTCGGAAAGAGCACAACTCATCGCCGCAGGAAGCAAATGTGTATTTCGGTAGAGCAAATGAGATGGACATATCTCGGTGATGTAGCAAAGAGAGGCGTATCTGGGCGGAACAGGAGAGAAAAAAGCTTATTTCAACGATGCTGGGAAATCAAAAAAAAAAAGGAAGTATTCATATGGGAGGTTCGAACGATGCAGGGGAATGAAGACTTGTCTCGGCAAAACAAGAGCACATCTCGGTGAGTGGATACTACGTGAAAAGGACTTCTGCAAAAGAATTGCTCTGATTTCCTTCACTGCTGAGTTACGCGCTTCTCTATAGGCGCCATATAAAAGACGATCTGAAAGACACAATTTTATTGTTCGAATAGGACAAAAAAAAAAAAACACGGAGTATGAATTATGAATGGGACTGTTGAAATGAAATTGAGCGTAGACTATTCAAATGGGAAACCAGAAAACGAAAAAATATTCTCATACAAAAAACAAACGCTGGGTATCAGTGGGTTTTTCATGTTTTTCTCTCCACCAAGCTCTGAAATATCACGCGTCCACAAATTACGGGGATACCGGTGAGTCACTCGTAGTTGTTCACACATTGTCGACTGGTGATAGGACGAAACTAATTTTCAGATCGATATGACCGGGATTATTGTTGTCTCGTAAACTAGAAAGCATTCTATAGACGTTCACAGGAAATGTCGAGTTTAGACCGTATATCGGTAAAAGAGAACTTCGATTTGCTAACAGTTGTTGTCAGGTGTATTAGTTAGCTGTTGTAGCGAATAATTACCGATTTTTCGTGGTAAATGGTCGACTGTAAGTCAGCGTTAATCAATTCAACCCACGGTTGTCCTGAGAAATCATACATTTTCTCAAAAAAAGCATCAGGTAAGTTGAACCTGAAATAGTGAACTTACCTGATCTAGCTGACGAATGTGATGATGATCCGTAAAAGGAATCAGCAGAGATGAAAGGCGGAAAAATGCAATTGGAAACATGACATACGAATTAGGAAATGTTTAGGTGGGAGGTTCGAATCACATCTGTCGAGGACCAAAAGCGAGAGGAAAATACGACAAGAATGACACTCGTGCAGTCTGAGACGAACTCACGCTTTGAATACATTGCTTCAGATTCTCTTAAATCTCGATTGGTATTCCGCAGTCAGCGCAGGTATTATTGATGCCTTTGGAACGTGAGTCATGCAACATTTATGCATGTCATATGATTCGTGGTAAGGTTCATCAAGCCTAATTAAAGTTCATTACGAAAGAATAAACTTTTGAGTATGTATCTTTATTCATGTGCGAATGAAAGCCAAGTGGGACCTGCAATTGTCACGCGAATACAGACAAATGATCTCATCGCAAGTTATGAGTTATTAATCTGCGTTTATGATGCATGTGCGTGGGGCCACCTGAACACATGTCTGACAATTTATTCATAGTCCACACGCTACGGAAGTTTCTATATCTACTTCGAGGTCCTCAACCTAGAGATATCGCAAAGAAAACAGTCTCCCAAATATTTCAATATCAAAGAACGCCTAATCACCGTAGAAGTCCGCGTAAGACTAAAAAATTGAACAAAGAAAAAATATCCATGGGCTAAATTTATTGAGTAAATTAGCGGGCTGAAGTATTGCCAACCAAATTTATTCCATTTTGTGCAATCAGTGCTTCACTTGGTTTCCATGCCTTCGACTTCATCGTACTACGTCCACATTACATACCTGTCGTACCTCTCACTTATACAAAGGGAAGACTGTGGACTATCATCCTGGAGACGGGAGTAGATATCGGTGCTGAGAACGTCTATGATAAGATTCAATTGAAGTAGAGATCTCGACATTAGATAACTCTAGGTACTGTTGATTTCATACACGCTTCTTGAAACTTCTCACCTATGTTTTGCAACATCGTTATTTTAGGGTCAGTTAGAGCTAGATTTATTGAGCGCTCTGGGACGATCCCCCTCAAGTGCACGACAAAATGACATCGATTCGGTCAATTACAATTTATTCGTCGTAGTGAGATCTCTATTCAGACAGATAACATTAGCAGAGCGAAAGAGAGAATAATAAAGCAATTTCGGAGGTGATGAATCATGACGATGATTTTTTTTAACTTCATACCGTTATTCGTCATAGAAAACATAGTAAGGAAAAATATCGGCGACTTGGGAGCATCATCAATTAATGTACTGACATTATTAGTAGACATCCACGCTAAAGCGATACTGGTGATGAATAAATAATATGTCAAGCAGCATATTCTGCTTATGTGAGGTGCAGGCGAGAGATGGGAATTTGGTATATGTGAAATACAATTTGTCACTCGATCGCTGTAGCCAACATGAACTCGAAATAGATGGACTTACCTTGCAGAAATATTCAGTCATACGCACAGGGAATTGTGGTATATATAAATGATCAGGAATGCCGTTCTGAGATCACACCGTACATTATTAAAACTAATCGTGTCACCTTCGAACCCCTTTCTGTCGTGGGTTCCGGGTCCAATACTCCAAGAATGTCCAGCGCTACTCATAACTAACAATAAGTGTTGCACCGCGAGACTTCGATGTCACTCTGGCAAGGGTTTACCACGAACCGTCGACTGCCTGCACCGTCAAAAATGAATCTGAAGTCACCATCTCCGAGCTATAGCCGCAACTGTGCTGGCAACGGTTGTCAACGTACAAAGGTAATCAAGTACGTCCAGGATGATTATCCTCTAGACTCTCAGATTGAAGTGAAATAGCCAAGAGTTTAACTTAGCTGCAACTGAATGTGGTCGAATGCGTAATGAGTTATCACGGCTGTGAGCGAGTGATGAGTAACGTGCTCATGCGCGGTAACCTAACGCATCTCTTGATTGGTCCCGACTGGTAGCTACGTCTCTACGACCAAAGAGCCTATCAGATTGCCTTGCAACTGTAACTCGAATTACGATTCAAAGGAGTTGTCACATGCATCTGGTTCACGTGTCAGTTATATCGAAAGGGTTACTTCGAGAATGATGTCTGTCATCGTGATCATTTCAGATCTATGCCACGATGAACGAAGGAATCCTTCGCTTAATGTCAACATTTTTTGCTACAGAGTGCAAATAAGTTACACACAATGCACCATCTTCATCGTGAGGGATTCTGCAAGTTCGGAAAGGGTTTTGCCGTGCGGGGAATGCATTTCGTGATCAGAGAGTTACTCTTCACCGGAGTCGAACTTGTGACGGAAATAAATCTCGTCTTCGGTCGACTTTAAACCTCAAAGATATTCAATAAAAGCTACCGAATCAGAGTGTGTATAGGTTAACAAAAAGGGGGACTATTTTTTTTAACGCTCTCTTGCCGAAGATTCTTTAGCAAGTCTGCGTTCACTGTAGCCGTCATCGGTAGGTTGCCGTGAAAATATGTACCCTGATGACCATAATCACCGTGTAGATAATTCCATGGCAAGCTCTTTGTTATGAGAAATAATTTATTCGAGGTAAGCGGTTACAGCCACCTCACAAACGGTTTCCGGTGATGGTAATCCATTGATAGGAGCTCATCGTAGGGTTCACTGGGCTGTAATTCGCAGGATATGACTTGTAAACCTCTTCGAATTGGTTACTGAGATTCGGTGTCACCAATCAATCGAAAGTCAAGATTTGGGGCTAACGCGTGAAAATCGGGTACATTACGAAGATCTATTATTTGAACAGTAGTTGCAGTCTAGACCGAAGAGAAGACATGGACCAGAGTGAAAAAGATTTTTTTTTCCAGACTTATGGTCTGAATTAGCGTCAAAATGCACACGATAAATCTGCTATTCGCCTGATTGGCAACCTCCGTACTCCAGATTTCACAATTCCACAGGAGAAAGAAGATATAATTCATCTTTGCAGAAATAACTTAAGAAAGGAAACGAAATTCTCTCAACGTTGAGGTTGCATGTTCGCAAAATTATTTGTCCAATACGTAATTACCTCTACTATTATATTATTATTTGTGCCAAAATTTCTTCGAATTAGGAGATGCAGTGCGGCCAATTTTCATCATCCAACTTATGTAATTCGTTAATAAATTTGTGATATGATCTGCCAGGGGATGTTCCGCATAAATCGATTGCAAGGGGTAGAAAGTAAAAGGGTGTAGCGAGGCTCCTTCTCCCTTTTCGAAGGAGGGCTAATCCAGCATGTTTATTCAGTGGGAATGATTTCAAAAATGAAATACCATAACAGCGCCCTGCAAGAGATAAATGAATAAATAATGATGATATGGAAAGTATACGGTGTTTCAGGTCGTTGATATCTCTCATTATACATTCCTGTTAACTCTATGAACTTCTATAAATTCAATTCAATATGCAGTGAACAGAAACGTATCGTCAACTATTGATTCGCATTCATGAGTTGCTCAAGGAGGGAGGTCACCACAGAGGACGTAAGATTTAAATAACATATAGGTATATAATATACCGAAGGATTACGGCTTGCAAATGAACGTGAAATGTTGTGCTGGGTAACCTCATGATAGTTGAATAAATAAACAGGGTCAAGAAAAAAAAGCTATTTTTGGTCTTCAACAATAATTACGAATCAACCATTTTTTATGGTGAGTCAAGAGTTTGAAAATTTTTTTCTTTCACAACCAGCAGTTGTATGACATGTTTTTTACTTGATGGTTATAGACCTTCAACTTTTACTTGCTGAATTATTCATCCAAATCAGCCGCAGCAAACATCCACTCAACTCTAGGCTGTGACTGTAAGTTCGAAAACTAAGTCAGTTCACATACTGTATAGCATAAAATCTATTTACATCTTATCATCGTTATGATGAATCGCTCCAAAAATTATTGATAGGTGGGTGTACATATATTTGAATTATTCATTCGATATTCAATTGACTCAACTTAAGGACCTGTGATCAAATAATTTCGTACTTCATAATCAACTTCTGAACGGGCGCAACAACCTCAATGAATAGGCTCTTAGAGTTTGCAATTAAATTTCACGTGGAAGCAGAGATACAACAGCCGCTGCGATTTCCACATCTCATCCGCAGGTTGATTATCTGACAGTAGGCAGTATAACTTATACCTACTTGTGTAGGATGCCATTGGGACACACATTCATCTAATTTATTAACAAAGCCTCACGACAATTATTGACATTTTTCTACGCACTTATATAATGGACAATTGTTATACTGAATTCAACTGGAAAAACTCGCAAAAGATATCAGAATAATACGTATCTTCAACCAAGAGACTTTAACTGGCCGTTGTTTTTGATAATAATCACGGAAAAAAGGTGGAAAAATAAAATTGAGATAACATCAGGAATGTCGATACTCAACAGGCTCTGTGAGAAAGGTGTTGGAGAGGCGAGTGCCTACTCTAGGTATCGCTGCAGGCAATATAAGCCAAATAAACGAAATAAAATAAATAAAATTTATATCATAAAACTGACTTTCCGAATTGTGCAGCTGGATACCTAGTAGCTTAGATAGAGGACCGTTGGGTCGATCCATTATGCGATCCACTTCTTGAAATTTCACAAAAGTCTAATCAAATCAAAGTTAATTCAAGGACAGACAACTCAGCATCATTCTGTGGTTGCTTACAATGAGTTTCGGTGCAAGCAGAAAACAATGCGAAGAAAAGATGAAATTGTGAATAGGTGTACAACTTGATCGTCTAGAAAGTGAAGCGGACACACGACGAAAATTACGTTTGGGTAAGATCGGTTAAGCAGAATAGGGATCTGTGGACGAGGAAGTAACTATGCCGGTCAGTTAGAAATAAAACGGAATAGAACGAAGATCAATCTGCAATATTAATGAATTCATCAAAATTATTGTGGATTGAATGTCATAGGGACATGAACGTTATCGAAAAATATAAAATAGGAATTGAGTTGAGACAAAGTAAAATTTTACCATAACGATAATTTCCGGAATTTGAGCCGATTCGTAACTTCACATAGGTACATCAGGTTCTATCTGTCCGAGAGGTCGGTGATGGAGATCATTTACCGGCAAAAATTCGCCTCATCATCGCAAAACATAAATACAAATACGAATGGTGCGGCAGATTCTATCAAGGAGCTATTATTCAATTTCTGATTTCCTAATTATGAAAGCAATACCACTATACGAACGACGAAACGACGAGGTAAAGTTGGACCGTATAAACAAACTGCATTTTGTATTAGCATCTAAGTCTTCCTAATAGGTAAATCTAAGACTTCAAGTCTAAATATTTTTCTTGTGTTGGCACGGAAGGTATACCGAAATCTCCTCAGACCAACATACCATACACAGCGGACCACCCCAACGTTGACTGTGGCTAGGAGTACGATTACGAATGTGCCGGCGCCAAAACGAACCACGTCGAAACGTTGTGTACCCGATAAGAAATGTTGTAGATTTGCTAGCATTTTCGAGGATAAAACCTAATCTAATTTTAGTTTTAATACAATGATCAATTGAAGTTACAACGATTGAAAACAACTGTGTGGATGGCTTCATATCGATCGAACGACAAATTTTTCTTATATTCAACTAATGAAGCCTAGATAGAGACTTTTCTGAAGTGAGAGCAAGGCTGGCAACATGACCGGTGGAATACATTAGCATGCCTACGCACAGACCAGACATGCTCTATGATTTCATCGTAACGGTTTGATGCTTTTCACCGTTCTTTATCCTACGTTCTTTATACCTTTAAACTGTAGAATTGATGCTGAGGTTCAAATGTTCCGAATCATCTAGCAGCGTGGAAATTCAATTTCGATATTCCACTCAACTTTCCACCTGGAATCAGAATCATGAGAATCCAAACGAGTTGAACATCCACCGGCAAAAAACTGTACCTGCGGTCACGATTTTTATCTTCTGATTGTACTACCAGTCTGACCGTGTATATGAGCTTATGTCAGTGCAAGAAAGAGAGAACTATTGCGTACGTTTATACGCAAGTACTTGCCCACTGCTTGCTAATCGTGTACCTATGCTTGTTCATCACAGCTTGACAGTTATACTATAATAGTTTGTTTGCATCAGCCTCGAGGATTTCGAGATTCACGGGAGACTCAGCATAGTCTTCTGTCTTTGGAATAACATAGATATAGTGAAACGTAAGATGAAGGGCCTCCCTTCCGCAGGCTGGATTCGGCCAATCGGAAGCAATAGGTTTCTGCGCAATGCTCCGATTGAATTATTGGCTGCATAACTGTGAAACTTCCTGTATATCTATTGCACACTACGGAAAAGACGGCGCAGTCGATTCATGCTGAAGCTCAAAATAGTCAGTTACATTTGTCGTGCGCTTAAGTCCACGAGTTTCCTGCAGCTCTGAGTAAAAGTCAGCCGTCACTGAATAATTGTTCAAAGTATTGGAACCTCTGAAAAGCTCGACGGCTAGTAGAACAGTATATGATGAAGTTTCGAACCACGCTGAAAACTGCTATTCGTGCTGTCAAATTTGCAGTTGCTCCATTTGCTTGCTGGCCTCTACCGGCTGACGCCACGCCTTCGGATTTCTGGTGGCTTAATATTCGGTGGTGGTTAATATTTGTTCATCTGCAATTGGATTGTGTCGGAATAGCTTGGAACATTTACATTAAACGAAACAACTTCGATGCTGCCATGACAAATGCGTCGGAACTTATCGCCCTCTCTTCGAATACCGGGAAATTGATCATTTGCAAAGTCGAAGCACCCCGTCTTCAGGTGAGATAATAACGAATATTTCCTCGATCCACGTAATAACATCGATCCTAGTTAGGGTAAACTAAGCGTAACTGATCTCCGTACTAGGCACTGTGACTTTAGGCCTTTTGGTGCTAAAAGTTTTGGAATGTACCCGTTTGATCTCCCTTTGAAATTCACCCTAGGCGCAATTATTTTTTCAAAAAGCAGCATTGGTTCCGGTAAGGGCTTTACTACGATTCAGAAGTTCAGAGGTAAAAAAAAAAAAAAAAAAAAATGTAGAACAAGTATAATAAGTAACCGAACTTGTATGACATTTCTTGAAAATGCAACTGAGTATCCTGTTCGTATAGGAATTGTTGAGGGATTCTGTATTGTTGTTCAGCAATGAAACTAACGTGTGAAAACGTGTGAAAATATTTTTAGAGGGTTATTCGAAATATGTCAATAGACACATGAAAATAAGATAGTGTACCAATATAGGTTTTCCATTCCATATCAAATACAGGGTGCGTTTTTGAAAGAGTTACACGCGGGTATTTCGAGAACGGTTCGAGATATTGAAAAAATAATATAAGAAAGATTAATGGCATGAAGGGAAACTTTATCTGCGAAATATGAAATTTCAATGGATCAAGGCACCTCTGGGCTATCAAGGTCAACTTCGTTCTCTTTAAATGGAAACCTAATTTTTTGTTGGGAAATTTTTTTTCTACGTAAAAAACAGACCACTTTTGTATAAAACATTTTTTTTTTTTTTTGAGACGCCAATTTCCAATACTATTCAGCTGAACAACCAGAAATTTTTGGAATCTTAAGAACAAAATACCTCCAAATTATCAAGTATGGCGAAAAAAATTCTAGAAGACAAGAAGTGCGTAGTTTTATGCAAAAGATTTTGGAAAATAATTGCAGAATTTTTTCCTACCACTATTCATTGGAGTTTCTTCGATTGCGTGAAAAAATTAAGAATTCTTAAAAAAAGTTGTGAGAAAATATTATTCAAGATTCTTCTCGTGAAGGTATGCAATTCCTAAGCCATGTTTGAAAAAAAGAAAAAAATGAATAAAACTCTAAACGGGCGAACTTTGTCTAAAAAGAAAATGATAATTAAACAGCGTTTTTGAATACCACATTATAGTCGTTACCGGATTTGTGTATAATGACTCGAGGCGCGTGAAAATAGCTTCAACAATCGCTGTATAACTTTGAACTTGCCTCCTCAAACAACTGAGATATGAACCGCGGAAGAAGAGCTTGTAGCGAAAATAGCTTTTCTGTTACCCTGTATGCTGTATGCTGAGTAGCAAGCCGAGGCCTGCAGCAGCGCTTCGCTTGGCCTAAAGACTTACGTCCATAAGTAGTAAAAAATACCCAGTTGAGGTCAAAACGATTATGTGGTTATGAATATTAGGGTGTCCGTTATTTACTAAGTTGGCTATTTTCACTTTGGTATCGTTCAAATTGTTAGTTTGTAGCCTAAAAACAATTTTGAAAAAAAAAACATTTTTTTTTTCGATGCCGCTTAACCATGCCTATATGACGATACTTTTCCCATTCGTTTAACATGGAGTTTTTGCACTTTTTGGAAATTAAGTTTTTTTTTTGTTTATTATATTCAATAACTTACCAAATATTGTTGATTCTGCTTCTATCATGATCCCTTTGGATAAAGAAATTTTGATATTGGCGTCGAAAATTTATTCTCTAAATTTTGATAAGGTCAAAATTCATTTCATTATCATTAGTGACATATTGGTTGAAAAAAATATTTTTGTGTATTTTTGATAAAAATTAGTATTTTTGGTATTCGAGAAATTCCCAAAAAATTTTTTTCAGAAAGTTAAGCGAAACTGCAACATTGTGGTCTTATAAATTTTTTTGTATGATCTCATAATTTTGAGATACGGAAATTCGTAGAAAAAAGTTGGAATTTGGAAAAACTCGAAAAAATGCGATTTAAAACTTCTGAAAAAATTCACATAAATTCTTTCTATATATTCGTGTAATGAGACAAAATTATGATTTTTTGGGGATCGGTCAACTTTTCGACCGTTCGAAACGGGGTCGAACGCCTCATGTATACAAACTTGGGTGCATATGGTATGTATAATATACATACTCGAAAAATTCGATATGGTACGTATAATATGTATCGAAAGTTTCATTTGGGGAATTAAAATCTTGAATTGCAAAAAGGCACGCGAATCAACTTTGTTCTCAAATTCATCCAACAAATTCTTACATCAAAAAACGAAATTTTTAAGCCATCACGGTCCTAGGCTTGACCACTGCGTATTTCTTCCCCGATTATTTATAGTCGTTGGCCTATTGAAATAAATATATCAAGTGGCTTCTAGATTGTTATCTCAAGTAATCTCAGATTTTGGTCAAATTCAAAATCTTGACAATCCAAAAATTTTCAAATAGCTGCAACTTTGTCGGCAATTTTCGGATTTTAGAAATCGACGTAACAAATTGTTCGAAAAAGTCTACGTTGTGTTCAATTTTTCTAGAACTTTTGAATTGAATCCTCGGAAAGTGTATGACAAAATTAATTTCGATGAAAAAATTCTCAAAAGTTCATTTATCATTCATCCACAAATCAGAATGGGCATTAAGTTTTTTCATAATTTTTCTGATGTTTTTTTCGTTCAAATTACCATCGCTGATGAATAGCCAATTATACCCAAAGTTTCGGTAAGAATTCTAAATAACAGAATTTCTCGTCATTTTTCTATCGAAATCAATTTTGTTATAGTTACCGGAAATTCATTTTCGAAGTTTGACTCAAGTCGAGAAAAAAAAGTACCTACACTTCGTGTACGCAGTTCAAAAGTCACAGCAAAAGTTGCAGCTACTTGAATATTTTCAGATTGTCATGATTTTGAATTTGAACAAATTTCGAGATTACTTGACATAACAATCTGAAAATATTCCGACATACTTATTTCGAGAGACTACAAACAATCACGGAAACAATCCATGGGGGTAAAGCCCAGGAAACGCGCTAAGCTGTGAATTTTCGCCAGATAAAAATGCTCATAACTCCTGAACCCAATCTAGGCCCAGATTCCGCGCTGGCTAATGAGTTTCGTTTTTCAGTGTAAGATTTTCTGGACGGATTAAAAAACAATTGATTACGGCGACTTTTTGCGATTCAAGATTTTAATTCTCTGAATGAAAATTTCGATACTTTCAATGTTCGATAAATCCGCAGATTTTCATTATTCCGGAGTATTCAAGAAACTGTCTGTTTCTGTATAACTCACTTTCCCATTAGATCTCTTGCATGTGTGAACTGAAACCGAATGAAAAACGAAGTGTCGCTTGAGGCGCGAGTTCATAAGTATCGAAACTGCTGGACGGGCGATTGTTCAATTCTGAAAAAAAAAATTATTATAAATTAAAAAATTCAAAATTAAAGACGACGCAGTGTTAGCCTGTGATTATGGAATGCATAACGATTTGAGAAACCTTCGAGTCATGTTACTCACCGTTTGAACCGAACAACATTTCGCCAGATTTCTCGGAAGTGGCACCATCTACGATAAATTGAATAATGTATGCCAAAATTGAATATGCCAAATTTTGTTTTTCTCAAAACAAAAAAACTTTTGTTCAAATTTATTTTATGCCAAACTTTCGGTTTTGGAGATATCTGACAGGTTCGTTCAAGATGGGACACCCTATATAGGGGAGGCCGGGGTAAAATGGGCACCCAAAAAAATTGTTGAGCATAGAAAAGGAATTCAAATTAGAAAAGATTTATTTTTCATAGAATCCTAAAAGGGGTATCTACCCGCTTTGCCCGGCAAGAAGAAGAAAAATCTTCACGCTACAGTGTTCAAGTTTTCATGATCGAACAATGTTGCGCAATGATTTTTCTTGTCGTCGACGCATCCTGTACTCCAAAAAAATGATCAAAAAATCGAATTTTATACGTGGCTCAGTCTCGTCTCTTTTGTAATGGAAAAAAAACTGTCTGAATTCGTGAAAATTAACATTTCGATATTCTATTTCGATTAAATATGTTCAAATGCGTTTACATGTGCCTGGAGAAAATCAGAAATAGTTTAGACGAAAAGCTGAGGAGAAAAGAAATTTTTATACGGAACTTTTTATACGATTTTACTGGTATAATTATATATTCTGTGCGTATGATTTTCAACGACTAGAAAAAATCCACCCTTAGATGTATTCGGATTCAGAGTTTGGAAAAATTATGTTCGTCGTTTTTCGGATGCTGTCGTTTTGACGAATTCCGATATCAATTTACGTACGAGAAATAATATAATTGTTAAGCCTTTTGTCGTTAGTTCAATCACCAGTTCAATAACCAATTTACCCTACCAGTTCGCAATAATCTTCTTGAATATTCATGGTAGAAAAGCGGATATATTGCAGAAAAACCAGGTGGATTCGGAAATCCAGTTGATTTTAGCTAAATTCGGCGATTCTTGTAAAACACATTGTTAAATAGAAGGTTGTACGAACATCGCTGTAAGAAGTCACGATCTTTTGAACGCTTATTTGAGAAATTTCATCTGTAACTGTATGTGCTTTTAACACACATGTATTTAAACAGGGCACTGGTGAAATAATTAACAGGTCGCCTCTGGTACGCATCTCGCGTGTCCGTTAGCACGTGTGAAACAAACGCGTATCATTTGATGTTTGAGTTGCTTGTATACGAGTGTTTCTAATTCCTCATCTGACGCTTCTCCAAAAACATACCGTTTAATGTAGGTGTGGTAGTGACTACCACTGAAAATTCAACGGGTTGTCAACATTGACTTGATAATATAGTCTTGTCCTTACAATATGTATTTCTTAATGATT
The DNA here is from genome assembly GCA_949628255.1 of Macrophya alboannulata. Classification (NCBI taxonomy): domain Eukaryota; kingdom Metazoa; phylum Arthropoda; class Insecta; order Hymenoptera; family Tenthredinidae; genus Macrophya; species Macrophya alboannulata. The sequence goes on from OX451209.1 coordinate 16,140,219, forward strand.
TGCGTGAGCACGAATTGTACGTTTTAGTCTCGTATGATGTAGAGGGTTTTGGGGTTGTTTCACCACCTGGACGTGTTTTTACGCAGATAAAAAAAAAATACGTGTCGCTTAGATTTGAGTACGTTACAACATATTTCGATTCGAACAAAATCGACGAGAAACATCTAGGATACCTTCCGTGAGAGGTGAGAATGATTAGAAACTGAGGATTCAAGAGTTAAACAATTTTATCGATACAATATATATTCTTGAACTTATATTATTAAACGAAACTTCCAATTTGGCAATGCAAATGTTCATGTAAAGATTTCTCACATGTTTTTATCGGTGTTATTTTCTCTTTACTCTGCATACGGCAAAGCTCAACTGATTTTCCATGCAATTCACCACAAAAATTGTTATAAATTTCTAATGTATATTACTTTTCGTCTGCACCTATGGTAATATAAAAAAAGTATTGGTTTTGGTTGAAAATAATTTTTTCCAATTTCAACGAATCTTCACGTTTTCGGGCCTCTAAAATCCAAACACGGGTTCTCAGAGAAGTGTTGATCTGGATGTCGGTCTGTCGGTCTGCCAGACAAATCTGCACGATGATCTCAAAAACGGCTCGATTCTACAATCTGAAACTCACAGAACCTTACAACCAAATGATGGGCATGAAAAATTGCCATGTCTCGTTTAATTTTAACTTCTGGCTCTACCGGAAATGAAGCAAATTCCGATTTTTTACCGTCAAACCTATTTCTTTTCCTCTTTACACCCTTTTAAATGACAGATTATATTCTTCGGGATTGATTTATGCATTTTGGATTTTTTATCCCACATTTTTTTCCTTTTTGTAAAATTTTGCTTTTTAATTTTGATTCCTTCTTTTCTTTTTGTCAGTATTTCGTAAAAAGTAAAGTATTCGGAAAAAAAACTGTCTTTCTGGTTTGTTTGGTATATAGTCATATGATATTCTGGCACATTAAGGTTCGTCTTGCATAGTGTACAGATGAATATTGCCCGTGGGGTGTTTCCTCCTGAAGAGACCTAGCCGCGACTGAATATTTTTGATTATTTGTTTCTTCTGGTATATTATTGGCCATCACAAATACATAAAAGATATTATGATACCAAAAAATTTGAACAAAATCAATACCCTTTTTTGTAGATGTGGCCCACGAAATTTCATTACGATCAGTTTTGTCGAATGGTGTGTTTCGGTTTTTTAACGATAGTGACAAGATAAATTTTTCAAAAAATTGAAAATGTTGTGAAGCACTTTTTTTGTGATGAGTAACCGCACACTAAGCGGAAAAAATTAAATTATGGCGTGGGTCACCGCCATGTGGCTTTGGGAGGGAATGCCCGCTTATACCCTCAAATAGTGAAAATATCGTACGGATGTATCTAATGTTTCTGGGCATTCTGGGACATTTTCAAAAAAAAGGACTATTCGAATCCTAATAATTCGGAGTTATCATTCAATTGTGCCGGCCTAGTATGGAGATTGAGTTATATAATTTCTCACCAAAACTATGCAAATTATTCTGTCCCTGGGATGTGTAATGTTTTAAGGGTAATGATTGACAGGAGTCGTTTAAAACTATTGTCAGTTGCGGACGAAAATACAAAATAGCCTAAAAAGACGAAATGTATAATTGTTTTGACGGTAGTATTACCACCTCGGAGCTGTTCTCATCGGTGGTAATACCGATCACTGTTTCGATGATTTGAATTAGAAATACATATCAAGGTAATGAAAATTTTCCATCAGCGCCTGCTTGCTGAGTTGGACACGTTTCTGAAACGAGCTACCAAGGAGGAAATGGAAACGATTCAGATTTACGTGGACAAATGTTACGTTTTTCATCTGCTGTGCTACATCTTGTTCTTTGTCGGTGCATTCCTGCACATCGCTGGACCCGCAGTATTGCCGCACTCTCTCCCAGCAGCTGACGATTATCCGTTTCCAACAGAGTCGTTTTTGGTTTGGCTGATCTTGTACATTTCAGAATCCGTTATAATTCTCGAGGTGAGCTCCCTGATGGTTGTGGACTACATCTACGCCATTCTACTATGGTTTGTAGTGGTCAGGTTCGAAATCAATTGCCGAGAGTTTCGGCGCGCGACCACGGCCGATGACCTAAGACGTTGTATTTCGAAACATCAACAATTGATAGAGTAAGACAAATGCTTGCTTGTCCAGCTTCATGAAGTTTGTACATTTTTCAACATGTGCATTCATGTTCGAAGCAGCTGTGAATCCAGATCAATTATTCGCTTGTAATTTTAATTTATGGTTTATTTTTGTGCAGGTATACGGATCAAGTGAGGCGGACTACGCGTCCTATGGCGCTACATGTTACAAGCTCTACCTTATTATCCGTTAGTACCGGAGGCTTCATGCTTACTCGTGTAAGGTTGAGTTTTGACGTATCAGAGGGGAAGGTAGTAGTCTGGAACCCGACTGTTCATTGCTTCTAATATGGAACCCTAGTTATGATATGGATGCAGAGCAGAACTCGCGAGTTTGTGGGTCTATAACGACTGCGTTGAAAACGAAACGAATTATTCTATTTTTGAATATTGTTAATAACTTCATTAATAGAAATCAGTCTTCCACTCATTTTCAATCACCCTGTCCATAAAATCACCGGATTCCGGTATCACCAGAACATTTGCTGAAGACGTGAAGATGTGAAATATCTCTCATTCTGTCTTCACTTAGCCCTTCCCGTTAACAGAGATAAGGCCCACAAACGAACATTTCGCTACTCAATCGAATATACTTCGTCGAACAGTTTCCGAGATATAATAAGAATACAAACCAGGGTTTCATATCACCACCTTCCCCTCTATTGCTGCCTTGAATGAAAAAATATTGACTAATATGATCAGTTCATTTTTCTATCTTACGCAACGTATGAAATTGCAGAAGCTGCCAATAATCGATGTATTGAAGTATTGTCAATACTACTTCGCCTCTGCCTTTCAGTTTTTCATATTCGCTTGGCCTGCAGACAACTTAATGGATATGGTGAGGAACGTGGTGTTATCTGGCAGGCTGTAGTTGAAAGATATATACGCACAACTTTTGATAACCGGTCACAGAGATTATGATATGACAAGAAGAGTTTCGGATTTGAATAGAGGAATGGCTCAATCCAAATAGTGCGCTGAAATATATCATTTCCTTAGTGAAGAAACGAATAATAACACAGCCTTACCGTTTTAACGAGAATGTCAATTCAGCTGTGACTCCACATATCGGTAGCCCTTGATAACAATTACTTATTCGCTACATGTTGGTTATGAATGAAGTAGCTGAGAAAAAACTGAGCATAAAACACTTGTCCCATATGCTTCAACTTATCTTTAGCATCTTGCGAATGAGTGATTCTCATTAGGGGCTATCGATATGTGGCCACAGCAGCTGTAATTTAGGATGGTTCTTATTTTGGGTATTTTCGAAATTTAATTCGCGCGCCCCCAAGAATCTTTCCAAATATATTTTTAAAAATGCCTGTAAAGTTTGAGCCCTTAATAATACTATTAACACGTGCCTCCAAGAGCCCAAAGTTTCAAATGCAAAATACATGTATTTTTGTGCATCGATTGTATGAAAATTGTTATCTAACAAGCTAATTGCTCAAAAATTGTGAAACTTGGCTCAATTGTTGCCAACAACAAGAGGTATGTAAAAGAGGTATTTTTATTATTTTTTATTCCCTAATACATTTCCGAAGTTAGAACATGAAATTTTTTTTTCTCTCTCTCTTTTTCGCGACGAGTCGGAAATTTACTATGAAAAAAAAAATTATAAAAATACATTCTGTACCTCTTGTTGTTGGCAACGACTAAGCCAAGTTTCACAATTTTTGATCAATTATCTCGTGAGATAACAATTTTCATACAATCGATGCACGAAAATACATGTATTTTGCATTTAAAACTTTAGGCTCTTGGAGGCACGTGTTAGTATTATCATTAAGGGCTCAAACTTCACAGGCATTTTTTAAAATATATTTGGCAAGATTCTTGGGGGTGCGCGTATTAAATTTCGAAAATACCCAGAATAAGAACCACCCTAAGCTGCAGACATTTTCCTGTAGTATTTATTAAGACACGGTATCTGGTGAACACATTTTAATTGCTGCGTAGACATTCTAGCAATGATAAAATAATTCTCGAATTCATTTTTAACATAGCGTGCGGGACGTTCGTTTTCCCAGGGTCTGCGGAGCGTGCAGGAAGTGATTTTTCCCTTTACTGAACCGTAATGGGACACAAATTTTTATTATGAAAATAAAATACGCTCGTTGCTATGGTACTACATTGTTTCTTTTCCTTTCTGCACGCTGCATTAAATAATAGTATATGTTACGAGGGCGGGTTGGTGATCCCTGCACTCGTAATTCTTGCCACCCCCGCTGCCCTCCGGCGGCAAACGTCGCACTCGTGCGATGGGATTACCAACTTTCCGCAGTCGTTACGTAATATAAAATTCTCTTACTGTGGAACGAACCAAAGCATTACTGAAACGAAGCTTTGAATATTGACTGAAACATTGGAATAGCCCTATGAGTCTCATCATTCTTTTCTTTTGGTCTGAAAATAGGCAGTCCAAGTTGCTCTTGTAATCTCCGGCTACATTTTAACGTGAAACGTTATGATGAAAGTATTACTTATCATTAGTCATTAAGAAATAGTCAATAGCCATCCTCATAGATTACTCGATAATTCCTATTTTATTGCTTCTCTGTAGAGCGTGAAGATAGGAGATTCGGCATACAGTTCTGCTTGGGTTGGTAACGCTGTCATGCTCAAAGATATAATTCTAATTGTGCGAAAAACACAATTTCCGATAGAGATCGCGTACGATGGCCTACTACCCGCTGTGTCGCTGAGTCTCTTCAGAGCTGTACGTAAGCTTCCAGACTGTTGACCCTCTGCTCATAAAATGTATTGGTTAATGAATCTGATTAATCGTTTAACTTTATTCTTTCAGGGTATGTCAGCCACTTTTTCATACCTCGCGATGCTACGAGCCATGGCTGACGATTAAACAGAGCCGGATAAAATATCCGCACGATCATGGTCATTCTATTGACATGTAGTAACAGCACCGTCACGGCAGTCGGACGATTTCATCGCTCGAGTGATTACAACCCACCATGATTTTACGAATAATATGTCAGATTACAAAACCTTGAATGTCCTTGTGAACGCATTATCTTGAAATGTATCGAAACAATCTTATTAAATTGCCGGAAAGGGGATACAGAGTTTCGCATTTAGAGATTAATTTGTGAAAGAAATAACTACTGGAGTCTTGGTCCCGTTGAATGGTTTTATCATGTAGAATTTTCCGACCGATGGTTTGTATGCCATGCCTACATGCTACGTTATTATTCAGAATGAACGTTGTTGGTTTTCGGTGAAGTTTGAGCTTTCGACGAAATTTTTTTGCTTCTGATGTCAAATATCTATTATAAATATACATAGATACGTTACCATACTTCTGCAGGCCTAATCGGCTTGGTTTGAGATCAGGTACTAAAATCAAGAACCCCCACAAGAATAACCGTCGGGGTTCACTGCGAATGAAGATTGCTTGCGCCGCAGTATTATTTTAACAAAATTGTCCAGATTTACGTATTTTAGATCATGTGTACGGTAGCCGTAGAAATAAATTTAATCAACTGTTGATTATTAAATCTGTAGCATTACCAAAAGTATATTTGTATCTTGAGTGTTTTAAATAAAATTCTCACTGTGAGCAAAATGTATTTCTGTTACTCAAGTTATGGTTTAAATAAAGCTGATTTCATCGAAAATGAATGTAGCATATTACCAGTATGTATGTAATACCTGGAATTCCATACATACTTGATTATTCCTGATATCGATAATGTTGAATAACTTAGGTTAGTACCAACTGTATGTATGACCCCCCCAAAAGCACCTCTGGTGCAAAAACCGTTCGCCAAGTACATTAATGTGATACTTCCCACAAAAATAGTTTGCAGCCATTTAATCTACAAAAGTATTGAAACCAATGGACGTTACCAAGTACAAATAAATTTGCTCCCAATTAATTTCTGAATGTGATCCAGTCTTAGTTTTCGGTAGGAATTTACGATTCGATATATATAATGTGGGTAACACGTAATAAAATGCGACATACGAACTCACAAGAAAAGATCAATTAAAATTAAAATTAGGAAAAAACAAAGAAAAGAAAAAAAAATTTGGAGGTAGTGGTACTTGGCGGGCATTTATATTTTCTTCTAATTTTTACAAAAATGCCCGCCAAGTACCACTACCTCCAAATTTTTTTTTCTTTTCTTTGTTTTTTCCTAATTTTAATTTTAATTGATCTTTTCTTGTGAGTTCGTATGTCGCATTTTATTACGTGTTACCCACATTATATATATCGAATCGTAAATTCCTACCGAAAACTAAGACTGGATCACATTCAGAAATTAATTGGGAGCAAATTTATTTGTACTTGGTAACGTCCATTGGTTTCAATACTTTTGTAGATTAAATGGCTGCAAACTATTTTTGTGGGAAGTATCACATTAATGTACTTGGCGAACGGTTTTTGCACCAGAGGTGCTTTTGGGGGGGGGATTTCATTACTTTTTGTACCATCTCGATTCGTACTTAGTCTTGTTCATGATGAATTGTATAAATTTTGACCCTCTGAAAATTGGTTCAAGCTTTAAAAAAGGTTTGTGGCACTTGATGAGAGTACGTATGAATTTTTGTGGATTTTTATTAAAAAACGTTCAGACGTTAGCAGCTGATCCGATATATGCGGAAATCGACAATATATCCGTGTTTCAATTTAGCATAACTCGAAAACTATACATCTCACAAAAAATGTTAGGTATAAAAAAGTTTCAGTTTGAAGTGATGACTAGGCGATGACATACAAAAAAATATGGGGGTTCCGGAAAGTTGAAAGAAAATTATTATAAAATTAGTTTTGAAAATTTCTCAACAACCATACGTTTTTTATTGCTCAAAATTTCAGAGAATATCCCTTTATAGTGTAAAAAGAATGGGTATAAATTTTATCGTGGTGCTAGATTTCGTCTAGGAGATATGAATTTTTTACCGAATTCATTTCGAACCAAAAATACAACTTTTTCAGCACTCTGCGAAATTGAAGGAATGAAAGTACAGATTATGAAGTTCTGTTTATTCAACGGTTTTCAAAGATTTTATCAATCGATACGAAGTCCTTGTGATACAAAGTTTTTGTTGTTGGTTTTTTTTCGAAATAAATTCAGTAAAAAATTCATATCTTCTAAACTAAATCTGGCTCCATAATAAAATTTATGCACGTGCTTCTTACACTAAGGTACCGAAGGGTAATTAGGCCTAGAGTATAATGAAGCCTATCTCAAAAATACTGGACTTACAATAGTGTGAATGTATTACTTATTAAAGGGAACATAAAAAATGAAAATTCACAGGTTACACCAATCCAGTATAAACTATATCCTCAATACTTCTTATGACATTAGCAATATTGAAGAGTGCGGATAATAAGGCCTATGTGCATCGCATAGTAAAGCCTGTTCCTTCTTCAAAGTCAATCTTGTTTGGAAATATCATTCTTGTACAAATGATATACCTAATATAAGTATAAATTGATGAGTGCTTACACTTTAAATCTATAATTAGAAAGTTATTTATAATGGTTTCATGGTTTTCCGAAAAGATGAAAAAGGCTTAGGCGTTGAGAAACAACCCAGGCCTTGTTAAGCATTATTTTTTTTATATTATAGTCAAAATTACGAGGCATAAAGACATATTATTCATTGAAATGTATGTTTGAAATTATAAGAAGCAACACTTGCCACCTTCATGGGATAATTATTTTTAGGTAAAAATAATGTAAAGCAATTTGAAATAAGGTGGGCCTTATATGCCTCAAGTGCTTTAAATAGAAGAATATTATCTGAAACTTTTAACCCCAAAAGACGTGGTTATTGAGAAATTTTTAACACTAATTGTAGTATAATTTTTTTTTCAACTTTACGGAACCGCCAATATTTTTTGTACGTCATCACTTTGAAGTTTACTTCAAGCTGAAACTTTTTTATACTTCGCATTTTTTTGTATGATGTATAGTTTTCGAGTTATACTTAATTAAAACTCGATCCACGACGCTCGCTGTTTGAAACGTACAAATTTCCTCATTCATCTATGGGAAATTCATGGGAAATTTTGCTATAATCTTTTCTCCGTGTAAAATCGCCACACAGGCCGTAGAGCTCTCATGCGGGTATAGAGACTCGACCGAATCCCGCACCGCGCGTTAAAAATTCTTCTTAATGTACTTGGCGCGAGACTCTTGATTTAAAAATTTCCCGCCTGATAGGCTACTTCGGGGTTATACGCGCGCCACGGCGTGGCTACTTCGTTCCGAGCGGTACTGGCAACACTGCTGGATGGCGACGACGACGACGATGGAGACGGAGAGGACGAAAATTCTTGATCGAATTGAGCATTTCGGTAAATCGGAATATTATATCTCAGCTCTCCGTCCACCGATTGCATAAAAATTGGGCTTAAATGAAAGCTATTTGAAGCCATATTCTGAGATAAATATTTGTATCTCGTGTGTAACTCGAGTCAGAAAATATAAGGATAATACAATCGCCGTATAGGCTGTAGAGCTCTCATGCGGGTATAGAGACTCGGGTCGAGTCTCGCGCCGTGCGTTAAAAATTCTTTCTAATGTACTTGGCGCGAGACTCTACCGAGTCTCTTGATGTTATGATTCTGCCGAATACTCTTCAGCTACGAAATTAGTGCAGTCAATTAATTAAAACCAAAATTACTACCAATCAAATGGAACTCAGAACCAAATCAATGGAACTCAGATAATATATTTCTCGAAGAATCTTGCTGAGGACAGACAGAGCATGGCTATATTCGCACTTATAAAACACGGAGGAGGAAAGGCATGCACAGTACTTCTCGCAAAACTCCTCGGAAATCAACTTTAAACTGAGGATAAAGGATAGCTTGTTGCCGCTTATAGTCAGAACTCTGGCAATAGATGAATTTCAATTTTTCAATACTATCTATGGTTATGCGTTCACGACCCAACTATTCTAGTAGTCTCTTGAGCAACGGGAACTCCTACAATTCTAATTAAAGAATGACAGGTAGTTGAGGATTGTTCTATTAAATCACACAATATACTATTCACAAATATATTAAACATTCAACAAGCTTTCGTGGGTTACATTTGGGGTACTATAAAGTTGAGTTACGGCGAAATCCCGACGAGAGTATAAGATAAGATAGTTAGAGTACTCCCGGGGTCGTGTATGCGTTCAGAATGAAAGGTTACGACAGTGCGACTGCGTTTAGTCAAGGAAATCTTGTTGAACCGATTTCAGTTAAGTTACAAAAATTAGTTTCAGGCTGTAGTAGGACTGCAACGGATTTTTTGAATAAGGGTAGGGGCTTGTTAATTCATAGTGATTGTTTGAGGATGTGAAGTAGGAGAATAATTGTTTAACCGGTTGGATTGGTCAAAATATGACGGGAGAAGGATATGGAGGCTCGAATCAGTTTTGTTCAAATATTAAGATTCTCGGCAAATAAGCTGCTGTTACTTCTCGCTCGGTTGAAGGCGGCGAATGGCTTCTCCATACCGAATTCGCCTTTTCTCGCGTCGGGCGGACGTAGTCTACGAGATATCTTGCTTGTACTACTACCCCGGAATAATAGCTGTCTTCTTCCTTTTCCATTTCGGTAGCAGATCACATAGATTTCATTCGCTTTATGCTAGTAATCACAGAAGGGATGAATTGTAGGAATGAAATTAATTTCTTGAAGAGGAATCTGATGCTCTCTTTCTGAAAATTGTGCAAAGCATTATTCAACAGGAAGTCTGAGCGTTGTATCGAGTCACATCATCATTGCGGATTAGTACCGACGACCATGATTTCATGATTTTTACTTTCGCATCGGGTTTCGGAATAGTTTAAAGAAGAGACGCTTTGACAGGGAGCCAGTTCCAGATCTCACGAGCGGCAACTCTGAGCTCATTTCTCATCTAGAAGTCTGGCTAAGAGCACTGCAAAAAAGCTGACAACACTTTAATGATCCTAAGCCTTGAATCGACCGTGAACAAAGTATATAAAAATCTGGAAATAGACATCAAACGACTGGATGCGACTTGGTAGGAATTGATCTTGTAGATATGTCAGCATACGGATCGAGCAAAAATGGTCGCAAATATTTGCTCACAATTATTGATATATTTTCCAAATCCGTTTGGGTTGTTTCGTTAAACTCCAAGAATGGTAAAAATGTAACAAATGCTATGAAATCTGTAGTGTCAAAAGGACGTTCCCCAGAAAAATTTGCACGCCGATCAGGTTAAAGAATTTTGCAACACCAAATTCAGAGCTTTCATGGCACATTAAAACATCAGACTGTATTCAAAATTCAGCAATTTGAAATCATCAATCTGCGCACGTTTCAATCACACTCTGAAAAACAAAATGTGGAAGCAGTTCACTCTGCGAGATCATTACAAGCAGGGTTGCGAGTCATTGATTACGTTTATGATGTGATCACCTAATTAATTACCCATTACATTCGTGATGTGTACTTGATTTGTTTTAATTACACACGTACCAAAGTGATGTGTAATTAAATCTACAAATGTAACGGGTGATTAAGATAAGTTTAATCATACAGGACAAGCATCATGGGTAAATTAAATAATACTTAGTTACACATTACAGAAGTAATGAAGTAATTAAAATAAATTCAATCACAATTTTCACAAGACTGTATGTATATGAAATGTTGTATTTGTAACTCATTGCAATAATCCGAAGACAAAACGATGGCTCCTATCGAAAAGAGCGCAACTTATCGCTGCAGGAAGCAATTGTGTATTTCGGTAGAGCAAATGAGATGGACATATTTCGGTAATGTAGCAATGAAAGGCGTATCTGGGCAGAATAGGAGCGAAAGAAGCGTAATTCAACGATGCAGGGGAATGAAGACGTGTCTCGGCAAAACAAGAGCACATCTCGGTGAGCAGATACTACGTAAAAAGAACTTCTGCACAAGCATTGCTCTTATTTCCTGCACTGCTGAGTTAAGCGCTTCTCTATAGGCGCCATGTAAAAGACGATCTGAAAGAAACAATTTTATTGTTCGAATAGGACAAAAAAAAAACAAACAAATATGGAGTATGAATTATGAATGGGACTCTTGAAATGAAATTGAGCGTAGACTATTTAAATGGGAAAACAGGAAACGAAAAAACATTCTCGGATGTGCTTTTCCGAGTAATGGAGCTTCCAAGTTTAGTTTTGATACCTAAAACCATACGAAAAATAAACGCTGGGTATCAGTGGGTTTCTCATGTTTTTCTCTCCAACAAGCTCTGAAATGTTGCCACGCGTCCGCAAATCACGGGGATACCGGTGAGTCACTCGTAGTTGTTTACACATTATCGACATGTGGTAGAACGAAACTGATGTTTAGATCAATATGACCGAGATTATTGTTGTCTCGTAAACTAGAAAGCATTCTATAGACGTTCTTAGAAAATGTGCAGTGCCGACCGTACATCGGTAAAAGAGAACTTCGATCTACTATAACAGTTGTTGTCAGGTGAATTAGTTAGCTGTTGTAGCGAATAATTACCGATTTTTCTTGGTAAATGGTCGACGGTAAGTCAGCGTTAATTAACTTAACCCACGGATGTCCTGAGAGATTATACGTTTTCTCTCAAAAAAAAAGCATCAGGTAAGTTGAACCTGAAATAGTGAACTTACCTGATTTAGCTGACGAATGTGATGATCGGTAAAAGAAATCAGCAGAAATGAAAGGCGGAAAAATGCAATTGGTAACATGACATACGAATTAGGAAATGTTTAGGTGGGAGGTTCGAATCACATCTGTCGCGGACCAAAAGCGAGAGGAAAATAGGCCAAGAATGATACTCGTGCAGTCTGAGATGAACTCACGCATTGAATACATTGTTTCAGGTTCTTTCAACTCGCGATTGGTATTCCGTAGTCAGCGCAGGTATTATTGATGCCTTCGGAACGTGAGTCATGCAACATTTATGAATGTCATATGATTCGTTATGTAGGGTTCGTCAAGCTTAATTAAACTTCATTACGGAAAAATAAACTTTTGAGTATGTATCTTCATTCACGTGCGAATAAAAGCCAAGTGGGACCTGCAATTGTCACGCGAATACAGAGAAATGATCTTATCGCAAGTTATGAGTTATTAATCTGCGTTTATTATGCATGTGCGTTAGGCCACCTGAACACTTGTCTGACAATTAACTCATAGTGCACACGCTACGGAAGGTTCTTTATCTACTTCGAGGTCCTCAACCTAGAGATATCGCAAAGAAGACAGTCTCCCAAATATTTCAATATCAAAAAGCGCCCAATCGCCGTAGGAGTCCGCGTGAGACTAAAAAAAAAAAAAAAAAAAAAATAACAAAAGCAAAAAGAGAAAGAGAGAATAATAAAGCAATTTCGGAGGTGATGATTCATTATGATGAATTTTTTTTTACCTTAGTACCGCTATTGGTCATGGGAAACATAGTAAGGAAAAATATCAGCGACTTGGGAGCATCAACAATTAATGGAGTAACATTATTAGTAGACATTCACGTTAAAGCGATACTGGTGATGAATAAATAATACGTCAAGCAGCATATTCTGCTTATGTGAGGTGCAGGCGAGAGATGGGAATTGGGTATGTGAAATACAATTCGTCACTTAATCGCTGTAGATAACATGAACTCAAAATAGATGGACTCACCTTGCAGAAATATTCAATCATACGCATAGGACCGTCCACGTGTGTGAATGGTGTGTCACGTAGCTTTCGAAGTCACTAAATTATCAATCACTTTTGGGAATTGTGGTATACGGAAATGATCAGTAATGCCGTTCTGGGATCACACCGTACATGATCAAAACTAATCTTGTCACCTTTGAATTCCTTTCTGTCGTGGGTCCCGGGTCCAATACTCCAAGAATATCCAGCGTTTCTCATTTTCAACATTCTCCTGATAAATATTTGATATTTTGATTATCGATAATAACGATTTGATTGCATTTTACGGTTCAAGTGTAAATTGCAATCAAATCGTTACTATCGATAATCAAAACAACAAATATTTATCCGGAGAATGTTAACGAATCGAAAATTACTCCATTTTTGAACGTAAAGATTAATGAAAAAAGTATTATAACTTAGTCATGCGAAATTTTCGAAAATTTCAAAAATCAAGTCAAGTTTTTTTGAGAATTTTTTGAAAAAAATCGCAGGACCAACACATCCTTAAACACGCGATTTCGATATAAAAGTGAAAACAGCATCATGACAACTCTAGCGAAGAATTTTTTTCAATTTTTTTTTCAAAAACTACCTTTGAAAATGAATATGTTGAAGAAAAAAAAATTCCAAATCGATCCATTTTTCAAAAAGTTATGGACAATTGAAATAAAAATCGTCAAATTTTTGAAAAATCGATATCTTGAATATTATTGGGCGAAAAAAATCAGGAAAATGTCTTCAAATAGGCACTTGAACATATCACAATTGCAACGAAATCGCAGATGCAAACTCATTTGATAGGTAAATTTGGCATTTGTATAGGTTAGCAAAGACGGGGCACTTTTTCTTTAATCGCTTTCTTGCCGAAGATTCTTTAGCAAGTCTACGTTCACAGCAGCCGTCGTCGGTGGGTTGCCATGAAAATATGTACCCCAATAACCATAATCACCATGCAGATAATTCCATGGCAAGCTTTTTGTAATGAAAAATCATTCATTCGTAGTGAACGATTACAGCCATCTCCCAATCGGTTTCCGACGATGGTAAACCATTGATAGGTCCTCATCTGAGGGTACTGAGATTTGTTGTAACCAAGCAATCGAAAGTCAAGATTTGAAGCGGACGCGGAAAAATCTGCAACATGACGAAGATCTATTGCTCAAAGAGTTATTGCAGTCTTGACCGGAGAGAATACATCGACCAGAGTGGAACGGATTTTTTTTTTTTTTTTTGTTTAGACTCATGGTCTGATTTAGCATCGAACTTAAGAAGGAAAGCAAAATTCTCTCGACGTTGAGGTTGCCTGTTTGGAAATTATTTGTCCAATACGTAATTGCCTTGACTATCTATCATATTATTATTTGTGCCGAAATTTCTTTGTAGTTAAGAGATTAGTACGGCCAATTTTCACCATCCAACTCATTCAATTCGTTATTCATTTTGTCATATCATCTGACAGGGAATGTCCCGCATAAATCGATCGCACGGGGTAGAGCGTGAAAGGGTGTAGCAAGGATCTTCCTCCCTTTTCAAAGGAGGGCTAATCCAGCATGTTTATTCAGTGGGAATGATTTCAAAAATGAAATACCATAACAGTGCCCTGCAAGAGATGAATGGATGAATAGTGATGATCTTGAAAGTATACGGTGTTTCAGATCGTTGATGTCTCTCATTATATACATTCTTTACTCATTACATACATTCTTTTCAAATCTATTAATTTCTATAAATTCCATTACAATTTAGATTTTCCTCAATTTACAATTATTATTCGTAAACATGCTGTGCAATGAAAATACTTGAACAAGGATAGATCTACGGTATGGAATTTCTCATAGACGTCATTGAATCATAAAAGTTATAATTCGGGTTTCAACGCAGAGAACTGCAACTGTTGGCGAAGCCGAGGTAAAAAAGAATGCTCGCTGTTTGATACTGTCTGACTCTTTTAGCTGCAGTGTTTATTCCAAAATAATGTGAAATCGTGTATATAGTGAACAGCAACGTACCGTCAACTATTGATTCGCATTTATGAGTTGCTCAAGGAGAGAGGTTACCACAGAAGACGTAAGATTTAGATAACATATATAATATACCGAAGGATCACGGCTTGCAAATGAACTTGAAATGTTGTGCTGGGTAACCTCATGATAGTTGAATAAATAAACAGGATCAAGAAAATAAAGCTAACTCTGGTCTTTAACAATAATTACAAATCAACCATTCTTAATGGTGAATCAAGAGCCAAGAGAAGCTATTATTCGATTCCTGATTCTCTAATTATGAAAGCAATACCACTATACAAACGACGAAGTGGTAAAGTTGTAACGCATAAACAAACCAAATTTTGTATTAGCATCAAAGTCTTCCTAATTGGTAAATCTAAGAGTTCAAGTCTAAATTTTAAATTTTTGTTGTGTTGGCACGGAAGTTTAACCAGCGGTATCACGAAATCACCTCAGATCAACCCACCATACGCAGCGGACCACCTGCACCCCAACGTAGACTGTGGCTAGGAGTATGATTGCGACTGTGCCGGTGCCGAAAGAAACCGCGTTGAAACGTAGTGTACCCGATAAGAAATGTTGCATATTTGCTAGCATTTTAGAGGATAAAACCTAATCTAATTTTGGTTTTAATACAATGATCAATTGAAGTTACAACGATTGGAAACAACAGTGTGGACGGCTTCATACCGGTCAAACGACAAATTTTTCTTATACTTGACTAACGAAGCCTCGATACAGACTTTTCTGAAGTGAGAGCAAGGCTGGCAACATGACCGGTGGAATATATTAGCATGCCATTGCATGCTTTATGATATCATCGTAACGGTTTGATGCTTTTCACCGTTCTTCATCCTACGTTCTTCATACCTGCAAACCGTAGAATTGAAGCTGAGGTTCGAATGCTTCGAATCATATAGCAACATGGGGTTTTAATTTTGATATTTGACTTGACTTTCCACCTGGAATCAGAATCTCGAGAATCCAAACGAGTCATAGTTTTAACATCCACCGGCAAAAAACTGTACTTGCGGTCACAATTTTTATCTTCTGATTGTACTACCAGTCTGACCGTGTACATGAGCTTATATCGGTGCAAGAAAGAGAGAACTATTGCGTATATTTATACGCAACTCATCGCCCACTGCTTGCTAATGGTGTACCTATGCTTGTTCATCACAGCTTGACAGTTATACAGCTATATAATCGTTTGTACGCGTCAGCCTCGAGAATTTCAAGATTCACGGGAGACTCAGCATAGTCTTCTGTGTTTGGAATAACATACATAGATATAGTGAAACGTAAGATGAAGGGCCTCCCTTCCGTAGGCCAGATTCGGCCAATCGGAGGCAATAGGTTTCTGCGCAATACTTCGATTGAATTGTTGGCTGCATAACTGTGAAACTTCCTGTATATCTATTGCACACTATGGAAAAGACGGCGCAGTCGTTCCTCACTGAAGCTCAAAATAGTCAGTCACATTTGTCGTGCGCTCTACGTCCACAAGTCCACGAGTTTCCTGCAGCTCTGAGTAAAACTCAGCCGTCACTGATCGCTTACCTGTTCAAAGTTTTAGAAGCTCTCAAAAACTCGACGGCTAGTAAAACAGTATATGATGAAGTTCCGATCCACGCCGAAAGCTGCTACTCGTGCAGTCAAATTTGCAGTTGCTCCATTCGCTTGCTGGCCTCTACCACCCGACGCCAAGCCTTCGGATTTCCGGCGGCTTAATCTTCGCTGGTGGTTTATATTTCTTCATCTGCAATGGAGTGTTTTTGGATTAGCTGCGAATGTTTACTTAAAACGAAATAACTTCAATGCTGCCATGGCAAATGCGACGGAACTTATCGCCGTCTCTTCGAATGCCGTGAAATTGATCATTTGCAAAGTTCAAGCACCCCGTCTTCAGGTGAGGCAATAACGAATATTTCTTCAATCCACGTAATAACATCAATAGGTAGGGTAAACTAAGCGTAACTGATCTCCGTACTAGGCACTGTGACTTTAGGCCTTTTGGTGCTAAGAGTTCTGGAATGTACCCTTTTGATCCCATTTTGAAATTCACCGTAGGCGCAATTATTTTTACAAAAACCAGCATTGTTTCCGGTGACGGCGTTACTACGATTAAGAATTTGAAAGGTCAGAAAAAAAAAATGTAGAACAAATATAACAGATAACCGAACTCGTATGAGATTTCTTGAAAATTCAACTGAGTATGTTGTTGGTATCGGAATTGTTCAGGGATTCTGTAGTTAATGGGTAAAAAAAAAATTTCAATTTTAAAATGACCATCCACACCGAAATGTTTCGTGACTACGAACAAGCACGGAAGCAATCAATGGGGGTAAAGCCCAGAAAACGCGCTGAGCTGTGAATTTTTGCCAGATAAAAATGCTCGTAACTTCTAAATCCAATCTAGGCCCAGATTCCGCGCCGGCTAATGAGTTTCGTCTTTCAGTGTAAGATTTTCTGGACGGATTAAGAAACAATTGATTACGGCGACTTTTTGCGATTCAAGATTTTAATTCTCTGAATGAAAATTTCGATACTTACAGTGTTCGAAAAATCCGAATATTTTCATTATTCCGGAGTATTCGAGAAACTGTTTCTGTATAACTTACTTTCACATTAGATATTTTGCATATGTGAAATGAAACCGGATGAAAAACGAGCTGTCGTTTAAGGCGCGGGTTCATAAGTATCGGAACTGCCGGACGGTCGATCGGACAATTCTGAGAAAAAAAAAAAAATACCAACTATTTCTATGTCTCCGGCTATGACGTGATAAATTTGCTCGAGAATGGATAGGGGTCCGGGTTGACGAACGTTCTAAATTTTCTGGAATACACCATGTTAAACAATTTCATCGATATTCTTGAACTTATATTACTGAACGAAATTTCCAATTCGGCAATGCAAATGTTCATGTAAAGATTTCTCAGATGTTTTCATCGGTGTTATTCTCTCTCCACTCTGCATATCGCAAGCTCAATTCATTTTCCATGCAATTCACCATAAAGAGTGTTATAATTTTCAAATGTATATTACTTTTCATTCGCACCTATGATAATATAATGACAGTATTGGTTTTGCTTAAAAATGACCTTTTCTAATTTCAACGAATCTTCACGTTTTCGGGCCTCTAGAATCCGAACAACAGGTTCTTAGAGAAATGTCGGTCTGCCAGACAAACCCGCGCGATGATCTCGAGAATGGTTCGATGAAAAAATCTGAAACCCATAGGACTTCACAACCAAATGATGGGAATGAAAAATTGCTATGTCCCCTTCAAATTGAACTTCCGGCTCTACTGGAAACGAATAGGTTTCCGATTTTTTACGGACAAACCTATATCTTATCCTCTTTATACCCTTCTAAATGAAAGATTATATTCTTCAGAATTGATTTATGCATTTTAGAATTTTTTTTACAAATCTTGTTTCTTGTTGTGAAATTTCGATTTTCAATTTTGATTCCTTTTTTTTTTTGGTTCTGTATTATTTTTTTATACTTTTTTTTCCCAACTACTTTCTTGGTTCAAGTTAACTTTTTTCTCTGTGTACGCATGAATATTGCCCGTGGGGTGTTTCCTCCTGAAGCAACCTGGCCGCGACTGAATATTTTTGATTATTTGTTTCTTCGGGTATATTATTGGCCATCACAAAAAAACTCGAGCCCCAAGATTTTAGATTTTTCGGAAAACTGAACTTGTTGTTATATAATCATTTATGAACTGAGAATCGCTGTTTAACTATTCCGATTTCAGTGGGATTCGGAGAACCAAGTTTCTGTGAAACAATGTATTATTACGTTCCATTAACATACCTATCTCATTTTTTTCCAACAACAAGTAGTATTACATACACTGATCACTGCTTTCGCTTTTTTTCGCGGAGGTGTTCACTTCGTGATCCTGGGGATTTTGAATTTTTTGGATGCCAAATTAATGATAGCAATCATCCCGCTATTGGAGGATATGGAATAATGTAGTTGAAAGATGTAGTTGAAGTGGCTGAAAAAAGTTATAACGTTCCGCCGAAGAGTAATGACGTGTGGACAAAATTTGTGAAGCATGGAAAAGATCAACCAATAAAAAAAAGTCTGGAGTCAAAAAAGGTGCTTAATTAGCCAGAGGGAGTATTTATCGGAAATTTTTCTTCGGGCCATTATATTATAGCGAATAACATTTACGTATATTGCTCAAGTCAGACGGATAGTAAATGTGGTAGAACAAAAAAAAAAAACATGAAAGAAATTATGATATGAAAGAATTTAAACAAAATCAATACCCCTTTTTGTGGATGTGGCTCACGGAATTTCATTACGATCAGTTTTGTCGAATAGTGTGTTTCGGATTTTCAACGATAATGACAAGATAAATTTTTCAAAAAATTGAAAATGTTTTGTCGCATCTTTTGTGATAAATACCTAATCGCACACTAAACGGGAAAAGAATCAAATTATGGTGCGGGTCACCGCCATGTGGTTTTGGGAGAGAATGCCCGCTTATACCCTCAAATAGTGAAAATATCGTACGGATATATCTAATGTTTCCGAGCATTCTCGACCATTTCCAAAAATAAGTAGCATTCAAATCCTAATAATTCGGAGTTATCATTCATTTGTGCCGGTCTAGTATGGAGATTGAGTTATATAATTTCTCACTAAAACTATGCAAATTATTCTGTGCTTGGAATGTGTAATATTTTAAGGGTAATGATTGACACAAGCCAAAACTATACTCAGTTGCAGACCAAAATACAAAATAGCCTAAATTGACAAAATGCATGATTGTTTTGACGTTAGTATTAACACCGCGGAGCTGTTCTCCTCGGTGGTATTACCGACCACTGTTTTGATGATTTGAATTGGAAATACATATCTAGGCAATGAAAATCTGCTATCAGGGCCTGCTAGCTGAGCTCAACGTGTTTCTGAAACGAGCTACCAAAGAGGAAATGGAAACGATTCAGTTCTACGTAGACAAATGTTACGTTTTTCATCTGCTGTGCTACATCTTGTTCTTTGTTGGTTCAGTCTCGTACATTGCTGGACCCATAGTATTGCCGCAGCCTTTCCCAGTGGATGTTATACATCCGTTTTCAGTAGATGCGTTTTGGGTTTGGCTGATCATGTACATTTCACAATGTTTTACAATTCTTGAGGTCAGCTCCTTGATAGTTGTGAACTACATGTACGCCATCCTACTATGGTTTGTAGTGGCCCGGTTTGAAATCATTTGCCAAGAGTTTCGGCGCGCGACCACGGCCGATGACCTAAGACGCTGTATTTCGAAACATCAACAATTGATAGAGTAAGACAAATGTTTACTTGTCCAGCTTCAGGAAGCTTGCATAATTTTCAAGATGTGGAATCATAATCGAAGGAACTGAGAATCCAGATAAATTATTCGCATGTCATTTTAATTCATGGTTTATTTTTGTGCAGGTATACGGACCAAGTGAGGCAGACTACACGTGTTATGGCGCTACACGTTTCAAGCATTACCTTATTTTCCGCTAGTACCGGAGGCTTCATGCTTACTTGTGTAAGGTTGAGTTTTGAAGTATCAGAGGAGAAGGTAGTAGTCTGGAACCCGACTGTTCATTGCTTTCAATGTGAAACCCTAGTTCGGATATGAATGAAGAGCAAACCTCGCGAGTTTGTGGGTCTATAACGACTGTATTGAAAATGAAACGAATTACTATATTTTTGGATGTTGTAAACGATTTCATTGATAGAAATCAGTCTTCCACTTATTTCTAATCACTTTGTCCATAAATTCACCGGGTTTCGGTATCACCAGAACATTTGCTCAAGACGTGAACACCGATATTTCGTAAGTGTATGAGCCGAAATATTTCTCATTCTGTCTTCATTTAGCCCTTGCCGTTAACAGAGATAAGACCCACAGACGAACATTTCGCGACCAAATCGAATATACTTCGTCCAACAATTTCCGAGATATAATAAGAATATAAATCGGGGTTTCATATTACCACCTTCCCCTCCATTGCTGCCTTGAATGAAAAAATATTGACTAATATGATGAGTTCATTTCTCTATCTTACGCAACGAATGGAATTGCAGAAGCTGCCATTATTCGATTCAGCGAAGTATGCTCTATACTACTTCGGCTCTGCCCTTCAGTTTTTCACATTCGCTTGGCCTGCAGACAACTTAATGGATATGGTAAGGAACGTGGTGTTAGCTGTCAGGATGTAGTTGAAAGATATATATGCACAACCCCTGATAACCGGTCACAGAGACTGTGATATGACAAGAGGAGTTTTGGCTCCGATCAGAGCAATGACTCCATCCAAATAGTGCGCTGAAATACATCATTTCCCTAGTGAATTAACGAATAATAACACAGCCCCACCGTTGTAACGAGAATGTCAATTCAGCTGTGACTCCACATATCGGTAGCCCCTGATAACAATAACTCATTTGCTACGTGCTAGTTATGAATTAAGTTTCTAAGAGAAAATTGAGCATAAAACAATCATCTTATATGCTGTAACTCGGCGTCAGCATCTTGCGAATTCTCATTAGGGGCCATCGACATGTGGCCACATCTGCATACATTTTTCTGTAGTTGTTATCAAGACACGGTGACTGGTGAACACATTCCAATTGCTCCGTAGTCAGTCTAGCAATATTAAAATAATTCTCGAATTCATTTTCAACACAGCGTGCGGGAAGTTCGTTTTCCTAGGCCTGCTGGGCGTGCAGAAAGTGATTGTTTCCCGTACTGAACCTTAATAGGACAACAATTTTAATCATGAGAATAAAACACACTCGTTGTTATGGTACTACATTGTTTCTTTCCTTCTCGCACACCGCATTGAAAAATAGTACACGTTACGAGGGTGGGTTGGTAATCCCTGCACTCGTGATTCTTGCCACCCCCGCTGCCCTCGGGCGGCAAACGTCACACTCGTGCGACGCGATTACCAACTTTCCGCAGTCGTTACGTAATATACTATTCTTTGACTGCGGAACAAACCAAAACATTATTGGAACGAAGCTTTGAGTATTGGCTCAAACATTGGAATAGCCCTCTGAGTCTCATAATCCTTTACTTTTCGTCTGAAAATAGGCAGTCCAAGTTGCTCTTGCAATCCCCGGCTTTATTTTGATGTGAGACGTGATGATAAAAGTGTTACGCATCACTAGTCATTAAGAAATAGTCAATAACCATTCTCATCGACTACTCGATAATTCCTATTTTATTGCTTCTCTGTAGAGCGTGAAGATAGGAGATTCGGCATACAATTCTGCTTGGATTGGTAAGCCTGACATGCTCAGAGATATAATTTCCATTGTGCAAAAGACACAATTTCCAATAGAGATCTCCTACGATGGCCTGCTACCCGCTGTGTCGCTGAGTCTTTTCAGAGTTGTACGTAAGCTTACAGACTGTTGACTCTCTGCTCATAAAATCTATTGTTTAATGAATCTGATTAATCATTCAACTTTATTCTTCCAGGGTATGTCAGCCACTTTCTCATACCTCGCGACGCTACGAGCCATGGCTGATGATTAAACAGACCCGGATAAAATATCCACATGATCATGGTCATTCTATTAACATGTTGTAACAGCACCGTCACGGCAACTGGACGATTTCATCGCTCGAGTGTTCACAACCTTTTGCGATTTTACGAATAATATGTGAGATTACAAAACCTTGGGTGTCCTCGTGAACGCATTTTCTGAAATGTATCTTATGAAACAATCTTATCAGTTCGCCGGAAAGGGGGTACAGAGTTTTGCATCTGGAGATTAATTTGTGGAAGAAATAACTACTGGAGTTACGGTGCCTCTGGATGGTTTTTAACGTAGAATTTTACGACCGATGGTTTGTATGCCCTGCCTACATGCTATGTTATTATTTAGAATTTATCATATTAGGGTGATTTTTTTTCGACTATTTTTTTTTTTCACTCCTGACCTAAAATTTTGTTGGACATGTCGAAAAAAAATTCTCTGAAAGTTATAGCCCTTAATATTAATATTTAGTACTTTCCCAGAGTGTCAAAAGATTTTCCATCTAAAATATACGTAAATCAGAATTTTTTTTTTTCAAAATTCTATAACCCGGGGCATCTTATGCTATTACATTTTTCTTGGACGCAATTTACGCAGAATTAAACGATCTTTAAAAGTTACTGTAACGGCGTAAGTGCAGCTTACACTGAAGAGATGGTACGGGTCACTAAAGTTCATTGTTACCCAAAATTCTAGTTTCTTCGCTGTTATCTCCGAAATGATTAACTTTACCGAAAAAATGTAAAGGAAAATTTTGTTGGAAATTCAATTCCTCACCGTGAAAGAACGAGAATTTTGGGTAAAAATCAACTTTAGTCACCCGTACCATCTCACCAGTGTAAATTGCACTGACGCTCTTACAGACACTTTTGAAGATCGTTTAATTCTGCGTAAATTGCGACCAAGAACAATGTGAGGGCATAAAATGCCGCTGAGTTATAGAATTTTGAAAAAAAAAAAATTTGATTTACGTGATTTGGATGGAAAATCTCTTGACGCTCTGGGAAAATACTTAATATTAATATTCAGCGCTATCGTTCAGTTTCCCGTATTATGTCAGATCAACGTGTCAGGAAGCCGTAGAAATAAACTGAATCAATTGTCGATTATTACATGTACGCACCTGTAGCATTAACAAAAGCATATTTGTATCTGAAGTGTTTTAAATAAAATTCTCACTGTGACCAAAAAGTATTCTTGTTACTCAAGTTATGGTTTGAATGAAG
Organism: Macrophya alboannulata; assembly: GCA_949628255.1. Classification (NCBI taxonomy): domain Eukaryota; kingdom Metazoa; phylum Arthropoda; class Insecta; order Hymenoptera; family Tenthredinidae; genus Macrophya; species Macrophya alboannulata. The sequence goes on from OX451209.1 coordinate 16,163,857, forward strand.
CTCGTTTTTTTCGAAAATGAATGTGGTATATTGACAGGAGTATATATATTGGAATTCCATGCATATCTGATTTTCCGGTAGATCGATAATGTTGAATAACTTAGGCTAGTGCAAACTGCATGTATGATGTTATTCGTGATTCTGCCGAATAGTCTTCGGCTACTGTAGTAGTGCAGTTAATTCATTAAACCCAAAATTACTACCAATCAAAGCTATCATATCAATGGACCTCAGAGAATATGGTTATGGATGTAAATTTATGTGTGGCCTCAAAAGAGGAATAAATATACTAAAGATTAACGCCTACAAGACTTTGATTCGAGGTTTTCATTTTCACTAAAAAAAAAAAAAAAACATGTACAAATTTTTTTCTCTGGTAGAGCAAATGAGATGAACGTATTTCGGTAATCTAGCAAAGAGAGGCGTATCTGGGCTCATCAGGAGAGAAGAAAGCTTATTTCAACGATGCAGGGGAATAAAAACATGTCTATGTAAAAAGAACTTCTGCAAAAGCATTGCTCTTATTTCTTGCACTGCTGAGTTACGAAAAAAAATACATGGACTATAAATTATGAATGGGATTATTAGAATGAAATTGAGCCTAGACCATTCAAATAGGAAACTAGGAAACAAAGAAAAAAATCTCAGATGTGCTTTTCCGAATAAGGAAACTTCCAATTCCAGTTTTGATACCTGAAACCATACAAAAAACGAACGCTGGGTATTAGTATGTTTTTCATGTTTTTCTCTTCACCAAGCTCTAAAATGTTGTCACGCGTCCACAGATTACGGGGATGCCGGTGAGTCATTCGTAGTCGTTTATACATCATTGACTTGTGGTAGAACGAAACTAATGTTCAGATCAATATGAACGGGATTATTGTCGTCTCGTAAACTAGAAAGCTTTCTAGAGACATTGGTAGAAAATGTCAAGTGTATACCGTATATCGGTAAAAGAGAACTTCGATTTGCTAACAGTTGTTGTCAGGTGTATTAGTTAGCTGTTGTAGCGAATAATTACCGATTTTTCGTGGTAAATGGTCGACTGTAAGTCAGCGTTAATTAACTTAACCCACGGCTGTCCTGAGAAATTATACGTTTTCTTAAAAAAAAGCATGAGGTAAGTTGAACCTGAAATAGTGAATTTACCTGATCTAGCTGACGAATGTGATGATGATCGGAAAAAGGAATCAGCAGAAATGAAAGGCGGAAAAATGTAATTGAGAATACAGCACACGAATCAAGAAATGTTTACAGGAAATATTTTAGTTCGAATCTCGTCTGTAGAGGAAAATAAAGCAAGAGAAAAATCCGCTTGGAATGACATTTGTGCATTTCGAGATAAACTCGCGGATCGAATACGATGCTCCGGGTTCTTGCATCTCTCGATTGTCATCGATGGCTTTTAGACGTAGAATGGTACAGGGGTATAACAGATCACATAGAAAACAGCATTGCGAATACATCGGATATCAATCGTGTTGGTGATTTCACGATTCTACCTTCAACATTTTCCGGTAGCATGTGGAACATGCAACAGCATCATCAGAATGCAATAGCAATAATAAGAAAAATTGGTTGTCCAAACCTATATCTATCAAAATAACTTGCAATTCAAAGTGAAAGGAGATAAAAAGAATGCTGCAAAATTTTCGCCCGAGGAACTACTACCATGGACATTTCAACTATAACTTGTCGTATACCTATTTGATTTTCGATTACAGCATTTAATAAGTGGGATTAACAGTGGTTCGGTATTTGGAAAAATAAAAGGCTATGTCAATGTAATAGAATTTCAGAAGTGTAGACTACCACATGCTTCTTTTCTAGATGAAGATTTAATCAGGTTTTCATTAATCGTGATTCGACCATCCTATTGAGAAGAAACAAATCTCTTCGGAAAAATCTGAAAAAATTCTCAAAAATCCGGTGTTATATGTAGAAATCTTCAAGCAACCGCCCATCATAGTGGACTGACTCTTCCTTCAAATTGTAAAAAAATTTTGTCCAGAGTCAAAACAATCTTGTGGAAAATCGCGAGCCAAATCGGAGAGGTCAAGGGTCAGATCCAGATTGAGTTGGCGTGGAATGCCCTATACATATACATCTGTAAATGGTGCCGTGGATTCTATCGAGAAACTATTATTCAATTCTTGACTACCCAATTATGAAAGTAATACCATTATACGAACAACGAAGAGTAAAGTTCGAACGCATAATCAAATCGCATTTTGTACCAGCATCAAAGTCGTTCTAATGGATAAATATCAGATTTCAGCTTTAAGAATTAGAAATCGCAGTGCATAGAAGAGTGCGTTCCCACAATGTCATAATACTAACGCATGCTACCAGCATGCCCGTTACAATTTGTTCGAGGACAATTTTTCAAAAGATGACAAGAATAGAAGTGGGATGATTTAGAGCGGAAGTTGGACCATTCGTATTTCGCAATTTTCTAAGATCCATACACCATACATGGCGGACCACCCCGACGGTAACTGCGGCTAGAACTATGATTGCAAATCCGTCGGCGTCGAAGCTAAGTGCACCCAATAAGAAATGTTGCATATTCGCCAACATGTTCGAAAGTAAAACTTCATTTGATTTTGGGACTATAATACAAAAATCAATGGAAGTTGCAACGATTGGGAACAGCCGTACGGACGGCGTTATACCAATCGAACGACAGATTTTTCTAATACAAAACAAACGATGCCGCAGTAGAGAATTTTTTGAAGTAAGAGCACGGTTGATAATATGATCGGTGTGATATATAAGCATGCTATCGCGTAGAGAAGACGCTCTATGATATCGTCGGAGTCTGATGATTTTCACCGTTCTTCGCCCTAAGAACTACCTTTGAATCGTTAAATCGATTCTTTGGTTTGAATGCTTCGGATCATGTAGCAGCGTAGGGATTGAATTCATATATTTGACCCAACTTCCCACCTGGATTGAGAATTTCGAGAATCCAAACGAACGCTAGTGGTCATATCTGACTGATACTCTGACTGTACTACCAGTGTGACCGTTTACATGAGCTTACGAATCATTGCGTACGTTCATACGCAACTAGTCGCCCACTGCTTTGATCCCGTTTGTACTTGTTCATGTCAGCTGGACAGTTGTACGATAATATTCTCTACACGTCAGACGTCGGAGTTCCGAGATTCGCGAAAGACTTAGTATAGTCTTCTGTGTTGGGTGTTACCTAGATATAGTGGAACGTAAAATGCAGAGGCCTCCCTTCGATAGGCCAGAATCGGCCAATCGGAAGCAAAGAGTTCCTGCGCAATGCTTGGATTGAACTATTGGCTGCACAACTATGAAACTTCCTGAATATCTATTGCACACTATTGAATAGACAACGCAGTCATTCCTTACTGAAGCTCAAAATAGTCAGTCTCATTTTTCGTGCGCTCGAAGTCCAGGTGGTTTCCTGCAGCTCTGAGTAAAAGTCAGTCGTCCCTGATCGCTTACCGATTCGAAGTACGAGAACATTTCAAAAGATCGACGGCTAGAGAAACAGATCATGGTCAAGTTCCGAATAACAATGGAAGCTGCTTTTCGTGTTATCAAATTCGTGACCGCTGCATTCGCTTCCTGGCCTCTACCGGCCGACGCCAAGCTTTCAGATGTCTGGCGGCAAAATCTTTGGTGGTGGTTTATGTGTCTTAATACGGGATGGTGTATTGGTATAGAGATTTACAACATTTACTTAAAAAGGAACAGTTTTGATGATGCCATGAAATTTGTGATAGAACTCGTTGCCATCGTTTCGATCCTATCGAAAATGATGATCTGCAAATTGGAAGCAAACTGTCTTCAGGTGAGGCAATAACGAATGTTTCTCTAGTGCACGTAATCACATCGAAAGTTAAGGTAGACGAAGCGTGAATGATAGGAACGGTCCGTTTAGTCTGTTTAGCATTGAAAGTTTTGGAACGTACTGTTTTGATCTCATTTTCAAATTCACCGTAGACCGAATTATTATTATTTCTACAAAAAACGGCATTGGTTGCGGTGAGGGCTATACTACGATTAGGGGGTCGATGGGTCAAAACAAATTGTGAAATAAATATAATAAATGAACGAATTTGTATGAATTTTCTTGAAAATTCAACCAAGTATCTTCTTCGTATAGGAATTGTTCAGGGATTTTTCAGTAGTTGTTGACCAATACCGTGTAAAGTGATAATTACTTCTTCTTGGTCATGACCCTACAATCTTCACACGATTTAGAAAACACATTGATCTTGACCAAAAAACAATCCTTGTTAAACTACTCTCTAAAATTTGCAAAGTCTTCGTTTTTATTGCATTTCTAAATTTGCAGCGACTAAACCCAGATGGTACAGAAATATTTTCAGAAAGATATTCGAAATATAGGATATATATAAAAAATCGTTAAATATATTGATACATTCAGATAACGTGAATGAGATATTGTACCAATATAGATCGTCCTTCATTTCATATGAAATATATATTCTGTGAATATTCGGAAATATTCTCTGAATATTCAAATGCTAATTGGATATCTAGGTAGATACACATGGTTCTCTAGTTGATTTTTCTAGTCTAGAGATGTTCTCTTTGTGATCTTGGGGATTTCAAACTTATCGGACGCCAAATTAATTTTAGCAACCATCCTACTCTTGGAGGGGATTGTAACAATATAGTTTTTGCGTGGTACGGATAGGTTCGGCGCTTTCAAACTTTCAAGCAACGTCCTATAAGGAATAAAAAATTAGTAGACAGTGGGAGTAGCTGAGAAAAGTTATGATGTTTCACCAAACAGTAATGTGTGGACCAAATTTGTGAAGTATGAAAAAAATCAACCAATAAAAAACAAGCCGCACAAAACACTTTTTTTTCGGGTTACTTTTCATGAAAAACGAAAAAGTACAGGTTCGTCAGGGGTATAAAAATGATAAAAAAGTAATAGAAAACCAAAGATAAAAAAATAAATCGAGCATAAGCAGAAAAATTTTACAAAAACAAAAACAGACTGAAAATTTTTACAAAGTGAATAAATCAACTCGGAAGAATATAATTTTCCATTTAGAAGGTGTAGACTAAAAAGTATAGGTTTGTCGGTAAAACATTGAAAATCGGTTCATTTCCGATAAAACCGGAAGTTCAAATCAAACGGGACATCGCAATGTTTCATGCCCATCATTCGGTTGTAAAATCCTGTGAGTTTCAATTTTTTCCATCTAGCCGTTTCCGAAATCATCGCGCGAGTTTGTCGGACACGCCGACAGACAGATAGATAGACCGACATTTTTCTAAAAATCTGATTTTACGATTCTAGAGGGTCGAAAGCTCAGAGATTCGTTAAATTAGCAAAGTCAATTTTCTACCGAAACCAATACTTTTTTTATATCATGATAGGTGCAGATGAAAAGTAAAAGTCTGAAGTTAAAAAAGTTAGTTGATTAGGCTAAAAGAGTACTTATCGGAAATTTTTCTCCAGATCATAAATATGGTAAGCAAAAAACTATTAAGGAAATTATGATCAAAAAAAAATTTAAATAAAATTGAAACCCCTTTTTTGACGATTTGGTTCACGAAATGTCATCACAATCGGTTTGGTCGCGATAACGACAAGATAAACTTTTCACCAAATGTAAAATTTTGTGCAGTTTTTTTTTTTTTTTTTTTGTGTGATGAGAAACCTCACACTGGAAGGGAAAAAATACAAAAAAAAAATTAATTACGGTGCGGGTCGCCGCCGTGTCGCATTGGGAGGGAATGCCCGTTTGTGCCCACAAATAGTGAAAAAATATCGTATGGATGTGTCTAATATTTTGGGTTATTTTCGGACCTTCTCAAAAAAAGTAGTAATCGAATCCTAATATTTTGTAGTTATCATTCAATTGTGCCGGCCTAGTATGGAGATTGAGTTATATAATTTCTCACTAAAACTATACGAATTATTCTGTCCTTGTAATGTACATACATATTATGTATAATGTATGATGTGTAATGATTGACAGAAGTCAAGAGCGTAGTCAGATATGGACGAGGTAGCTTAAAAAGACAAAATGCATGATTGTTTTCACGTCGGCATTACCACGTAGGAGCTATTCTCCTCGGTGGTATTACCGATTACTGTTTTGGTGATTTGAATTGGACATAGTACATATCTAGGTAATGAAAACTTACAATCAGGGCCTGCTAGCTGAGTTGCACATGTTTCTGAAACGAGCTAACAAGGAGGAAATGAAAACGATGCAGAATTACGCTGACAAATGTTCCGTTATTTATCTAATGGGCTACGTCTTCTTCTGTATCGGTCCATTATTGTTCATGGCCTCACCTCTAGTATTGCCGCAGCCTTTTCCATCGGATGTCGAATATCCATTCTCAACAGAGTCGTTTTGGGCTTGGCTGTTAGCGTACTGTTCACATAGCCTTATACTTCTCCAGGTCAGTGCCACGATGAGTATGACCTACATGTACGCAATGCTGCTATGGTTTACAGTGGCCAAGTTCGAAATCAATTGCCTAGAGTTTCAGAGGGCAACCAGCGGCGATGATCTAAGACGCTGTATTCTGAATCATCAACAATTGATAGAGTAAGATAAATTTTAACTTGTCCAGCTCCATGAGGCTCATCTAATTTCCAAAATGTGAAATCATGATCAAAGGAGCTGTGGATGCAGCTCGTTTATTTGCTTTGTCGTTTTAATTCATGGTTTATCCTTGTATAGGTATGCGAATCGACTGAGACAGACTACGCGTCCTATGGCCCTTAATAACGTGGTCTTTGGCGTATTTTCCGTTACAATCGGAGGCTTCATGCTCACTCGTGTAAGGTTGAGTTTTGGAGTATTCAGTGGAAAAGGTGGTAGTCCGGAACCCGTCTGATCATTGCTTCTAATATGGACCGCTAGTTCTAATATGGATAAGGTGCAAAGCTCACTAGTAGTGGGCCCATAGCAATTGTGCTAAAATAGACAGAACGCAAATTTTCACTTATTTTCAATCGCTCTGTCTATAAATTTTCCGGGTTCCATATTACCCGAATACTTGCCGGAGACATGGACACTGATTTTCTGTAGATGTGTGAATTGAAATATTTCTAATTTTGTCTTCATCTAGCCTTTGCCATTAATAGAAATATGAGCTAGTAGACGAATATTTCGCGACCGAACCGGATGTACTTCGTCGATTAGCTTCAGTGCAGTATAGTGAAAAACGAAACAGGGTTCCATATTACTACCTTCCCCTCTATTGCTGTCGTAAACGGAAAAATGTTGACTTATGTGATGAATTTATTCCAATATTTTCCGCAACCGATGGAATTGTAGAACCCGCCCATATTCGATGGATGTAAGTACGCTTCATACTACTTCGGCTCTACGCTTCAGTTTTTCACGTTGGCTTGGCCTGCAGACAACTTGATGGATATGGTAATGGCTGAGTCTTATCTGACTAATCTCTTATCTAACAGAAAGACACACGTGCAACATTTGATAACAGGCTAACGAGGCTAACAAGAAGAGTTTTCGCTTTGATCCGAGCAATCGCTCAATCCAAATATCGTGCTGTGGTATATTATTTCCGTAGTGAATGAATAAATAATAACACGGCCTCACAGTTTTAACGTAGATGCCAACTTAGCTATGACTTCACAAATCGGTGGCTCTTTATATAAATCACTCATTCGGGTATGCTGATTACAAATCAAGTATCTATGAGGACGAAATACTTATGTATCTCAAAAGCTTCAGTTTATCACCAGTATCCTGCGAATAAGTGATTCTTATTGGGAGCCACCGATGTGTGGTCATAGTTGTACATCTTCCGATAGTTATTATTGAGACACGGTGACTGGTAAACGCCTTTCGAATGCTCCAGAGTCATTCGAGCAATAATCAAATAATCATCAAAATCATTTTTCTGATTTTGCAACGAACCAAAGCATTATTGAAACGAACCCTCGAATATGGGCTGAAACATTGGAATAGGCCTTTCAGTTTCATAATCCTTAACATTTTGTCCGAAAATAGGCGGTCCAAGTTGCTCCTAAAATCCCCGGTTTTATTTTGATATACAACGTATGATGAAAGTATTACTAATCATTAGTCATTCAGAGATATAAATTACTTGATAATTCCTATTCTATTACTTCTCTGTAGAGCATGAAGATAGGAGATTCGGCATACAGTTCTGGTTGGGTTGGAAAGCCTAAGATGCTCAAAGATATAATTATCATTGTGCAGAGATCACAAACTCCATTAGATATCTCTTACCATGGCCTACTACCCTCTGTGTCGCTGGATCTCTTCAAAGTTGTACGTAACCGTCAGGACTCGTGACCCTCTACGCGTAAAAGCTATTGGTTTATGAATCTGTTTTAATCGTTCAATTTAATTTTTTCAGGGAATGTCAGCCACTTTCTCATACCTTGCAACGCTACGAGCCGTGGCTGACGGTTAAAGAGAGCCGTATAAAAAAGCCACATAATCATGGTCATTTTATTAACTTTTTGTAACAGCACTGTCACAAAATCTGGACGATTTCATAGCTCGAGTGATTACAGCCTTCCGTGATTTTACGAATAACATGTGATATTACAAAATCTTGAATGTCCTTGTGAACGTATTATTTGAAATGTATCGAAACAATGTTATTAGTTCGCCGGAAAGGTGATATAGATTTCCGCAATTAGAGATTCATTTATGGAAGAAATAACTACTGGAGTTTCGGTGGGTTCTTGAACCAGGAAATTTTCTTAATTCAAGCAAATTTTTTAATTTGTCAGGAATGATTTCGATCTTCCTAACTATTTTCTTGAATCAAGAATATTTATCTCCAGCGAGAAAAAATTTTTTTTCTGTGTAAGCAAGCGCTCTGTAGAAAACGTACAATCTCTGGTGTCTCTGAAGTTTAATCCTTCGACGAAATTTTTCTCGCTTCTGATGTCAAATATCTATAATCAATAGGTATACCATATATATAAATATATACGTAAACGCACTTCAGGCGCACCTTGGATGACCAACCCTAATTAGGTTGGTGTGAGATTACTGAAATAAATAATCTAAAAAAAAGAACAACCGTCAAAGTTCGCTGCGAATAAAGATCATTTTATTACTCTCTACGCAGTATTATTTCACAAAATTGTTTGGTCTCTTGTACGTATTTAGGATTAGAGTATACAGTAACGCTAATAGTAAACTTAATCAATTGTCAAGTATCCTATGTACGCTGCACCTTCAGTATTAACAATTGTATGTTTGTACGTTACGGGTTTTAAATAAAATTCTTACTGTGACCAAAAAAGTATTTCTGTTACAATAGTTATAGTTCAAATGAAGCACGTTTTATTACAAATAAATGCAGCACATTGATAGTATTTACCTGCAATTCCGTACCTGATTTTCACGTATACCTACAATGGTGCATAATTTAGGTTAATGCAAACTGCATGTATGATGGTATGATTATTTCGAACACTCTGCAGCTACCGAAATTTTCGAGTAAATTTATTCAACCCAAAATTGATTCTATCAGAGGCTAATAATTCATCGATGGAAGTCTGCAGAGAATAATTTTTCAAAGAAACTCGGCGAGGCTATAGATCCAGCATGGATATATTTGTACTTCTCACAGAACTTTTCGGAATTCTTATTTTAGTAATATAACGTAAATTTGGTCAAGTGTTGAAAAAGTAATTCCGGTACGTTCGAAAATCGGCTACGGTTTTAAAATTATTCTGAAAAATAAATATTGAATCATTTTTCGATTGATTCATGATACAAACAGTTTCTTCGCTGTTGTTTTTTCATGTTCTTCAGGTCGTCTGTGGAATACCTACAGAACAGTACCTATGAAGCTGCGAAACATCCGACCAGTAAGATATATACATGAAATGTGGGACTTATTACAATAACCCGAAAAAAAACGATTGCTTCAATCCAAAAGAGCGTACTCAGCACTGCAGGAAGTAAGCTTGCGAAAGCAGGAGAACATAGCGTATCTTGGTGTACGTTATCGACTTGTGGTAGGACAAAGTTCATGTTCAGATCAATATATTAATGATCTCTCGTAAACTAGAAAGCATTCTACAGACGTTGTGGGAGTGTTGAGTAGAGACCGTAGATCGGTAAAAGAGAACTCCAATCCACTAACAGTTGTCGTCAGGTACATGAGTTAGCTATTGTAGCGCTTATTTACTGATTTTTAGTGATAAATTGTCGACTGTAAGTCAGCGTTAATCAACTCAACTCACAGTTGTCCTGAGCAATTAGACATTTCGTCAAAGAAGGCATCAAGTAAGTTGAACCTGAAATAGTGAACTTACCTGATCTAGCTTGACGAACGTGATGATGATCGTAAAAAGAAATCAGCTGAAATGAACGGCGAAACTGCAGATGCAATTGGGAACATAACATACGAAGCAGGATATCTTTCTGTGCAGGGAGTCCGAATCACATTTGTCGAAGACAACAAGGCAGGATAAAAATCCGCTAAGAATGACACTTATGCATTTTGAGGTAGAATCATCCATTGAATACGGTGCTTCAGGTTCTTTTGACTATCGATTGCTGTTCACAAGTTGTTGCAGATATCATCGATGCCTTTGGAGCGTAAGTCATGAAATATGTATACATCATATACCTGGTTCCAATGTTTATCAAGCTTAGTTTAAAGTTCATCACGAAGAAATAGACTTCAACGTATCTCAGTTATGAGACACAGGAATATAGGAGCCAAGTGAGACCTGAAACTCTCACGCGACACAGGGAAATTATCTTATGGCGGGTAATGACTTAATCATCTGCGCTTGAATTATGCATGTGCGTGGTGCTATCGGAACACCTGTCTGCCAACTCATTTATAGTCACACGATAGAGAAGGTTCTGTATTCACCTCCAGATCCTGAATCTAAACACACCGGTTTCATTTTCGGAAAAACTGCAGGTCATCAAATTCTATAACGATTTTCCAAAGCATCGACAGCATTGTACATTTTGTTGAAATTATTATGTTCTTCTTTTCAAACCTTACACGGTCAATTTTCCATGGAAAGATATCTAATGATATTGTTTACGATCAATAGCATCGATGCAAAAAATTTGAACACCATTCAGCTCACCAAATATGCCTGTTAATACACAAAATATATCCATATAATCTATTACCATATTGACGTGATCTATATTATTATTGCCTCCCCCAAATCGAAGATTGATTCTCAGAGCGACAAATATTTTCATGGACTCGGCTATTGTAACTGGTATGAATTGCAAGATAACCTGTACCTAATTCTGCGCACCCTGTGTGTTTCCCAGCGCGGCGGTCGTGCCTAAGTCCCGTCACTTTGATGACGAAAAAAAAGAAAAATAAAAACATCAAAGACTGAGGACGTTGAGCTCATTGTATGGAGCCAAATTCATTCCATTTTGCACAATCATTGTTTGATTTGGTCTCTACATCTTCGACTACTATGTTCTTGGATTCCGTTCAGATGCAGCGGCTTTATTGTACTACTTCCACACTAAATATCTGCTGCACCTCTCATTACAGAGGTAACTCTGTAGACTAGCATCGTGAGTATGGGAGCACACATCAGCGTTTAAAACGTCGATGACGAGATGCAATCAGAGTAGAGATCTTGATATTAGCTAACTCTAGGTGCTGCTGATTTTTTTGCACGCTTCATAAAACGCTTTGAAAAATTTCTCACGTAGGTTTTCCAATATCGTTACGAAACAAAAAAAAAAAAAATTAATTCTGAAATTGATGGTTTGTCTCACCTTTGAATTCGCTTCTGTCCCGGGTCCCGGGTCCAGTACTGCAAGGATGTCGAGCGCTACTCATAACTAACAATAAGTGTTACATCGCGAGATTTGCGATGTCAGTATGGCAATTAGTTGCCTTGTAACGTTGATCGCCTGCACAGTCGAGCATAGGCTCAGAAGTAATCATTTCTCAGCTATGTTCTGTAGCTGCCCTGGTGGCGGTAGTCAATGTACACAGGTAGTTACGTGAGTCGGAGATGATTATTCTCTAGACTCTCAGATTGGAGTGGAATTGCCATAAGTTTGTGTCAACTATAACTGAATGTGGCCAAATGCCTGACAAGTCCCCACTGCTGTGAGCAACTAACGAGTAATGTGCTCATGCGTGAAGATCGAATGAATGTCTTGATTGGTTCCGAGTGGTAGCTACGTCGCTACAACCAAAGAGCCTATCAAATTGCGTCGTCACTGTTTCTCGAATCATGATCCAAAGAAGTTGACGTGTGCATCCGGTTTATGTGTCCATTTTCATAGAATTTTTTAATAGAAATTATTACGAAAATCACTCGTGTCATCGTGACCATTTCAAAGCCCAGAAAAAATGAGCAAGGGCATCGTTCACTTACTTATAATTTTTTTCATTTCAGAGGACTAGTAAGTTATATTTACAATGCACGATCATCGTTTTAGGGGATTTTTGAGGGCCGAAAACGGTTTTGCTCGGCAGGGGATACATTTTCTGATCAGGGTGCTGCTCTAGCTGTCGGAAATCAAATTCTGTAGGCAATCAAAGTCCATTTTTGGTCAGTGTCAAGTATCACAGATGTCAAATGAAAGCTACCAAGAGGAAAGTGTAATGGGCTTCCAAAAAGATACCCTCTGCCTCGATTAAGGCGGCTAAGAGGGTAAAAAAAAGTTAATATTCGGAATTTTCTTTCTGGGAAACTTCTGGAGTTATCGGATCGAGGTCAGGTGTCGATGAAGACGTACATTTTGAAGAACTTTCACCATTTTTTTCATTGACAAAATTCGCTATACCTACGGCGGAGATATCGCACCGTGAAGCGGCAGCCTTTGAAAAATCTTCTATCTTAAATCTAATATCTTTGTATCGAAGCCGATTTTGGAAATCTTGATTCTTTACAAAATGGCGGGCGATTGAATTTATTGTAACGACTGCATTGTAGCGATCAAGACAAGATACACCATTTTTGTTCAGTATAATCAATATATCTAAAATCTGCCGATACGATATGATGAATGTATTAGAATATTTTTCAATAATCCACATGGTACACTTATCTCCAATATTTACCAAATTTTTTTCAATAAAAGCAAGCTGGAAAAACAGTTTTTCTTCGGGATACTATTTATCAAACAGAAAATAGTATATAGGTTTGTCAGTGGAAAAAAAGTATGAAAAAGTAATGAAACACCATCAAGAAAAAAGAATTATAAATTGAAGTTCAAAATTTTACAAAAAAAAAAAGATTTGTAAGAAATTTTTCTAAAATGAATACATCAACTCGGAAGAACATGATCTTTCATTTAGAAGGGTAATAAAGGGGAAAGGGCACAGGTTTGTCGGTGAAATATCGAAAATCGATTCACTTCCGGTAGAACCGGAAGTTCGAATTAAACGGGACACGGCAATTTTTCATGTTCATCATTTGGTACTTGCAAAGTCCCATGAGTTTCAGATTTTTTCATCGAGCCGATACCGCGATCATCGTGCGAGTTTGTCGGACAGACCGACAGACCGACATTTCTCCGAAAATCTGTTTTTCGGATTCCAGAGGCCCAGAAACGTGAAGATTCGTTGAAATGAGAAAAAGTCATTTTCGACCCAAAACCTTCCCATATCACCATAGGCGATGAAAAGTAAAAATAGTGAAAGTTTTCTAAGAAGGATGACTTTAACTACAATTACAGACCCTGATCCAGAAACTCTAATAGTTTCCCAGAGAAAAAAATTCCGAAAACGACCATTTTTTGATCCCCTGGATGTATATGCGTCCTTAAATTATTCATTTTTAACAAGCCCGCTCTCACAGCAGCCGTCATCGCGTGGGTTGTGGTGAATAATCATATTTTGCTAACCTATACAGTGTAGAAATTTTTAAATGAAGCTACTTGGAATGACAAATAATTCAGTGAGGAATCATCATTAACGACAAATGATTATTCTCTGTTACAGCCATCTTACAATTTTTACTTTCTGACGATGACGGTCCACTGATACTCATTGTGGAGTTCACTGGGCAGGAATATGAACGTGAAAATTGCTGCTAGAAGTAGAAAACCCGCACCCTTGGCCAAAGTGAACATTATACCGTATGGGAATAGACTAGGCTGGAATAAAAATTTCTTTTCTTCAGACTCACTGTCTTATTTAATGTCAATATGCATACGAAAAAACTCAAATGAAAGAATTGATAAGGTATGAAGTATGAGTTGGCATGGATGGGACCATATATAAATGGCTCTGCGACGGTAAAGTGAACAGCTTGATAGAGATAACGGTGCCTAAATAAAACGTTGTAATATCAGGGTAATCCCAACAGACTAGATTACAATTTCAATTATCTTTATACAATTTTCCATTAATTATTTGTACATCTGTTTTGCAATCAAAAAATTCGAACAAAGGTAGGTTTACGGTACCTAATTTTTTACTCGCGAGGATACCGTCGAGGAAACCGAGCCAAAAAATCAGGAAACCGGTTGACCTGTGGGCCAACCCTAAAACTTCCCACTATGTGTTAAATACGTTACAACAAATTGATACTATTGTGTTTATAATACATTGAGGAAGGTTATAAGTATAGTTAGTTTTCCGTATATATAAATTTTTGTCCCGTATGATTTTTAATCAAAAATCGAGTTTTTTCAAATGTCAACATTTCTAGGTTTTGGGGAGTTATATTTAATGTAAAAAAATATCGTTCAGTCTCAATTACATTCAAGTCCTGGTATACCTTTTCGATCGCAGCAAGAATCATTCAAATCGGTTAATTCGTTCCCAAGGTTTAATACGACAAAAAAAGAAATTTTTGTCGTGCAATATCTTTCAAACTAATCGTTCAATTTTGACGAATCTTGCGGCAATCGAAAGGGCTATCGAAGACCTAAATCTGATTAAGTTTTGAGACTCATCGCACGAACAGATTAGGAGATATGCGCTAAGAACATGAAATTTTTTTTTTTTTTAATTTTTATTTTTCGAATAACTTTGGAACTACTCGACCGATTGACTCCAAAATCTAATCAGATCTAAGTAACTTCCCTTCTTTTATGAAAATTTTCAATTTTCATAGCGGGAAGTTAAAAACGTTTGGCGTTTGAATATGGCAGGATCTGCTAGCTGCCCATATTTCTAAATAATTTGAGACCGTGCACACGGACAATGGCATACTATTGATTTCCATGCATAGGTTGTTCAAGGAGGGTGGTCACCCTCGAGGACGTGAGGCTTAAATATAATGTATTTATACGTAATGATTAAGGCCCTGCTGAATAATTTCAGAATAGTTTAAAAATCAAAAAACAGTAAAAAAAAAAAAAAAAATTCCCTAAAAAAAGGTTGATTTCGAAAAATATTGGCCGAGCTACAAGCGTTTCTATTGATTTCGTATTTCATACGACGGTGAAATTATTTCTGTGGAATCAAGTGAGGTAAGATCTTCAAAAAATTTTCATTATTAATACCATATGCGAGTATCTGTTGAACTATGAATTTTAATATTTGTGTATTATTTTTCTACAGTCTCATTTTTTGCGTGAACTTTGCCCAACCCAGAATCGTGCTGATTACAGCAGAGCTTTTTCGGCTGGATTATTTATTTCAGCAATCTTTTTGCCAAGATCGATATTTTCCGTCTCCAATCTTTGTTATTTAATGAGCTACCATTAAGTAAATCTATCTAAGCATTGCGAACTCAATCACAAGACCAAGCCTTCCGTGTATACGATCCGAATTCAACATCTTAAACGATTGTGATATTGTGATTTCTTAAGAAAATTTCGCCTTGATCACTTGCTCTACATCGCTAGCTGAGTTTCATTTTACATGCAAATTGCAGGCAATTAAGTAGGCGAGTGATGGAGCAACCCATATGACAGTGCAAGTCCTTACATGTAATTGGTTGCAGAACTCCTCGCATGCGATCTATCCATGTGTATAATTCTGTCTCTTTGCACCTATTGTCAAGTGAGTGCATTGTTAAATATTTATGGTACTGAAAATGATGTGATTTTTAAAATTGTTTGTATAATCTATCAGAAAAAGGACGTGATCACTGTTGGATGATTACTTATGATTTATAGATTTAATAATGAACTAACCTGAAGTGAAGCTCGGTTTTTATTTTAATAATTATTTTCGGTAATTGATTTTAATGAAAATTTTCGTATCATATTATGAATATTCGATAATTGTACAATATTATTTTCTCAATAAAAACTACTACGAATTGAATATTATTTGGTGGTATATCGTAAGTGCCTCCGGTCACAAGATTTGATACATTTATGAAATTTCATTTGGCATAAAAGGTCGGATGAATAAATTTCGGAGTCTCTTATGTCTATAAGGAAATAGACTTATTAAACACTGCGGTTCGCATGTAATCGCATACGAATTATCTAAGAATACGGTCTGACTTATGTATGTACATACATGGTGCCTTCGGAACACCCAGTCATCTAACTTATTAACTAAGCCTACCCTCGCTCAAGACCATCTTCCCACCTATGCCGATGATAGCTGTTGTAAAATAAACTGTTCATACGGTACAATTAAATTCAATCAACTTGTCGATTATTGTATATCTATGCACCTTTGACATGAACGAAAGTATGTATCCGTCGTATATTTTGAACTATAGTTTACTGCAATTTTTATTAGAAAATTGTTTTTATTACAAGAAAGTTTGAATTATAAGTACGTCCTATTATAAAAACGCGTGAGATTCACAGTCCTGCCAGACTTTATTGAACTGCAGCAGTACATACAATTTCATTGTTCTTCCGGCTACTTTGCAGCTACCAAAATTTTTCGGTAAATTCATTAGACCGAAATTTGTTGCAGAGGAATGCTAGCTTATCAGCGAAACTCACAGAACCTTCCTCAAAGAATTTCGGCGATCAGACAGGCGTAGCATGAATACATAATCGTGCGAGGAAGAGTATCGCAAAGTAAAGAAATCACGTCTGTAATACCGCGGAATGTTCTTAAAATCAACAAGGTACACAGTAGAAGGGATAAGTCTGCCCACTGAAATCAGGAGCTACTATCATCACTCATACGAAGCATTTGCCTTCGGATAATTGGGTAGAAGTATAACCAATAACCAATGCAGCACCGAACTGAAAAAATCGATGAAACTGAATTTGTCGGTATAAGAAGATTGTCACGAACCCAATCGACGGATTTGCAGGCAGAGTAAAAAAAGTCCTTAATTATCATCCACCCAGTAGCATCTACCGCTTGCTTCTTACGATGCTTGAGAACGATTTTTATTTTTTGTAAAAAACGAACAGCGTCTGACAGTTTGGTGTAACTAGAGCTTCTTCTTCGTGAAGTTTGAAAGGCATAGAGCTTAAGGGATACTCTTGATTACAGAAACGTGTTATCAGTCAAGAACTTACCTTCTATATGGGTGTCGGTGAGCTACCGGCTATTGTTGTTAGATTATTGATTCTAATATTTTTCTGTCAGATTGTCAAGTTAAGGTTTTTACCCAACGACTAAAATAAAGAAATCGGCTCGATTTACGAAAGGAGAAAGATAGGAATGATGAAGATTTCCAATCTATCGACGGCTGTCGCTGGGTCGATTATTATCAGTCGTTATCAACAAATTTTGCGTGTGCGATCGTTGATGGTAAAGCATCGACTGCTATCCACGGCAGAATTGTAGATTCCAGGTTCCAGAATCCTCAGAATCGGAAAACAAATCTACTACATTATAGAATATTTTAGTATCTGCAGCTGCTTCACATAAATTGAAAAATTATAATATTTTTTAAAATTTGGTCCAAAGATTGGTTTTCATATCAAAAATCATCTCTTTAAAAGCTCTATAAGTGTTCTTGAAAATAGTCGCAGCGTTTTTCCGTTGGCGGATTCATCTCTTAGTGAAATTTCCATTTGCCAATTCTATTTTGCCAACGGAAATCAGTGAAAATCCATGATATACACCATTGACAAGAATGCATAAATTTTTTAATTATTTTCCGTAGGGTTCATCCTTGATTTTTGGTGCACGTTCTGGAAAATAAAAATGCTAAAATACACATATTTAAAAATTTATGAGAATTTATTTCACAGGTCTCTACCCCTTTATTCAACAATTATTTGTGAATATATACGGCAGATAGTATTCATACAAGTGACCACAATCACACGGATATAAACAGATCAATATTGAGTAATTTATAGTAGTAGAGTAATACGCGTCAGACGTTTGATTCCGGCACGATTCGCTGATTGACCTCAGCGCGAAATACATAATTCTAAGTCTTCTGACGTCTTCTGGGACTGCAGTGGCGTATATGTAGGTACAGAGAATTGGAACGTACCCACGCAGACTATATCGATTCATGCGGATCACTTTGGAAAATTAACTTTGTGTCCCTGCTCTACACCGTTATTGGTCTACATTTCACATGCAGATTGCTGGCAATTATCCTAGTGCGTGAAGTACCTTATACCATAGGACGATGAAAGTGCCCTGCATATACAATGTTCGAAAATGATTTCAGAACTCGATAAGTGTGACACATTCATGAAAATAATTCTGTTTCATTCTAAGTATATTGTTAATTTTCCAAACAAATAATTACGCGAGTTTGGAAAACTTTTAAAGAAAAGTTGCAAAATTTTTTAGACAAAATGTTAAAATCCTTCTGAATAAAATAGAAAATTTGAAATCCCATTCTCAATAATCCCTTGATATTATCGCCTTTTATCATCGAATTTCTGCAAATTTGTGCAAGAGGGAAGTTATTGTAATCACCCCGAAAATGAAAAGTTGAGTTTTCACCAGATCTCCACGTTTCAAGGTCAAGAAAATCACTTTTGACCATTTTCAGATGGACGCTGATCGAGAACGAATGATCGGATGTTGATGAATTTGGTATCAATCGACGTGGATTCTCCGAACTTAGAACTGGTCAGATTCTGGATTTGATCAGTCCGGTAGTTTGTGAGATATTCAAAGAAACAAATTTTGTTAAAAATAATTTAATCGACGATATCTCGAAAAAGGGTCGACGGATTCCAATGAAAATTGGTATTTCAAGGTTTTCTCTACCGTCGATCACGAATACAAGGACAGATTTTTTTTAACCCCTCTCATCTGAAAATTGCCTACCAATAATTATTTTAGGAAATCTTCATACATGTGTTTTTTTGTTTCCTTGAAGGATTTGGGCGGAAAGTTTCAGGTCTGGCCTATCGTGGTCAGCCGATTTACCTGCTTGTTTTTTTTTTTTTCTCTCATTAGTGGCTCATTTTACCTCGGAGTCAGCTTTCTTTCAGTTTTCAATAAAATAATTCAGATAACAAACACTTGAAGGAAAAAACTTTTTTTTTACTAAAGTTTTTTAAGGATGTACAGGTGGGACAGTCAGCGTCAAAACAAGAAGACAGACGAAAACCTATAATTCATTAATCTTGGCTAATGATTATGTGGAAAATAATTGATCAATATTAAGGAAAGGACATTCCCACAACCTCAGAAAATATAGAAACTTATAATCAAGTGTCAGAATTTTGAAAATACTAACAAGCATCGAAAATGGTAAGAACAGTTTACAAGTGACATTACAAAATAGTAAGAATTCTTTATTTTTGATCCAATTTCAAAATTTTATGGTTTGTTTTACTCAGTGATGAAATTTCTTCGAACCCACTTTATAAATACTTCGCGGTTGTGTTTGAAAACTCGTTATCAATTCATCAACACCAATGGAGAATAACTCCTCGATGCTATAGCGTTTCAGCAGTCAACAAGTTATCTGCTATTTCCATGTCGATGAGTTACCGGTAATTGTTATGAGAATATTGATCTTTATATTTCCGTTACAAGAGTTTAAGTCTTCACTCGAAGATGTCCAATCTATCGACTGCTGTCACTCGGTGAAGGATTTTCCGTTAGATATGTAATGTACATATGGATATTTTGTACCGCAAGATAAACCCGCTTATACAATTCTATTTGGCGATTGGTATCATCGTTTTGACGAGGGAGAAAATTGAGATGCGTTGACAATAAATCTTCGAACGCATAGAACTTGAAATCTTTCAGTCTTATAGAAAAACTTAATTCTAAGGGGTTGTTGTTTAGTTCTTTGAACGTAACATTTGGAAATTTTATCTTCATAATATTCAGCAACCTCTGTATTCTGGGTGATATTTTTCAATGAATATTACACAGCTGTTTTTCGAAAAAAAGGCCAGCTTCGATTTTATCGAAACTTTTAGGCAATTTTTCTGCCAGTGATCACGTAACCCTGATACTTATATCCTAATTCAACGATTAGAAATCTCAAACTTCACTCAAGCAGAGTTTAATTCTAATAGGTTTGTGAAATTTGGATCGGATTGAAGCAGCATACAAGAACGTTCTAATTTCTCAGATATACAAAAATAGGAAGCATTACACTCTGCAACTCTCACGCAAATGCAGGGCAATTATCTTACAGCTAAATGTATGAGTTATGCATGTACGTGGTGCTATTAGGAACACTATTCTAACCTAATAACTGAAACCTCAAATCGCATTATAGACCCTTCTATCTATAAGACTTGGTCTGGGAAAAAATGTTATGCATCAGGTTTTGTCAGATTTCTTAACCCTATTACAGAAACCTGGCATAAATAGGCTTCGTACGCTTAATTCTTGAATTCCCCACTTTTTGAGAATGGGGCAAAACGGGCCCCCTAAAGAAGGAAAACCAGAGTAGTTACTCTTTTCAGTAATATGGTCACTGTGAAATACCCTACGATCAGTTCTTTATGTTCCACCAGATTTTCGTCATGGTTCGTCTGCCACATGTGCATGTCTTATTAATTTGGTTTCAATTATTCCAAAGTTGCGGTATCTGTTTTGCGCAAGTTATTTCTGGATAAGCTTTGAATTGCACCATGAATTATTGAAGCCTCGTAAAGACACGCATCGGTTTTTTTGGCGTATCTCCAATTGTAAAAATCAAATTACAAGACAAAAAAGGGGTGTGATTACGGCCTATCAAAAGCATTCGGTCAAGTATGAATCCATTCCTTCAAAAAAGCTGAGGGAAGTGCAAATATCTGTTACGCTTGATTCTGGCACGATTCGCTGATTGCCGTCAGCGCAAAATGATTCTAAGTCTTCTGATGTCTTCTGGGACTGCAGTGACACATGTACAGATAATTGGAGCGTATGTATGTACCTACGCACACCATATCGATTCACATGGATCACGTCGGAAAATCACTCTGTGTCCCTGCACTATACCCTTATTGGTCTACATTTCACATGCAGATTGCCGGCAATTATACGAGCGCGTAAAATACCTTTCCATAAGACGATGAAAGTGCCCTGCATGTACAATGTTCGCAAATGATTTCAGAACTGGATCGGTGCGACATATTCATGAGGATAATTCTGTTTCATTATAGGTATTGTTAATTTTTCAAGCAAATAATCACGTGAGTCCGAACAAATTTTTGAGATGAATTGCAAAATTTTGTAAACAAAATTTCAAAATCTTCCTGAATAAAATAGAACAAACAAGATCCCTTTCTCATGAATTCCTTCAGAAATATTGTCCCTTATCATAGAATTTGTGCAAATTTTTTCGTGGTTAAGAAAACGGCGTTCTTTATATGGCTTTAATAATTTGAAAATTTTTTTTGTTTCAATTTTTTAATGATTTTTGCGGTCAGAACTATTATATAATAAAATGTGAAGCAAATTTTAAATGGTCAGTGTCACAGGCCGGGTGATTTGGCACTACATACCGTCGAAAGTATTTTGGTTTGATCTTACGCTGTCATAAGTACCCATCCGCTGATTTATCGAATTTCAGTGTGCATTCGAACCGAAAAAAGTATGCAGCTAACGGGGGGCCTTTGCTAATTTTTTCTTGCATACAATCGTATGGAATAGCGGCAGAATAAGTTAATGCACTCGGTCGTAAGGGAAAAATTATTCGAAGTCTTACCGGTTGTAACCGACTAGGTATTCGTCATGGTAAGATGATGGCTGATGATTATCGGGCTTATCGCAATTAAGGCTTGTTGTTGTCTTGTAGCTAGGTGTAAAAACGTAATCGTGATGCACCGTGGTCTGCAACAAATTTCGGTTCTAGAAAATGTCAATTCCCAGGTCTTACATTACAGCCTGCTAATATAAATATTGTGTGATTATCGGATCTTCCGGAACTCTTACTACATAATTATTCATAGTCAGTCAGCTCAAACGAATTATCTAATATCTATGCGAAACTCCAGGTGAAATGATGAACTCTTAATGAATAATGTTGAGAATTTGAAAATATATCATATGCCGTCGTGGAGTCGATTTCATTCGAAAAAAAACGGTAACAGGTAGTCTGGTAATTATCAAATTAAGTTCAACTGACGGTAGAAAACAGGTTGTGAAGAAATGATCAGGAAGCAAGGAACATTTTCATACACATTTCAAGGTAGGCGATCTTAGGCATTTCTCGAAATCTCCAAATATTTCCTAGGATATTTTCATATTAATCCACGTGTGGAATTAATCATGAATCATAGTCTAGTAAGTGTTTCTGTTAAAAATTCGACATTGAGAGACGTTTCGAAACAGAGAGTCAACGAATTATTCGTTCAATACGAAAAACATAATTTTTAGTCATGTCCTCATTAAAATCCATCTAAATATATCGAACTCTGTACCTAAGTTAGAAGTACATTCCACTATGAACTAACAAGATATTACGTTGAACTCGGTGATCTAGGGAACCAAAAGATACGTGTTTTTCATACGAATTAAAGTATCAAAATGACAAGATCAGTTGAGGTGGAAATTCATCCGTGATACAAACATTTCCATTGGTTCATTATGATCGTTATAGTTTTAACATTCTTGATCGAATATTGTGTATAATTCCGTATACATGCAGCTTTTTTATTATGGGAGTAAGACCGAGGTGCTACTTGTTCTCCCGAATGTCCACCTTAGTAGCTTTATTGTAGAATAGTTTCGAATATTGAAACTTGTGCCGAAAGTCATTTTTCCAACCGCAGTCCAGAGAACAAACGTTGCTCCGAAAACTGCTGCTGTGACATTTTAGCAGTAGCCGGAATTCCGGTACATTTGCACGGCACAAGACTGATCAGGAATTAGGAGTCGTCCATAAATGATGTCACGCAAATGTTGAGCTCCTCTCCCGCCCCGCCATTTTTTGTCTGAAAACATGATAAATTAATAAAAAATACTGTGACAAGTATTTGAATCATTTTTTAGGCGAAAATATATAAAACAGCTTTATACACACAATCATATAGAAATAATCTCTGGTTTTATTCCACATTTGTAATTTCATTAAAAACTTGTGAAAATTATCATGACATCATCGGACCTTTCTTCCCTTCTCTAACCGTGACATCATTTATGGATAACCCCTTATCAGAACGGGTGTTCTATACCTGATTCGATATTCAGCGTATATGCAAGTGAAGGGATCAGTTAACACGAAATGGGACGGAAGGATAAAGGCTTGATGCCTGAACGTCAGACTTGAGAGTTTAATTGGAACCTATGAAAAGCATGACACAATTTTCCGTATTGGTTGTAGCCATCGTTGAAATAAAAGTAAGATGCAGGAACCTCCCTTACGCAGGGCGACATCAGCCAATCGGAGCCATGGAATACTTGAGCTATTGTTAGGTTCAATCATTAGATTCTTAGCTATGAAAGATCCTGTATATCGATTGCACCCGGCACGAATGAGAAAGCTGTCATTCCCCATCGAAGCTCGAAACAGTGAGTAGAATTAGTATCGCGGCTTCAGTTCTGGAGTCTTTTTCCAGTTCGAGTAGGGTTAGACCGCTGCTGATCCTTTGTCGGTTCGGAGAGGTCGGAATTGTCGACGAAAACGACGATTGGAAGGAATTATGAAGTCCCGCGTGACGTTGGAGACTGTAATATTCGTAATCAAATACGGAATAGCTCCAATTGCTTCCTGGCCTTTATCGCCCGACGCCAGTCCTTCGAATGTCTTGCGGCATAATCTGTATTGGTGGTTTGCAACGATCCATATCTTAGTGTCCAGCACAGCGTGGTTTTATAATATTTACAAAAACAGAAACGACGCCGATATCGTCATCAGATGTGCATCAGAGCTAAGTGCCCTAACGGCAGCGGCAGTGAAAATGATAATCTGTAAAATAAAAGCACCCGATATTGAGGTAAGACGTGAATGATGATATCCTCACAGATTGCTGTGAGTTAATAAAGACAATTCTAGGCAGGAAGTTTGGAAATACATTTATCCGATTGTGTTTTCGAATTTGAGAAATCATTGTGCTCGGGAAATCAGTGTTTCATTTCATAGATCATTCAGGATCATCTTTGCTTTTCAAGACTTATCTAAAGTTCAGCCCTGAATTAGGTGACGCGCAGAATGACGGTATTACTCGAGAACAGACAGTTTCTGTAGATAAATGAGAAAAAACGCAGGCCACTCAGATAAAGTTAATATATCTTCAAACAAATAAACATAGCATCATAGTGCTCAATGATAATGTAAGCTAAGCTGTAAGGAGTTCGAACCTGCTATAACAAACGAACAATCAAGTTTTCAAGTGATACTGTTATTTCAACTAATAACTTCATTTTTGACTCCTTTTCACATTTTATTTTTACAGAATGTTCTGTTCATATGGCGGAATAGGCAGATTATTAATTGTATGGATATCTTGCCGTTATTCCATGAAATAAATATATATAATGTAGATTCATTCGGCCACTGATTATTTTGACACAATCTATGAAAAAACTGTATAGTTGTCCATCTCCTAAATTCAAAGTGGTCATTTTTTAGAGAGCTGAAGCATTTTCAAGTGAATTTACTGTTTTATCGGTTAGCGATATGTCCGCAATGATAATAACTACCTTATTTGAAAGAAAAAAAAAAAAAATTATCCAGAGGCTGATGGCTGAGATGAAGATGTTTCTGGAGCAAGCTACCAGCGAGGAAATGAAATTGATTCAGTCCTACGTCGACAAATGCTTTATTTATCATGGAATCATATTTGTTATCTGCGTTTTTGGCCCGTTGGTATTCATTTTCGGACCTGTGGTGCTAGCGCAGCCTCTTCCAGGAGACGCTGCATACCCTTTTTCGTTGGAGCCACTTTGGATTTACGTGATGTTGTATATTTCGCACTGCCTCCTAGTTTTCCAAACTGGATCCATGGCCATTCTTGATTTGATGTTCGCGATCCTACTCTGGTATACTGGTGCCAGATTTGAGATATTGTGTGTCGCACTTGAACGAGCAACTAATGCTGATGAGGTCGCACATTGCGTTCGGAAGCATCAAGAAATGTTAGGGTAAGATGAATTGTCATTTCATCCTGTATTCGCCAATTGTTCAAGTTGCAGCGCCATGTTCGAGAAAGATCTGAATTCGGGGCAATAATCTTATTCCGTTTTTAGATACGTTGAAAAACTGAAGCTTTCTGTCGGTCCTATAGCATTTGAAGTGGCAACCACGGCGGTGATCGCTATCACCACAGGAGGTTTCGTACTTACTCGTGTAAGATCAATCTTTGACGTATAACTTTTCGTGCACACAGATCAATCATACTTTATCGTACGAATAAAATGCTGTATTGTTGTTTTTTTTTTTATCTTTTTTTCTTATTACGTGGAATGGAAATGCAGAATCCGCCGGCATTCCCAATGCTAAAGTATTTTTCCTTCGACATTGTTGCCGCGTTGGAGCTCTTTCTGTACACTTGGCCTGCAGACAACTTAAAAGAAATGGTATTCACGTAGTATTTTCAAACTATTACGAGGAATAAACAAAATAACATCCACGACATCTTACAATGAATGATCAGAAAGGCTGACGATGAGTGTTGCTTATGGATCAGTATATGTCGATTTCTCAAAAAAAGTGACCCTTAAATTGACTAAAACGCGAGAAAATTTTTTTTTTTTTTGAGGCACACCCTTTTGCAGCGGATTTTCTCATCGCTCGTTCCCGTCTTTGAGTCAAGTTAAGGGTCACTTTTCTTGAGAAATCGAATATCAGCATGCACACCATCTGTTATTTAATTTTTTTTTTTTTTTTTTTTTTATACAGAGTGAAAGAATTGGGGATGCGGCCTACAGTTCTGAGTGGATCGGCAAATCGCCTAAGATGACGAAAAACCTGCTTATTATTATACAAAGATCTCGAATCCCATCGGTTATTGCTCTCCGTGGCGTACTTCCCGCCTTGTCTTTTCAACTTTACGGATCTGTACGTCTACCTATATAGACGTTATTTTTCAGCTAGAATTCATAAACTTCGCTGTACCATATCGATAGAACCTAATAAGGCTCCAATCTTTATTTTTTCCAGGCTATGTCCACCAGTTTTTCATACCTGACAACGCTACTGGCTATGACCGCCAATTAGGGAAACCTCAGCGAAGAATCGTTCATCAGTAGAATTTCATCTACGCTGTTTTGAAATATAATTGATGGATTTCTATTGTTAAGCTATGAAATAAGTTGATAATAAGCTGAATCTTCTGTGCTTCTGGGGTTGAGAAACGGCCGTGTTTATAAATGTGTTCATGAAATCACCAAAATTGAGTTGTGGGAGAGAACGAAATGCAAAATCTGATCAGTAGCTTGTTTCGAAATGTATCATAACAATTCGTGGTGACGTTTTCAATATACTTTTGTCTAGAGCTCGGACCCATCATACTCGTCTCAATCTCAGATGTAAGATCAATATAAATATCGATCGAAGTACCGCGCATTCTTCACAAGTATACTTCGCGCGCGTATTGAATAATAGAGGATCAGATCAGTCGCCCAATATGGGAATATTATTTTTAGTGTCTACAAAAAATATAGATTCAAGCCAATGGCAGGCTACTTAGAAATAGAAAAAGACCTAGAGGCAAAAGTAACTTTAGCGATCTACATAGACTTTAAGATGGATTTGTAAGCCTCCTGATCTCAGGGGGACGTCATGAAAATAAATTGGTATATTCCCATCCTTAAAGCAACCGTTTCTATCATGTGGAAGTGGCGAGACTTGTATAAAACAAACTTGAAATGTTGTGAATTAAAATTGAATATTATATTTTTTTCTAATCATTGAAGGGGCCATGTTACCCCAAATTTCTTCATTTTTAAACCCCTAGACTTGTAGGGGTTTTGAGAGTGATGTGGATATTTTTGACACCCGTGGAGCTGTCGCAAAGTCGATTGAAAATGTACGTAGAAGATATCCGATTGATTCCTGAAGCATAAAAAACAATAAAATATATGATAAAATGAATGAATGAGAGAATAAAAACTAAATTGAAAAAAAAATCGCAATCTTGTAGGAACATACGTATAATATCGTGATTTTATCATTCAGTCATTAATATCAAGAATCATGCGAAATTTTATCTCCGCCATTCTTTCTTCTCTTAGATTCTATTGGTTTTCAATTTTGTATGACTAGAAACCTTTCTTCGAACTGCCCGCCACATGGCGGGCTTACCCGTGAAGGGGTTAAGAGAACCATATTACCCCGCATTCTCTACATCCTGGATGCATCATTATGATAGACGTATGTGGGTCGTGTATGTACATTTCATTAGTGTCGAGTCGTGTATGTACATTTCATACAATCATTTATTGAAACGCTGGCATAGGTTCACATCACGATCTTCTGGAAGATTAACGATCAACGCCTTCGATAATTTCAATTCACTATAACTGGAAATTCCGCCCTTAGTTTAATTTCTATGTTCATTGAAATCTTTGGGGTCGCAGACAAGATCCACGATCAACGACTGTTAGATGTCCGTTCCCGACCAATGATTTGCATTCCATTGTGATATCAAATAATCAAAATGTAATTCATGAAATGTATATATCTATGGTTTCTTGAACGAAGTATCTGCACCCGGGGACGGGTATTAGAATAATTTCATGCACAGTGTTCCCTACTCTGAACAGTATCATGAAAAAGCCTGTGTAAATCGATCTTACTTTATAGGAAACCGCACCTTGCTATTTCGCGCAGAAGTTTCTGACTAGTCTGACATTGTCAGGCAGACCGTACGTTTCGGCGCCATAGGTTCTCGAAAAGCCACGGGTGGTTCTTCGTAATTACAAAACCCTTTTGATACTTATTTAATCAAAGGCTTTCAACTCATTCGTAATATTCGGTACACAATGAAGTTCAACGTGTCTCCGGAGGGTGCGATTCGTTGTATCAAATTATTTGTTGGACCGGTTTTTTGCTGGCCGCCACCTCGAAGTGCATCAAAGTCTGATTTGATTATTCGGGATGTAATAATGTCATTAGCTGGCGTTTGGATGGTGTCTGCTGTTATTTATCTACCGATCAACATCTATAAGTCATTTGACGACGCTGTAAAAACAACCCAAAATCTGTGCATGCTCATGGGTTCAGTTGTAACGGTAATCAAAATGAGTGTGTTCAGGTACCACCGCGATAAATTTCAGGTGAATTCTATTACGAAAACCTTCTCTTTCCATTTCTCTAACGAAATATTGACAGCTAGGAATTATTATTTCCCAGCGATTTGTATTGTCCTCTGATATGCCATTGCAGAATACGAAAATTTTATATCTGACGATCTTATTGCGCATAATAGGGGACAATTCACTTTGAGATCCACCCATGTAATCGTGAATACGGTCGATTTTCAGTCGCATGAAAATCGCATTGGAGTCGCACGTTGTCGTTTTCGATGGATAAAAATTCGATGGATAAAAATCAAACCAGGCTCTTGAAATTGTTCACAAAAAAATTTGAGGAGTGATCATCGTACGGGATACCATAGATATACTTGCAGAGATCATTTCTATCACTAGATTTGTATGAGGTGTTTTTAGGTTACGCCTGAACAAACCTGAATATGACAAAGACATAGAATATATAACTGAGAGTCGTTTCACTTTTCTCGACAAGAACGGTCTGTTACTTGCTTTCTCTGCCGCACACTGCAGAGCTCGAACACTTCACCTGATCTTCATTGACAATATTGCTGACACATGTCAGGGGTTGAGATTAAAATACCAAATATAGCATCAAGATGTTTCGGCTGAGTGCCTTCCAATCTCTATTGGTACAACCTCGGTTGTGCTGCAATGCTTGCTGTACAGACGGGTAAAGTTACGAAAACGCTTTAAAAGCATCTGTTGTTGTTGCAGATTTATCACGAGGAGATGGAAGAATTTGTGGAGCTGGCGGATGCATACGAAAGGGCTATCTTGGAACGTCACATGGATAGATGCGGACCGTTGCATGCCACGTTTGGGTTCCTCGCTATGAGCACAGCGTTCTCATTCTGCTGCGCGCCAATCGTATTGCCACAGCCTCTTCCGCTTGATACTGATTATCCTTTTCCCTTCGAAGATTCTCCGATACTTTTGGCACTTCTTTATATTGAGCAAATGTGGCTGATTATTCAAGTATTCGCAGGTACAATAGTTGACATGCAAATCGCTCTGCTTCTGTGGTTTCGTGGAATGCGATTTGAGCTCTTGGCTGAAGAGTTTCGGACGGTTGCCAGTTTATCGGACTTCAACAGGTGCGTCGAAAAGCACCAGGAGTTGCTCACGTGAGTTAATTCGCTTGTCTTGCCATCGTATGTTCGTTCTGAGTTTCTTTTTCGTGTGTGTTTGTTTTTCGTTGTGAGTGTCAAGTTGCTTTTCTTTATCAAATTCAGAGATAAGTCGATTGATTAATGATCCAATGAAATCTAGATCCACGGGTGAAGTGATATCTATTATACGCTACATTGCTGTCGCGGTTACTGCGTTGACAGCCGCAGCTAATATCTGCACTGGATTTCAGTTTATCCATGTGAGTATGGAGATTTTTCTATCGAATTTGACCGTTGATATTTAAACTGCTAACGTTAGTCGAAGCTAATTCAATAAATGTATCGCAATAAGCGTAGCATCAGCCGGTAGCAGTCCTTGTCGAGTACTTCTTTTTTATTCTCGTCTCGTCTATGGAAGGTCTCATGTACGCCTGGCCTGCCGACAATTTGATGATTGCTGTAAGTTGACTTTGTTGAATACGATTTATGGAATAGTGATCAAATAGATGCCGAACAAATACATAGACAGGAATCATTTGTAACTTCGCACCTGTACTGCAACACAAAATGTAAAGAAATTACCGTTATTCAATTTCCGTGAGCTTTTACAATTTGCTTGTATGTTTTGTCGTAGAGTGAAAGTATTGCGTACGCCACCTACAATTCGAATTGGATTGGAGAGTCGCCGGAGATGCTCAAAAACATTCAGATCGTCATGTTGAGAGCACAGAGGCCGTTGACCACATCTGTCGGTGGTATCATACCGAAGCTGGACTTGGACTTCTATGGAAAAGTAAGATTTCGATTTACTTTTTTACCCAATTGAACATTTTTTTTCCAACCAGAAAATATGATACACCTGACAATCAGATTTTTCACGAGTTCGACGGTTTCTAATTGCATGCCTAGTGAAAGAACGTTGCAGACTTTAATTTTAAATTGAAAACAATAAATTCCTCACATAATCATTATTGAATGTTACAGTATCTAACGACATCATTCTCCTACTTCACAACATTGCAGGCAGTCGTTGGATAGATGAAATCAGTTAACGTTAAGTATTTCTTTTCTCGTATATTGTTCTGACATGGTGAACTTGTCATATGATTACAAGCTATACCTATAGTTGACAACTCTGCACCGCAATTAGCATAAATAGTAGAGTTTAGCAATGTTGGTATATTTTCCCATAAACTAAGAGCGAAACAATTGATTCCAAGTATCTGGTTCTTTGATCGAGACCTCAGATCCATATTAGATATGTGTACGTTTGAAATTAGTTTGACATAGGTTCCAATTATATGTATATCAACGACGGTTTATTAATTTGGACTGGTAATTGGTATAACAAATGGAATTTGAACTTTTTTGTAACTGTCTGCCATTGTACATTCATTCTGCTAGTCTAGATAGACACTAGAGTTACTAGCAATGAGATAGGATTACGGTTCCACTTAAAAATCGGCTAATTTGTGAAGGCGTTGCTCGAGAGCCAACAATAAATTATGACTTTCATTCACTTAGCCTAATGTAATATGTACAAGAAAGAAAAATATTGAATAAATATATAATTATTAACGTTTTTGTCTTACTATTAGATAGATTATCAGTACCTACTGTTTCAGTAAAATAAGTAAGATAGATTATTATAACGACTTAAAAAATGAGTAATATTTTGGTCAAACACCAGGCCGAACAGAAGGAAACTGCCTATAGAAGACTAGTTATGAACGGGAGAGAGAGTGGGTTTGATTCTCAAAATCATAACTGGTAAATTAAAATCTAAGGAGAAATAGAAAAATAATGAAAAAGAATTAGACTGTAAATTAAAAAGATGTGATGGAATGTGTGTAAGTATTTTACCTCATGCCGAATACGACAATCAATGCTGAAAAGTTAGGTATTTCGTGGTTGTGTTTGAAAACTCTTCAATAATTAATCGAAACCAATAATTTTGAAGACTTTGTGATAACGAATCAAAATTTCTACTTATAGTAATTACCAATCCGCGGTCGCAATTAATGAAATTTTCCTCATTCTATAGCCTCAACCATGCCAGGTTTCACTTTCAGTTTCATTCTTATATTTATTTTGATTTTTCAGAGCATGGACCGAACTCATAATCGCCGACTACTGTACCTGGTTCCAGCCAACGATTTGCATTCAATTTCGCTATCAATAAATTAAAACGTCTTTCATGAAATATGCCTATGTTTTGCCAATGGAAACGTGCCAATGCTGTTACCGGTACCAGAACAATTCCATGCAGGATGATGCTCCTTAATTTAAATGTTACCATGAAAGAGCCTGTATAAATCGATCTCACTCTGTAGGAAACCACATCCTCCCATTTCGCGCCGGAGTTTCCGAGCAGTCTGACATCGTCAGGCACACCGTACGTTTCGGTGTCATAAATTCTGGAGAAGCCATGAGTGGTGGTCATTCGTATTAACGAGGAGACCATTTTGACACTTATTCGATTGAAGGGCTTCAACTTATTCGTAATATTCGATACGCAATGAAGTTTAACGTGTCTCCGAAGAGTGCCATACGTTGTGTCAAATTTTTTGTTGATCTAATTATGTGCTGGCCGCCACCTCTAAGTGCATCAAAGTCCGATTTGATTATTCGAGACGTACTTTTGTTATCAGCTGCTTTTTTCCCTGTGAATGTACTTTATCCGCTAATTATGACGATCCGCGATTCACGGGACAACGTTATAAGAGCGACTAAAACTCTCTCTGTATTGATCGCCGTATCTTTCACGATATTCAAAATGATCATGTGCAGATATCACCGTGAACGATTTCAGGTGAATTCTATTATGAAATCTTGCATTTTTGCTCCCGCAATAATCTTACATCACTTTTTCTAATGGCGAGTTATTTAAATTGTATAAGGCGTCATGAAATTCTTCTCTACGCCTATATCTGAACGCGTTTGAATAAATTGCATTCATCTCAATGATCTTACATGTTATATAAACTATTCATATATTGCGCTATCATAAAACAAGTCTTGTCCATGAAAATTCAATCGGGTTACAGTAAAGACATTCACCAATTCCGTGGTAAGAAATTTTCCAAGAATTTCTTTTTCTAGAGGAATAACGTACCGTCTTGTTAATTCATTTGTTAGTACCGCATGTGAAGAAGCAGTTAAATAATGTCCCAGGATGTATTGACGTCTATTGCGTTACGTTTGGCAGTTTACAAATGCCTACATTTTTTCTTGAGGTCTCAAAATCTTTGTTCCATAACGTTGAATTATGTATAGAAAATTCATCCTAATCATTCATGACACTTTTGAGACATGGGAAATCTTGGATTTTGTATACCAAAGCCATGAAAGCATTTTGTTGCAAAAAATGCACACAATAACGTGATGTTTTTTTGGAAAACTGTGTGGGTGGCTACACGGAGAAAAAGAATCTCGTAAATCGAATGGCCATCTCGTCCCGATTAAGTAAGATATTACTTGAGGAAGAAAAAGGTCCCGATCACAAGAAAAAAAATACGCAATTATCGACTGATTTGCGTTTCACTTTGCTGCTTTTTTTTTTCTTGCAATGATCGAATCAAGTCAGGGAATACGAACAAAATTTATAAGAACAGTCATAAAATTCAAAAAAAAAAAAAAAGTAACTGCGAAGATTCATTTATTGCTTATACTAAAATAAACCGTGGCTTCTCCTGAGTACACCAAAGAAAAAGGCAACTCACACTGGCCAAGTGTTGTATAATTTATTCCCAGACAAGATATTCTCAAATGATCGAAGAAATCCAATCGGCAACCAGCGAATTGATTCACAATTTTTTTGTTTCTTTTTTGGCGATGAAATATTTCAGCAAGAAAATGGTTATATCTTCAGGCATGAGAGCCGAGTATTGGACCAATAAAAACAAGTAAAGCGATAGAAAGTTTTGAAAAATGATAACCTTCACAAATGTGGGAAATGGAAGAATCCAATTTACAGAAATGTCTTCTTTTCTGTAGTATGACATTCACACTAAACTTTTATTTTGAAAAATTCGAAGAGGCTGGTTGAGTTCAGCTGGAATGGTTCATGTATGAAAAGATGAAGTCATAAAACAGCTATAAAAGCTCCAATATAATGTTGCAGATTTTTTTCGCGGAACTGGATGAGTTCATAAACAAGGCGAATTCACGCGAAACGGCAATTTTGGAACGTTACATGGACAGATGCGGACCATTGTACACCTTCGTTGGCATTTCAGCTGTTTCGACATGTGTCTGTTTCTGCTGTGGACCTCTGGTGTTGCCACAAAATCTTCCTGTCGATGCTAACTTTCCGTTTTCAATTCAAGAATCGCCCACAGCCATACCATTTCTATATATCATCGAAATTTCGGTAGGTGTTCAAGCAATCTCGGCTGTAATAGTTGACATCGAAGTGGCCTTGCTGCTGTGGTTTTCTGGAATCCGATTTGAGCTCTTGGCCGAAGAGTTTATGATGGTTGCCAGTTTATCGGACTTCAGAAGGTGCGTCGAGAAGCATCAGGTGTTATTAGCGTGAGTTGATCGAATTAGTCTGTTATCTTTATCAAATTTCGAATAAAGTCAGTCGATTCATGATCCGATAAAATCTAGATCCACGGGTGAAGTGATTTCTACTGTTCGCTATATTGTTCTCATGGTAATTGCGATGACAACCTTGGGTAATTTATGCACTGGATATCAGTTTGTTCATGTGAGTATGAGGCTGTGCTTCCACCAAGATTTTGGCGGTCAAATAAATAGTCCAAAAAAAGAATGAACAGAATTTTCTATAACGTTCCCATTCAACATTTGTCATACGGAATAGAAACATTTGGTGGGCCAGCAAAAAGGTTGCTTAATCTATTGATAAGTTTGTTTGTGGCTTGCTCAAATCAAAAATCCGTTGCAAGGCTAGCAAAAATTCTCGCTGTCCATTTATATTATAGCACGTCTTTTTCCCCGTGTCTCTTCATGTGGACATTATTCTGTCCTTTTCACTGAGGTTTGAATTTGACCGTTAAAATTTGGAGTGCTAAATTTTGCTAGTTACAGCTAATTATTTAATAAATGTATCGCAATGAGTGTAGCATCAGCCAATAGCGGTCCTTGCCCAGTTCTTTTTCATGTTGTCCGTCATGAGTATGGAAGTTCTGATGTATGCCTGGCCTGCTGACAATTTGATGGCTCTTGTAAGTTGATTTCGGTGCAATACGATTCGTATTATAACAATCGAGCAAATTCCAATCATATGGTTACAGACGAAATACATTCGTAGGTTCGCACTTACAGTTACAAAAGACGAGAAAATATTGTAAACATTTGATTATCGTAAGCTTTGATGATAGGGCATACCGCTAATCTTGATCACTGGTTTGCATATTCTATCGCAGAGCGAAAATATTGCGTATGCAGTCTATAGCTCGCATTGGGTCGGAAAGTCACCGGAGATGTTCAGAAGCATTCAGATCGTGATGTTGAGAGCACAAAGACCTTTGGTTATGTCTATTGGCGGTCTCCTACCCCAACTGGACCTGGACTTCTATGGAAAAGTAAAGTTTTGATCTAATTTTCACCTAATAAATTTCTCTTTTCTTCATAAACTCCTGAAATTAACATGGCCCATGTGACAGCCAGATATTTTATAACTGAATGATCGAGGCCTTCAAGTTGCATGCCTGGTGAAATAATATTGCTGGCTTGTATTTCAAATTGGGAAAGATCATTTTCCGACTAATCATTATTAAATGTTGCAGTATCTCACGACATCATTTTCGTACTTCACAACAATGCAGGCAGTCGTTGAATAGTTGAGATCAATTGGAGTTGAATATTTTTTTTTCACATAATGTTCTGACCTGCTGAACTTATCACATAATTACAAGCTATACGGTTGACAACTCTGCACCGCAAGTAGGATGATCATAGTAGAGTTTAACGATGTTGGAATATTTTTCCATAAACTAATAGCGAAATAGTTGTGCATAACAAATATGTATACGTCTGAATGTAGTTTGACATGCAGTTTCCAATTATATATATCAACGAAAATTTATTCATTTGGACTTCTATTTAGTATCACGGTAGTTTTTAATGAGCCATTACTAAATAAATCTTATGTTTTCGAAATAATCGCAATTTTTTTGCATAAAAAACACGTAAGGCGATATTTTTCCTCATGGAGTAAGGATGAGATAAAACTTTTAATATAATACCTACTGAATCTGAAGAAAATGAAAAAGATCTTGACGTGTTTACCGCAAACGGTAAGCCTCAGAGTTTCAAAATTTGGTAGTTCTAGAACGTTCTGAACAAATAAACTAAACGTCAAGAAACGAAGCTTTCTTTGTTCTTATATTCGATCACTTTCGACAGCTCCGATTTACATCAATATGGCTGCGGAGAGGAACTCTTGAACACGATATAACCATATGAATATGCCCAGTAGACGTCATGCAATATAAGAATTAGTACCGATTCGATGTGGATCCAAGGGATCATTTTTCAGAAAAAAAACACAGGCTTGATGAGTAACTAGCTATCACTAACCAACCGCTATATAAGAGTATCGCGATTTTTAGATGTAGTGAGCCTATCGTGATGGATGTATGATCATTGGAATCGGTGTTATACCGGCACTGACATCTATAAACTATCAAGTACTATGATTCGTAAGCGAATAGTATGAAATTAATACCCCAGTATTTAATAACCAATTGAATTATGGAGTTTCCGAGAAGATTGCACTGAGTACCCACTAGGGAGATTCCTGTGCTCACCCTACATTGAATGGCATTATGTGTTCTTGAGTCTATTTAGTTTGCAAAATTGCAACACGGCTCTGATGATTGCCAGGCAATTATATGGGTAGCGGTAACAGGTATCAGCCAACAGGTAGATAATTACCGTACTAGACAGGCTCGACCAAGCTGACGCTAACACGAAGCCAACGACTTTAGAGATTTGTTATGGAAGCAATTGTTTTCTACCGAACATTGAAATGGTTGACGGTCAAGATTCATTGTCCTTCTAAAATCGTTGAGCTGGATTTCCACCAGAGTTCTTCACAGTTGATCTTTTATATTTCGGAAGAAATCAAAGTTTTGATGATGATAGGGGCCCAAGAAATAAGAGCGATGAATTTCAGGCGAAAGCCCATTGCCCTCATTCCTTGGCCTACCTAAGGCGTAGGTAAAGACCGATCCAATTCAATGGGCCCCCCGATGATCAAGGTGGTCGTTTGCAGCTTTCAACGCTCGTGACTTTAGACGAATTGGATAATTCTCTGCAGCTAATTAATTATTGTCGAAATACACATGTAATACGTGATCGATCACAAGTTCATTCTGGAATGCCAGTTAATTTTTTCTTTATTTTTGACTTTATCTGGTATACGTGGAACATATTTTGACTGCTCAACTGACACGTGTACTTTTATTCGGCCGAGGGCTGAAGCAAAGATGTACATATAACATAATTTTATGTCAAGATCCGGTTTGATACCCCGTTCAATGAAAACGATAACTAAATACAAAAGAGAATTCATTCCATTCGAGTTCCAGCCGTCTTGATCGCAGCGATTTCCTAGCGATCGAATACCAAACGCGACGTAGGAGTCCCCAACCACTGGATCCACGGAGCCGAACAGACTACCCGGAGGATGCGGGGGAGCTTCGTGGATCGGTATCGACCGTGATCACCGAACAGCTGTTTAACTTGTAGACGGCTAGGGGTGGGCCGAGCTTTAGCGGTCGTAATACTCCGAATAGGCACGTCACATCGTACAGAAATTCTTTATGCTAACTCGTTCTTCTTTGACAGTTGCCAAAACGACTCGGATCAGCTGCTCATGAAATTTTCAGTTTTTCCCGCGTTCCTGTTCGCTGACTATTATTATCCTGACATCATTTTGGGGCTAGTTTTTCGGATCCCACGATCACCACCATATTGGTGGTGATCGTAGGATCCGAAATTTTCTGTTTCCGCTAAATTGTATTGCCCGTTTAAACTTTCCTGATTATTCAGTAACATTTTCAAATTGCACTTTTTTACATCCCTTTCCGTGATGCCATCTCTCTCTCTCTCTCTCTCTCTCTCTCTCTCTCTCCTTAGGATCGGAACTTTGTGAATCGTGCGTGATGATTTAGAATCGACTTGAATTAGTTTTCCTCCTTGATGCCAAACATTTGAAAATAATTCGGCTTTTGTACTTATGATTGACCAAACAGGTTACATCTTCGTTTCACTCCATGGCTCTGTTAATAGATTATTCTACATTTATATACAAGCACCTAATATCTAGTCTTTCGTCCTGCAATATCAATCAGCTAGGGTTTACTTACGTGATTCAGAATCGAAATTTCGTGTGATGTGACGAAGTTTATCATTAGGATACGTTAGTTTCGTAAGTGTGTATCTTATTATTACACATAAACATGAAGTAAAGTTGGAATGGATTTGATTATTTGAATGTGCTTGATTAACAGTTTTCTAGGGATTGTTTGCGGAGTTTGTCACGAGTGCTAATATGACTAGAGGTGATTTTTCAAAGAGCTCCATGGCATTCATCAAGAAAAGTTGTGTGTACATAGTGTCATGTACAGTCGCTTATTCGTACAGAAATCTTTGTTCCATTACTAGTAGCGACTTCGGAGGGCCAGAAAACGCGCCAAGCTATATGTAGAGTTTTTTTTCCCTGTACAAATCACTACGAAACAGCTTATAAATCGATTCTGCTTCGTAGGAAACCGCATATTGCCATTTCGCGCAGAAGTCCTTGGGCAGTTGTTCAGCGTCCTCCAGAGTCTTTGTTTCCTCGCGATTGCAGACCATCAAGTATAGTCATATGCGATTCCTCGCGCCACTAGAAAAATATCTCGATTTCTGATTCAAATTTTTAATGGAGTTCAAAGTTTCTTTGGAAGTCGATATGAAGTCTATTAAATTTAGTGTGCGGTTCATCCTTTGTTGGCCATTTGTGCTGAATCTGACCACTGCTGATCCGATTCGTTGGGACACATTGTGGCCGATCATGTTCTGTTTATCTGCAGATGGATTTGTGAATTTACTTATCAGTGCTCATCACGCACGAGTCGATGCAGCAAAATTGACGAAAATATTTTTGGAAATAGCCTCAATATTTATCCCGGTATTCAAGATTATAACATCCAGGCATCAACATTTACGAAAACAGGTAAATATATCATTCGACCTGGCTGTCACGTTATATTAACGATATTTTATCACACAAGATCCTGCATGTGTACGAGTATAAATTTATATAAATCCGATAATACGCACATTGCTCTGTGGTTAAAGATAGTTTTTTTTTTCTCTATATTACTCAGCAATCCAGTTTTGATTATTATTCTTGGGCTACTTATAGTTTTTTTCGAAGTTGGACAATATTTCCGATTGTAAATCACTGCTGCAAAAATATTTTCTGATGCAATTCTAGATTACTGTAATCGGTTTAACAATCGAACATTTTCACAGACCTTCATCGTGGAAGTAATGAAGTTTTTGAAAACAACCAGTTCACGTGGAAGAAAAAAAATCCTACAGCGTTACCAGCACAGATTTTTACCGTTGTACAGTTTCTTTGAAACTTCGGCAGCTCTCTTCATGGCCACTGCAGTTATCACTGAATGGGAAGACTCGCCAAAAATTAAATCTGTGCTACATTTTGTAGAAGTATTTGCTACTTTTCTACCAACCATGGTAGAATTTATGCATCTAGAAATCCCTTGGCTTCTGTGGCTCGCCGAGATACGATTCGAAATTTTCGCTGAGGAGTTTATGATGGCCACCGGTGCTTGGGAATTCGATGAGTGTATTGAGGAGATGCAGGAACTGTTAACGTGAGTAGTATAAATTACCTTATCAGTAAATTGAGACATGTGAATATTGATGCAGGTAAAATACAACTAGGGAAGAAATAAGCTTTCGATGTACGAATGAATTCTCTCGGAATGAAAATGTTTCGAAATTGATTTTTGGATCAGTGAACGAAAACGATGCTGTAGCTTGAAACTGCGCTACCATATCAATTGTCACGAATACAGATCGATCAAAATTTTTCTTTTCTTTACTTGAGGATCGACATATACTTGTCTCTTGATTTTAGCATTAAATTCGAGATTACATTTTAAGACGTTGGAAATACTGACATGAGTTTATTTCAACTACACATTCATATGACGGAAAGCTCGATCGTTGTCCTATAATCAGTGGTGGAAAATTACCCGATCAACGTCCGGTAAGACTTTTGGTAGAATATAAGGATTGAGAAAGTTTTTTCATTCTAACATGTAATTTTTTAACCGTAATTCACAATAATTTCGACGTTATTTCATCAAATTGCTACCACCGATCGTTCGGCCGTAAGTGACCATTTTATTTGTCTGAATTCGCGGTGACGGGATATTTTTCGAAAAATTCTGAATACATCTACCGAGAGAAATTGCTGTTGCATTAAAAAAAAACTTACTCATAATGACAGGGGAATTAAGCGATTTGTAGAAATCGTCGATCGAGTTGCAAAGTCGCGTTGCAAAGTAGGGCTGTCTAAAGACACTTATTGTAGAATTGTAATTTACTATAATAGCAATATATATTTCGTTGAAAATTTCTCGATGAATCATAAGCCATGTACCTACTTTCTTGGTACACGTTGGTTATATATTTGAAAAATGATTGAAACTAAAATTGCATACAGTATACATTAACAAATCTGATTAACAGCAGGCTCTCCGGCTTCAATCTCCAGATTCATGCTCTGATTTCAATTCAAATGTCAAAATATTTCTAACGTGATTTCAATTTCGATAGTGGATCGAATTATATGCATATTAATAGATATTTTCATGTGTACGTATTAGTTTCTTGCCAATGAATCATTTGCCACTGTTTCCCTCAATTTCTACGATACTTCGATGCTGGAAATCTTGATGTTCTTACGCGTGACGTTATTTTTTTATTTATATTCTCATATAATGTTGCCATAATTGAATTTGGAATCCAGCATTTATTCTTGCTGATTACTGTAACGCATCTTTCGAGATCTCGATTCGAATCCAATAAAATACCTGTAAGTAGGTAACATCTCTACTGTTGAGTATCAATTAGTTTTTGGCAATTTAGAATTGAATTTCGAATTCTGATCTTTGATTTTTAGCTGAATTCCTCTCTACCTAAAGTTATTTGCAACGGTGAGCGTATTGCGATGGGATAATAACTACTTTGTAATTATTGATAAATTTTGCAGTAGAAAATAATGCCACTCCACGACTTCGTGAATTTGTAAGTGGCTGCTTGTCCGATTGCCAGTTGACGAAGATTAACTACTTTACACAAGAGCTTCATCCAATCTGGAATACACCATGGAAGTACGAATTTATCCTATTCATCCAGCAGTATAACCAAGAAAGAAATGATACAGTACGAAATAAGTATATCAGTATCTGTCGTAATTATAGAGAATAAAATTTTCACGAACAGGTTGACGATGAGTTTAGTTAATTGCCAAATACCCAGCCCTTCCTTCGATCTCCTTGCAATAAATAATATGAATTTAATTAGTCACTTCAATTTCGCCGCTTTCAGCTTATAAAACTTTGAGCTTCTTATCCTACGCAAATCTCGTCTCTCCTTCCCTCTTGGTTCCAGATTTCATCTCCTCCTCTTGCACTATACATCACATCTTTTCGTTTCATATTTCTTTGCCTATGTCTCTCCTTCCTCGTCATGCTTACTGTATTACCTCGCTCATCAAGTTTTTCCCTTATCTTGAATATTTCAGGATTTTCACTGCTCTCTGTGAAAATCAATGTTAGCTGATACGTTAACTCCTGCCAAGTTATATCGGTGAGCTGCTGTAGGTAACTATTGATAACTTTCCGACCTCACTAGGTACTTATGAGTAACAATTCTGATGATGCAGTGGAGACCGTGGCAAATTGAACACCTCAAAGAATTCAATGACAAGAAAAAAAAAAAAAATCATATGTGATAACAAAATTAAAATGACAACAGATTTTTTTATAGCGAATTCTGGGAAGGATGCCCATTTTTTCCTGGAAGGAGTGAAATTTTTATTTTGTGAGTATCTGATAAAACTTGATATAAGCGTTAATTTTAGGTGAAAAACGAAAAGAAAAAGCTCAAAGAGTCCTTGACCACCTTGCGTCTTTAATTGTTCCACCTTCCATGTAGGTGCAGGGTAGGGTATTTATTATGTGAAGTAATGTAACTTAACAATCTCCACCATTTTGGTTCCATCTAATATCTATATCATTTTCGTTTTTTCTTATTCATGGTATAATTTTCTTCCAATGAATGATCATATAACATGCATAATTTTCTTCCAATGAATGATAATTTTTCCCACGTAAGTGGCAATCAGTCTTTCTTAATTATAAAAACTAGGTACGATGTTTGTTTGCAAAGAGTTTCTTTTATTCACGCGATAGCTCAGTCAATGACCTATTTCTTGTCGACCATGGTAGCATTCAGTGTATAATTAACGTGATCATTTGGAGGAGTAACATTACATTATTTATCAATCGAAAACTGTCGAGAAAAAGTTCTGCATGTTCCCGTTGATTGTTCGTCGGTTAAAAACTTTAATTGTCCCGAATACACCGTCCAAAAAACAAAAAGGTTTCAATGCTTAAGCAGCGAAAATTATAGATTGAATATCTCAATATTTTCTACAAGGTAAAACAATACGGTTTATTGAAACGGAACAAAATACCTAACACAATTTACAACCATGCAAATTATTCAAATCGCTGGATCCTTGATGTGGCTTCAATTATACAAAAATACACCGTCCAGTCAGTATTCGGACTTTCATGTGACTGCAAGTGGTTCATCACCGCGCTTCAATGCGCTCACACTCATTAGACACAGATCTCTGCACTGATGAAGCACTTCTTGTCTTTAAATGCTCGCCTCTATCGTTGATTTTCCATCATAATCGAGCACTGATAAAAGCACGTGTATATACGGCACTAGTCTCTATCCATGAACCGAAAACGCAAGGGTTTGTTGGGCACATTCACCATCATATAGTTGCTGCTGATATCGGCGTAGTCATATTCGATTCTGAACTCCCGGATCAGCTGTAAAAAAGGAAAATTCGATTCATGAGTCACATGAGTACCTAATTCGCTCAGCACAACGAATTGAAGATTATCGTTTACCTTTGCTGTGAGCATCATCATCTCTGTCTCAGCCATTTGTTTTCCCATACAAGATCGGATGCCATATCCAAAAGGAAGGCAGCTGAACTCTGGGTGTTGGTCGCTGAATTCCGTCTTATTAGACAGCCACCTTTCCGGCTTAAATTTCTCCGGGTCTTCAAAATTCTCTTCTCGATGTGACGATACTTGATTTGCCATTATGACGTAGGTCTACGAAAAATATACGCACATATAGAATTTAGTTATCAGTACGTTAATTGCTCAAGAGATACTCACTCCTTTTGGAATCGCATATCCGTGTAGGGTGATGGGTTTTGGAAGGACCCTTGTCACGTAGGGGAATGCTGGTCGCAGTCTAACATGAATTTAATTTTGTTCAATTAATAAAAATAATTAGTTCCACGACGCCAGTACTGAGAAATGTTTGAGTCCTCACGGTTGAGGGTAGATGAGGATTTACCTGAGGCATTCGTTCATGCAGGCACGCAGGTACGGCATCTCTTTGAAGGAGTATTGCGTCAACGCTGACCCCCCGCGTGACATCACAGTGCTAACCTCTTCGTAGACACGACGTTGAACTCTCGGATTTTTTGCGAGATAGTAGAGAAAGAAAGCTTCGCTGTTTGTCGTCTGAAAAAATAAATCCACTGATAACGTCCTACTGATAATTACCATGAACAACAAGAATTAGTTTCAATGTAGTTTGAATTTACATTACGTTTTAACTCACCGCCTGAACACCAAGAATGATCATGTCCATAATTAAAGTCGATATATCGTCCGGCTGCATTCCCTGATTCAAGAGTAACTTTTCTAGTACAGGAGAGCTGTCCTCCTCGAGACTGGTACTCGAATCCTTTTTTTTATACGTGGGCGCTGTTTGACTGCGTAACCTGTTCTGAGCTTGTCTGATGTACTTGCCAATCACGCTGCAATGTTCATTTCATTGGATGTGTGGATCTTGTAAATAAATAAGTTCAACGCAATTATTCATACCCATCGATGACATCGCACGCGGCGAAAAGCTTCTTCGAGAATGGTGTGTCGAAAAATCGCCAGACTTGGAAGCCGGTCTCGCAACGACTAAGATAAAGATGTGCACGAGTAAGAGCTTCGATTATCCTAGCCGGTTCAGATGCCGCGTTAAATCCAGAAGGCTCAAGGAATCCCAACCGTTTGTTGAGTATCAAAATGGAGAAGCACTCCATACCCCATCGAGAAAGATCCTGGTTGAAGTCACCCGGCACCTTTGTAGAGTGGACGGAAAACTTTACAAGTTTGCATCTTTATGGAGAATAAGGAATGGCGGTATAGATGTGAACTCTGCTCACCTCGTCCTGCCGGTTCCGAGTTTTTCGAATTCTTTGCACAAGTTCGTCGCACGTCATTTCAAGTTTTCCAAAGTACTGGGTGAGCTGATGGGCAAACGGTGTCTCCAATTTCTTCCGCAACTCCGTCCATTCAGTTCCTTGCCTGCGGTTCAGTTAGCGGACGTATTTTTTTTTGTTTTTTTATACA
Source organism: Macrophya alboannulata (assembly GCA_949628255.1). Classification (NCBI taxonomy): domain Eukaryota; kingdom Metazoa; phylum Arthropoda; class Insecta; order Hymenoptera; family Tenthredinidae; genus Macrophya; species Macrophya alboannulata. The sequence continues at coordinate 16,208,165 of OX451209.1, forward strand.
GTTGAATTATTTTCAAAATAAGGTAATACGTGCAATTGCTGATTCAATTGCCTGTTTAACTGACATAGTGAACGGTCCTGGTAGCTTATATTTTCTGTACTGTAAACGGTAATGCTGCAAAACGTCGATACCGCTTCGGACTGGTGCTTCACCTTCTTGTTTGTAGACTTCGGCAATGTGCTCCGGCCTGTAATTAGTAATACGTATCACAAAGATGACTTTTTTCTGTTAAGGTATCAACTGGGTTTATAACGTCCATACCTATGAATCATAACTATGTCCCCAGCGAAGGGCCCGTGGATGCGAACAATTGGACCGTACTCATTGAATAGATATTTTAATGGTGTCACATTGCGGTTCCATTTCAATTGACCTGTAAAATTAATCAAAATAGATTCCGCATGGGGAAGAGTGGAAAAATTTCACGCATTAATCATAAGTAGTACAAAAAATTGCGAATAATATGAGCATCAATAAATAAGCATCTTGAGAAAGAATAGGTATTTGCTAATTAGTTGTCTAATAATTTATTCAGAACTCGAAAAAACCGTCAAATTTCGAATAAACATAGACATGTCGGTACAGGATATCTTGTAGCCTAATACTTAGCCGTGGGACAAAGTTAATTCGAAAATTGAGTGAATATTCGAATTTTGAACCTCGCCTATTTCGAATTTTCAATAAATCATACCCAAAGTAAACTTGTTGATGAGCAGGCTGCTAATAACTTGCGTACCAAAAAGAGGTACGTATTTCCAATACTTTTCAATAATTTTCAAAATTGCTGGACCGGGTATATCCTCGAACGGTAAGGGGATTTTATCCCGTATTACTTCCGGTGATATGCTTGCTACCGGTATATCAAATATGCTCGCAGCTTGAGGCGGGACAGTAGAATCCATTAGAGGAATCGCCGAAGATTGTGACACATCAGATGCCAGGCCACTAGCTGTTTTTGGCTGTGTCATAGTAGCTGGAAAAAAGACAATATTCTCTATATGTATAACAGCACGAAGGAGTCGAACCCATGTACACATACGATCATAATTCATTGATCGATGTATTTTTGATGATGTTATCAAAAAATGACAAATTTTATCGAAAATGATTGTAATTAAGAATCTAGTCGTACAGGTAAGATCATTAGAGGCATCTCTGAGACGTTCTTGCCTCTCAATCGCTGCGAGAGGCTGCGTATTTGCCGTAAAAAGTCGATGTAGTATTCTTCCGGTGAACTTCGGCGTCGTCTTTCGGTTGAGGGTACCGCAACGTAAAACTAGACGCTGCATACTATTGAAATACATGTTTTCACAGCATTAGTTATCAAGCATGATGGAAATGGACATTAACAATTCCATGTCCGGTACCGAGATTGTAAATTCGATCTGACGTAAGGATACAACGAAATAATTGACAGGTTCATTACTTGATACAAAAATATGAAAAAAAAAAATAGATAAAATAAAATAAAACGGACTTCTAGCAGCTTCGAATGTGAGATGAAATTTAGAAAGCGTTAGTTTTTGAGAATTGTCGTTCTGAATAGGTTTTGCTCACCTTTTTGACAATTACAAATTGCGGGATTTAATTTAGTTTTATTTTCTTTACGATTGACGGGAAAACACTTATGACGTTAGAGACGTTGATAACAAACTCGTTTCTTAGCAATAGAGAAAATAATGAAACGTCTAGCCATAAACTATAATAAAATGATACGAAGTTAGCTGATTTTTGAAACCGAAATTCGTGTATGTGAGAAGTGATTTGTCTGATCGATTACATTTTTCTCGTCTCGTTATCAATATTTTTACAAATTTAATGAGGATCATTGGCTCCCTTTTAGTCACTCAATGTGGCTATGGAAAAATTATGCATTCTTGGAGATCATTAATTAAGCTTACCATCTTTAACTTGTCAGATTCTTACTTTTCGTCACCTTTGGTGATTTATAAGTGAAGTCTTGGTTTCGATGATAAATGACTTTTGCTAATTTGAATCAATCTTTACGTTACGGGCTTTCAGGACCTATCTGAAAAACAGGTTCATAGACAGATGTCAGATGTGTCTGTTGGTCTGTTTGGTAAACTCGCTAAAAGATCTCACAAATGCAGGCACAGTGGAAAGATTTGAAAACAGGATCTCACATTAATGAACCAGGTATACCGATGATCAATCTATTCAGTATCTTCTACCGTCCCCTCCTTGTGACTCTTTATTTAAAAATCGAATAATCGACATGTGGCACGAACAACTTCCCTGCCAATAATTTCAGCACACCTCCTCGAGATTAGAAATATCTAAAAAGCCTAAGCAAAGGTGTTTTACAAAAATTTTTGTTCGTCCGAATGAACGAACACTTAGACTCGTGATCGTGACATTTTTTTTCTACAGATTCCGTACTTGTAATCTTCGTAAAACATTTAATCCCAGTTTTAAAAATCTTCTGTCCTAATCTCAGAAGAAACGAACAAGTGAATGAAAAATGAATTCTCGTTGCACATACGAAAGTTATATTGTCAAGTGCGCTCGAGACCATCGAGGGATTTCCGCTTATTAAGCTGAAGCTATGATACTATGCGCATAAATCAGCTCGTTTAATTATGATCGAGTTTCGCTTCAGTTAAGTACACTCGATCGTTCAATTACGTATATTGCTTTATAGTAGAGAATAAGTTGTTCTAGGTATAGTTGGCTGTCTTGTCGTGCTCATTCTCTCAAATTGAAGACTATATTAACGGTAGATATATCAGTATTATACATCTGATTTTTTGATCATTAGCTACCATTTTGGTACCATATATCGCGCACGTATTTTATGCGGTTTCATTAATTTACTGTCTTGGATGATATATTTGGCGAAATCAGTATTCATTCCATCCGAAGTAGCGACAAGATTCATGTAGTAGTAACCAGCAGCAAAAGTAAGTTCTTAACTAGTTTATCAGAATGTTTAAAAAAAAATTTTTAAACGAACGGAAGAAAATCAACGATTGCTATTTGAAAATTTATATGACTGTTCAAAATTAAGATTCAGCTATCCATTATCAATGGTTTATTAGAATAAATTATTGTATAAATTAACCGAAATGGCGTCAAACTGATATAGGTTCTCGTATCATATTTCTTGGTGGTATTAAATTTCATCTACAAATGGTCAATTGATTAACTACTCGTATACGCCTAGCGTTCCGTAACATCTTAAAACCAAAATAATAAAAAAAAAAAAAAAAAATCGAGAATTTTTCAAGGCTTACAAGTTTCTTTGAGCAATTACTTAGTATAGTTAGAGCAATTTATTTACATATATTACACTGCTTATCAACATCGTTATAAATGTACAAATTAATCGAATCAGCAAAAGCTGATACCGTAGATGAGATTCAAGCAATTTTAAAAGCCAATATTTTACAGCATTTAAACATCGACTTCGATTTCCACATCCTCGTCATCTAACTCTGTTCTATTTCGTTTCTCTGCAAAGTCTTTTGGCACTGTAGACAGTTCTTTGGTCAGATTTTTTTGAGGTTCTTGTTGAGTAGAATCGGGGCCAACTGGAACTGCCATTTCACCTTCTTTCGTGTGACGCCACTTCATGCGGCGATTTTGAAACCACACTTTCACCTGAGAATATAAAATTGCAGCGGAGGTGTATAGAAGCTGATGAATGTAAAATTTACTTTCATGTATAGCTGCAGTGCAGATTTCTAAAACAACCTAATGAAATTCAAAAAAAAAAAAAATAATCAAAAAAACAATCAAACCTGAGCATCCGTAAGGCCCAAAGTGGCCGCCAGTTGTCTTCTGTCTGGTTTGGTGATGTATTTTTGCAGTGAGAATCTTCGTTCCAATCCTTTCCGTTGCAAGGAGCTAAAGACTGCTCTTGACCACGATCTCTTCCGCCGTGAATTGTTCTCCGAATTATTCGATATGACCGCTGATTGGGCTACGGGAACTGAAACCAAGAGGTAATTCGTTTGCTGAAGTAGAATCAAATCGTCTGTAATTTACTGTTATCCTCTGAAATTTACAGTTCTTCATGCTTCCGGCGTTGATCTTTTATCAGCAGCGGGTCAAGCTGAGGTACCTGACAACGTTAATCATATCTTAATATCTGATCAGCTAGTGGAGAGGCCCTGGAAGATCGTAAATGTCCTCGCGTGCTTCAGACGTAAACAATATCCGGGTAATAATCGGTGGCCCTTAAGACCCTACGACCATCATATAACAAGTATAAACCAGAAGCCATCAGGGACCAAAAGACCAAAGATAGTTAACTACAAACACATTCACGAGCTGTTTAAACCGATGGAGGCTACCAACCGACCGGTTCGACGCCCCATCCCATAGTCAAGATGTGGAGCACTTCTCGGTGATTTAGTGCCCCAGTAAAGTACACAACATATGTACGAATCTAAACACTGCGGCCGCAGGGACGTTCCAAACGATCTGGCTTACAGAATACAAATTTTACCCGACCCTATCTATCCACCTACCCAAAACTCCCTCCTCACCCTCCGCACCCTCTTGCCGTTAAATACTAAAAGTCTATAAATACATTCGTAAGTTTTTTTTAATTTTTTTATTGCTGCTTGAAATCGGATCGAATTATGACGACGAGTCTAATTGATGAGGTAATTCGTTGAATAATTGCTGGATTTAGCACAGGGGATGGCGAAGACGTGTCTATAGTGAATTCAGCGCGTATGAACTAGGTATTTGTATTTCTTTTAGTAGATATGATGTGATACCTATGAATTACTGTGGAATAATTTTCTCTGATAATGATTGTTTCATGTTATCGATAACGATTATAATACATGATACATACGAAGATCACATGATTAGCGAAGGTGTACGTACAGTGTACACGTTTAACTATCTCTGTAAAGAACAGCTTAAAAGCCGCGAGTGTTTACACGCGATGTAAACTTGGGATGGCACTTAGGATGTCGTTTAAACACAGACAGGAAACACGAGAATACTCCAGGGTGTAAATATTTTTCCCTTAGTTGCCATGAAGCGGTCGGTGACTAGGTATATAGTATACCAACTCCGTATGTGAACATTTGTTAATGATGCACTCTGCATGCACTAGCTCAATCCCAACCGAGCCCATCAAAGTTTTACGATAAATACAGTAAATCATTAGTTTTTATTACACGGTAATTGGTTCACTGAAAATCATACCGTATAATTATTTTAAGCTTACAGGATTTGAAGACCTCTAACCAGCCTTTCGAATTCTATAAAACAAATATTTCTAAACTGTATATTATATAGGTATGTATAAAGTTTTTGGATTTACCTCTTGCTATAGGCCGTACGAGGGGAGCTCTGTATCCATTATTATAACCTTCGAAGACGTTGTAGTTTCCATGCGAAATTATTGGCAGAGTTGACTGAGAGTAAGATAACGAGGTACAATTCCTTACGAGTTCACAGCTCGCACAACCTCCTGGGCAAGGGCATGATACTGACGAGTTGTACAGCATCGGTACTGGCCTTGACACAGGGACCTCTGAAAAGGAAAGTTTTCTCCGTAGGTGGGCAGGAATAGTAATATTGTACACTTGACCGCATGACATATCGAGCGATCAAAAAATTATAACCCCTTTCAAAGTTCGTTAAGTTGGTGATGATCACATATCTTCGATCTACTTCAAAATTCTTCGTGTGAATTTTCAGAAAGATATTTTATTTTTTTCAAAAATTTTTAAATCAGCTGATTGATACTTGAGTTACAGGAGATTTCATGAACGAAATAAACGGAACAATTAATTAACTATAGTAGTTACAATTCTTCAGAGTTGAATGAGTACGCTTAGGCTCACGCTAAAAGTGACCAAAAAAAACTTCAATGTTCAAGTTGTTTCAATTTTTTTTTAAGCCATTTTTTCATGCAAAGCACAACTTCGTTAATATTTTGCCCTGAATGAGGCCGCGGATTCATTGAAAACAGTGAATATGCCAAATTGGTAATTCGAGAAAGATTGAAAGTTCCCAATAGAAAATTGAATTCTTTTACATTTTGGATGAAATTTTGACGAAAAATTTTAACAAAAGCTTGTTGAAAGTGACGAGTCTCGTGTGTTATGTTCCTTGTCATGTTTTGGGCTTTCCATGCTTTTCAAAATACGCATTAAGTTTATTAGATTAAATTTTGAAGAGGATTTGAAAGAGAAAATGTTTGATTTGATATATATCTGGAGCTGGTCTACCTTGAAAAAAATCTGAAGATATTTTTTGATACATATAGCCCTACCAATCCATACTTAATTATCAAGAAGCTACAAAACTATTCGAAAGAAGTCTGCATTCTCTTTGATAGTTACAAGTTATGTGGAACCCGGAACCCCTGGCGAGATTTTTTTTGTTTAGTACATCTGAAGGCCCCGGGGGTCTTGCTTTGAAAAACGCACTCACCTGGTTTCTTCGAAAATATTTCATTAGACAGTATCCGGTCGATACCGAACTTTAATTGTTTCACGGGATTCTCGGAAGTTGGAACTCGGGTCTTAGTGTCCTCCATTTTTAAAAAATAATTAACTATTGTCATTTAGAATCGCGATGTTGATTTTCACAACTCAATGTCTATTGGTAATGACTAAACGAAATTTAGGTAACGGTACACTTGCGTCTTTTCAATTTTTCATCTCTGCACTATAATAATCCGTCTGCGATCTACCTCACTTCATCACACAATCATTTTTTTGTTATTCAACTTGTTCGAGACACGCAGTCGGTACCGAATTACAAACACACTGACTCAAGTCGGCTTGAAAAAAAAAATAAAAAATCATCGACTGTATTAGAATCCACGTTTAATTATCAAATTGCAATAATTTTAGTCTAAAACTGGACGAAACTATCGCGATTTTGGTTTTTCTGTCAACTTGTCTCGTCACGTGATAATAAATTGATCATTTTAAAAAATTCACAACATTAAAAAAATTCCCGCTGATTGTTGATTGGCAGAAAACTGGACAATCCGTGAAGAACGCGAGGTCTGAGATTCTGAGCATTACTAACAATAATATAATGAGAATTTAGCCGACTAACTGGCAAGCTAACGTGTATCTCTGCTCATCACTGAAGAGATTCGTTGTTTCCAAAAATCTTCATCGTGCTAACGGAGTTTGGTAGTTTCATTGGTTACCCAAGACGCCGAGGGCGTGGCGTCTAAAGATTGGTCCAGCGTAGATAATATTACGGCAGTCGGATGCTGCGAGAATAACCAGAGGAGCACATTATTCCAATGAAGATCTATGCGTAAATCAATTTGTAGAACAGTGCCTATAAAAATCTCCTGAACCATTTTCTGCATACGATTAGGTATCAGTTAAATTTCAACTCTACATATTCATTCCCAATTAAATCAATTTGCGAAGATATCCCGTATGACTAAAGACCAAACGTTCGATCTGATTCCTTTTACCGATTTTTTTGTTCACAAAACTTCGCAGAGTCCATAAAATCCGAAATTTGATCAATTATTTAATGATTTTGAATGCTTGTTCTAGATACCAGCTTCGATATTAATTGTTGTGATCCATTCATATACAGGGCGTCCCAGAACTAAATGTCCGAAATGAAAGGTGGCCTAGAGGAGGTCGAACTGAGTAAATTCTCCCGAAGAACATGGGGTCTGCGAAGTCGCGTTCGCGAGATATCACACGTTAAAAAAAAGTATCGCTTTGCGCCGCGGCGACGGCGCAAAGCGATACTTTTTTTTAACGTGTGATATCTCGCGAACGCGACTTCGCAGACCCCATGTTCTTCGGGAGAATTTACTCAGTTCGACCTCCTCTAGGCCACCTTTCATTTTGGACATTTAGTTCTGGGACACCCGGTATATAAACACTTGATCACGTCTATACGTTTATTATTAGTTGAAATTAAAATTGCACACACGTTTATAGTTTTAGCTATTATATTTATGAAAAAAATTCCTCCGGAATTTAATATGAATCTCAAAAGCCTAGCCTAGGTTGCTCGCGCTTGCTATTTATCTAACCCGTCATTAATTATGATATACGTCCGTCATTAATTATTAATTACTCACACATACCTAGGCATACTATAAGCTGGCGTGAAACCGTTCAACCTGGAGTATAAAAGACCGCGTTGAATTGAGCGATGAACTCAAAGCCATTTGCTGAATGGGCTCAAATGATTTATCGGATTGTCATTTTTCAGTAAAAAAAAAAAAAAACAAAAAGAACATTTCGAAAGAATGTAACGGGTCTGATTGTAATTTGAAACATTAGATATCCGTAAATTTATAACGAAAAGTTTGGATAGTGAAAAGTTTCATTCCACCGTCCAAGAGCGTCTTCAAACGTTTTCTTAGAAGCGGGAGACGTAGTACCTAATCGCACAGTTCGGACGGGAGATAATGCTTAGGAAATGATAAATCAATAAATAGTGTGGTTCCACGGAAACCTAAAGTCGATTGCTACAAGTTCGTTGGCGCGGATTTAGCCCGGTGTATAAAAGTGGATCTCATAAATAAAAAAAAAAGAGAGAACAGAAACAAGAAAAAAAAAAAAAAAGGAAAATGAAAATGAAAAAGTGGGAGAAGAATAAAAGCTCGCGAGAGGTAATCATTTCTGCGAAAACAAACATACCGAGCACATTATTGCGGAGAAGCCATGTGCTTAAATCAGCGATATTTTAAACAACGCCCACGATATATTTTCATTCTCGAACTGCGTTATCTACTGACTACGAATCGATCGTGGCTCGCTATAAGCATCGGCCAAGAAAAAATCCGCGAAATCTCCTTGCAGTTGATTAGGAGAGAACAGAGTCAAAATAGGAAATTAGAAAAAGAAAGGAATAAAATAAAAAATCATTGTTGTAAAAAATTCGAGGATTCTTTATTGTCGATTGAAAACTCTGTTTGAAAAAACCTCAACTCTTTTATTTCTGATACGTCTCAGTCTCCATACGCAAGAGTTGAAGATAGACTATGCTCACCATATACCAAAGAATAGACGGATAAAATTGATAATTAATTCTATTAGAATAGGCAAAGAGTAAGACACGCTCAATCTTCATGGTGTAACGAGTAACATCGTGGGTATTAATTGCCAAGATACAGATGACTCGGGAATACGTAGAAAAAAAAATATACATACATACTATGAAAGACGACGATTATATCTCTTACAGCCATATGGTTATCTTTGTATACCGGGACGTAGCATTTGGTATATATACAGTAACTTAAATGTTTATTTGGACAGCCATGTTTGAAGCAGCCTCCTTCACCCCCACGCCGGGATATTCCTAAGAATGTGTACACAACCTCGTGCCTCTATTCGATTTTATTAGGTTTTAAGATTTTCGATACCTACTCGCCTTCCGCGAGAGCGATAAGGTGTGAAAATGAAATCTTTGTGTTCTTATTTTTTTTTCTCAATTTTTTGTTTTTTCGACAAAATTTTATTTAAAAATTTCAACTCAACGGCCATTTTGATCCCCAATAGATTTTGCATTACGAAATTTTCGTGCCGGATTTGGTCCGTCAAAATAATATCCCTCGACAGAAATATTGCTTTTACATATATGAGATGTCAATTATTATAAATCATGTATTATGGTCATTATTATACCTGTTATTTAGTTTTCAAATAATAATAAATTTCTCATTCGAATGAGCTAACTTAATTATGCGAATTCGTTGAAATCGATCCACACGTAGGTCAAAATACTATCGCATATAATTTCCGAGATTATTATATTGGCTAAAGATCGTTAATGTATATCTTGTCCAATAAAAAGTTCACGAATTCTCAAAGTGGCATATTTATGTTGCCAATATTTGTCCAATGGGCTAATAAAATTGATCAACTGATCTAAATTGATGAACAATAATTTGATAGCAGTATAATTTATGAGAATAATAATTAAAATTCGTCACGGAAACAGTTTCGTGTGAATCGAGGCCCTAGGCAGTAAGTATTGCGACACGAAAAAAACTCAATATTCATAAAATAAGTCTTTGAGCCTCTGTGTTTATTAATTAAATATGAATTTCTGAACGCGTTGGACCACCAGTCGCGCACGACGGGGAGTCCCCACTTTAAAACCAGGTGTATAACGTATATAGATATACATAGTAGCCATCCGCATATCTACCTACGATAACTATTGGTTTGAAAGTAATAAAAAAAAAAATCTATGATCACTTCGTCTAAGGAGAAACGTTATTTTATGTTTATCACGTAAACTACGCACTAATATAAATTCATTCATGCAAAGTCTACATTTTATCGATCCTTTTTTTTCCCTCTTCGATCCTTCTTCTTGTTTTACATTTGTTGTTTTTTTTTTCCTTCATTTTTTTCGTTCTTTGAAGAATGGGAGGTGGGTATAATATCATCACTTTGAACGAAATTATTATCGTTGGATTTCGAATATAATTCTATAGCTTATACCTGCAGCGTAAGATATAAATTCCGTAGGCATTAGTCATAGATTAGAAATAGGCAAAATAAATTATGAAAGACATTATTAAAAGTGGAAATATATTTATATGTATACGATGTACAGTCATATATTAGGTATAACTGCAGACGTCTATGTTCTGGAGTAAAAATTCTCAAGTTTTTATTCCAAACTGGATGTAATTCTAATAACGATAAATGGAAATCGGGAAATTATAACAGAATAAGATAACAAATAAATTATTTCTTCACGAATTTAAGTCCTGCAGGCTATGGGCAAGCCCAACGTCACAGATTTCAGTAAAATTGACAATCCTCAACCGTTCAATGCATTGTCCCGTAATTTTAATTGTACAAGGCGTAACCTTCCGATAACATAATCATTCCTCTGTACAGTCTTTCAGTATTGAAATCATTTTCCATCGGATCGTTAAAGACTGCTTCTCTCTTTGGGCGTTTTATGGATTGTAGACCCTGAAATTAATGCAAGATAAAATTGTAATTTAATCAGATCAATTATTACTCGTACATTGAAGAGAGATTCTTGTCTCGATTAAAAAAATGAATAAATAAACGAAACGTATGTTAATTATTCTGCAACCATTACCTGGAGGAATATGACATTTCCTGCCGTTGTAGCTGTGGCGTTTCTCCTGAGTGCAGTGATGATCAGAGTGAGGAGATATCCGCCAAATGCAAAAAATGAGAGAGCGGTAATCGCCAGCTGAAATATCTTCGAGATTTTTGAACTTTTGCTCTTCTCATCTTGCCAGTAGTCGTCGTGACGTCGTGCCGGTTTAAAATCTGGCCTTTTGAGAGGCAAGGCAAACGGTAATGTCGCTGAAGATTGCTTTGAATTCGTATCTAGGGTCTCACTGATTTCCGGTATATCTACTAAAACAGAACGAAAAAAAAGAAACAGTCAAGTTACAAATCACGAAATTATTACCTTTGCAGGGAAATAAGGTCGACAGAATTAACCTTGTTCATCAGAAAAGGTCGATTTTATGCGAATCAATTTCTCCATGGGTAGCTGGCTCAGGCTTCGAACTTCGTTAAAAAATACGTCTAAATTAACGTCAGCGATAACCAGGCTATGTACCAGATACACAATGAATATGAAAAGTTTCCTTGACATGATATAACGATTATTATCTCGAAATGAACCGAAATTTACGTCAGGCAATTAGCAAACGGATTATGGGAACATGTCCTTTTTATTTTTAGAGATCGCGATTAATTGCAATGCACAATATTTGCATAAATTGATATTGAAACAATATTCTGCTCTGAATAAAACCGGCGGGTCTTAAGGTATTCGCAGTACTTGATTGTCGTACTGTTTTCTTGAGAGTTTTGTACCTGCGATTACGTGGTGGGAAATTTACAGTTAAATTTCAACTTAGAATAAAGGACATCGCAGAGTGCATGCTCGACAAAGCGCAACGGAAGTAGCACCAGGTAAAATGGGAGAAAATTACGACTGCTTAACCACTAGAGACGTGTAATAAGTTATAATAACGTAATTGTAATTGCGCGGAATATTTCCGACAGAATTATACGTCGAAGTATACAGTCCGGTAGAATTTCTCGTCCCGTAACAATGTTCAGGTCTGCGATGCTCCGATGTGGATTTTTCGTGTTATTTTTCACATCGATTTCTGAAGCTAGTGAAAATCCAGGTAAGTCCCATCGTCCGTTCGATCTGAATTAAACAAAAAGGAAGAAAAGTAGCTACAGGCAATAAATAAATTCGAATTTCTAGGAGTATTAGATAAAATAAAAACGGGCTTGGAATATGCGAGCAGCTACATAGAGACAGCTAAGGAAATTGCCAATCTAGTATCAGAAAGCTTGGGACATCGTAACCAGAAACGTGGTGACCACGGGGAGAGGCCGAGCGAGATTTTTGGAGAAAAGAAAAGTGGTTTTGGCGCGAACGGATTGACGGCTGCCTTCTTCAGGCTGCTTGGTCTGGATTCGCCGAAGATAAACGCCATAGCTGTAAACAGTGCAATATTTCTGGCTCAGATGGTTCGTTTTTTTTACGGTATACTGCATTCGAATCTTTTCGTTAATCGCGCAAGTGTGGTGTGTTTAGAAATTTTATCGCGCTAAATAACTTTGGGAAATGTTTAGATCAGCACTGCCTTTAACCTGAAGTCGCAAATCGCGAAACCGCGAGGCATAGAATTGGAATCGGAAGAGGCAGAGCCAGGGGAAGAGGAAAATTGGACGCAAGGTCCGATGCGGCTTATTCTTGGCTCTACAAATGAGAGGGTGAGCATTGAGTAGCATTAATCGACTCGTTTCCAACAGTATTTGAGAACGAGGATACTGCTGCAGTTGCTCAAAATTTTGGTCGTTATTTGTTTTTACGCGATTTTCAGATTCAAAATCTCGTACGTCAATCTCGTGATGAAAATCTGCCAAATTATCTTGTCGAGCGTATAGACGGACTGGATACAGCGTGCATTCGACTTCTGGTCTGTAAAGCATCGCCGGTTATTTGGGCCGCTCAACGCTCCTTAAGCAATGACACCAGGCGTGGAAAATGGGATATGACGTCATGGCTCCCCTCCAAACAAGATTTTGAGGAAAACGGGGACAAGTGCGAGGAAAATCATAACGCCTGCAAGTTATTCCACAAATCGTAGAACTCTTAATCGAATTCGAGGAATTAGATTAGCAGCGAACAATTTTTAGATTTAGGGATCATCCGGTTTTTAGAGAAATCGGATCAAAGATTTGCTGTGGAATGGGGAAAACGTGCTTACGAAGAAATATAAGTAGCAAAGCATCTCGTAAAAGCTATAATTCGAAAATATATACCGGAAGCGAATTACTGGTAGAAATGTATTTTAATTTTTGTTTCATTAAAAATTGCACCCAATTTTGAGAGTATAAGCCATAGTTAAAACTAATTTTTGACACACATATATTTCTAATTCCATTTCTTAATTATAGTATCAAAAAACATTGAATGTGCTGTGTGATAATTTGATGATATTTTTTGCCTCTTCATTTCTTCGTGTATAATAGATAATTATTATTGATCTAATCATTCATTGAAGTATTTTTCGTATTGACGACGTACTTCAGTCCTGTGGTAAAAAAAACAAAGATAATGGTGTGAAAGAAAAAAAAATAAATAAATAAAAATACCAAGGATATCTTAGGTATAGCTTGAATTGTTATTCAAATTTGAAATCAATTTAAACATTACAATTTATTACAGAATGTGAATACACGGGTAATATAATTTGTATATCTATTAGATTAGGAAGAGGTATATACAGACATACCTATACCTATAAATGATGAAACTCTTAAACAATTCAAATTATCCTGGAGATTTAATATTTAAAGAAAAAAAAATTGAATTCAATACACAAAAAATATGTATATATGCATATTATATGATTACGAATAATATATGTATACTAACCGATCGAAATTTGTACCCACTGCAAGGAAGATACTACGGTAATGCAGCTTTCTCTACCGTATAGTGGTAAAGTTTGTTGAGTTTTTTTTTTTTTCTTTTTCATTTTAAGCTTGAAATAAAAATAATAACTACAGTCAACACTTTTCTCACAATTTATAATTTCAGAGAACGACGTCATTTCCTTGATCATCTATAGTCATTTCATAATCCGCCGCCAAATACTACGCGTTATAGCTTACACCTTTCTCTATACAGCTGCTTTAATTCAGTCGTATATTATAATTTGAATTATTCATACGTACTTTTTTTTCACCTATCAGTAATCATTACCATCATTCATTATCATTATCATTATCATCATCATTATTATTATTATTAATATTATTATTATTGTTATTATTATTATTATTGTTCATTTTCTTCACGTATACGTATAGCAAATGGCAGGTTGATGATTGAAAATTGAAAAATCGGGTGGTAGGTATATATCTCCTTGGCATTATTAAATTAAACCGACTGCCGATGCAAAAGAGTCAGCTCTTACCTTGAAATTTTAATGCAAACGTGTGACGTGCAAAATCGAGTAACGATAAGACAACGCAAATATGGTAGATTGATATAATTATTATACTAGGATATATACCTATATACTACGTATATATGTGTATACGATTGGAAAATATTATTCGGTGTATTCGCCTAAGTAATTATATATTTGGCATTTCTATGATATATAAGTTATACATAATATGCGTTGGGTATTTTATATAATATTTAATGTATTTAGATAATAATAATAATATGTATCATTATAATTATTCTAGATTTGGCATTTCAATAATTGTATTTTTTTATTTTTTCTAAGAGTTATAGGTACCAACAAATCGAAGATTATAATTCTTATACGTCTCGCGATTAATGTCTGGAATATATCCGACGAGGTATATATATTATTTCAACTGCAACACATTCGTATATTTCAATTTATTACTGATTTTGCGTTATTTATAATTTAAATTTAAAAATATTACTACGCAATCATCAAATATTAGATCATTTGGCAAATTAAAAGGCACTTTTTGTTCCCGGTAAATGATCCGACAATAAAATCGTTTCACATTTACCACTAGCCCCCATCTCTCCCCCCCCCCCCCCCCCCCTCTCGATCACCGTCTTTGGCAAATATCGATATTTGCCTTTATCGTACGTACGTATATTATACTTCCGAGAAATTTATCACGAAACGTATAATTCTTATACATATAGGACACATACACAGATATATACTATATAATATTATATTATATAATATATATAGTATTATATATATATATATATATATATATATATATATATATATATATATATATATATATATATATATATATATATATATATATATATATATATATATATATATATATATATATATACATATATATATATATATATATATACGGTTCAATAAATGATGAACAATACAAATAGATATACATATATTATATATATATATCACATATATTTCTAATGAAATTAGAAGAAAATATCGAATATATAATTAAAAAATATATAAATAACTTGAAATATAATATTTATAATAATTGTATTTTACACAGCGTTCGTAACAAAATTAACCTCGAAAAAGACTTCATTAACAAATTTTTTTTTTTTTTTCGTTTTTCTTCTGTTTTTTTTTTATAATATTAATTGATTAACTATTGTACTATACAGTTACAGTTTTGGTATAATATATACGTTGTATTTACACGAGAAAAAATTTCTTTTATTCAGAGTTAAAATTCATAATATCGGTATATAGAGAATCTATCTGAGACACGTCTCATCATCATCATCATCATCATCATCATCATCATCATCATTATCATCGTTATAATTATTATATCATAATTATTATATCATAATAAGCTAGGTATAGTTTATAATTCACCATAACGTATTCATATATACGATTGCGCGCATATACATCTGTGCTATTAAATATATTATTTCTATACCTACTTCCCCTTAAACTTTCGCGATTGGTTTTCAAGCTCAATAAATTTCAGGTTTATAGTTTGGCTTTAATGAAAATTATAAGGCGTCCTTGTAAGTCTTGTTCAGTTAATTTCTTAGAGGATCATAATTGGATATAATTATTATACGGATTCCTAATCATCAGAGTTATTCATACCAGCTGACGCTATATATAGAAGATTAAAATAAGAGATTTAAACCGGTTCACGTCTCTACGTTTATTACTATAAATCTGAAGCCTGATATATTCGAAATAGGTGCCAAGAGACAATTTTTGATTTGATAAGAAAAAAAAAAATAATAATTCTGTCATCTGATGATATTCGGCACCGAATTGACCGCTGATATGGATCTATAAGTTTACAGCAAAACCCTATACGGCTTAAGTCTTCGAATATTAGTTGTATTTGCAACAAGCAAAGAGGTAGGTATAATAGAGAAGTAAATATATAATATGTATATGTATGATGATGAATAACTGACGCTATTGATTTATTCATTAGTTATTATATATATAGTTTTATGTTTGAATAATTTATACTATTATTATTACGAAATGGCGCCAGTTCTCCTTTGTGCGAAATTATCGTAGGAATTCAAGTTACATTTTATACACAGGGTGTTTGGTTTAAATCTCCCCAGGCCGATATTTTCCAAACCAAAAGAGATATGAGAAAATATTTCGAACAAAAGTTGCAGGGTTCAAAGGGGGAAAGAAATTGGTGTTATTGAATTTTTCTGTGGAGGCATCGTTGAGGTCAGGGGAAGGTCAACTTTGTTTTCTTAAACGGAAACCCATATTTTTCATTACATCATTTTTTTTTACTTGAAAAATCAAACGACTTTTGTATGAAAAATTTTTATGTGAGACATCAATTTTTCATGATATTCAACTGAACAACCAGAGAGTTTTGAACTTTTGAGAAAATTTCACCTCTAAACAGTACAATTTAGAGAAAAATTGCTAGGGCCAAGAAGCACGTAATTTCATGCAAAGATTCTCGGATAATAATTGCAGATTTTTTTTTTTACAATTTTTCATATTTTTTACGCAATTGAAGAAGGAGCAATAAAAAGTTATTGGAAAAAATTCTGCAATTATCGTCTAAGAATATTTTCATGGAATTTCGCACTTTTTGTCTCTTGCAATTTTTCTCCAAACTTGATAGTTAAAAGGTGAAATATTCTCAAAAGTTTAAAAACCTCTAGTTGTTTAGTTGAATATCATAAAAAATTGATGTCTCACACAAAAATGTTTCATACAAAAGCCGTTTGATTCTTCAAGTAGAGCAAAATTACGTAATGAAAAATATGGGTTTCCGTTTAAGAAAACAAAGTTGACCTTCCTCTGACCTCAGCGGCGCCTCCGCTGAAAAATCCAATAACGCCAACTTCTTTATCCTTCTGAACCCTGTAACTTTTGTTCTAAATATTTTTTCATATCTATCTTAGTTTGGAAAATATCGGCCTGGGGAGATTAAAACCGACCACCCTGTATACCTATATATGTATATATATTTTTACCAATATATATGTATAATATGTATACAATAATTTAAGTATTGCTTCGAAAAGGTGTGTAAGGGGTCTGTAACAATACACAGCAGAAAACTGTACGGTTCGAAAATTCATATCTATGATCATTATACAAAGAAATTTTATGTTCACCCCTTTTTTTATGCAATGCTTTAATTTTATAATTTTTGTTTCCGACGACGGTGTGATCAAGAGACGCCGTAATTTTTTTTATTCCAAAACTCTAAGCAACTATACCCATTTTTTATTTATTTAGTTATTTTTTTTTTCTTTGACGTCTCTAATTCTCCCCGGTATCCAGTTTTGCATTATATAAATGCAAATACGCCCACCTATTCTATAATCATCGTTCTGCGCATTGTATTTAATCCGTGAATAATATATTCTCATACAAACAGATAGTCAGCCGTCTGTCGATCGGTTAAATGCTTGAGCCTGTATACATAATTTTACTTTAACGAAAAATCCATTATTTTAGGCAATCAAATCATAAGACATTATCTTGGTCCTGTGTCCGAGCAATGAATTTTTTAATTAAATCTAATGCACAGAATTTTATCGATCATTCATCGAATTGTACTGGTATAGGAATGCTAGACTGAAATTTACCTGCGATTAACGTATATGTATATTTCATTCTACTCGAATGATAAACAATTTTGTATAAGCTTGGACACAGAATTAGATTAAATCGAAAACCTAGAGGGTTGCTTGTCCAGGGCTAACCAAGTCGGAGCTTTCGACACGAGCCTGCCTTAACCAATCCCTTAGGTTCCTGGTTCTTTCCATTAGGTTGGACGTAGTCCTTTCGACGTTTCCAACACTGGTCGTGTATCCGCTTGTGGGTCCGTACTGGGCAATGATATTTTGTGTCGTGGTGGTTGGCGGATGAGCTCCGGTCAATTGAGACAATATATTCGACTGGATGTTCGGGGTGCCAAAAGCTGCCAGATAGAGAGAGGGAAAGCGTGAAAAAAAAACATCTTTTTACAATACATAGTGGAAAAACTTGTTACGCGAAAAAGACTAGATCTGCCAAACTAATAACTTCATACATAATAAAATACTGACCACCGAAGTATGTATGTACATACATACCTTGTACATTGTTCGCCTGGGTGGTCAACTGCTGATAAGGTAGCCACCTCAAATCAGAGTACATCAATGTTGGAGGTGGTGGCACGCTGTTGTCCTGTCGTTTATTAAGCACACCCCATATCTCACGGATTTCTGAATTGAGATTCTCAAGGCTGGCTATGATCTCCGTTGATTCTTGATAATGCTCCGACTTTCCTACACGTGTGCAGCAATTAAAGATATATTAGAAATCTTGAATCAATTAATCTGCGAGAGAGGTATTGGAGCTTAAGCTTATGTGAGTTTTACTCACCAATAAAAGTGTCGGTTTCAAGATCGGTTGAACTAAAACCGCTACTCGCACTGGATATATCGCTCAAAGTTAACTCATCACTTTTTGCTGTTTGCTCATTTTTATTTCTCTTAACATTAGCAACCCTCTCAAGGGAACGCTCCAGATGACGAAGGTGAATTACTTTTTCTCCCAGGAGACTCCGGGTACGATGTAAGCTTACCTCCATGTCAGATAATTCGCGTTCTTCCTGAAGTGACAAGATAATCAAAGCCAGTAAATTAGCTATCTGTCGGATATTTTGTGTTATGATTTCTTCGAAAAAACCAATCAATATACCTATGTACACAATAATTTATAATAATTCACACCTGTACTAATTGCTCAAGAGTTGCCCTGACGCTACGCTGTTTCCAAGCTCTCTGTCTACCTTGAAATACATTTCTCTGCTGATGAAGAGCTTCTCTAGCTCTTCTTACCGAATCTCTTTCAACGTGGATTCGATGTCTGAAGAATTCTATGTCCGACGATGCGTTTGCCGGTGCTGTAAGAAAACTTTCTATAATATTATGGCGTCCATGGTATATATTCGATAATTTAATATCTCAATCCTTTTCAAATTTCCGTCAATATGATTAGTATGAAACGCAATATCTTATTCCGTGGAACTACTTTTTTGTACTCTTCAAATTGGATGATATCATTAGTTGGTGTTAAATTCTTATGGGTAGATTGGTAGAAAGATTTGCAAAGGAATAGTATAGCCTGCAGAGAAATGAAATATACCTACGTATAATCGTGTAGAGATTTAAAATAAATAAAAGCTGGGTATTGTAAAAAGACAGAGAATAGGTATAATGAAAAGAAACTCACTCAGAAGTAGATGAAGAAAGTAATTAAGATTCTCGAGAATCGAGAAAATTTTTACAGACAGTAAGAAGTAGGCACTAATCAAAGTAAAGTGTATAGAATCCTAAAAAAAAAGACAAGAAATGTAAAACGATGAAGTAGTTTATTTTTAAAAAATAAATAATTCCGAGATATAGAAAGAGGTAAGAGCTAAGAGATGTCAGTTTTTGTTTAACATAAAAAAAAAAAAAGATTCTGGGTTTTGACACATGGAAAGCGAACGTTGATTTTATGGTAATTGTGCATATCTGGACGCGTGTAATTAGTTTTTCGTATACTATTTCAGTGGGTGGAAATGTCTGTTGATAAATAAACGTGTGAAAATAGGCAACAGGCTTTTTTTTTGCTGTCAGAATCGTAATAATTATAATTAACGTTTGTCGAGGAGTTTCGTACAGCAGCCAGGTGGAACGAGATAAATGAAATGCTGGATTGTGCCAAGTGCGGACTGAAGTATAAGGTGGGTACGTACTGGAGCACTAAGGGAATGCAGTACCTTTGTCTTGGAACGGATATCTCAAAGTGTAGGCCGTCTCATTGCTCGGCAATTGGTCCCCCAAGTCTTCCAACTTCTCCAATTGTTTCCTGATATTTTCGACGGGATTTTCAACGTTATTATTCAATTTTGACGTACTAGCCGCCTTCTTGGTAAATAATTTCTTCTTTTTTAACAGATTTGAGTTTTGTTCGCTTGCCGTTGTCGTGTCGTCCGATTCTAATTTGTTTTGGGCGGCTTTCTGGACGCCGGGAGTTTTTGAAAACCCCGCCGTCTTCTGGCCCTCGCTATCCTCGGCGCCATTTTCATTTTGATTTATATTTTCCGAGAGCTTTGAGTTTGATTGCGTCTTTTTAAGCGGTGCTCTGCAATATCGGGTTAAGGCCTATAGCCAGATATTAGGGCGAATGGCATGGAGATGAGAAAGTAAAAAATAGATTGAATATGGTGGTGCGTTATAATGGAGAGAAAAAAATATATTATACTCTAGTTTCATTCGTAGACGCGGGGTAGGTACTCAAAATCATTCTAAATAATAAAACGAGAACAAAACTCTTCTCAATAACTGGAAGGAAATAATTTTATCGTGCATCTGTACAGTCGATTTTTTTTATCGATTCGTCGTCGCATTTTCACACTTTTTCTCTTACAGTAATTGATAACTTTTGATATCGTGCAATGAAACGTTCAACCAATCCGATAAAAACTCACTTTTGATCTGCAGACTCTGTACGATCCGTTTTTGTCCTCGCAGAAGTCGATCTTTCGGTTTCGGACGCGGTGGCGTTCGCCTCTTTCCTTCTGCTCCTAGATTCGACTGCTAGTCGGACGTCATTTTTCAACTTCAGGTACTTTTCTTTGAGCGTTTTGTACTTGTCTTCAACTAGCCGTTTCTCGCAACGAATTTTCTCAAAATCAACCGAGTCCGGACGAACCAAACGTTCGCTTTGCTTCTTCATCTCTTTCTCGATCTCTCGAGAAAATGAAGTTCGTATTTCTTCTAAGCGTTGCTTGTACTCTTTGCGCGCGAGATCTTCCTACAAGCGAAATATATGTAATCATTAATTATTGCCAAAAAAATTTTACTCTATCACCAGAAGAACCTCATGCATCTCCAGCGATATTCATCGAATGTCCGTCCGAGAGGATCATTCAAGTTCTTCCATATATTTGCGTAGATAAAGATCCAAAATATGAATGAGAATAAAACTTACGTCAGTCCTAAAATCTCGTAAGATTTCGGCGAGGCTGATCTCGTGATCCTCGGTTACTTTTGAAATCTTTTCTCTCTGTTGCATTCTGAGCTCCATCACAGTATCTTCAAATTCCTTTTCCAATTTTACTTTCAAAGCTTCTACCTTCTCAGCGTGCTGTTTATTCAACTCAATCTCTGTCATTTTCACTAATTTTTCTTCTTCCAAAGACTTTTTGTACTCGTTATTCAGCTTTTCAATCTCCTGGTTTCTGTGCTCGAGCAAATCCTTCTTCTTCTGTTCAAGTTCAATTTTTAAATTCTCTAAAATCTCTTGCTTCTCTTTCTCGTAGCACGTTTCCAGTTCACCTCGAAGTTTGTTTAATTCTTCAACGCGGATTTTATCCATCTCATCCACCAAATTCCGGATCTCAATCTTCTCTCGCTCGCTCATCTTCTCCCTAAGCTCATTCAGTCTTTCCTTCAAATTTTCCTCGAGGTATCCTTTCTCGTCAGCGAACATAGCTTCGAACTCCGTCTTGGTATCTTCGTACTGAATCTGAAAGTCGTCTTTCAGGTCTTGTATTTCCTTCTCACGTTCGATTTTGATCGTTAATTTTGCAGCTTCAAATTTTTTCTCTGCCTTCGATCTGATCTTGATTTTCTCACGTTCGTTCCTCGCTGATTCTAGATCGTGTTTAATCTTCATCAGATGATACGCATCGTCCTTTTCCTTCTGCAATTCGTTCTTGGCGCGAATATCGCACTTCTTCATCGTCTCCAGCATGATCTCTTTGTTTTTTCGAATCTCATCGAGGATGCTGGATCTCGATTCGGAGCTCTTCAGCGTCGTCGTACTTTCGTTTTCGCTTTTTGACGACAAATCGATGTTCCTAACGTTCTCGAACTTGCTCGGGACGTAATCACCGCCACCGTCTGTGTCGCTGGATTTGTCTTTTGACATTTGATAAAAGTGTTCGTTTTCGGTAACATTTTCGACTAAAAATCTTCTAGCCACGACCTTGGGCTGTTTCAGCGTCACTCGGAACTTTTCTTTCGGATTTTCGTCCTTCGGTTGTTCCGAATCATTTATTTCACCCACGGACTCTTCATCTGCGATATTTTTTTCCGGATCTAAATTATCGGAATCAAAAATTAGGGATGATTGCCGCTGTAACGGGGAGTCGATGGTTTTGTTCGTTATCGTCGCTGAGATTTTGATGTTTGGCTCCTCCGATTCTGTGTCCCACTCATCCTCCGATCCAGAATAAGTGAATTTAATGTCTACCTCTTTTTCCAAATCAAATCGGACGCTTTTACGCTCTTCTTCGACGTGCCTGTCATCTGTAAGCGGATCGTTGGCTTAAAACTGATTCAAAACGAGAAGAAGGTCTTCATTAATCTACGCGCAGTTGGCTGAACGAATCGATTACGACTTAGTGATGCGGCTCGGGTAGCTTATCAATAAGACTTACGCGGTTTTAGTATCGCGAAATTGACCTTCACTTATTCATATCTTACAGCGATTATGAGAGATTTGATATCGCTGAGATATAAATTCTGTAAAAATCGTTAAACTCATATTTCCAGCGAAATGCTTAGAAGCTTACGAAAATAATCCTGCGAGAGAAATTTTTTCTCAGTTTTTTTTCTTTTTTTTTTTTCTCTTTCCATGCTAAAAAATTTTATCTCACGAAGCCTTTTTTTGCTGACTATAAAATAAGCCCGAAGAAAGGATGGGGAGAATTTTCAGTACACGGATTTGCATGAATCCTCAGAGCCGGAGATTATCGACTTGTGGAGTTTGCGTTGTTAGAATATATTTTTCCATGTACAAAAATCCACGGAAGAAAAACAAGTTTAGAAGGTAACTTTGAGCCCGCTGTTTCAATTAGTAGAATCAGTTCTTCCACCAACTCAAATTAGTACAACTTATATCTTTTCTCTACCGATAGCAATAGGCGCAGAGGCAATACGCAATGCTATGTTTTTAACGAATTACTGGATCCATACGGATCGCGTGAGATATACCGAGTTATACCTACATTACTCAAGGCTGCATTGAGCAATGCGTCAAGAAACATACAATATACTTGGTAACACGAGTACAATAAAAGTATAAGCATGTAAAGAAAAACTCACCTTCTTCTGATGTTTTTTCTCTCAGAATTGATTTTGGCCGGTCTCCAACAGAAACGGCGTTTTTATCCTCGACTGGGTTCAGTCCGTATAGATCGTTTTGTATCTCATCGTCAAGGCTAGAAATTGCCTCCTTACTTCTGTTACTTTTCAAAAACATCGAACCGCCACCGCTGAGAGTTAATTCCTTCATCTGTCCCGATTGCCTCGGGTATTTCTCGTGGTCTAATTTACCCGGAAACTTTTCCGACTTTGTTAACGAGTTAATGCTCAGCTTGTCAATGTCGATGATGTTTTCCTCCGAGCCAAACTTACTGGAAAGTTGTTCCCATTCCTGTTCGTATCTCGGACTGAGTGATTCCGATCTTTTCAAAACTTCCTGGAGATCCAGTTCTTTCTTCCAGTTTTTTAATTCCCCTTGCTTGTCCTCTGTGGAAGTTTGATCCTTCGAGGCTTCCAATAGCTTGGGACTCTCGTAAAAATTCGGATCTTGAAATCTAAGATTAGTATAATCTCTGCTCGCCCTGTCGCTGGACGAACTGAACGAATTCTCAAATTTTGAATCATTTTCTTTCTTCGTTGAAATCTTCTCAACTTTGAATTCCTTCTTTCTAGCACCGAGTATTTCAGTTTTGGATTTTCTTAAGGGGATCAACTTCGCCGGAAGTTTTGGCTGAGGGAAGGATTTCAGTGATTCTTTCGGCAGAGTTGCCTCCTCGTGAGACTCCAGATCTTTGGTTGTTGTTTTCGAGTCCTCGTCTGGAATTAAATGATCAAATCAATCGTATCAAATGCTGGAAAAACCATTTCGAGAAAAGGTCGTTGTAACGTCTGGTTACTGATGTAAGTACGCAGCTCAGCTGACCCATGCGACAAGTCTAATTATTTTTCCGCTACTAACGAACGAGACAACCCTCAAGGGGGCTCTTTGGAATTTCTTTTGCGAGTCTGAAGGAGAATTGTTTCGGGACAGTAATGAAAATCCTTTGCCAGAAGGGACCAAGTGAGAAAGAAGTTGAGTATAAAAAAAGGCTGACATAAGGGAAGCTTTCCACCGTCGAGACTTGTCAACAAAAATACAAAAAATGGGACATCAATTCCCGACTATTTTGAATAGACAAACTTTTCAGTTCAAGACTATCTGAAATATTATTTCTGCGTCGTTTCAATGCTGCAGTGTAAGCGAAAAAGTCTCGCGACGTTTACTCACGTCTGCAGTATTCGTTGGTGAAATCGATAACTCAGAATCAAGGGTCAACAAGAGAGAACTTGGGCCTCGACCCAGGGCTAACTATCGGAACATAATATTGAATAAATAATAAGTGAGGACTTGGCTGCGTAATCTACTCAAGTCGGGTGAAGGATTAACATTATAAAAAATTGAGATTAAATTTTGAAATTCATTTATCAGCTACTTCTATTATCTTTAACCTAACAATGGTGTCTTCTGATGATAATAATATCTAAATATATTGGCAAGAAATTTTCGGAAGATTCATACGAAATTTACAATTTATAAAGTCAGTCGAATCGTTTCCGAAAAAAGGATGCGATTAAAAATTATGAGCTCGCTTGATAAATTCAAAAATGGTTCAAGTCGTTCTCGCCTTCGAGTTTTTTCGATCAAACCTTATAGTGCTTACGTCTGCAGAATCTTCACTCTGCAGAATTAAGGATATGAAGTTAGGTGTTTGAGTCATTTTGTTTTTTTATTTTCCACCTGAAACGTCATCTCTTTCTTGTTCAGCTGAAATAAGCTCACCAATACTCGGCTGTCGTTTCCCTGTCCTCGCGTTTTCGACCAGTTCCTTGTAGACCGCGTCCAAGGGGTGCTCCCAGGTGGTGGTGCTCGTGGAAGCCTGATAGTAGTACCAGGCGCCCGTTGCCTCGTGAAAACACGGGGACCAGCCCTTGGGCAAAGCAGCCATGAGGCCGTCCTTGGCAAGGCCCAAGAGGTGCGGCTCGGCCTCCGGGTCGATTCCCAGGCGCGTCGCATAGTCGAGAACCTCTACAGGGAATAAATAAAAAATATCTTCCAAAATCTCGCAAACAAGTTTTAAAAAAAAAAGTAATAAATACCGAGTTCAAATATTTCAAAAACCTTGACTAATTCACCCCCACGAATTTCTCACTCATATTAAAATAGGCAAATACACATCTAATTGGACAGTGTCTTCGTGTGCGTGGTAATTTATCTGTAAAGGCCTGCAATGGTCAAGAGTCTCATTTTGCCGGCAGGTAAGGAACGAGGTTATATAGTAATTACGTTAATGAAAGATAATAGGCTCTGAGAAAGTATATCGATGCTGCTCTAATGCTTGTCTCTCCTGCGATCCGGTCATTTCATGATATTCAAAGAGAGTCCGCGTGGCTCACGATCCATTAATCATTATGGGCTAATGCCAAAACGGACTATTGACTGCTTCAAAAATTATACTGAAAGAAAACGTAGTTCGTCTAACAATACATACAATGCTAACAGTCTCTCAATAAGAGATTTATAAAAACCCTTTGAAAGCTGAAATCACTTGACATACTTTGTTCTCATATACATTAATTGGACGAAGTTATCTATCAATAGATTGAAAGAAATGTTTTAATTAATCAGAGACCGAGAATTGTAGGTATTCGTTCCACAGAAGCAGACATGGAGATTTGCGTGAATATGATCGCGTAATTGAGTGTTGAATTATTTAACCATTGAAGACGTATGAAACGAGAAGAAAATGTTCGTAAAAAAAAGTGGCAATTTCAGGTTGAAAAGTTTCATTAAAAATTCCATCAAGACTGTTTTGACAGGTGAACCAGCGCATGTACGGGGGTGTGCGTGGCCAACAGCCACCAGCTGTCACTACTGGACAACAGTTAATCAATCGTCAAGTAAAACTAGGCTGTGAATTGTTTTTTATGAATAACAAGACCGCGCAAAATTTTTCAAGATTGAAGCTCAAGCCTTCATAATAACGGAGAATTTTTCCAAATTTAAATCGGACCATGTATACATGAGATATGTACAAGGCAACGTGCCGAGTCGATGACAGAATTTTCCCTGCAGTGCGGGGCCCCTATTGATTTTCCTCGCTGCTGAACTGTACGCCGTGTTCAGGCTAGCTTAGAGTAAATAAACAATAACGTATATCAATTCTGTTGGATTATTTAACAGAAATATATCGATAAAAAATTTTATACGAACATTTTCAAATCAAACACTACGGGTCTATGAAAAAAAAAATCCCCACCAAGATGCAGTGCGATTTTTTATCGATTTTTGCATCTAATCAGTCTGTTCAGTGATTTTTAGAATAACTCTACCGCATAACAGGCTTCATAATATATAAGACATGGTTTATTCAAAAATATTTGTACCGATGTAAATTCTGGCGAGATTTACAGGCAGCGTAAAATGTTCTTCGAGTATATAGGCAGTAGATTTAATTGCTAATCTGAATGTCCTAAACCCTAAATGACGATAACTCTTTCAGCGAAATCTCTCCGGCACGTTTGAAGCCAAAATTTGTTTGAAATGTGAATTTCGATTAGTGAATATAATATTCTGTAGATTCTCGTGGCTTTTTTTTATAACTGTATCTATCTACGTCTTATTAATGAATCAATTTTATCACTCCGTTTAGTCCACGTGCGTTTGAGAATGCGAAGTTAACGCAATCAATAATAATTATAGATTAGATAAGAGATCGGCGTTGACAAATGGAGAGAAAAAATAATAATAATCGGCTGTTGAGTTTTTTCTAAATGCAGTTTTATCACGTGGAAAAATAAAACGAGTCTATTTATAGGATTGACGTTAAATTTCCACGCAAAGGCTTATCGGTCAAGGTTCACCTCTAAGCCCACCTGCAGAGTTTACCGGAATTTTATAACATACCTTCATGTGACGGATGGGAGGATTCGTCGAACACTTCCCTGCACACGATAGTAGCCGCGCTCTCTTGGGAGACACTCATTTTCGTAACGCGATTACATCACAATATTTGAGTCGAATTTCGACGAGGGAAAATATTTGACAGTAAGTTTAAAAAAAAATGACATTTTTTCCCGGCGCTCGGTCTTTACCGTGCGACCTCCAATGTTGAATTCAACTTGAATTTAGGGTGAGGAGACTATCAGTGCGACGGTGTCGCGACTTCTCGATTTACGATTAAACTTGTAACTAGGAAATTTTTTTTTTTTTTCAACGTTGACGTTATATACCCGGTCGACTTTAGGTACGATGTCACTCTGCTTGCTGCACCTGCATAAAACAGTTCTGACCTTTCGTAGATCGAGGTAAAATTATAAGGCAGGTGGTACACCTGGCGATTTCCTGCCGTTGGTCGAGCTGTACTGGGGGAACACTTCCGGCAGTCGATAGCTTCTCTATCAATACAGAAATTGTATGAAAACGGTTTTATTTTCTTTACTGTTGATAAAATGTCGACTGTCGCTCGTGGGGCATGTGGGTTTGTCAATTTCACTCATATCTACAGATTTTGAGCTTTAAAACGGCCCAGGGTCGACGAAATTGAGGCAAACCCAGTTACAATCTTCGGCAAAAAATTCACCAGCATTGGATCTGATATAATTATTTGGTAGAAAGTTCAAATTATATAAAACATTTGAATAATTTTAAGCAAAGAAATTATTAGAATGAGATACAATTTTGAAAATATTTTTACCAGAGGTTGCCAAATGTATCATAAGTTTTAAATATCTTATAAATGTTGGCTGTTTTTCTTAAATCCATATCACATTTAATTGATGCTAAAATTTTTGTAAAAAGTGACTATGCTTACTTTCCATTACCATCAGTGGAAGTTTCCTTTGTTACCGAGTTAGGGTGACCATGTTCTTACCGACTGGCCATAACGTCACCAATGTGATAAAATAATTTCTCAATGAATTACGAATAGAAGAGCAGATCGATGATTAATTAATCAATTGCTTTGCTCAAATCGAGTCTTGGAAATTTTCGGTATTCTATTATTAGTTTCTAAATTCCAGCGCTTACAGAGTCCTTACCTTTTTAGTAAACCACGTACATTCCTAAAGTTTCACAATTCGGTGACAAGATGGAAGCATTGAAAGGTCTTACACGAGTGTCGGTAACGTTTATCATATTTTAAATTTCACAAATAGATTCCATCTATTTTCTTGTCTGTAAATTAATAACGATCAAATAATCTGTCGATTATTTTATCAGGAATTTGAAGAAACGCTTCTAATGATAACTCGGAGTAACAAGATATGTAAAGTTCTCAAGACTTTCCTTGTAGTCGAACATAAGTCAATTCCAACTGATCAAAAGTGCTGAAATTCGTTTAGAAGAAAAAAAAATATATATACGGAAATAAAATTGTCTAGAGAGCTTCATTATAGATTTTTCGAATATAGACGACTTGAAATTTATCCCCGTAGGAGGCAAGGGCGAAAATTAAATGATAATGATATCCTCTGGGCATAGGTATGCCTTGCAGGATGATTTACTACGAGAGTGCGTCAGATTATTTAAATCAGAAATTTGTTCGACAGTTGGTGTATTAATGGCCATGCAATACAGCCATGATAATACATACCAATACCAATATACGACTATCTGAAGGTGAAAAAAAAAAGTATTGCCACGACGCCATTTTGTCTGACGCTATATCAAAATATAATACGCTCTCAAGAATCGAAGACTATATTATTAATGAGGTGCATTATTTATTTCTACGTAGGTATATATTATTGTCAAACCGTGATCTCATTATTTTTGTAAACCTGTCTGCATTTAAATTTCGAGAACGACCGATTTACAAAATAATAGTATTGCTTGAAAATTATTTAACCTTACGATTATTCCGAATAAATCATACCGCAACAATTCCGTTAGTTTAGTAATCAAATTTTTTACCATATCTAATTCGACACACTCTTTTAAATGCTGAAGAATCTGGATAACGGCGCTTCTATGCTTTTTGCAATTAACAGGTGTATCTTATCGACAGTCAATATAATGTCAAAATAGTAAATATCTATCGAACTTTCACCTCCAGGTATTTCGTGAGGAAAAAATCGCCAGAATAAAATTGCAGTTATAAATTATCCTCATATATTCGAAATTGTCACATGCTGCGTCTTCCTCAAAATCCATTACAGAACACCGTAGGTATTTGTGTTTCAAAATAAATTTCAAATTATATTTTCATCATATTCAGAGAGGCACCGCGGTTTAATATATTTTCGCAACGGTTAATCTTACTCAAAAATACATAATCAATTATTTAGATTACTGAAAGTTAATCCGATGCATGTTTAGTAATAATTCGAGTGGATTACTGCAGCAAACAGTTATAGCTACACATCGTTCTGTACATAGACATGTAACTGTAAATTAATTATAAAAATAACAGTCAGAATTTCGCAGAGGCAATTATGAATTTTTTAATAATTATTCAAAGATTTGGCACATCCGTATTCAGCGTAGAGATTATTAATTCGTTAGAGAGTTGAGGCGTCTTACTATTATATCTGTATCTGAAAAGTGCCTGCAGCAGCTACGTTGAGAATATTCTGTTGCGTCTATAAAGTCTGATTATAAGGACTGAGAATCTGATATTAATCAAGACCAATTACTGTATTATACATCACACAAAGTAAAGCCGTAATAAAAAATCTTTCCTCGTATCAGAATTAGTGACTTGCTAAGCGAAAAATCGGAACAGTCGACTCGGTTCGTGCGAAAGTAAACCGCTCCATTTTGTCAAAAAATTATAAATATACTTTTGACAAAGTGAACTCAAATCGTCATCAGATCACACGCTTGGCGTGATAATCATTTTAATTCATCGTGGTATACAGCACATTTGGTATTAATCAC
Organism: Macrophya alboannulata; assembly: GCA_949628255.1. Taxonomy (NCBI): domain Eukaryota; kingdom Metazoa; phylum Arthropoda; class Insecta; order Hymenoptera; family Tenthredinidae; genus Macrophya; species Macrophya alboannulata. Next base: position 16,238,598 of record OX451209.1, read on the forward strand.
GAAATATTCTTAAAACCTTCGTTTCAACGTTAAAAAGTCAACGACGTCTCTCTCCCTTTCCTTTTTTTACTCTGAATGGGATAAAATCACGACATACACGTTCACCCATCGGTAACAATCTCCTTTTTTTTTTTTGATCAACAAAAGGCTGGATCAGAGGAAATAATTTGAGGCTCAGGACCTCGTGTTCCATTGGTTGTTAAAGCTACAAATTCACACGCACATGCAACATCCCTTGTCCCTTTTCCAGTGTCCCTTCTCCCTGCTCCCTTACCCCCTGTCTCCTGTCCGCATCTAACCTTATAACAAGGTTATTGGGGGTTACTTTGTTGAATAAATGTCACATGCGTGACATGGCTGGTCCAGTGACGACAAGAGGGATGAAGGGCGGCGTAAGGGTAGGTACAATATTAACGTTACGGGTACCTATATACGCAAGTAAGACTCGAATTCGAAACCCCTCGCCCCTTTCTGATCAAACAACAAAAAAAAAGAAAAAAAAAACCTGGGCCAATATTTTTACGGATCAAAATGGCGGCGGTTGGATTATGAATACCAGCGGTATGTTCAGAACTAGGGTCTGTGTATCTAAAATAATGACAAAATACGACAAGAAAAAATCGGCTTATTTCGGCAGACGAAACGTCTGGATAGAAACGATTGCTGTCCGCATTTATCGTTATAATTGGAATCTTTATCTTACCATTACGAAACTGCGTTATGAACTTCGGGTATTGCTCGGGGGATTGAATAACACCAATTAGATCGAACATATCATACTTGTATGTCTTAGTTTCTAACTTTTTTTCATTAAATGATTTAGGTTTTAACTGCAATGATTACTCGGTGGCGAATATAAGTAATCGTTGAAAATAGATATTGATTCGGCGAAAGATCGTTAGGCATTGAGTAAACGAAAGATACCTACCCATATGCGTATCTACCGGATGCTCACATGGATTTCGAGTCAAATTTTTTTATAACATTTTTGCCTGCCATGGCTCCAGCAATCTCTGTTGAAAGACCGTTACTTTTATTCGTTTATCATGAAACGAAAGCTCATCTACATCCGTTCCGTATGCTGTTAATTGAAGTGACATCGTATTGATTGTCGCAAATCGTGAGCACAATTTTCGAAGCGGTTTTTTTTTTTTTTGTTATTTTTATCTCAACTTATCACATCTATACGTCGGCCCCGAAAAATTCAGCCTGAGTTCTATCTGAATTTATGATGTTTCAACCATTGGACAGCAAAAAATTATTTGTAAGCTCTCTGCGAGCTTTTCAAAAAGAATCAAATTAATCATAGATTCATTTCGGATTTTCGGAAACATATTTCGTACGTCTATAGTCGTATGTGATTTTTTAGTCTCTGCAGAGTTCATCGAAGAACTGTACGGACTAAATCAGATTTTTTATGCTAAATTTCTAGATCAATTTTTCAAGTCAATAAAACGCAATGAAAATGATAAAATTTACTGCAATTTTACAACGATTTTTTTTTTTTTTCATCAGTTATGAGATAAAAGTAACGAAAAATCAGATGAGCTTTTCGGTCCGCGTTTTTTGCAAATGATCGTGTCAGAATATACTGAAATATTTATATGAAGCTATGGTGAAAGCACATCGCCATTCCGACATCGATGGTGACATCAATCAGCAACGGTGACTTATGAATTGTTTGGAAAAAATATATTTCCGTTGAGCTTTCAGGTAAAATTTGTAGAGGGTGATCATTGGTGGAGAGTTATAAAATAATTTGTATAAATTTGATGAAAGTCCTTGAAAAAAATTTTCAGCCAAAGCAACTTGTGGTGGATATAGAAGTACGTATTATTGTTATGCAATTTTGTGGTAACTTGTATAATATTCGTTCGTGACTGTACGAGATCCATTTCAAGTGGAGAAAAAATCTTGGCGGTCCGCCATTTTTAATAAAGGTTCGCCCACAATAACTACCCCGCCGTCACCACCCCGCAGGCTTGGAGAACTCATTTTTCGCCGAGTCATTATTGAGAAACAGGGAATTTCAGTGGGTGTCCGTAGAAAATGGCAAGAGACTCAAAAGCTCCGGAAAAGCGAGAAAAGCTCGAGTGCGAAACGGACAAGGCCTAAAACCGCGAGGGCTTGAAAACTGCAAGAGCGCCATTGCGACGGCAAGACGTCCCGACGCCCGACGACTTTACTCACGTCTTCGAGTCTACGAAAAATATTTTACACCCCTCAAGTGTCGAAATTTTAGAATTTATAAAACGGACTTCGTCACTTCAGGCGGCCGAGCGAAAGGAGCGAGAAAGGCAAGATGGGAGCTACTTTTTACCCGCAATCTTTTCTTTCTTTTTTCACCGTGTTATCTTTGCTCGCATAAAATGAATTTGAAAGAAAAAAAAATAAAATTTCAAGAGGAAGAGATTCTTCGAATCCATCAGAAAATAAATAAATAAATAAATAAAATAAAACAAGAAAGCTTCTAAAATTTTTTACATCCTCATTTTATATACGTCTTCGACGTTATCGCAGCTTGTGGGGAAACGGCTGCAGTTAGAAAAATTCTCGTCATCCAACGCGTTACAGTAAATTTGAATACACGCTATCAAAGATTTTTCCTAAATACAACTGTTTAATAATGAGCCTTGGACAGATATCTGTGTGACTGGTCCCGCAGTAGACCACCGAATGTGTATTTTTTAATGGAAATTTGAGAGCGAATAGATTCGTGCATCGCTGTAGGCACAACCCTTTGGACACTTTATCTACAATTATTAATATTCCTATATTTTTCCAGGGCTGTCCAGAAGTATGAAAATTGAATAAATTTCATCCGATGAGTTGCAGGCAGAGAAGACGGATATGAAAATTTCAAAGAGGCCTCCATCGCCACGTCGTAGCCTTGTCGCAATAGAATTATAAGGATCTCAAGATGTATCTAATTCTCTTTCCGGAAGATCTGTAATCAGAATACAGTCACGTATCGGAAGATCTGTGACACTCACATCCTCTTCATATTTTCCAATATAATGTAATTTGTTTTGTCCTGCCCTCGCGCCGAGATCCCTATCAACGAGCTAACAGCTCCCAACAAATTCTGACAGATGTTTATTCCCACAACCCGCCAACAACGACGATTCTGATTTTTATCTAAATCCCCTGTTAGGTTTACATCGTGACGCTTCACCGGCAGATAAGAGTTGTTTTACTTTTAAGTGTTGGCTGTAGGTATGATTTGTAAGCTTCTCCTCGTGGTTGGATGTCTTTGATTTTTAGGGTGGGACCCTTTTTTTTACATCCGATTCAATGGTAGTCCAAGTAGAGACAGACTTGCGTCAAAGAACTTGCTCAACAATTTTCATATACGTGAAATAAAATGTTGTGTCACAGTACTATACGTTTTCGAATTATTCCTCGTATCTGATCTTCAAATTTTCCTTTCATTTCTAATGTATGAAGCTGCGGTGTTAAAATTAGGACGCATTGTCAGAGATCAACGTACTGCGACTGAAATTCCTCCAGGCTTATCGCTAAATTCTGAAATATCTACCAAAATCTGTGATTCTTCGATTCTTCGATATTCCTCAAGTAAAACAGGAGAATTTTGATATTTTGGTAATTTTTAGGTCGGTTTTTCGGACTTTAGCCTGCGCACTATCGAACAGAGAATACATGTCCGCCACTAACGATCATGCAATCGCTTCTAAGTTGTTCCAGAATGGAAGTCAACGTACGGTTTTAGTTAGAAACTTGTTCCAGAAGTTCAACATTCTTTTTCTTTCGACGTAAATTCGAAATTACTTTCCAGAAATGTTGCCACCTAGGTATATTTTCTTTTTCGCCAAAAGCTAAGGAAACAACTAACATTCGTTTCGTTCAAGAAATTACTGACATACTGCATACTCAGGATCTATGTTGAATAAATCAGAATTTTTTTGATGTTTTCGAATCAGGATACTTCACGTCGTGAGAGAGTCCATCTAAATAATTTCTCATGCGATTTATCTACCGATCCCTTCTTGCATATACCGATTCGCTTGAATAGATGAATAAAAAAGCCTAGCCGCATGTTTAATTATTTCGACTCGTACGGATAGGAAGAAAAAAGAGAGAGAGAGAAATGGTCCAAGACAAGTAAAAGTGGTAAAGAAATTGTTGTTGATCCATTAAGCTTTCAGAAACTTTTTTAGCAACGAAGTGCTACTAGTTGATGGCTAGAGCGAGAATCTCGAGTACTGCGTTAGTTGTGGTAGCATAGTACCTACTACCTACTTCTTGGTCGACGGTAAGTCGAGTGTTGTTTAAAGTCTAGGCCTATGCCTAGGGGTAAAAGAAAACCGTAAAGAGATTATGTGAAACTAAAATTTGCGGGGCAACAATCTACAAGGTACGAAGAAAATAATTGCAAGTTCTGTTAGCAAATGCTTCAACGCTTTTCCCCGAGCGAGACAAGGAGGTCTTGCCTTGCATTTGCGTTCAAGCTTACTCTCAGTGAGAGAGCGAGACAAACGTATCCAATTAAAAAATATTACACATTACCTACCACCGTTAAAATGTATTTACTGTTTAAAAGCAGAAAGTGAGGGGCTGAGGGGCTGAGGGGCTCTGCTCGCGCGGCGTATTGTGAGGGCGCTGGGCAAAATCCATTCAAATGCCAGGGAACGAACATTAATTATTAAATTCGTAATTAATCGCTAAGAAAATATCTCTCTGTTTTACTTTAAACCCAATTCATAATGAAATATAGATAAAACCAGTAGTTAACCCCTCGCGAGTGCGATACAAGACTGTAAGCGATAATTGTATCGATTCTCGAAAGGGTTCATGATTTTATACGGATATTTTGAGAAATATCTTTTCACTTGATTGAGAATTACGATATCCAGACATAAGACGCAAACAACTATAAGCGATTTCCATACTTTAAATTAAGTTTAAAAAATTTTTTTCATATCACAAATTTCTGGTAATAGGATTTAAAAGCTTTTCGTAAAAGTGATGCTTTGTTGGTGAGTAGAATAAAAAAGAAAAAATACGAAAGAAAAAATGAAAAAAAAAAAAAAAATACAAATTTGAACGAGTCGTGTAAGAGTAGACTCGCAACTTTTTAGCGAAAATTGCGAAGCCATAGTATACATACACCGTTGTGATAAACTGTGCAGTCTGCGTTATTAATTTCAACTTTTGTTGTGATAAGTATCTTTTTCTTACGAAAGTCTTTGGTATTTTGATGAAAAATTTTCCAAATCATGTTTATCCACTTATTTATATCAGCTTATACCACGGCTCGGCTATGTATCGAGACATTCGGAAATCGTTCAAACAAAATAAAAGTATTCGTACTCGTTCTCAAATTCAAATTGTCAAAATACTTATCATTATCTTATAATCGGGAGAATCTTCGAAGATGAAGAAATTATGATCCACGAATCATTTCTTTATCGTTTTAATTTTTTTTTTTCGCCACAGTCCGTATCGTGATATCAATTTCATCGTCCGTATCGATACTGTTCTGATCATCGGAGATCCGAATCAATTTCGCAAACGATAATTACTTCACCGACCTTTACAATTTTCGGTGACAGCTGTAGGATGTGAAATTTTGTTAAACTGATATTAGACAGAAAACAAAAATCATCGCTCGAAAGCTAGAGAAATAGCGACGAATAAAACTACTTCGCTTTGTGATATCAGAGCTGAAAGAGCGACTTAAGAATTTCCTTTCTTCAATCGAAGATAAATTTTATTCAAGAATTTTATCTACGTAATGAATATGAGACGAAAACTGTAAGTCGTTTATCAAAAATTATACGGCAGATAGATATAAACTGAAAAATGATTACCTGACTCTGATTACCCTAAAGTTCGAACAATTCATAGTATTAGAAAGATCTGTATGGTGCCTCACTCTATACACCGTGAAATAGGCGATCAACTAAGACAAAGTTTGAGCAGAAAGTTCCCGAAACTTCAGACGTAGGTATAGCGAAACGAGATATTTTAGCCAACCGCGAACACTGTCAGTCTATATACCTACTACACAAAACCTTAATTTACTAAAATCTGTTCCGCCGGAAGTCCGCGGGATATTCCCTCGGTATCCAAACCCCAAACATGTCAAAGCTGGCGTGCGTGTAGAAAAAATAGAGAAAAACAAAAAAATGAAGAGAAAAAAAAAAGACGAACCGAGAAAAGAGAAAAAGACGAAAACTTGTAAGTTATACAGGCGAGCTGCTGCGGAGTTTGCGAAAGAAATCTTAAACGGCATAAGAGATCGATTGCTGAAGAGACCGATATTGAAAGTGACATGTTTTGAGACGAATCCATTTGAGCTTCTTGTGTACCCCTTTATACCCATTTTTGATTTCTATGCGTTTATTTACCACCAGGTTTCTTCCCACGTGCTGTTTAGGGTCCATCTCGTATTACCACCCCCGCGCTGCCTCAGCCTACATCAACACGCCGTACCACACGTCTAGTAAACGCGTCATCTTAACCACCTTAACCACACACCATCGCCATTCTGCTGCGCGAGAGGCCCTTCGGTCTACCAGAACATATTTTGACCGTTACCCTCAAGTTTCTATACGTCGGAGTTAGGTTTGTGAGAAAAACAGAACTTTGAAATAATTTATAGGGTCTCGTCCTACGACGAGGATCAAGGTCCCAAGATATCGTGCGAAATTTTGAAATTTTTTCGTTCTTTTTTTTTCCTGGTCTTCTCTTTCCTACATTTATTTATACCCAACAGTGCAATTTTATCCATAGGTATTTACCAGATCTTCTTTCACTTATTGTCTATTTTTTTTTTTTTTTTCACCATTTCCTTTTTTTCCTCTGCTAACTACGACCTTTTTTTTCTTCTTTTCCTAGCTTCTCGGAGCAAATAACACAAGGATGAGCTCACGGTCTAAATGGCACTGCTTTTCATTCTCAGCATTTTAGGATAAAGTGCAAACATTGAGTACGTCTCGAAAATCGTACCTACACCATTTTTTCTGTCGGCAAAAACTTTGGGAAAATTGTGTTATTTTTATCGAATATCGATGAAACGTTGATTAATTAATTGACGGATGTGAAATGATTTGAAAATCGATTTTCTGATACTGTATGAGTAAAATAATGGATTATAAATAATCTTTCAATTGCGTATATCTATGCTGAGTTATGTATGGGAATCCTGAAGAAATATTATTCTTACGGTAAAATTTCCCGGGTAGGTATACGAGACGACATTAGATCCGCGGCCAGAACCCTGAATGGGTTAATTAGAACAGGTAGGGCTTTCTGTTTGTCCAAAACAAAGACTGAGCCTGTCAAACGGAACCAAAATAAAAACCATTCAAGCCTCGCACCGTGCGATGAAACCAATATTTTATTTGTCCAAAAAGAATCAACAGGAAAGCCTAACTTTCGACGGTGAAGACAAATTGACATATGAAACCGATCTCTGCCGATATATGGATACCCCCATACGTCTATCCTATGCCTCTATCCTTATTTTCGAACAGTTCGAACGAAACTTAAGGATGGCTACTTTCCGCAAGGATACCTACGGGCCGAAGGATGAGAAGAAGAACGGAAGTTAAGGAACAAATATCATTTTACTTGAGTTTCTTGAGTTTTGGTCAAATTTTAGTCTCTATCAGAAATCCTTGGACCTTTAATCATTCTGTTCAAACTTTACGATTGAATATGAGAAAGCAATTTTCATTACGAACCGAAGAATTAGCTCCAGCCCAGATTTTGATACTATAATTCTTGATTCATCTAATTTTTTTTTTCTTTCTTAGATTGCTCGTCATTTCGTTATTCGGTTGACATTAATCCGGAGTTCTAAAGTCTAGATCGTCCTCTTTCATTTGCAGTCTCCTAGTGATGGTTTTCCTCTCTCACTCGTTGTCTTTATCTACCTCTTTTCCTCCGAGTCTCTATCTAGTTCTGTTTCTTCTTGGTCTTCTTCTTGTTCTTGTTCTTCTTTTGCTTCTTTTTCTTTTACGTTAATTAAAAAAGGCGATACGACGACGACACACAATCAAAAAACATCAAAGGAAAGTATATTTTACACGCAAGTAGTCCTATCGTTGCAGTTCCAAAAGTTACAAATATTTTTTCGTTCAATTCTTCATAGAATTTCAGCATCTGAGTTTAACAATATCAAACATCTTCCAGAGGTGCAAGGAAAAATTCTATTCTTGGATGAAACGATCGTATAAAATTTCGAAATTCAAAGTTTATACGTAATATCAAGTTTGCGCTTTGTATTGCTTCGCGAAAAATCATCGGCAACGAGTCGTAATGAGACAATGATCTCCAATTGATGATTAGTACTTGATGCAGGGTTGAAATTTCGGCGGTTCCTAAACTGGTGTGAAATGTTGAAAGTTGAAAGAAATATATGGTTTTGCCTAGACGCCTGAATGTCGCGAACGACCTGTACTGCAGACTCTGAGATTCGCAAGCTCGCCCTACCGGGATATGTGTTGGTATTTCAGTTGGTATATTATGCCTACTCTTAGCTAGGATGTATATACGTATATTTTGTAGTTGTATTTCGACGTGCCGTTGCATACATTATCTCCCTGCGGGCACCCATGCACAGGCAAGCCCAGGCGAGCACAGAAAAAGGCGCGAAATAAAAGGAAAAATTTTTTCTTTGCCCTCTGATTGGCGGTTGCCTTGGCAACACCCAGCCTCGTCTTTAATTATTTCCAGACACTGAGAATCGAACGAGGTGCTGCTGGAATAGCCAGCGCGCACACATTTTCCGCCGAAGGGGGATTATTGTGATAGCTAGACCAAACCGAACCGTACCGAACCAAGTCAAACCAAACCAAACCAAACCAAACCAAACCAAACAAAGCCAAATCGAAACGAAAACCAAAAGGGAACGATTCGAATTCACAGGCTCGTTTAGAACCCACTTCAACACACACACAAACGTGCATTACTTTTATACGAAAATACCTTATCGTACGTGTCTCTATTTCATTTTAGATAACCAATCGAACCTCGTTCGTCGAAAGATAGTTATAATTACACGGAAATTTGAGTTTTTTTTTTCAGTCAAATGGTCTAAAACTCGGATGGTTTATCACCATGAAATTCTTGGGTGTCTGAAATGCCGAAATATTTAGATCCGCTAATATCTCTGGCGAGAAAAATCGCCGTTTTTCATGCAGTAGAGGTGAGAGAAAAGCGACTCGTGATTGTAATAATAGAAATGCACGTTGTGCGTGGTTCTTTATACCTCGTTGGTAGGTTGGAATTACAATAGCCGAGGCAACAGATTCCTAAGGAACAATAATCGTAATATGTTCTTTAGACATCGTTCTCTAGAAAACTCAACACAACAGTTATATTCTGCTCAGGTCGTACGGAAAATGAGGCGTGACAACGGAACCCACGTTAATGACCATTTTGAATGCTTAACAACCCAAGTACCATCCCGGGATGTGAAACACGTGTAAATAGACGATGGTTACAGACGGGTTAGCTTGCATTTCTCACATTATCTCACGAATTCCGAGTTTTGTCATTTGTGCGCGTTGTTTAGCGGGTCGTTTTCAACATTGTACTAAAAAAAAAAAAAAATTCTATTTATAATGAGAATATGAAATATGAAATGAACATTATGAAGTCGATTGGAGAAGGTGAGAGAAAATTTTTGAAAAGTAGACATTCTTCCAAATTTGTTATAGGATTCGGGGTGCTATTGTGCAGTTTGCGTTATGACAGATTATTTTGTATTACCGCGAGGAAAGGTACGTCTCTGAGGGAACGAAAACGGTGACCAAAAACCGTTCGAATTACAAAATATCTCGTAAACATTTGAAAAGTGTGTTAGACCGATGTTAGCAATTGACGTGAAAAGGTACATACATACAAAGCTTCTGACCCTCGCTCCGTCTTTCCTCGTTCAAAACTTGGCTCGAATTTCAAAACGCAATTCTTCCTAAATTAGCTCAAACAGTCCAAGACCACAGAAGACATATTATTCCTGTCTGAGATGCGTTGAAAGATGATACGCAGTTTTTGCTTCCAAAAAATGAACAAATAATGAATATGAAATGAAAAAAATAAAATGAAATAAAAAAATAACGAATACCTACGTCAGTCTCGAATTCGTAGTAACGGCGAGACTTGTAAACGTATGTACCTAAACTATTTTCTCATTTCCCCAGATATTATCGTAACATTTTCACCGCACTATGCGTCTCAGAAATAAACTACTTCTCTAATATTTCTTGTACATTAGAAAGTACGACGAGCTTGACGAGTGGATTCAATCATATTCCGGTAGTTTTGGTTGGAAAACGAATTGCTTATGAGACGAATGATGAGATGGAGTATGAATAGCCGAAGAATTGGGAAAAAGAAAAAAAAGTACTCGGCTACGTCACAGGTAAATTTGAAATTTAATTTATAAAATGAAATTGACAAAATGAAATTTGCATTACCTAACTATTTTGATATTGAATTTCAGAGGCTGAACGTTAGCCTGGCATCGTGATGAAAATCCAAACCGGCGCCTGACGTCGCCTGTCGTCGCCTGGCGTTGAGACGGGAAAATTGAAAAATTGGTTTTCGACGACTGACACCGTTAGAAGGATAGGGCCACTTTGACTTTTATAGGAAAATTTTATTCCCGAAGAAAAACTTGCGGGATCTACGGTATTTCCTTGGTACACAGATTCCCAGACTCGAGTTACAAGTACACCTACTCCTACTTATAGTAACGACGATATTACACCAATTTCAAAACTCGACGTGTTAACGAAATAAAAATTAGAACTAATTTTTACACGGTTTTTTCTCTTGTCTTTCTTCGGACAAAGTTGATTCTGATGAATTTCTATATATTCATCGTTTTATCAACGATCTATCCCACCGAACTTCGCATTATCATCATGAAATTCGAAAACTGAACAACTGCAACAGGGACTATCATATCAGAATGCAACAAAATACAAATGACGGCAGAGGTTTATCTATATAATTACCAAGCTCCGGCCGGGGTAAATGAATGGATGATAGTATTTAGCAACAATGGCGGCAAATTTTTGGTCTGAATTTGGCCAATTCCTCGTCGCATTCGTCATAAAACTTGCAGAACAATAAAACGTAAAGTTTTTCCCAAAGCGTGTAATTTTTTCGTTTTTGTATTTTTTTGTATCTTTCTTGTAACGGCAGCTCGAAAAAATATCAATAAAACAGTTTTCAAAAGAAGTTGCATTGTTTGAAAAGAAAGAATCTCGGCGACGCATATAATGCATTGATATCCAATATGTGAACCGGCTGACACCTGAGATTGAAAACGCGAAGTCATGTGGATAATCGAAGTATAGTAGAGCCCCTATGCTCGGATATCTAACGTCGTAAGACAACACCATTGCCTAATTAAAATCTCTTATAGTTTCAGCCACTCGACGACGCGATAGAGAAGATTAATTAACGTCACACTATAACCGTCAGTCGAAAAGAGCGCAAAAAATTGCAGTAAAATTATAAGCAAAATTTTTTTTACAATGATCCTGTAAAATACGTTCTAATTATATTTCCTTAACATGGTGAAACTTCTCGCTGATTGTATCGGGAATTCGCGAAAGGCGTATATAGAACGTGTCGAAATATTTAAATCTGTTCGATTTTGGAAACGATTTTGAATATTTTTTTGAAAAACAATTTCGTCCCTACTGCCGCGCTTTTTACAGACCTCTGGTCTCGTGTTAGGCCTACGATCCGGCGGCTGGCGAGTTTGTCGCCTGCGTTACCGTCGCCTGGGAATCTTTCATCGGAACGAACGGCACCACGATTTTTTAACTATTGTGGGAACAATTTACGGCTGGATTAGCGCAACTTTAGACCGATCATTATTTCGACTAGAGGGAAAGTACAGGTTGAAATTACGTTGCTTAAAATTCGTTCAATATTTTTCACAAGTATCGAACAGACCAGATTAAGATCAAAGTTTGGCTACATACAAAGCTTTACATTTTTACCGGAAAAGGAAGTTCGAGGATCTGGTAGATACATCGAAGATTGTCCAAAAACGTTATTAGCAGGAATTACTACAGCGACAGAATAAGTTTGATGATATTTTAGGCGATAGAAAGTGTTTGGACAAGTGTGAGGTGATTAATTCTATGGCCTAGGTATTTTATAAAACGAAGTGTATATTGTGGGAGATATGAAAGGCTGAAAAGAAAACAGGAAATGTAAAATTTTTTAACGATTTACTCAACAGCGTAAAGAAAAAAAAAAGGAAAAAGAATTTTTATGGTCTCTTTTGTACGATTTTCAAGTTGGGGGAAAACATTTTCTATATTTTAATATTTACGGTATTTCCATTATGTCCCGAAGGAAAGTGTCTGCACGAAGCTGGACATTTGGCATTCAAATTCTGGTGGACAAAAGTTGTGTCGCCGCGTGTCTAAACATTGTCAAGCGCAGATGTATCTTGTAGGGTCTTCTCGACGAGTTGTGAAAAACTTTTTCAAAATAAGTAGACATTCTGGTGAAATCCCGGTGAATGGATCTCAGGTTATATTTATGTACCAATATACACGTACACGTTGCACATATACCCAGAATATACGTACTGGTTTACGTTGGCATATGTATAAAGACGAAGGCGAATATTTCGAAAGCAATCTTGCACACATTTATTAGATTTTAAGAGTCTGGTGGTCCTCGAACCCGATTCAATTCTATAACGAATCCTATATAAGAAGTAAAACTCTGATATCTCGACTTTGTATATATGCGTACGCCTGGGGGAGGAGTTAATTACCGTGAAATTGGGGAATTGGACAGTGAATTCTCAACACTTGAAATCAACCGCTCGAGCCCGGTATCGCGATATTTGGTTATGAATAAACGAGTCAAGAGACGTCATTAAAACCGAAACAAGTAAAGAGAACGTCAATGTTAATGCGATAAAAAATTCACGACTTGTTTTAAGCAATAGACGATCACACTTCGTTATTTAACACGCCTTTACAAATCAAACTCAGGAAGTTATGTTACAACTGTAATCGTTTAAAAAATATGAAAATCAAAAAAAAAAAGGAGAAGAAATTAAAAACGTCATTAATTTACATCCCTTCATTAATTATACAAAGTATATATTACTTTATTCTCTAAAACATTTTATGGACTAGACTGAATGGTCAAGATTAAAGAATGGGGAGATAAGGGTAAGAAAGGAGCTATAGTTGGTGAAATATATGATCAATTAGTATTTGCGTTCAAAGAGCTGAGTAACACGTCGATTAACCTTATACATACCCATAGTTGCATGCTTGTTGATTATGTAAATTGATTTAACCTACGAGATTAGCTCTTTAGTGCTATTGTAGTCTATAAGTCTGACGATCGATTATAGTAACGAGGTAAAATTTGTATAAACTCAATTATCCGCCATTATTAATTATTTCACGGTGGTATAATTAACGTGAAAATCAATGGTAGCTGCAGCAGCACCGATTATAAGAGTTATTGTATACATATTCCTTGGCGAGAGAAATGATGGACAAATATTAACCTACGGTAATTACAACAATCAGTCGTCAAAATGTGTAGATATTGTAATTAATAATGTTGGAAAAGATAAGCGAAAAATGAAAGGAAAAACGTACCAAAAAACGGGCATGATCGACACTTGCTCTGCAACAATGGAACATTCGACAAAAAACCTGTAAATAAAGTAAAAGAAAAGGGGAAATAACGAAAAGTGCAAAAAACAAATGGAAGAGAAAAATGAGTTAAAAAAAAAGAAAAAGAAAAAAAATGAAAAAAACTAGAAAAAGGAAACGGAAAAAGGCCGTCGTTCTCGGCTGCGTTAAGAGACGACGTAACCTGACGCTATGCACAAAAAGCAAAAACTAAAGCGCTCACGTCCTTCGTCTCAACTATATCGAAAACTATGAGCATGGCCCATGGGCAATGGCCTAAGTATTGGTATTATTCCCTAGGATAATATAGCCATGTAGATGAATGTGTATGGGGAGACGTGAGTTGAGGTTGGGTCTGAAGGAGAAATCATTAAAAAAATCCAAAAACAAAAGAGGGAGGCGTTCCCGGATCCAAGATGGCCGCCGGGCTGGAAGCCGGAGGCTGGCGCTTTTAATTAATGCAAAAAAAGTCACAGACAGAAAAGGAGACGCACGCGCTTGCGTGGGTCAACAATTTTTCACATCAATTTTTCCTTAAATATTTACAAAATTAAAATTACTACCAATTGCCGAAACCTCCGACTGATGGTATCCTATTTTTTTCGAAAATCCCATTGCCCAAGGATATCCAGATAAAAATTCACAAATTTTGACTAACTTTTGGAAGTGCTGGTACCGTAATGGGGTAGATGTGTGCTTTGTGTGTTCCAGCCCTTCAGGGGTGTTATACAGGGTGGGGGATATCAAAACTGGAGGTGGGGACATTCGTAATAACTCAGCCTATACTTCGAGCATACGAACAATATTCGAAACGTTAATGAAGACAATGAATAGAACCTGCATATCAGGAGCGAATTACCTCCGGTAATCGAAGCAATTACCGATATGAGAATCGTCAATTAATACCGCGTCGTTTCGGAGGTGATTTTTTCATCTCTTCTGGGTCCATTTATTTTTTGCCCGGAGTATATGGTTTGAGCAAAAATCAACATGGCAGAGTCGCAGAGATGGCGGCCGCTCGATGAAATATGATTATTGAAATTTAAATATGAAATCGGGGCGTGCTTCTTAAGAGGCTACGAAAACTATGAGCGTCCTGAATTGCAACTAAATAACAAACTAACGAATTGAATTATGCAAATTTTCAAATTTCCATAAAGATAATTTGCATTCGCTCGCCTTAATTCCGCCCTGCAGAAGACCAAGCAAGATTTATTAATTATTTATTCACAATTTACAGCTTTTTGCTGATCGTTTCGAGTATTTAAGATCCTATTAACTTCGTTACTTTCTAACGGTGTAAATTCATCATTTAGTACGGTCACGAGCCAATTCTTATCATCGCGCGATACCAATTTCCAATATACCAGCTATAACTGGCAAATTCACTCGAAATAAATAGACAAAAATTCCCAGCCAATACAATCATCATTATATACAATGTTAATTATTTTTAATAATATCGCCGCTTTCGCTTGCAATTTTCAACATTTTTTGCTCTTCACAATCCCACACGATTTCGATAAGCTAATTTTTTTCTTCCGTACAAATTCAAAAACGAAAAGACAGAAGAAAAAAAACACTTCCTTACCCATCAGCGATCGGAAATTTCTTCCTTTTTAATTTATTAATCGATTATCAATCCGCCAAAGAAATAGTTCAAGTTGGTCTCGTATCGAAGAAATGATGACTGCGTACCCTCTTTTGATTTTTATCATTATTATTATTATCATTATTACTTTTTTATTATGTTTTTTTTTTTTTCTCAAAAATTCTACGCTCGCTTAACGATCCCAGCCGCCTGTATACGTATGTCTACGTACGTCATATCTTCGTTTTGTATACAGGGGGTTCTTAGATTCTATTCAATAACCCATACTGTTATACATATAGATGCGTTTTAAAAAATATCGAGAACTGTTGAGTGTTGCAGCACAACCATTAGTAGAAAAATGTTTTCTAAAGGGTTCTTTCGAGTGGTACCGGCATCAACCCTTTAGGGCAGAATTACTTGGGGTGTTGGTACAATTCAAACACATAGTGACTTTGGTACAAATCGCAAATGACGCCCTTAATGGCTGGATGCGCAGTAACATTGCCTACAAAGAAGACGGTACCCTGCAGGTGGGATTAAAATTTGTCACAAAATGGCGGTCCTCATTTTTTCTTTTGATTTTTTTTTTTTACACTCTCCCCCCAATATTCTTTTCACCATTTTTATTCTCTTCCCATCCCTGCGATAACAAATATATTGTTAAAAAAAATTCGTGACCGCATATCTACAGCTCGACTCTCCAGCACAATTATATCCGTTTCAATCATGGCATGAACCTAAACGATCTAAAAGCTGAACACAATCGTTTAATCTCAGTTCTATAGGTTCAAAAATCAATGCGATATCAAAGAATTCCGAATCAAGGTTCATTCTTTGAATTCAGACGGTGTAGGTAAACGATACTTGGAATATTCTGATTATATAAATTTATGAAATACTCTTCACTAGAAGAATTTCGCAATATCTATTCAAGATTGGGATATAATGATCATGTTCAGAATACTTGACCTCTAAAATTGTAAAGAAATATCACCGAAAATTGTGCGCCCACCAAGGGCTCAAAGATATTCTTTCATCCCTATCGGAGCCATTACCGCGCTTTCTTTATTCTTTATCAATTATGTGTAAAAGTTGGTGAATATTTGCCACTATTTTTGTTAATTATATAAAAAAATGTATATACATAGGTATGTATAATACTCCTTGCAGAGCAGATATATACCGTTGAAAGAATGAACGAACGCGCAGGTTTTTAGCAACGTGATCGCGCCATATATTGTTGAGAAAAAAAAAAAAATTAAAAAATTCGAACTCATTTGTTATCTGGAAATAATAATGCGGCTTGCTAAACATATGCGCATAAATCCATTATGAAAATTTGGCCTTTGTACTACGGCGACATTTTTAATTCTGCCCCTCGCGTACATATGGAGGACTGGAGGACCACGAGCTGCAGAAAATGCGGTATAACCGTTTCACCATCCATATGTTAAGATCTGCACCTAGGGATGACTGACAATGAGATAATAATAATGATCGCACTGTACCTTAATTGCAACGTATACACACAGGTATTGATTTAGCTAAAATAATTCTGTGTAGGTATATTTAAATATAAATATTCAGTGTAGTCCTGAGTTTGTGTGTTTTGTATAACATGCAGACGTGGATCTCTGGCGAAGAATTTTGGCAATTCTGAGAGCCCAAGTCGGGAAATATTGATCCATATTTGAAACAGCAAATGATAAGGCGACTGTGTTGACTTGTCTTGAATGCCAAGAGTCCCGTGAAAGCAAGAAGTATTCTTTTTTAAAAAGTAACGAAACCGTGAAGTAGATTGTTGCCGGATACTCGTCAATCTCGCGTCGCTTGATGCAAGAATTTCAGGAATAAAAATATCATAATGGAAAAAAAATTATCAGAAATAGGAAGTGGAAACCTGGAAGTTGGAAATTTTCAACCCCTAAATTTTGTTCTATTATTAAATATGATATTTCATAAATTGATAATATATCGAAATTTTGCACAAGGTTCATATCTACCCACAAAGCGGGATATTTAATCACGAAAAAAAAATTAGTCCGAATAATTAATAATGAATAAGTTATACAACGTGTAAAAATAAATCAACACCAGTGATATGGGGGAGTGTCTTGGTGTCGAGTCGCGAAGAGGGTAGCGGTTCAAAATGGCGATTTACATCGCGAAGAACTACGCGTTATCATCTCCACTCTGTTCTTAAAAGACAAATATATATATTGTATACATTTATTTCGTTTTTTTTATTTTTATTTCTTCAGCTATCAAATAATGGACGTTTCGTTTCATCGATGTCTAAGTGTGCAACGCAATTTTGCCTCGACCACTATATCCAGCCACAATAGATATCTTCTGCTACTGACAGGCATTCAGCAAGAGCCCCTCGAAAAAGAGGAAGAAGAAGATAGAAAAAAATATATATATAGAGAGAGAGAGAGAGAGAGAGAGACGGGAATTTATTTTCCGGAAAAAGGTCTGGAGTATCGAACATCCAAATGGGACTTCAGACCCGACTATTCCAAGAGTCGTAACAATGGTTGAAACGATTTTCTGCACCGGACTTTTGCCTTTTGGAAAAAGAACTCTCCGAATTTCTTCGGATTGATAGAATTGGCGATAGGAATTTTAGCAATTTACCAAATGGATGCTTTATCCCGAGAAATTGAATAGTCAATTATTTGGACGGAAATAATCGACGTTGAAAATTTTAACTCGTAGAAATCGATGAGTCGGTCCACATTTTGACAATAGTTTTTTTTTTTCAATGAATACCTCTATTCTTAATCAGCGTAAGTAACTCTGGAAAAAGGCAACAGAATGTTTTGATATTAAATCAAACAGTCGTCAATGCAGACCTCGAGATCTCAATGCACCCCTTCTTGGGATTATTTCATTTACCACTTCCTTAAGTGTCTAAAATAAATTCTTAAGGCGAATGTTAGATCAAAAATTCAGCAAGCAAATGCAAGTGGGATTTAATTTGACAAAAAAATTAGAATCTTGGTATATGACGATATAGTATTTTTTACTGTCCAAAATTCGGAAAATTCGTGGCGTAGATATATTATAAAATAATTTATTCATCGAGGTAAAACGTTCGTGTTGTCGTTATTTTTATTTTTTCCTTTATCCAAATCTCCGGCTTCAATCCCTCGTAATTTTTCGCCAGTGATTTGCTCCTCGCCTCCTGTGACGGAAGCAAATTTAAAAAAAACCATAATGGCTTCGCCGTTTGCAGTCAACGAAGCATACAGCCATTTTCCATTGAGAGTTTAGCTCGTTAGCGCTAAATATAATTGCATTACCTCTAACTGCTATAGCCGGAGGGGTGAACTGCCTTACAGAATCGTGTGAGTCACTTTGATTGGATCTAGAAATTAAGGGTGACAAAATGGCGCCGGATATAAATGCTTTGGTAAAATGCACTGGCCAGACCTACTGTTCTCACCATATTCAAATAAAAATTCCAGGTAGACGTATCACATTGACAATGAGCTGCATTCGACACCAGGAGTTGCGCTAAAATTTCAGCCTGAATTTAAACCAAAATATTCTGATCTAAAGCCTATTACTAATTTCGAATTACCAAATTCATATCGTTACAGGTGAAATGACGCATTCCAAAGATTCCAGAATTGGATACCACCGAAATTTACGAATGAATGTTGAGATAACGATTTAAACATCGTTAAAAGAAGGCAGAATTTTCGGTTGAGAAACTGAGAATAGAAATCATTCATTTTCGACTGCCATGCAAAGTTGTCAAGGGAATCAATTTAGGTGATCAAAGACGTGATTGGGAATGAAATTAATTGGCAATGGGATTATTTTCGTTGGACTGTACGAGTCGATCAATCCTCAGATGTGTCGAAGTGATGAGGTAAATGTCCTGAATGAATATAATGTGGAGCAATCATCGGCAATATATCTATAAAATTGCGGTATTTTGTCCGATAGAATTATCCGGGCAGGCGCCATTATCGAATTTATTATCAATTTTGGGTGAACGGCAATTTTCCACCCTCGCCTGAAGTCAGAGACTCCATTTCTATCTCCAACCGACCGGAAGTCTCGCGCGAATGGCTGCTCAGCCATTTCCGCCCCGAGAAGAAATCAAATGAACGAATGATAGAAAGGGGGTCGAACGCGATGTGTGGGGAGCTGGGAACTCCGAACTTCGAACTTAGAACTTGAGAGGGATGAAAAGTCCTGGGTGCATTCGAGACTCTGTAACTTCACAGAAAACTTGCCCAACTTTCAATCTATCGCATTATTTCTACGTATATTAACTTCTAAGGTGATATCAAGTCTGAAATCAGATAAATTGCGTTAAGTATTGAATGATTGAATTATTTCAACGTGCACTGAGAGAAAAAGAGGGGACAGCAATATTTTAACGTTAAACCAGACCAAAATTATAGTTCCTTTTACAATATTGTGATATTTTGCACTATAAAATATATAATATATTTTGCACTTATAGTTAGGATAACTATAAAATGTAGATGTCACCTGAGGAAACTATTTTTATAGTGAAGTTAACTAAATTTTTCTAAGAGTATGTATTGACAACTAGCAATTAAAAATGTACTGCCCATAAAACGTGAAAAAAAGTGATGATGGTCATAAAATTCCAAATTGGCGTATATCTGAATTGCTATTGGAGAAAATTTGTGAATAGTGACTTTTGACTTGCTCTATTCAATCCATATCTACATAAAATCATACTCATATTATTTTATTCAAGATGACTGCCCGAGTAATCAACACGAAGCAAAAAATAATGAATAAATGTCCATTAGCAATGTTCTGTGTCGACAGCTGGGAAATTTATGTTCTATACCTATTCATTATTTGGAGATGTTAATTTTGTGGAAGTTGAGTCGATTTTTTTGGCGATATAACGCCTATTAATTCGCAAGGGTTGAAAAGTATTATTCAGTTCGAGAAAGTTGGATGCTTTCTACTGATTATTACTCAAATCGTAAAAAAGTATTGATCGAGTAATAATACATAGTGATTATATATCCAGGAGTCGATAGCAAATCGATACGAATCATATTTGAAAAGAGATTGAGTTGCTGATAGATACAACATAATTGGAGTCAGAAAAGCAGAGTTCCTTTTTTATGAGGGTAAAAAATGTTATGGATAGATGTCTGGAAGATTGTCGACCTATCGAAATGTCAAAAATTAGAGGACAGAAATTTCAGTTATTGCAAATAGTTGGATCAATTGATCTACCACGACTTTGAAACTACTTTTTGAGGAAGGAAAGACTTTGAAACTCCGTTTCAAATTTGTTTTTCATGACTTACAAAAAAAGTTCTAATTTTTTCCGATCAATTCGCTGATAATTTTTGCCATCATACTTTTGGTAATTTGTCATGGTAGAAAATTTGATTTTAATTTGAAGGTAAGAAGTTCAATTTTTTGTCATTTATGGATTATGAGATATTCTAAAATTCATTTTGCAGATGTCTTATTTCGATTCGTCACAAAAATGGAAATATATCAGTTTTTAATTTGAATCAAATAGAGTGAACATAAATCAAATTATCTTTTGCTGCGTTGTATTCGTCTGGCTTTCATTAGGAAGGCTCATTCATTCACTAACGTTAAATTCAATAAAGATTTCGTTGCCTTTGATAAAATCTATGTTCAAAATCAGATTCACTTCATAGAAATGTACCTATTCGAATAAAAAGAATCCTCTGTTCTTGATCAACCAAAAAATTAACAAGACCAAAGCATAGAAAAGAAGCCACAAAGACTGCACAAAGCGCTTCAAAAATACACAGCGATATTGTATCGGAGGATTGGCACGCTCAATGCCATCCAAGTCTCTCAAAAATTTATGATATGGAATATCCAGACGATTATACGCACATTCATGTATACGACACGGCAACGAATTATATTCAGGTTGTTACTTTGAAATGCTAATTTATCTTGGCAATATCTATCATTCGGACTGGAATGAGCTAAGCAATTTCCAAGTCTAAATTATTATTTCAGGGTATGAGATCACGCGAATAGATCGAAGAATAAGAATGTGCGATTACATATGATCAGACAAACTCGGTGGACTTGACATCTTCTGTCTAAAGTCTTCGACTTCTGTTTAAAACGGGTCTGCATTAGACATTTTAGAATGTGTATCGCGATATTTTGAGTTTCGAAGTGATGCGAAGATCGTGAAGAGTAGAATTCTGCGAAGTTGTATATTCCGGTGAATCAAAATCGAAGAATGCAGACTATTACATGACGTTTTCAGGTTAAGATTAATTTGATTTCGTTTCTTGTATAGACATAAGGAAACGAATACAAGCGTATAAGACTACTGTCGAGCGTGGAATTGCATCAACTTGAGAAATTATTATTCCTAACGATCTTTAATTAATTCCTTGGCGAATCCTCTCGACGTGCCCGCTGTTACAAGATTAATTAAGACAAACTCGACAGGACAGAAATGACGCTTGAAAATTCTACCAGTATGATAACAGATCCGTTTTTCAATCAGTACGAACCTCGATAAATATGGAACCACTTGTATTACATGAAAATATAACACCCATAACACATCATACATACCTACGTGTACATAACAAATACCCAAAATACTGTCCCAGATAACCAAAAACGTTTTCTACACCTGCTACTATACGCTTCCACTTTAGCACTTCTGCAATCCCATATAAATCCGTCGCATGAGCCAAAATATATATACCCATAAAAATTAATACGTACCTCCGTATGATCGAACCAAAAACCCCCGTTATTATATATCTACCATACCGAATTTTGCACAACGTTATTTATTACAGCTAATGATAAAACGAACGGTTCATTTCGCCATGAGGCGACCCGTGCGTTTTAAACTATTTGAGAAAATTTACTGAAACTCAATTTTCTAATGTACATTATACAATTGTGAGTTGAAACACGTTTATTGGTATGAACAGTTTGTTATTTCCTAATAAATTAAATACCGATAAAAGCCCGAACGTGTTCTGAACAAATTGTCGAAATAAATTTTCCGAGAAATTATCAAATGAATTATGATCAGAGATGTAGAAATAATAGTACCATGCGTGTGTACCTAACGTTGATCGATCGGAATTCGCATAGGTGAATTCTTAAGGTTACTTTAGCCGCCTAGACGAGGCGGCAGTACGGGAAAATACAGTAAGTCTCTGTACCCGCCCGTGAAAAAAAAAAGCGACAATGCATCAAGGGTTGCGATCTGAATGCACTT